>OW679198.1:123108603-123338886 GCA_940337035.1 Agriotes lineatus | reverse complement strand
CGAATGCGGTATTACCGCCTAATGACCGCATCAATCTTCTAAGAAAATTCCAAAACTAAAAATTGGTAAATGAGAAAGAACCTTCCTGGAAACAACTCATTCAACTTAACAATACAGCCATTGAAGGAATGCAGCATTACCGCCTAATCACCCCATTAGAGAGAACCTTCCTGGAATTCAAACAACTTGACAAGAGTTTATGACCCTAATTTAAATAGAGAGAAATTTATATATAAATAATATCAGACATTGACGGTTATAACCAAAATTTCGCTAAATAGAGAATTTTGTTAAATAGACGTTCGTTGAATAGAGGTTCGACTGTAAAAAATAACGTTATTTTTGTAAGGAGTGACTATGCTGAAAATTTCAAAAACCGTAAAGGGTATTTCTCAACCTGGTCTGCAATGCAAATATGAAAATATTAGATATTGTTGCACGATGGCCAGATGCATCTCAGGATAGTATGATTTTTGATAATTCTCGTCTCAAAGCCAGATATGAATCAAGACAAATGGGTAACTCAGTGTTAGTAGGAGACAGTGGATATGCATTAAAGTAATATCTAATAACACCACTTAATAATCCTATAACAGATGCAGAAAGTTTATTCAATGAGGCACAAAATCGTACACGTAATGTTATAGAAAGATGGTGTATGGAAAAAAAGGTTTCCAATTCTTTCAGTGGGTATGAAAGTGAAAATTCCTCTTGCACAGGATATAATAGTGTGAAGTTGCGCCGCCTGATGACCCAGCAGTTGCCGATGAAATATGTTTTGATGAACTAGTTAATGACGAAAACAATAAATTTAGCAGATAATGTTGTTTGAAATGCTTTATTAAATGATTATTTTGCGAATTTGATGTAATAAAAATTAAATAAAACGATTTTAACAGTACAAACTAATTGCTAAATATAAACATGTTATCTTATTTAATTATCATATAGGCGCTTAGCATTTTTAATTTAAAATTTTTTCCTAACATTTTATTTTCATTGTCTAATATAACACCATTAAGAATTTCCTTTTTAATATCATACTCCATTTTCTGATTGTTTAATTGCTGTTCAAGAATTCTTGCTTTCACGCCGTTTTCCAGTTTTAGTGCTTTTAATTTGACTTCTGCTTCTTTTCTTTTAATATTTAAATCGATATCTAATGCATCCTTCTGCAACTTAGCAAGTTCCAATTTGGCAGCTGCAAGATTAGAAAAACTTTCGGTTGATCCTTTAATTCTCAGTTTACTCCTGCTTATTAAAATAAACATCAATCAGTAAACATTGTAAATATATAATTATCACAAAATAGGCATACCAGTTCGCAGACGTGTAGCAACTGGTTGTTTTAAAACTTGGGAATTCCAACTAGTCCATGAGCTAATTTGTGTAGACTCCATTCCCAATATTATCAGCTAATACATCTTGTAGCTCATCTATTATTTCAATGTTTGGTAGTACAGTTATAGGTACTTCTTCCACAGCCATGGGTTGTGCTTCTGCTTCCACAAACACAAATTGTGCCTTCCCATGCTTTTCAAACCTGCAAGTTCTTCAGCTGTATCTCCATTGTTTCTTGATGGCAAACCATCAATCGCTAGCGAAGTACATTTTTTGATGATTGCATTGTCACCTCCCGTTCGCAACCTTGGTTGCCTGTTTTGTGATGCCTTTTTCTTAAGTTGCTTTTTTAATGCATAATTTGCTCCACGCCTCATCTTTATCCTTCCACATTGCGGTATCTGATTTTTTATTTTCGATAATATGGCTGTACTTCCCTATTACATTTACCAAAAGCTCGTTTTCATTGTTGCTGAAATTTGCAGATCGATTCTTTTTCTTATCGCCCATATTAATCTTCTAAACATGTAACATGTGCACAGTACGAAAAATCACAACATAATCTACACTAAAAAAAATACGTCTGACGTTATCGTTTGATGGAATTCCCCTAGATGTATTGCCAATAGTGTAGCAAAAATCACTGCCGAGCTTGAAACCGCATGTCAACTAACTTTAAGATAAAAACACCATGAAAGACGTACTTTGATTAACCGATAGATTTAACAGAAAGGTATGAGTTAACCTTCTGCTATTTAACAACCAGTTTAACATGAGGTGGAAAGATGAAGCCTAATAGACCAATTTTACCGGAAAGCAGTAATAACAAGCAGATCAGGATTGGTCAAATTTTAAATAAAGTTGTAACGCTGATCAGAAATTGAAAACGTAACTATTTTAGTAAGAAAATAATTGAGGTAAAGGACAATCCAATAGAAATGTGAAGGACATTGAAGAAAATGATCAACACAAAAAAAAATGAAGGTCTTAAAAATGAACTTTTATTTGGGGGCACAAGAGTAACTGGAAAAGGAAAATGTGAAAAGTTTAATAAATTTTTCTTACCATTTTGAAACAATTGGTGACAATATTCTCTATTTCATTAATTGTAGTTTGGCAAATGGTTCTTTCCCAAAAAACTGGAAGAAAGCAGAATCATACCAATTGAAAATTTAAGGGAACCACAAACAGAAGAAGAATTTAGACCTATTAACATCATATAATCACATGAAAAACTCCTTGAAATGTGTGTTAATGACCAAATAGTAATCTATCGTGGCAAAAATAAACTTGTAACCGAACACCAGGCAGGCTTTAGAAAGAATAACTTATGTGATATAGCACTACCGACTGTTTTATGAATTGGAAGGGAGCTTTTGATCAAAGAAAAGTGATAGGTGTAGTATTTTTGGACTTCAAGCGTGCCTTTGAGATACTAGATAGAGGCCTAATTTTATGTAAACTCTCACAATATGGTTTTGGGACACCAATAATTACCTGGTTTAAAGAGTACTTAACAGGTCGCACACAAGTTACAAAATAGCAATATATCGTCAGCTAGTGAGACAATGTATGGTGTACCTTAAGAAACTGTCCTGGGCCTACACTTTTTTACTATACATAAATAATGTGGTAAAGGTTGTCAAGAAATATAAAATCCAATTATATCCTGTATGTTATAAGTGATAAAATAGATGACACAACTAACAAATACCGGGTGTCTTAAAATGATTTACATCTAGTAGATTTTGAATTTTGTTTGCATGTAATTTTTATGTGCCGCTAGATTGTTATTGGTATTGCATTATGGGAAATTCACAGCATACTAGATGTAATTCTTCTTAAGACCCCCGGTATTAAATGAGGAACTACATAATATGCTGGAATGGTTAAACAATACTTGAATATTACTAAAACAAAAGCTATGTTTATCAAAAATTAATTTAGTAATAGATATTAACGATACAAGTTTGATGAATATCTTAACGAAACAAGTTTAATTTTCAAAACAAGGCGGTGAGCCGAGTTATGAGGAAATCATACGAGTCTCGTTATGTGCCATAAGCAAACGTGTATTGTTCAATATTTTTCAATGTATTTTTTTATATAAAGAGAGTGTGGTAATATCTATCCATTACTACACTCAGTGCGGTAATGAAGCTATTAACGATTCTAAAATTAATTTGGTTAATAGCCTATAACAACACCGATGAAGATAAATACAATAACGTGGGAAATAATAACATTAAAATCAATAATAATAAGATCGAAAGGGTTATTCAATTCAAATATCTAGGTTGATTAAAATTTATCTTTTGCAGAACACTTTAAATATATTGCAAAATAAAATAGCAAGAAAAACTAATATGTTAAGACGTATGTCAAGGAACATGAGTAGTAGGGATCGACCGATACTATTTATCATCAGTATCGGTCATATCGGCCTTCCGTTTTGCCGATATACCGGCAAAAATAAATTGTCTTTTAATATTTAATATTTTAATATTTATTATAAAAAAATTAACAATATAATGTAAACAAACAATGTGGAGTATAAAATATAACTAGTATCTAATATTGAAAATTCATTTTTTGTAAATTATTATGTAAAAATATTAGGCACTCGATCAAGTGTGTTGCACCATGTAGCAAAATATCTTGCAGCTTCGCCTCGCTTCTGGAATGCACTGCATCAGTAAAAACATTCGATCAGGCGATGCCATTTCAAGGTATTGCATCATCAGAAATTGTTAACAATACTAACTAAAACGCCACGCATACAAATGATTGTGTTAAACTGCATTGTTACGACGAAATGACAAAAACACACCTGCATAAACAAACCTAAGCATGAGTTTGTATTTAGGGGATTAATCGGTGCACACGTGCATGCATGTAGTCAAAACGTAGTGGCAGATAGCAATGAGAGTATATCGGTAACGACCAAAAAACCCGTATCGGTCGATCCCTAATGAGTAGTTGGTCCAAATTATCAATTTATAAAATTATCATTGCTCCATATCTGTACTTTTGTTCAATTTTGTTTCTGTTAATAAATAATACAGAAATAGATATCTTACAGAAAAAGCCAAGTAGAGAATTAAGAATAATTTTGGGATATAATAGATATACACATAGAATTGATATGTTCAAGTTAAGTATATGGCAAACTGTAACGTACAATACTATGATATTTATTTCCAAAATGTTAAAGGGGTTGTTGCCTGATGAAGTGCTAATCTTCTCAGTAATTGTGCATTTGTTAGGGATATTCACAAACACACCCATTCAAGAAATAATTTCTATTTAAGTAGACTAACAGATTTAGTCAGAACAGTATTTATTATAAAGGCCTAAAAGAATATAATAATCTACCTGAGCACACTAAGCAAACTAAGTTGGAAGTCACCTGTCGACAGTACTGTGAATAAGTCGATAGCGACCTTATAGCAATTGCGGAGAGCGATAGACAGAAACTGGCTCTACACATTGGTAGTAAGGCCAAAAGTTCATGGTTTCTATGCAGATTGTTGATGTTGCTATACTACATTTTTGGTGCTTGTTTTACTGGTTAGCAACTTTATAGGCCCTAGGGCCATAAAAGCCATTATATAAACTTAGGTCAATTCCTTTCTGTTCATGAGATATCGATAAAAGAAAAAATGTGCATTAATTAATGTAAATTTACGTATTTAATTAAGAAATAAAATAACAATGTTATAATAATTGCTCGAATTGTTTGCCTCTACTTTTTAAACATGCTGCTAGTCTTTCAGCTGTAGTTTGTTGCCAGTTAATATAGGCAAGTTCATTTCGTAGAGAATTTACTACCTAAACTATTCTTGCAATCAAATCTTCTGGTGTGTCTAGCTTACCTTTATAGTAAACACGAAATTTAAGGCAACCCCAAAAGAAAAAGTCTAAAGGCAAAAGGTTAAGAGAACGTGCAGGATGGTTCTAGGCATGGTTATTAATTAATGATTACTTTGACAGTTTTTAATTATCAACAAATGTCATTTTATCTAGTTTACTTATCTCTATATGTAAATTTACATTAATTGATGAACATTTTTTCTTTTGTTGATATCTCAGAAATGGAAAGGAATTGAGCGAAAGTGTATATAAATTTGTTTGTTCAGTATCGCCTCTAGAACAGAAGGTGTAAGTTTGTCGATTACCTCACGGAACACCCTGTGTATATACAATACTTGGCAAGTATTTATTTGTTTTCGTTTATATTTACTAATAAACATGCGCATGTTATAAATTCATAATAGTAAATTAATTTACTCTAAAACCCTGGATAATTTTATTGCAATCCTTATCAATTTAAATAATATTGTTAGTGTCGATATGAATTGCCGGGAGATGTGCATCCGATTATAAAATTGTCATTTACAGCCTAGCCAGTTACAAGGCTTAGCTTATCAGAAACCCATCTATGATGCATTGAAGCTGCCTCAATAGATCATCTATCCCCCCGTCAAGCATCTCCACGCATAGTTCCTCGGTAGTAAAATTTATATGAAGTAGAGATCTGTAGAATAAGTGATTTGTTATGAATTTTCAAGCGAATCCTACCACCTTCACATTATTGAAAATGAAATAATTCAAAATTGTTGCAACATTTTTCTAGTGTGTTTTCTGGCAATATTTTATAGCGTAATTATAGCTTCCCAATTAGTTTAAAAATGAGCTATATACTAAACTTGATTCACGTTGAAGCGTTGATGTAAATAAATGCATGTGATAACTAAAAATTTTATGACAACCGTGCTCTAATGAAAATTTACTTAAGCTGAATGACCCAACAGCTTCTTTACTAGGGACGTAACTGACGCCATTCTTTGCAGCCTTAGCTATAATACATACTGTCAAATGCGTTTGATTACTTCGAGGTCGCCTTCAATGTAAATAGAGTTTAGTCTACTCTGGCCTACCCTAACCGCAGGTGACAAGTCATAATATAGCGGCGCTGCCATCTTTTACAGACTGCATATGCCCAACATCAACAAATCATAGCAGGTCTTGCATTTTCTTCTATATTGTTAACCTCATCTATAGAAAATATTAAAAATTAAAATTTATGGGAATTAAAATTGCAGTTCAATCACATTACAAGCTGAAAAATATAATAACCTTTTTATTTTTTATTTCAGACTTCTTTCTCTTTCCTATTTATACTCAGGTGGTTGAATGACGTCTATGTATTTGGTTTCATTCATTTTGGTTTAAGGTAAAACAAATGGTAGTATTTTAATAAACACAATTTAAATCACATAAGGCAGACACTACACTATTTGTTACTGAAAATTAGTAATTCGTGACTTTTCTTTTGATTCAACTGCCACTTTTAAGGGCAAATTAATACAAATGTGTCAATTGCATAAGCATGTGCATTTAAACTATTAGTTGTATGAGCCACCAATGCTTTTATTATGTGCATTTAAAAAGGCAGAAGTTAAAGTACTTCATTTTAAACAGCATTAGAGAATAAGAAAACGTATAGTCACCTGCATTTTCTGCAACTTAGTCTGCAATAAAAAATTACACAGTTATACTTCATAATAACGAGAATTATAGTAACATGAAAAATAATTTCCCACCTTCTCCTATAGTAAATTTACTTAGAGCAGCTACATTTTAAACAACTGGAAACAAAACATTGGCGGGTCAGATCCTATACTCTTTATTTATATAAAGATTTAATTGTTGCGCTACTTTGAATCACAAGGTCATTACTCATTACTGTACTTAGAGCTCGATGATAACCTTTTTCATGCAATAAATTCTTATTTTCAAATATTGCTTTTGTAGCTTTTCTAATGTCTTGATACAAGACTAAAACACTCCCCTTTTCATTAAACATAAAACTATTAGTACATTGCTTTGGCCTAATGGGATATTTTTATTAAATATTCTCTGGCCGCCAAAGTATAATTTCCATCACATCCAAAATATGGTAGAATATTATGCAGTTTTTGCGTGTTTGTTAAAATAATCGTTTAAAATCCAATTTGTTCCAACTCCACAATAAATGCATTAATGTTGGAACTTGTACAGCTGTCTTGTGCTCGCTCACTGCTCCAAGTTCTACCAACTTACCACCCAGGGATTTTTTGACCCATAGTGAGGATCAACCATGACTTCGAAGTTGAATGGGCCTGCATATTCTTCGTTACTTATAAGAGATGGCTGGATAGGCAACTGCACCTGCCGGGGGAGCACATCTGGCATCACAGAATACTGCTCCAGTCCATTGTGCTGCTGCTCCTCTGAATTCGATAATGTTTGATCAAACATTAGTTGCTGCTGTTGAAACATGAAGTCCTTCACATCTACTTCTTGTGGTTCCTAAAATAAGTTCAAGTGTAATTGTTTCTGATTTACATTTCTGTAACGAATTATAGTTAGTAAAACTAAATCATAAACCATGCTTTTATTTCAAGGTTCAACAACTCTCTAAAAACAATCCCTATGAGAAGTTTTTATGTTTGCAAAATGAAAGGGGAAGAATTGCCATATCTCGATTTATCTTCGATAAATTGAATATCTCAATTAATAGAATTGACGTCATATTCCCAACCTAATTCCTATATTTCTCACAAACAAATCTATCGATAATTCGAATTTTAATAAGACAAAGTTTTCAATACCTTGAAGTTTTTGATACCTCGAAGCATTGTATAAATCCCTAGAGCGAAATTTTTCACACATTATTCGAGTTTAAAAGTAAATATTTGATTTAGCAATAACGATTAAGTTAAGACGTGCTGTAAATAGTAAATAACATTCTTAAGAAGCGTTAGATACTTATGACCACTTTAAATATTTGAGTAACTATGCTTTAGTGTGTTATTACTTATTACTGTAGTACTAGTGAATGAAGCGAGATTCATTAATATAAATTAAAAAAAGGATGCATCAGCCGGGAATCGAAACTGGGCCGCCCGCGTGGCAGGCGAGCATTCTACCACTGAACCAACGATGCTTTGTTGAATAAGGCAATGCTATAATGGTATACAGGGTGATTTATAACAGGTGGACCAAACTTCAACAGTTTGTTGCGGAGGTCATTTTGAGTAAAAAATGTTATATGAACATAGATCGTATTCCATTTAGTTACCTAACTACAAGAGATCAAAGTTTTATTAAGGGGCGGGTAAAGGTAAAACCGCCCAAGTAGCCAACGTTTCAAGGGTCACATCTACTACGTATGTGGGCCAATCATATCAAACTTTTTTTTGTATGATAGCCTGTAGTTTTATCTGTCAAACGTTTTTCTCAAAAACGAAATATAAATTTCAAATTCTGTTTACGTCAATGTCCTAGATGTCTTACTAGCAAATGAGATAATTTCATAAAAATCGTACAAAGGGAACTTGATTTTTTCAAACTTTGACATTTTTCAGAATTTATTCTATTTTTTATCTCATACACTAGAACTGTGAAAAAGAAAAGAATAATTCTGAAATAAAAAAGACTAAGATTGGACAAGCCGTTTGGGAGAAACACTCTTTGGAGATAAATTGCAAGGTGTTTTTAGAATATTGTTTTAATGACCTTCCTACCAATAAATTGCCATGAAATCCATATTGTTTGACAGATAAAACTACAGGCTAACATACAAAAAAAGGTTTGATATGATTGGCCCACATACGTAGTAGATATGACGCTTGAAACATTGGCTACTTTGAGTGGTTTTACCTTGACCCTCCTCTTAATAAAACTTTGATCTCTTGTAGTTAGGTAACTAAATGGAACCTCCCCAACATACTGTTGAAGTTTGATCCGCCCGTTAGTATAATGAATCACCCGAGCTACACTTAGCTTCGCTAATTACACGATTTAGTTAAAACTTTTACTTTTTCATACTTTTTTTTGAAAATAAAAACCGGCCTACGATCTAAGTCTAAAAATTAGCAAAATTTTAAGTTATAAAATTTAATCGGTCCAGTATCTTCGGAGGAGATAGGAAACAAAGATACATACAACATACAAAGAGACCACCAATTTTATGGTATAGGATTGGGTCACATTTTTCGTAAGTTATGGAGTCACGAAAACGAAAATTGAAAACAATAGGTATTAGTGAAAAAACTTATGTACGCATGTGTACTGTATGTAGCTATGTACTGTACAGCCTCGCTATTCCGGAGACCCCAATAATCTGACACCTAAAAATTCCGGATATTTTACCTCTGTAATTAGATAAAATGAGCTAAAATTCAAAACACAAACAAAAATTATCTGCTTATCAAGCTGCCCTCTTGAATGTCAGCATACATCGAGCCAGTGCTGCATTTACACAAAATATGTTTTTTTAATTAGTCTATCGCGAGCCAGAGGAGTAGATGCACGTGCGCCTTTGCTATTTAACAAACTGCTTGATCGTGTTAGTCCACATAAATCAGGGCTACAAATAAACGGTAGTATAGAACTTTAACATTACAATAAAAGTGCAAAATTTTAGATCATCTTGAAAAAGGATTTAGTGTAAAAAAAAGTATTCGATACTTTTAATATTCCGCAATCTACCATAAACAATATTAAAAACAACAAAACGAAAATACGGCAGTTCGTTTTTACTTTATATAGAATAGGTATATGTAACAATATTTATACAGGATGGCGCATTGGGTATCGACGGTTTTTAGATTGTTATTATGGATATACTAATGAAGCGACCAAGGTCAAAAACATATTTTTATTACACATAAGAACGCCAAAATTTTCCGATCATGATTTATTGCAAATTACTACGAGGCATAACGTAACCCCGTTAAATGATAAATATAAACAAATTAAGTGCAGAAGTAAAAAGAAGATTAAGAAAGCTGATCTTCAACATCACCTGAATAATTGTAACTGGAGTGAGGGGAATACTGATCACTTAGTGAAAGTTCTCTACGATAACATTACAGAATCTTTGGATAAAGTAGCTCCAATAGAAACATTAAATATCCGAACGGGCAGTAAATGGTTTGATGAAGCGATTCGAGAGGCCTCAAATAAAAGTGATAGATTGTATAAGAAGTATCTGTTGCAGAAAACCATGGAAAACTGGAATGACTATAGATCTCAGAGAAATGAAGCCACGAACCTAATAAGAAAAAAGAAGTACTTGTATTACAAGGGCGTAATTGAAAACTGTAAGAGTGATGGAAAGAGAATGTGGAAAGGCATTAAGGAAGTATTGAATGATAGGAAATCACAAACGCAAATCAATAATGTTTATTTTGATAATGTTAATGTACAAACAGATAGCGAAATTGCAGAAAAATTTAATATCTATTTTACAAAAAGCGTAGAAAATATAATACAAGTTGATGAGTTATCACAGACGCATATTAGTTGTAATGTCCCGAATAATACTGTGCTACTAAAAAAAATTGGGTGCAGGCCAACTAGGCAAACGGTCAACTCTATAATCCCGCTACTTAAATTTACCTGTAAGTATAGGGGTCAACTGGGCACGGGACTGGTGCTAGGGCCTACACACATTTTTTACATTACACAGGAATGTTTGTACTAAGTACACACAAATCTTAAATCTGCAAATAACCTAAATTCGTATCTTTGTACAAACATTTTTTGCTTGTTGCCCAGTTGACCCCTAGGATTTACGGACAAACTGACCATTTTGCCCAGTTGGCCTCCTCTGAAAAAATTTACTAAAATGAATGACCACGTCTGCGGATATAATTGATAAAAATATTATAAAGGCTGGTGGATGTAAATTAAGAAAAGAAATCGTTAAGGTTATTAATGAATCTATAGAAGAATCTAAAGTTCCCAGTCTGTGGTAAAATTCAGTTATAACCCCAGTACCTAAAGTAAAAAATACGAAAAAATGTGAAGAATATAGGTCAATAAACACTCGTCTTGACCTTTACCCGAAAAAATTATGGAAATGCACGTAAAAAATCAGTTGTTACAGCATTTAGCAGTTAATAATATAATGATAGAAAAACAATCAGGATTCCGGGATCAACATTCATGTGAAACATCTATTCAGTTAGTCATTTCTAAAGGGAGAGAGTTGATAGAACAAAATGGAATTGTATTGGCTGTTTTTGTAGATTTTAAAAGGGCGTTTGAAACTATCAACAGAGATGTTATGATACAAAAACTAAAAAAATATGGAGTGGTTGAGGAAGCAAATAAATGGTTTGAAGACTATCTACATGACAGACATCAGCAAGTGAAAGTGGACAGTTATGTGTCAAGTAAACTAGAAGTGAAATTCGGTGTGCCTCAGGGATCCGTCTTAGGTCCTCTTCTGTTTATATTGTATATAAACAACATAGCATCGTGTTTTGAAGAATACACAATAATTAATTTGTTTGTAGATGATACAGTGATCTCTGTTTATGGAAAGTCAATTGAGGAAGTACTGGGTAAGATGCAAAGCTAATTAAGTTATTTTGAGGAGTGGTTAAGAAACAACTTTCTGTTTGTAAATACAAAAAAAACTAATGTTATGGTATTTGGAACTAATGTAAATGTAGAACTTATAACTAAATTATAACTTCTGAACAATGAATTAGATTATGTTTTGGATTGTAAATATAAACGTGTAAATTACTTCTATAGAATTAGGGATAGTTTATCTGTGTTCTCAAGATTAACTGTGTATAAGTCAATAGTGTCAATGTGTTCTGTATGTTTGACGTGTTTAAGTTCTACGTTCTTGTAGCACTTGATATACGTACAAAATACATCATATTTTCAACATTTTCCATTATAAGTTGACGTAATAACACTCACACTACTGACAGGCACGTATGATGATAAGCCTGCTTTTTGTTTCGAGACATAATTTCACAGATAACGTGATAAACAAAAAACAAAGTTATTGTGATCATAGCACTAGTGATTTCTACCTGTAAAAAGAATAAGCTCAGTTTTTCAAAATTTTGAAAAAGTTTCCATATCATGTAATACATCATTGCATTCAGAAAAAAATCCTCTCTTAAAAGTGCCAAAAAAATAGTACGTTACCAATTTAAAATTTTGAGGTTAGGTTAGATTACTAAAAATTTACACAAATAAAATTGGTTTTATTAAGTGCCATTAAAAGTATTTACATCACCATCCAAATTAGTTCAAATCGCATTTCAATATCTTAAGTAACAAAAAAGTTACAGCATATAAAAGAAATGAGATTTTGTTTTTTTTTAATTTTAGACAAGTGGGCCATGGCAAGTAAAATTTGAAGATGGATTCTTAATGAGCTCTCAAACCTGCACCTTTTTGCTAATTTAACCATCTCTCTATCTCTTCAAATACAAAAGTTACCCATGTTGTCCCTACGAAATCCGGGCACCCTGTATACAGTCTGTTTGATTTTAGCTGTCACAGCAGATATCTCTGCTATTGTTAGAAATATGACAAAATGTTACAGAAAAAAAGTTGTTCTACATTTAATTTTCTATTATCTGCCATAGCCAAAAAAACAAATGAGCATCAAATTCAACATTTTAAATAGAATGTACCCAATTTTATTACATATTCTAAAACTATAAAAAATTATCTTTACAACGATGTACACGTCATAGTTATCTAATCAATTAAAAACAGAAATCGCTAATTAAGTAACAACTGAACGCTTAGGCGAATTGAACACATCGCTTTGAGAAGGTAGGTGGTGAAAACAATTGCTGTAGCTTTAGTGTCAAACTAACTGAGTAAATTTCTATGTATTGTTATTTTCATCTTAAGTAGCACAAAATGGGTAATAATTATTCTAATGATGAAAAAATTGATATGCTAAGGGTGACCATCAGATGTAATGCCAATAATAGAGAAGCTTGTGTGATGTATCACGCAATGTATCCAGATAGGAAACATACATTCTCGTACTTTTACAAGGCTCGAAAGTGATTTACGAAGAAATGGACGTGCCGCAAATGGTGAAGATATTTTAGTATTGGCGTTTTTCAGAGCACACCCACGAAATTCAATACGTCAAGCAGTGGCTGATTTAGGAATAAGTCAGTGTACAACATTTTCTATACTAAAGAAACCTAAACTGACTCCGTTTAACATTAAATTAGTACAAGGTTTAAGAGCTGGTGATTTTGACAGGAGGGCGATATTTTGTAACTGGCTTAACAATAATAAAAATTTATTAAATTGAATTCTTTGGAGCGATGAATCTAATTTCAATAATAACTGAATTTCTAATAGAAAAACAATCATTTCTGGGATACGGGGAATTAATTTCGGGAATGCAGATTTCAACACAGATTCTTGCATCAATGTCTGGCTTAGTGTATTAGGCGATACTATAGTAAGTCCCTATTTTTATCAAGAGTCGCTTAATGCGGAATCATATGCCGATTTTCTTCTGATAGAATTCGAAGATTATCTGGATGGGTATCCCCCTAGAAATATGTTGCAATATGTGGTTCCAACAGGATGGTGCACCTCCCTACAATTCACAAAACGTCAGTTATATTTTAAATTAAAACTTTGGTGCAAAATGGATAGGGAGTGGTGGCTCCATCAACTGGCCAGCAATATTGCCAGATCTCTCTACTTTATATTTTTTGTGTGGGGTTTTCTCAAACAACAAGTTTATGTTACTTGTCCACCAGATTTTGATGATCTTAAAAATCATATTCGTAGGGCCTGCGGCCAAATAACACAATACATGTTGCAGAAAGTGAGAAGAAACTTAATAAGCAGATCTCGAGAATGTATTGCAAATAATGGAGGTCACTTTGAACAAACACTCTAGATCTAGATATGAATGAACTGAAATTTACTTATTAATTTATTGTTAACTTACTTTGTTCATGTTGTTATGCTGTATTTATGTTGAATAGCATATGTTGTCAAGACAGTTTTAAAGAGCAATGTTCAACTGGAAGCTGATAATCTCACTTGTTTCACCGCCTACTTAATAAAGCACTAATCTACATAAGCGTGTATTTGTTACTTAATTATCGATTTATGTCTTTAATTGATTAGATAACTAGGACATATGATATATCGTTGTAAAGAGAATTTTTTACAGTTTTAAAATACGTAAGAAAATTGGGTATGTTCCATTTAAAATTTTGAATGTATTTATTTATTTATTTTATTTTATTTTATTCGCAGTCAGCCAACAGCCGTTAGGCCAATTATAGGCGTCGCTGTGCAGTTATGAGGACTTCCAACCCCACTAACGACTGTCATGATGTTGTATGACCGCCGGGACCAACTTTTTTCCGTGATAGCCGTACCACGAGGCGCCGAGAGATGCAGTCGTGGAACTCCCATCCAAGTTCTGACCAGAGACAGCGTTGCTTAACTCTGCTGATCGAACGTGGATGCTTGTTCAAGCTACACCACTCGAGACCCAATATATATTTGCAACATCTAACACATTTGATGCTCAATTGTTTTTTTGGCTATGGCAGATAATAGAAAATTAAATGTAGAACAACTTTTCTTCTATAACATTTTGTTATATCTCTAACAATAGCCGAGATATCTGTTGTGACAGCTAAAATCAAACAGACCGTATATAAAACTGAAAGTTCTGACTCACTCACTCATCAACGCCCAGCCCAAACCCTTGGGCCTAGAAAGCTGAAATTTTGCACAAAGGTTCCTTTTATGATGTATACAAGCAAAAGGGAAGGATATTTCGAAATTCAACCCCTAAAGGGGTAAAATGGAGGTTCCAATTTTGTATGGATAAATAATATTAAATAGACATTTCGACTTCAAACTTCGTAGGAGTACTCCTAAAAACAAATAAGCAAACACGTATTTCGTGATTTTCCGAAAATCAACCCCTTAGGAAGTGAAATGGGATAAATAAGCCTAAAAATCAATATGGGTGTCGTTATTGAGGTTTTTTGGGACGTTGATTGCGAAAATGGCATTTGAAATTTGGCAGGTAGATTCCTCATAGGGAGTAGGCATCCGCTAAGAAAGGATTTTTGAAAATTCAAACCCTAAAGGGGTAAAAAAGGGGTTGGCATTTTATAAGATCAAATTTTGAACGAAGTCATTCAAAGTTTTTGGAAATTTGTCTCCTGAATAGAAGATGACGAGACGGGAGGGGACAAGACGAGACGGGACTGAACTGAACTGGACGGGACGAGAAGGTACGGGAAGGGACTGGACTGGACAGGAAGGAAAGGGAAGGGATGGGATTTTGTTCGACATCAATTTTAAATAAATTGGTCTCATCAAAAACAGTAACTTTTATATAAAACTTCTTTTCGTTATACTTAAAAAAATATTTGACATACAAGAAAATGACAGTTTTTAGGTTTTTTTAATAACTTTTCACTGGTTCGACATTTTGAACTTTTTTCAAACAGATTTTAAATCAGCATATGAAACTGCAAAACATTGCCCATTTAACCAAATCTCCATCTTCAATGATAAGAAAGTTATTCATGCAATCCCACAAGATCTGAAACACACTGTATATGTCGTAATGTCCAAAAGTTCCCGGCCTAACCATCATACACAGGAAAAATAGTAAAACACAAGTGTTTATCTTTCAATGTAACTCTCCTATATTTCCGCACACTTATTACAATACTTTGTTAAGAATTTAATACCTGCAGACTTCACCTCATCATTAATTTCGATTTTTTTTCCACACAATTATGACTTTAATTTTACAAACAAATAATGGTTATGTTGAGTTATTTAACCCGGCAGTGCACGGGTCACGGTCAAAATGACCGGGTTTTTAGTTTTTGCCTTATGGTTCAAAAAAATCAAATGTAAACAGTGTCTAATATTTTAGGTATACCTCCCTTGATCGTTGGTTGGCACGACTGATAGCATAAGTTTTTTTTTTCGGTTTGATTGTTTGTACAAAGTTGGCTCATTACTTACAAAGTGACGGAGCACGGTCGATTCGACCGGGTTCATGCACTTGTGTACGTAGCACTAGGTACTAGGAACACACAAATGTTTTGTGTACCAACTGCGCGGAGGGCACAAATTATGAAGATATTGAATAATTTCTATCCACAATGCATTAAATGTTACAATTTTTGTGGTATTTTTTTGAAAATCAAATTTTTTTCGTTTGTAATCTTTTATCCCGAAGTTTCTTGTGTAGAAATAATTGTTTAGGTTTTTTATACTTAGCTTTTTTAAATACTCATTTGTCATAAAATTTTTGTGGTAACTTGGTATTACTATTATTTCAATCTTAAAAACCGATATTTGAATGACTTAAGGCCATCATATTTGAAAGCAAACGCCTTTGAGCGAAAAAAAAAATACACACGGTCATTTTGACCGGGTTTGTGCACTGGTGTTCGGCAATTTCACCCGTGTACCGCCGGGTTAAGATCAGTTAACATTATTCTCTTCAAAAAATTCATAAGCCTTTTTAGGATTTCGTCACTTTTACTTTCTTTGGGCGTGGCGACTTTGGATGAAACCATTCTACCTCTTACTTTTTAAAACAGGATCATGGTAGAGAACCATAGTTTCATTTCCTACAACAATTAATCGATAATTTCCTTCTCTCTGCTTTCACAGAGGGATAGAAATTCAGCACATTTCATTCGTTGCTCCTCTTGAGCTGCCAAAAGAAGTCTCTGTGTCTACATACACCGATTTTATTTGTAAATCTATTTTTTAAAACTCATACTTTGCTTCTAATTCTTTAATCAATAACTACTTATCTTCCAATACTTTTTTTCCCAAATTTTAAACATTTGCAAAACTTGGAACAGTATATGCGATTAAATCCTCTTATTGTAAGAGGGCTGGGCCAGAAACTTTAGGACCTTACTATATAATAATAATTGCAATAAATCATAAACATTCAAAATCATCACAAATAATGGTCACACTCAAATATTTTTGTTTAGTAGAACACAAACACTAAAATAAATAAGAAAACATTAATTGCACCATATTGCACTACTAGGTGATATTAATTATCTATCTAACGGACTGAAAGTCAGTACTTAAAATAATTAAGGTAGAATTATAACTGTAAACAGTTTAAAATTAAGTACATAATTCATAAAATGTTTATGAACATTGTATTTCTCTATAAACTTAAGAAAAAGTATACCTATACAGTGTGTCCAAGATAAGGAGGGCCAGTATGGGGATCTCGGTAATGGTAAGAGATACAAATTTGGTTAAATGGGAATAAAGTTGCGCAATTAAAGGACTAAAAAAATGACGTCTAGAAATCCTTGATATGACTTTTCGTTTTTGAATTATCTCAAAAAAACCGAATTTTTGGATTTTCTTTTTTATTTTTTTCTGGCGTTAATATTAAAGTTAGAGCAAAACTGATTAAACTTCTTTATAGCAACTTTTAGTGGACTTAATGATTACGTTATCAATTTTTTTATTCGACGTTTCGTCTTCGAGAAACCATCATCAACTTCGTTTTTTTAAATACGGTCCTGGTTTTTTTATGCCAAATTTGCAAAGCCCTTGTTACTCTGAATTCAACAATGTAACACATATTATGGTTTAATTACGTTTCGAGCTTTTTTCTGATCATCATCGGACAATTTTTTAGATACGGACCTGCATTTCTCATAATTTTGTAAAAATAAGTTCATACAGTAAGTTAGGCGTTTTTAGATGCCGTTAAAATATTGAAATGCACATCATAATGTCATAATTCTGATACATTAATTTAATAATCAACCAATAACTATTAACAATAAACAACAAATAAATGAACAAAAGATAGGCAGAAAGAATGAGAAAACGAACATCGAAACCATTTAATAGGTATTTAACGTTTTGAAATAGAAGAAGAACTTAGAAGATTGGTTCTTGAAGCCTTTCAAAGTATAACGCCAGTATTGCTGAATAATGTTTTAGATTCTACAGTTAGATTTTATTTGTGCATAGAGAATGATGGCAACCTTTTTGAATACCTTCTGTAAATTTAATACCTATTAAATGGTTTCGATGTTCGTTTTGTTATTCTTTCTGTCTATCTTTTGTTTATTTCTTTTTTGTTTATTGTTAATAGTTATTGGTTGATTATTAAATTAATGTATCAGAATTATGACTTTATGATGTGCATTTTAATATTTTAACGGCATGTAAAAACGCCTAACTTACTGTATGAACTTATTTTTACAAAATTATGAGAAATGCAGGTCCGTATCTAAAAAATTGTCTGATGATGATCAGAAAAAAGCTCGAAACGTAATTAAACCATAATATGTGCCACATTGTTGAATTCAGAGTAACAAGGGCTTTGCAAATTTGGCATAAAAAAACCAGGACCGTATTTAAAAAAACGAAGTTGATGATGGTTTCTCGAAGACGAAACGTCGGATAAGAAATTTGATAACGTAATCATTAAGTCCACTAAAAGTTGCTATAAAGAAGTTTAATCAGTTTTTCTCTAACTTTAATATTAACGCCAGAAAAAAATAAAAAAGAAAATCCAAAAATTCGGTTTTTTTGAGATAATTCAAAAACGAAAAGTCATATCAAGGATTTCTAGACGTCATTTTTTTAGTTCTTTAATTGCGCAACTTTCTTCCCATTTAACCAAATTTGTATCTCTTACAATTACCGAGATCCCCATACTGGCCCTCCTTATCTTGGACACACTGTATAGTGTGTTAAATACTTACCCCATCAAAAAGTGTCATGATGTTGCCCCTGAAGAAAAAAAAACAGATTAATTCCAGGTGTCAAGCAAATTATAATGCAAAACTAGATACACAATCCATACAGCATTATCAAAACCACAACATACACACTCACAATTAATAATAATTAAACACCTTCTCAGCAAACTTGTAAAACTGAAGTGAAAAGCACAACTGCAAGCAGACTGATTCATTTTCAACAGCCAAAATGCAACTTGCAGGTCTAATCCTGCTAGAACCAAGCTGAATGTGTTATGCCTCACTCTAGAGCACCACTCAGTTATTCCACTTTATTAGGATATAAGGTGATGACATAGATGAGTAATCAATAGTAACAACCAGTTTATTCTTTCTGTTTAGAATTACATTAAGGGCAATCATTATGCAAATTTGCATTTCTTCTAAAATAATGGGTTGTAAAATTTAAATTGTTTATTTATAGAAGTCTTTCATTTCTAAAAATAGCAATTGGTATTAATTACTATAAAAAATTGTAAGTAAAACATGACAAAAATGAAAACAGGTAAAATATTTCAACTATGTGACATTGACCTTCAGCAATGAATCATATTAGATCCATTATATTGTACAGGATGTCCACAATTATTCATATTTAACAAGTTAATTCTCTACCTATTATAGTTGGAAAAAACTAGTGAGCGTGTTCCAATGTTTTCGTTTAATATAGTTCGGGAGGCAACTGCATTTTTTTATAATTTTTTATTTTTAGCTAAATTTTGAAAAGTTAACGTCTCGATGTAGCTTCTTTATTTGAAACAAGTTGAGAACATTTTTATTTGCATTTTTTATCTAGTAGGAATCTAGGATTAAGATAACATCACAACACAGTTTCCACACTCTTGTTTTCAAAATGTAACGTTAAACTTATTTTTCTTAAATGACGGCAATGCATAGCTTGGTTATTTAGCTTTTGAAAACTATGTATGATGTATTTCAAGTAAATGTAGAGCCTGAGGAAGACTACAGACCGCTGAGAGAAACGCTAAATCCTTCAAATGAGAAATGAAAGCAAAAGATCTAGAAACACAATGCAATAATGCAATTAGTATCTTTCAAATAGTAAATAAAAGGGTTAAATATGTAAAATACATGCTGGTATTAATAGAGATCAGTATACTGTGATTTTTTGCAAAACGAACGTGTTTTGAAGGGCATCGGCGGTTATAACTTGAATTGTGGGCACCGCCGTGCGAGTTAAATTACGGTTTTTCTCAGACACGTAAAATAGAGCGAGTCAAATCCTATTAGAGTGATTTACACTAAAAATTTAAGGGCAGTGCAGTGCACAGTGGGTCGCTTTTAAAAATGTCTGGCCAAAAGTAGGAATGATTGAATTTTAACGACTTGTTGGAAATATCTAAATTACTGCGTAATTAGTAAGAATAAAGGTCATTATTGAAGAAAGAAATCATCATAAACCCTATACCTCGCCAATTTTCACTCTGCAACTCTTAGAACGAAGACGTGTGTAAGTCTGGTTGTACAGTGAAATTTTAGTGTTCTTGTGATTGTAATTTTTTAAACTATATTGTAACGATTCGGCTGACAGTTATTTGCCCCAATGCCTCGATTATACTAGAAATTCCAGAGACGGCTGCCGGCGCGTGAATCATAGGCTGCCGACGGGCGGCCTTGAACGCAGGTGTACGTTGGTGAATCATTTTCCAGTCGATGCTAGAGCAGCACTGACGCGACACGTCACTGTTGCCGGAAAATCTGGAAGCTTCTGGAAGGAAATTATTGGCCATATAAATACCCGGCCGTCGGACCCGCAGTTCAGTTCTGAAATAATTCTGCGGCAGTTAGAACTCACGTCGAGGCTTGTTGGAAGCCCCCATATAAATAAAACCGCGTGTACATAATCTCTCGTGAAGTAATAATAAGTAAATAAATATATAATCGTTAGCGTTTAAGAGTGATATAAATAAATGTGCTAATCCGTACGTAATAGAAATAAATAATAATAGTTGTTAGAAATACGTGTACCGATAGTCGTTAGTGCTTGAATTAATTTGTAATCTGCTTGATAATTCTCGCATGTGCTTGTAAACAATAATCGTAGTAATTCATTGTGTAAATAAATATTTGAACCCATGTTTGTCGTATAATTTTAAATAGCCCGAACGTTAAGAACGTAACAGTGGTGTCAGGTGTGGGGTTTTGAACCGGGGGCTATATAAAAAAATTATCGAACAAACATTAAAATAAATAAATTGGTAACAAGTGCCGATAAAACGACGGTCAGATAAATAAATTGAAGTGAGTATTGTGCATGCCTTTGACGAGATCTCAAAGCAGCAAAATGGAAGCCCAATTAAGCCAACTTTTGCAACTGATGCAAGTTAGCCAGGACAAGGCGGAAAAAGCACAAGAGGATCTTAGGAAAGAGATCCAAGCTGGGCAGGAGAAGGCAGAAAAAGCGCAAGAGGAACTTAAGAAAGAGATCCAAGTTGGCCAGGAAGAATTGAAAGCCGGCCAAAAGAAGGCACAAGATAAGGCAGAGGAAGCCGCGAAAACACTTAAGGAATGGCTGAAGGCCGAGCAAGAGAAAGCAGTCCAAAAACTTGAGGAAAAATTGAAAGCCACTCGAGAAAACCTCAAGGATGAGCTTAGGGAAGAGTTGCGATCCGGTCGAAAGAAGGCAGAAAAAGCACGAGAAGAGCTGAAGGTCGGCCAGGAAGAGCTGGAAACCGCAGAAGAGGAAGTAGTCCAAAAGCTTGATGGGAAAATAAATGGAAGAGTTCGGTCTCTGTTGTTGGACCTGAGACGCGGCGAGTTGCACGTGGGTGGGGAGGAGCTTTCCCGACACCCAGGAGGAGAGAACGCGGCACAAGTGGTATGGGTGGAAGATGTTATTCCGCAGGGACGAACCGAGAGGGTCGTGGATGCATACCTGGATGGCGATCTCCGGAGCAACGTGGTGCGCGTGGTTGAGCCCGATTATGCTGACATTGCGGACGAGTGCATCCTGGGAATGGATGTTGTGGATAAGTGTGAGTGCGTTTTGGACCTGAGACGCGGCGAGTTGCACGTGGGTGGGGAGGAGCTTTCCCGACACTCAGGAGGAGAGATCGCGGCACAAGTGGTATGGGCGGAAGATGTTATTCTGCAAGGACGAACCGAGAGGGTCGTGGATGCATACCTGGATGGCGATCTCCGGAGCAACGTGGTGCGCGTGGTTGAGCCCGATTATGCTGACAGTGCGGACGAGTGCATCCTGGGAATGGATGTTGTGGATAAGTGTGAGTGCGCTTTGGACCTGAGACGCGGCGAGTTGCACGTGGGTGGGGAGGATCTTTCCCGACACCCAAGAGAAGAGATCGCGGCACAAGTGGTATGGGCGGAAGATGTTACTCTGCAAGGACGAACCGAGAGGGTCGTGGATGCATACCTGGATGGCTATCTCCGGGGCAACATGGTGCGCGTGGTCGAGCCTGATGGTGGCAAGAAGCTCACTCATGGTATCCTTGGTAGGGAAGACGTTGATGAAGACTGGGCTTGGGGTCCCAGTAAGGATGATGAACGTCAGCAGGGAACTGGCAACCGTCAGGAGGAACCCAATACTGGGAAGGGGCATGAGCCAACGAAAACGGAAGAAGATAGAAGATTTGGTGGCCCGGTACCAGGACATCGTCGAGTGCGGAGATCATCCCAGCGGCCGTACTGACGTAGGAAAACATAAATCAGTTGAGTTTGGCAAAAGAATCTTGCTGAGGACCGACCATCCTGCTCTGAGATGGCTGCTGCAGTGCGAGAACCCTGAAGGACAGGTGGCTGAGTGGATCGAGCGCCTAGAAGAGTTCGACTTGGGAATAAGTCATCGACCTGGCACAGTCCACCGCAACGCCGATGCGGTATCCAAGAGGCCTTGCCCTGCGGACTGCGGCCACTGTTCGAGATTGGAGAGTCGTGCGGTACCCATTAATCGTACCACTGTGGTCGACGACTCATGGGAGCCAGACGAGTTGCAGAGTAGCCAGGAGAACAACCCCGACTTAGGCGCGGTTATAGCCTGGAAGCAAGATGGCCGTCGACCTACCTGGCAGGAGGTCCCCGCCACCAACGCAACAGTGGAGGCTTATTGGGCGCAATGGGACTTCTTGCAGCTGGACGGCAACGTCCTGACCAGAATCTTGGAAGATGAGGACAGTAGGGCAACGAGATCACGATCGATGGTTCCAAGGAGTAGAGTGGCCGAGGTTCTGCGCTACCTGCATGATTGCTCCTCTGGAGGACACTTCAGATTGAAGAAGACGTTGCAAGAGGTCCAAGAAAGGTTCTACGGGGCAAGCTGCAAAGGTGACGTCCGAGAGTGGTGCCGGAGGTGCGAAGCATGCGCTACGGGAAACGGACCTGTTGGAAGACGTAGAGCTCCGAGGTGGCAGTACAACGTCGGTGGTCCGTTCGAGGGTATAGCCATTGACATCGCCGGACCATGCCCCGAAACCGAAGGGGGAAATAAATACATCTTGGTGTGCATGGGCCACTTCACCAAATGGCCCGAAGCGTACGCCGTTCCGAAGAAAGAGACCGGTACTGTCGCTGATGTTCTGGTGAAGGAGTGCTTCAGCCGTTTTGGAGTCCCCCTGGAGTTACATTCTGACCAGGGCCGGAATTTCGAGTTTGGACCGTTCCAGAACGTCTGTAAGCTACTGGGGATACGCAAGACCCGGACCACTGCCCTCCATACTCAATCGGACGGCATGGTGGAAAGGATGAACGGAACCATGGAGAAGCATCTGGCCAAGGGCGTTTCCGAGCATCCGCGTGACTGGGGCCAGTACATGCACCTGTTCCTGATGGCCTACCGATCGGCAGTACAAGAGACAACCGGCGTCCAGATCGAGGTGTGCTGTTGCGAAGCCTGGAGACCACGGTGGGCTGCTGCTTCTTCAGCCAGTCAATGTGCCAGAAGGGCACCGCCTGCAAGTACCGCCATCGGACCCCCACAAGAGCGAGAAGACAGGCACTCAACGCAACTCGTTCTGGGACAGAACGATCTAAGGCGGGGGCAGTGTAACGATTCGGCTGACAGTTATTTGCCCCAATGCCTCGATTATACTAGAAATTCCAGAGACGGCTGCCGGCGCGTGAATCATAGGCTGCCGACGGGCGGCCTTGAACGCAGGTGTACGTTGGTGAATCATTTTCCAGTCGATGCTAGAGCAGCACTGACGCGACACGTCACTGTTGCCGGAAAATCTGGAAGCTTCTGGAAGGAAATTATTGGCCATATAAATACCCGGCCGTCGGACCCGCAGTTCAGTTCTGAAATAATTCTGCGGCAGTTAGAACTCACGTCGAGGCTTGTTGGAAACCCCCATATAAATAAAACCGCGTGTACATAATCTCTCGTGAAGTAATAATAAGTAAATAAATATATAATCGTTAGCGTTTAAGAGTGATATAAATAAATGTGCTAATCCGTACGTAATAGAAATAAATAATAATAGTTGTTAGAAATACGTGTACCGATAGTCGTTAGTGCTTGAATTAATTTGTAATCTGCTTGATAATTCTCGCATGTGCTTGTAAACAATAATCGTAGTAATTCATTGTGTAAATAAATATTTGAACCCATGTTTGTCGTATAATTTTAAATAGCCCGAACGTTAAAAACGTAACAATATGTTAAAAATCAGCCATGTCTGACGGAGAACACGGTAAGGGTTATATTTTGGATAAATATTTCTCTTTATATAGTAATATATGGCTTGTGACTTAAAGCATATAAAAAAAAGGGGCATTGGGCACCGCGCCGGTAAAAACAGCTAAATTTAACTTTATTTTTTTATTTAAATTTTACTTTGGCAAACTTCTACTTTGTTAAAAAAATATCTGTGTATGTTAAAGTGTGGACTCAAATGTTCCACAACTTTTAGCTGTGCTTTTTTAAACCATGACTTTTTAAACATAATGGTGCAGTGAAAAACCTTGCTTTTTAAGAAGTAATTGATACTCCAACGATTGATCCAATTTAATTTATAAAGTGATTTACTTTTGACTATTTAAAAGTGTAATTTATACTTATAAGCTAGACTGCGGAAGTTTAGGGAAATGCCGATTTTATTTGTTAATAAATATTGATATAGGACTGATCTAGGACTGATATAGGACAGAAGTACCATCAGGTACACAAACATCAATGGAAACCCCAATTTCATCTGATGTTGATGAATTTAGTATGTACATCCATGTTTGAAAGTGATTCTAGTGAGGCACAAAGTAACTATGAAAGTGATTATTGATTAACAATAAAAAATGTATTTTATAAAATAATATCACTTTGGTTCAGATTTTGTAAATAACATATTTTGTGTTAATTTTAATTTTGTTATTAAGTTGTATTATTTTTTAATTTTTGGTACCATATATTTATTCGTTTTTGCAAAAAACATCCCGAATAAATCCATAAGTTTACAAACAGAATTTTGTGGTTTCTGAATTTTTTTTAGTTTTTATTTACTACTTTCAACCCCCTTAAAACCACCCCATTCATCAAGACAATGTTTTCACTATTTTTACGTTAATTGTCAGACTGAATAGGAATACAATATGAATACTATTAAATTTTAGATTTTAATTCTAATATTTTTATATCAATCCCTTAAAACCACCCTATTTTACAAAAGCAATGTTTCTACTGTTTTACATTAACTGTAAGGTTGCATTTAAAACAAACCCCAAATTTCAGATTTTAATTAAGTTCTTTTGATTTCAACCCCCATAAAACCACCCTACTTCATCCAGGAAATTTTTTCACTCTTTTTGCGTTAATTATCAGGCTGAGTTCTCTGTGAATTATTTTTTCAAAATTTTACAATTTTTTTAGAAATCAACCCCCTGAAAGTTGCCCCAATTTTTCAATGGAATTTTTCTCATTATTTTTTCTGAAATCGCCACCTAATTTTGGACCAGTTTCATAAGATTCAGAGTTTTGGCCAAAAATTGTTTATTTCGACCCACTGTACAGTGGTTAGAAACAAAAACGTTATTGTTTAGTGTATATTTTCAAACTAAAGAACACAAGTGCACACAAGAAGCCAGTCGATCCCAGGTAGATGATGTTAAATTGAAGAGTGAGGTAACTAAATTGCGGAGTGGTGATCCGAGTAATCCTGAAACTATTATGAGCGAGGTGCAGAACCGATCAAGAGGAAATAACATAACAATATATAACATCCAGGAATCAAAAGTTCATGATGTTAAGAAGAGAAGATGACAAGCAGTATTTTAGTTCCCTTTGTAAAAAATTGGTGGACACCTTGCAGGAAACCCGTCGGGTAACTAGAATTGGTACAAAGAGCTCTTCACCATGTTCGTTGTGAGTTTCACTTGGTAGAAAAGAAGATAAACAACAGAAGTTGGATGATCCAAATATAAATTTGGCATATGATCGGACAATAATGCAGAGAGGTATACAGACTAGTTAGAGATGGATATCTGAGGAGAAAGGAACAAGGTGAAAATTATATATTTATCAGATATAGTAATGGTGTTCCCGGTATTGTCAAGCAAGCTCCCAGGGCATCAAAAAATTAACACAGTGAAATCGCCATTTTAATGTTTACTATCAAAATGTAGGAGGTTTACATACCAAGATAAAAGATTTACAAAATGGATGCTGATGTGTAACTATGATGTTATTGTCTTAGTAGAAACGTGGCTCAACAAAGAATTTTCTGATGCTGAACTGAGTCTTCAAAATTTTTCTGTATACAGTGAAAATTCATGAACTGCGAACACGAGTAAATCAAGGCAAATTTACGATTGCCTAAAAATACGCCAAGACCGATGGACAGTCGCTCTAAGGTACTCTGATATTAATCCACGGGTCGTCTGCGTTGATTGTTTAAGTAATTGTTCAACGCAGACATCTAGTGTAATTTTTTTAAATTAATTATTATATCACAGATAGAATGTATGAGGTACTGTTATTCTGTGATTAATTCAGGTGATAAATTCAGAGTTGAAAAACAGGATTTTTACAGATTAACAGTACAGTAAAGGAAGGTAGTTCTTAAAGTAAAACGCATTCTGAAGAAAGAAATATTTTTTTCGGAACAAACTAACTCAGTAAAAAAAAATGCAAACAAAAATAAAACTATTTTTATTTCAAACAACAAAATTCAAGAAGTTTAAATTAGCTCTTTTTCAAAGAGCCTGCCTTCTTGCGCTAAACAATATCCTAAGCGATCATGGAAACGTATTAGTGCTAGTACTCTGAACAACCCTTTTAATTTTTAAACACAGTTCTTCAAATCGTTAGTTGTAGTGAAAACGACTTTTCAGAGGAAGTTTTAGGCATATCTGTCACAGTTTCACAAAATTCCATACTTCTGTAATGGCCAACGGGAAGAATATCGCAGCTAAATCTACTAGTTCTGCAATTTATTTAAATAAATAGTCTGGATAGTCATTAGCGGTAATACAAACCTCTTTTAAATACCTGTCTTCATTGGGAACATTAGGGCTTTTGTGCTTTTGGGGAGAAACACATCCAAAGTTTCCAAAATTTGAAATAACTCCATGTAACGTTGATAACGATAAAGAACGCCTATTTTCAAATGTTGTGAAAGAATTTTGAATTTCCCGGACCGTTGGACCCTGATAATACCATTTTACAATTTGCACCGATCCGTTGCTTCGTAGTTATCGATTTTAAGATAGAAATGACAGCAGATATTATCTACTGACAAAATACGCGAACTGTCAAAGTTAAATTCTCGGCATTTGTAAATTCCTCATATCGTCTGCCGTGTTCGTAGTAAGAAAAATCTCTCTGTATAGAAGGAATCGATGTGATGTTGGCAGTACTAAGCTGAGAGAAGAAGGGGTTCTGATAGCGGATCACAACAAATACAAGAGTAAGTTAGTTGGCTGTGGTGACTCTACAGTGGAAGAAATTTATGTGGATATAGCAATTGGTTGCCATAATATTATTATTGGAGGTATTTATATACCGAGTGGTTCCTCTGTGGGTTTATACAACGACCATTGTTAGACTATTGAGCGTTTGATGGAGTCTGATCCAAACAGAATTGGGTATTTCTTTGGTGACTATAATCTTCCAGAGGCTGATCCACTGGATAAATGATGAATTATCAACTTCAGTGGTCACCAATATTAGAAACGATAAACTTGATGTAATAGAACGTACCTACTGATACTATGGATGTTTCCAGTTACACAATATTAACAATTCAAGGGGAACATATCTGGATTTGTTATTTAGCCAAGATAGAAATGTTCACACAACAGAGGCTTGAAGCTTCCATTGAGTTAGATAGGGTTTGCATCGGACTACAATAATATGGAACAATACTAGGTATTATGATTTTAATAATGGCAACTACAACGGATTGGCAAATTACTTAAACGCAGTTGAGTGGGATTTCATGATAGATTCTGCTGATGGTATTGATCAAACTACAAATGTTTTCTACGATATTCTATACACTGCAATACGGGAATTTGTGTAAATGAAGAAGAAACAACGTACTTGCTTCTCAGGTTAAATTTCAAGGGAATTACAGGCGCTTATTAGAGAAACGAAAATATTGCACAAAATATAAAAGGAAACAGGCTCCCAGAATAACTACAAGAAGTTCTCAGCATGCAGACAAAGATGTAAACAGTTACTATTAGAATGTCATCACAATTACATCTCTAATATTCAAAGTGACATACCTAAAAACATAAAATCATTTCGGCATTTTGTGAATGAATAGGGACACCTGTGGTCAAATGTATTTTGGAGAAGCCACTGCGAGTGAGCCAACAGATATTGCCAATCTGTTTGCGAGATATATTCTTACCACTTATAGTGATGCAGTCCCGCCCCCACAGAGTTATGATTTCAATTATAAAAATACCGTAAGTGTTACTAATATTGTTCTGTTGCACCTAGATGTGAGAAAGAGTATGGGACCTGACAGAATTCCTCCGAAATTGCTGAAAAACTGCACCAACGTATTATCAAGACCTCTGTCTTTATTGTTCAGTCTCTCAATGAAGACTGGCAAAGTTCCAGATGTGTGGAAGTCTAGTTTAGCGATACCAGTTTTTAAATCTGGTGATAAAGGGAACGTGACGAACTATCGGCCAATTTCCTTCATCAGTTGTATTCCCAAGATCTTTGAAAGTAGTGTCGAACCAACTTACTAGTGCTTTTAGTAACATTATAGTGGATAACCAACATGGTTTTGTAAAGGGTAGGTCCACATTAACAAACTTAATGGTGAATAGTGAATAGTGAACGCCTTTGAAGTCAGAATGCAGCTGGACAGTGTTTATACAGACTTTCCTAAAGCATTAGATACTGCACCCCAAGATACCTAGCACAAACCGTGATAGCAGCTTCCTCTGGCAATGTAAAGGTGAAATAGCTGGCGGCTGAGGCATACTGGCTACCACACCTTCTAAAAACATGCAAAGGTCCAACGGGAGCACACCAAACTCCCAAACCGCAATGATTGCAAAAAAGTCCTGCACTGATAACAATGCAGTGAGGAAAAAACCTTTAAGGAAGCCCTTAAAAGCTTAAAAATTGCTATAGCTTCTCAGGACTTCCCTGAGATACGCCTGATGGAGGAACAAGCTGAGGAAGTACAGTTTGCACTGTTCAGATAAATCTAACCCGAAGAGGAAGGAACAAGACCACAGTTCAACAGCTGCTATGTTGATACAGGTTGTAATGCAGCATACTGTGTGAATGATTAATCTAATTTAATAATAATATCCAGATATCCAATGGGTGTACCATGTGATAACAGTTGTATGTTTTTAACTGGTGGGGTTGTAATAGGCAACCAGAGTGTTGTTTACATGAAGTAGAGAAATATCTTGAATATATAATCGACGAAAAATAATCACGTTAAAGGGTTAGATTCCCAATAATTGTGAAGAGTAATAATTGGATATTTGATACGTAATAGCAATATAGTATTCTTTAAGATCAAATTTGACTGAGGGTCACAACTATTATTTAAAATATATTTTTACTTCAAAACCAGTAAAAAAGTGCAAGTGGTATGCTGTAGAACTGTCTATCCACATCTTAAGGGGCCAAAGAGCTGCAACGAGTTTAATTTGGTCGTGAACAACTCAAAGGAGGTGTTTGCAGACTAGCATCCAGTTAGGCGCTGATATAATACACACTCAGATACAAGAGATACTTTCAGAAGGTTACTGCCCATTTCTTCTGTAACATTAGGAAATACAAAGCAAGTTTGGTACGGCAAATTATTGAAAATAATTGTAATTTTATATTTAAAGCTTAATTTAGAATACTTAATTTTCTAAATTTGAATAGTGAATTGAATACTCAACGTATTTCGGTCATTATAATTTGAAATTTAATATATATTTGGAGAAGGATATTTATAAACGTAATTTTAAATCAAGTCTGGATCATTTAAACATTTGATTAAATATTTTGATACGCCACTTGTCTAATCTGCCTTGTTTATGTTTAAGAATGATCTCTTCAAGGAAGACGTGCATTGTTTGTGGTATCACGGTGTCCACGTCCGCAAGAAATGCATCCGAAGGTGCATATTCATTTGTTTTGTACACTTGAAAACGAATGTCTTCCAAAATAATGGCTACCGCCGCGCGTACAACTCGTAAACGTTCCTCCTCCGCATTAACTTTCCTTGAACCATACCACGATTCTGATAAAATTTTATAGCCCGTATTTTTAAAGCACACAATATTCCGCTTGTGTGTTACAACAATCACAATATCATCGCCATATTTTTGCAACAAACGCGACTTGACTGTTCTCACATCTGGGCGGTAATCACTTTCGATGACGTTCATTAGTTCATCTAAAGAAAACTGAGATTCTTCAGAGTTTGCTTCCAGGTGGGTGTAAATCGCTTCCATTGCTTCTTCGATGTTTGTGGCAAGTCTGTAGCCTCTTTTTCTTTTCGATGGCGGGGGACTGCTGTACATTTTTTTTTGTAAGCAACTGTGATGATAACGTGCTTCCACCGCTACCAAATCAGGCACATTCTGTATGCGTTCACATACGGAACGACCCCAGTCATCATTACGGTTTCTGGCAAACTTTAAAACTTTCTCTTGCTTGGATAAGCTTCTCACTTGGTATATTAAATCACGTTCAGGAAATCACGTTTTTTTGAGGTTCATCATATGTTCTGATGTTATTTCTACATTACATAAGAAACACGACCTTTTAAAATCAAAAGTTGCTACGTTGGATCGCCTAGAGGTTGAAGTAGTCTCTTGCGGAGGCACTGCACTTTGACGACGCTTCGCCTAAGCGATTAGTTTTTCATTAATGTACTGTTTGCGGAATGCATCATGCACAATAACTGATTTACGATTGCGTAAAAACTCACTATTTCCGTCCTCATGTTTAAGGCTGCACCGTATTAAAGTCTCCACGCATTTTTCTTTAACAGTTATCACTTTTCCTTCCAACAACGTTTTATCACACGTAGATGCGGTAGCAGTTTACATGCGTTCCAACGTGGAAAGTAATATTCTTCGGCGGATACAAACGACTGGCATTGTGCATGTGTGTAAACGTAACCCAACGTTGTAAACATGACAGTATATGACGACATTTACCATAATATAACAAATATCGTAATATGCTGTCACTTTAACAATGTTGTTCGACCTTAACACAAGTCCAATGACCAACTTCCCCCATTGTCCATGTCGAGTAGATCCGCCCTATTGGGGGACTTTCATTGGAACAGTGCAGGGTGTTGGGGTCCCACATGTCATTGTATGTAATGGATATAGTGATTTTATTAGGTAAAAATAGATAAAGTAAAAAAATTCGTGTGAAAAAGCAGTTTTTTCGCAAATCCGAAATTTTCGCTCTACTTCACATCCCGCTAACTCGAAAATTATCAACCTTACAAGAAAATGTTATTAGTGTTGTATTGTAGAAAATTTTATCGTCTTTAATTTATCACAAGAACTTTTTTACATAGGATTAATAGGAACGGAGTTATACCCCAAAAGCTGTTTTTGGGCGCCATTTTTCTAAGATGGCGGCGCGAGCGGCGATCTCTCGAGGTCGCAAATTAAGAGCCATCGTTAGGGCATATGGGTCGATATTCCTGCCAAGTTTCAAAACTTCATGACCTTTTGTAAGCAAATCCGTTTCATTTCCTTTTAATGACTGTACTAAAAGGGGGTTGTATCACAAGGTGCTATTATCCCCTGCTGCAAGAGCGAGTTGTAGGAGGGAGCTAGGCTCAGAGTACGACCAGCCAAGGAGATCTTGAATGCCGCTAAAGTACTTATGTACTTATACTTATTTTTGACCTCCATGGGCTGAAGACAGAGGACTGGCAAGTCATAAACAGTGTATTGGAACCTAAAGGCATGCCACTGATCATGTTGATTGCCGAAACCTCCTTGAAAACTCTCCACAACCTAAACATGAAGCTATGTCTAGGCCTAGGTAGAGCAACGTTCAGATGTTTATCTGCTCCTACCCCTAATGGACAAGATGGCACAAGCACCAGCAAATGTCCTGAAGCTACTACAAGTAAACCTCCAACACAGTCGAGGTGCTACGGCTGTATTATGCAGCCGGCTACAAACCAAGGACATCGACATGGCCCTCATCTAGGAACCATAGATAGTAAGGAGCCAGATAATGGGACTCGGACAGGCCAGAGGTGAGTTAATATCGAAAATCTTCAAATATACCCATGACATGTATTTATGTATGTTTTAGGGATGTAACAACCATCAAACTGAAACAAGTCAGAAAGGGCAACGAGAGGCAAAGTAGTGATATCCTCCGTACACTTTCCCTACAATGCCATCAAGCCCCCTCCAAGCACAGAATTGATGGAAATAGTAACGTTCTGTGAGGCCAACCGCCTCCAGTTCTTAGCAGGCTACAACGCGAATGTGCGTAACACTGCATGGAGCCGCAAGAACACAAACCAAAAAAGAACCGTCCTCCTGGAATATCTGGTAAGTAATAACTTACAAACACTTAACCGAGGTAATGAGCCCATTTTTGTAACTCGATGTTGCCAAGATGTCATTGACATAACTCTGGCCACAGCTGGATTGCAGACAGTAATGCAATGACGCGTATCTAATTAACCATCACTGTTTGATCACAGACATATTAAGTATTTCCTGGTAGATTTTGAAAAGGCAGCAATAACCTATCGAAATGACAGGAAAACCGACTGGGCTGCATATAGGGAGGAACTTCTTAGCAAGTTATCCGATGTCAAAACCCAAATCCATACACAGTAATTGTGGACCAAATTAATGATGCCATACTGACCTCATATGAAAACATATGTCTACTAAGGAAAAGACGGACGAACACGAAGGTCATATGGTGGAATGAACACCTGGCCAACCTGAGGAAAAGAGCACGAAAACTCTGCAATAAAGCAAACAAGACTGGAGAGTGGAACCTACCATGGTTGTGGTTGTAACAGACAACTCTAAATTTTGTTTGTTTATTTGTCATGGACAAGGTCTGAGCATGCAGGATGAATCCACCCATTCTTCAAAATTTAGAAAATTATCTTTAAAATTAAGAGTTTTCTGTGAAAATTATAAGCTTGTTAAAATGCGTTGTCAACCTAGTTCGTACATTATATGTATAAATTCTATACAGAAGTATTCTACATCCAAATTCCTTCACTTGGTTTCTATGTAGAAGTATTCTACATCTTAATAAACATCAAGGCGTTCTCTCTATATACACACTATCCTACCAGTCTGTATAGTTTCCATACGCATACAATGAATATCGAAAAACCTACTTTAAGTAATAGTTTCAGAAAAAATAAACCTACTGGGCACGTTATTAATGGAGAGTAATAGCACAAGAATAAATATAATAAAATAACCAGAAGCATATCTTCTACACAACCGCTTTGATGTCGATGCCGACAACGGGTGACCTCGAACCATTGTATTTCATTCCAGCCTCTACCTACACTGACTGCACTGGCCGTTTCAGTTTAGAATTTCCGTTTAGAAACGTCCCAAGGCTATGAGGCACCGGCGGTCAGGTAATACGAGATATCCTTCTGGTTATTATATTTATTCTTGTGGTAATAGTATGCATCAATACACGTGTACTAATTTTTTTCTACTTTTGATCTATATATTTTGAAAAAAATTATCTTCATATCAATTTATTTGACATTCACGCTATCAGTACTATCACATTTTTATTAAATGTATTGACTGTACTTGTATAACACTGTTTTGTTCAGACTGTACAGTAATTATGGAAATGGCAAAATAGAAAAGTAAGATTACAGTTTAAAGCAAAATAGTCAATTAAAGATAATAGAGAAAGATCAATTCTATACCATAAAATCGTTGGTCTCTTTCTTTGTATGTTTGTTCGCTATCTCCTCCGAAGATAGGTACTGGACCAATTGAATTGTATGATAGCTTAAAATTTTGCTAATTTTTAGACTTACATCGTCGGCTGGTTTTTATTTTCAAAAAAAGTATGAAAAAGTAAAGTTTTAATTAAATCGTGTAATTAGCGAACGCCTGTTCATATACCATTATAACAGCGCCTTATTCAACAAAGCATCGTTGGTTCAGTGGTAGAATGCTCGCCTGCCAAGCGGGTGGCCCAGGTTCCATTCCTGGCCGATGCATCCTTTTTTTAATTTATATTAATGAATCTCTCTAGTTTCTTATAAGTTTTGCGCCTCTGCATTCTTTTGCTTTTTTCACTAGGAAAAAAACCTGATAAATGAATTGACAACAATTTTGATTTGAAATTTGAGATGTACGATATTAGTTATTATTTACATTTTCATCAATAACTCGATAACAAGTGACAATCGGAAAATTTTCCACACTTCATTTTTGATTTATTTTAGCTCCCTGAATCAGATCTCAGAAGCACGGACGTCAATTTTGAGACACCCTGTATAGACAGTATAAATACCATGAGATAAAAAAAATGAATCTGAGCAGGCCTTGATATGTGTTATACGTTTGGCAGTACTGAAGTATATTGTCAGCCTGTGTCAAATTCGAGATTAAAAGGTTAGGTTTTGTTTGTTGTTTGACACAGACTGACGTAAAACTTATCCTGCAAATCTCGAACTTGACATAGACTGACAATACATTTCAGTACTTTTTATCTCATGGTAGATGTAAAATGTGAGCACATCGCCCACTTCCATTTGTGATTTGTCTTGTAAACTATATACAGGGTCTCTAGATGTATGTACGCTGATAAAACCTCAGTAGAGTATCTGTATAATATGAAAAGTGGATACGACAAAAAGAAATTTTTCTATTGGTCAGTTCACAAAAATGAGGGAAACAGTGTGAATTTGTTAGTTTAAACCGTCGCCAGTGCTGATTGTTTATAACAAGTCTGTCCATTCCATCTAAATTTACAACTAGAGGCGCTATTGTGTGTCAATGGAATCTACAATTCAGGTTTTAACACAAGTTTTCAATCGATGTCATTGTCAAATGTTTGGTTATGCACGGTGTTATGCCATTAAAGATGTTTTATTTCTCCTTTAATGTTAAATAAAGAATGAATAGTAAGTTTCAAATAACTTTGCATATATCACACCACCCCTGCATAAAACTACTTCATTTGAGCATAGCTATAGCTACCAGTTGTTTAAGTGCTACAATTCTATTCCTACTAAACTAAAATTGCTGTCCGTACTCTCATTCAAAAGATGTTACCGCAAATTACTGCATATGTAGTAGTACGTGTACGATACATGAAATAAAAATTACGCGCCAACTTGACAACTTTGGCCCGCCCTACAAGTCGTAATTTTAGTCGCATATCAATTTATAATAGGTCAAATTGAAGCTATTTTCAACCTCTACAAGTTTGATAATGGCTACTTTTTTGCTAAATAGAAAGAGAAATGAGACACAAGCCCAGAAGCTCGAAAAAAAATCTCAACCCTTTCACGCTCTCCTTTCGCGTTCGATATCTCGACAAATATCGCTCGTACGCGAAAAAGTAATAGAACATAAATTGTAGAGCATTTCTAAAAAAGATGTCTACACTATTTTCATGTAGTGTGAACAGGAACCAATTTATCGCAAAAAAATCAAACGCACTCATTTATCAAGATAGCGGAAATAGCACATAGGAAATTTTGGTCGACAACTTGAAGTTAAGCTTTGCTGGACCTCATCAATACCCCAAAAAATAAATTTCAAATTTCGCTTCACTTTCAAGCAAAAATTACATAGTGACTGGACTATATCAACAATGGGTTGATTGTGATCTCCACACTCAAAATGTGATTTTAGGAAGTTTGTTAATAAAGATGCAGTCATTGTCATAGCATTTCCTACTGGTGGAAGGTATGTAATTATCTGTATTACAATGTTACAAGTACGCAAGATCATAAATGTATAATTACGGCATGCTATGATTTTTAAATTAAAGTGGCAACCACGGCCTTCTAGATTAGCGTGCCTGCCGGCTCTCCCCGGCCTGTTCATTTGCAAGCTTTTCGAGTGCTCCGCGTGGCGCTGTTACCCGGGGATTTGGCTCAGCGTTTAACTGCAGATGGCGGAACTGGCGCGGCAGATTCAACAAAATACTTTCAATTCTATCTTTTCGCGCGCACAGAATGCTTGATTTTTGCGCGCAAGCACAATTAGAAATTTTGACGTTTCTACGTACGCATTTTCGTTCATTGCAAATTTAGTTTGTTACTTCCTTCGAACATATAAGACTGGAACGAGCATACTTGTAATAACGTTATGTTAAACCGATGGTTCAAATAACATCAACAGAGATGAAAATAGAATAGTACGCAAGTATAAGAAGGATAAACTGATAAATCGAACTCATTGGTAATGCGCAATCGCGTACAGCTTTAATGGTTTCGGTAATGGGCTACTGGCCGATTTCAGCAGAACAGCTGACCGCAGATGACCGATTTTGTTGTTTTTGAATTAATTTGTGCTGTTGTGAATTTGGTTGTTGTGCTTTGAATAGTGGTTAACGAAAAGAATTAGTTGCAAGAATGTATTGCTATATTTGTAAAATACGAAACCCAGAAGTTATATATCACATGTAAGTAATTTGCGCCGCTTACGACGTCAAATTTACCGCCACTTGCGACGTTAAAATTTACCGTGCTCCTGCGCACAAGCTCTTATTTCCAATTGTATATCTGTCCTTGGCAATCTTCTTTGAACCACCTGCCATGCCGTATGCTCGTTCCAGTCTTATATGTACGAAGGTTGCTTCTGTGAAAATCCATTTTGTAGTTTTTTCGTACAAAAATGTTGTAAAACTAACCTAATTTAACGTTTCAGTCAGAGAACAATAATCTGACAGATAAAAGCTAAGTTTCAAACCGGCTGGCGTGGTTCTGAACTTCAATCCCCGGATATGCCGAGTCACAACTTTGTAATGCTATTTGTCGCAAATGAACAGGCCGCTAATCCAGAAGGCCGTGGTGGCAACACTTATAATAGTAGTTTGTATACCAAGGCACTGAAGTTTAGCTTTTTATCACGAATGTGGATTTAGTTGTCGAGGCCCGTAGGGCCAAGGCAAATAAACCACATGAGGGGTAAAAAGGAACTTCAGTGCCGAAGAGTACATTTTTTTTAAATCGAGAAATTGTGAAATTATAACATTTTTACCAACATTTGTAGGTTATGTTATCTGTCACCTCGCCACCTACAATAAAGTCGTAAAACAATGATTACTTTACTGCTGATTTCTCATATTTTAATGAAGATTTCGAGATACTTTAATGCCGATTTTAAATAAAAACAGTTAACAGCTTGCTTTGAATTGTCAAAGTGATGCTCAACAGGTTTAATTTAGATTATAAAATGTTTCTTATGGAGAGTTATTTTAAGAATGCTGACCGGTTTTCTATGATTGTCAATAAAACTGTATTATTTTCTAGTGCTTCATTTTCTTTAAATTAAAACGATTGAAAATGAGAACCGTAAATGTCAAAATGTTTACATAACCTTTAATTTACACGAGTTAAATGGCAGGTTCAGCAATCGTATAAAACAACCCTTAACCAGTGACATGCGGTATGGTTGTAAAACAAGTTTTACAAAAGATTTCTAGAAAACAATCTGTGTACCTTCAAGTGGTGTGTAAATGTACCTATTGTCAACTGCTGCAGTTTCAGTATGCGTTTAGTTTTTTAATTACGTTGACGTAAAGTTTTCTTGCAGTATCACGTACCGCATGTCAGTGAATACGTTCCTATAGTTGGTATAGTTAAAAGCAGTGCAATTATTGTCAATATTTTCTATTCTAATCTTTTTTAAAATTAATATCATTAATTTGTTACTTTAAAGTTTAAACATTATTTTACCATTTTATAGTGACCAATACTCAAGTTTTGATGTAATTAAGTTTATACAGGGTTTTGTGGCAATGTCCAACATTTCTTTTAATATTATGCATGCGTTTATAATTTTTTCGAAATCGGACTACCATGAATATGTGTGATGTTGCTATAGTGCATGCATGTTAAATGAGCGAATGCATGTTAAATGTATCTTAACATTCGAGGACGCGAGTGCATGAATGTTAAATGAGTGGATGCACGTTAAATGTATCGTAACATTCAAGGACGCGATCATGTTAAACACTGTTTAACATTTCAATGAACAATAAAAGAAGTAAACTAATAGCTAGGACACCGCCCAAAAAAGAAAACGAGCTACACGCAGAGATGGAAAAAATCGAAGAATTTATAAAAAGCGTAAGCTCGCAGCTAAAAGAAATTAAAAGTGATACAGAAAGTACAAAAGGAAATGTAAATACGATAACCGTACAATTGAAAAAATATGGGGAAGACCTACGAGAACTTAAAGAGGAATTTATAAAGAAAGAAGTAGAATGGGAAAGAGAACGGAAAACTAAAGGAAGAGATAGGAATACTGAAGACAAGAATGGAGAACCAAGAACGAAATAACAAAAGAAATAACCTAGTGATGAAGGGAAAAAAGTTTAACGAGAATAATATCAAACAAGAAATAAAGGAATTCATACAGGAAGAAATAGGAGTGAACACGGACATTGAAGACGTATATAAAGTGGGAAAACAAGAGCCGAAACCGATTATAATAAAGTTGTAAGAGTTTTGATGACGAACTAAAGGTACTAAGACAGAAGAAAAAACTATTACAGGACCAGATCTATCTAGACAGTGACCTTACACTAGAGGAACAAAAAATACAGGCCACAATTAGGAAAGCAGCAAGGGCGGCGAAGGAAAAAGGAAAGAGGACACGAGTAGGTTTCCAAAAGCTAGAGATAGAGGGTATAAAATATATATGGACGGACGAAGAGGGGGCAGTTTAAAAGAAACTGATACCCCAGAAGCCAAGTTCTCAAAAAAGTTAAAAAGAATCGAAAGGAAGGAAATACGGCAACGAAACCAGGCGAGAAAACGGACAATGGCAATGGAAATAGCAGGGATAGAAAAAAAGGGAGAAAAAACAAAAAAGCAGGATAGGTACATGGAATGTGCGAGGATTGAGTGGCAAAGAGGTGGAAATAGTAAAGGAAATGGAGAACGCAAAGGTACAAATACTAGCGATAACAGAGACCAAAAAGAAGGGACAAGGAAGTAAGATGCTAGAAAAGGGATTTCTGCTAAACTATAGTGGGGTAGAAAAAACAAAGAATGCACAAACTGGAGTAGGAATAATAGTAACAAATGAAATGCAAAAAAAAATAAAAGAAGTAAAATATATATCGGAAAGAATTATGGCCATGGAAATGTAAAAGAAAGGACAAGAAAAAACTACTCTAATGGCAGTGTATGGCCACAAGGCTTTCTTGCAAATATCACGATTAGCACATCCAGAATTGAACAAATTGTCAGAAAATTTGTAAAAAATGCTGAATAGCCCAACGAAAAGTGAGGAGAAGACAGAATAAAAGAAAAAAATGAACACAAAACTTTCAATTAAAAATTTTATAGTCTGAAATGCCCAGAATCACACTATCGGCGAAACCATACGTCCAGGTTGTATTTACCATGCTATTTAAATTTTACGAAACTCTATCAACTTTATTGTGAGAAAAATGCAGACTTATCAGTGAAATTATGCTATTTTAGAACCTATATCAACCAAAATTACAATGTAGCTTTTGGCACGCCTTTAACAGATGCCTGTTCCACATGCATTCGCTGTAAAGACAAATTGGAAAAAAGTTAACGTTACCGCAGAACTAAGGGTTCTCAAATTAAAAGCTGAAGCATTTTACAGTTTGCTAAAAAGCGACAAAGAAAATATACAAATGTTTTCTTTCGATTGCCAAAAAAACTTGGCACTTTCCAAGTTGCCGGACCAGTCTCCGTATTTTTCGAAACAAATTAACTTTTACAATTCTACTGTTGTGTGTGGGAATTCTACAAGTATGTTAACGCCTCAGCATGTTAAATCTTTTGTATGGCTGGAAACGCAACTGGCAAGAGACTCAAATGCAATTTCGTCTGCTGTTCACAGCGTCTTACTAAAACGCACTTTCCCAGAAAATATAAGGAAAGTTCAGCCTTTTCCAGACGGTTGCGGGGGCCAAAACAAAAACTCAACATTGATGTGCATGGTCGCGTGCTGGCTTGGAAATGAAGCACCTGCCCACATAAAAACATTGGAAATTATATTTCCAATTGTAGGACATTCTTTTTTGCCTTCCAATAGGATATTCGGTCTTATTGAAAAGCAAATCAAACGGCAAAATGTTATAATAGACCGACTAGAGCAGGGGTCGGCAACCTTTTTCGGACGGCGGGCCATTTTCAAAATAATTTTTTTTATGCGGGCCGCACATTCAAATGTAACTTAAATAGTGCTTTTATATCATATACGAGTATAAATATTATTAAAAATAAATATAGAAAAAATTAATTTTTTATTGACATGCTATAATAACAATAATGTTAGAGAACAAAAATTTTACAATTCTTAAAAGGAAAAAAAAAGAAAATACAATTCCAATTAAATATGTATAAATATGTAAATATAAAATATATAAATATAAAATATTGTAGTGAAACGTCATACGGCTGTCAACATGAACGCACATATGAACATACAGTAGCAAACTGGTGAAATGAAAGAATTAGTGATGGGCCTATCCGGAATGAATAATCGGAAAGTTTCCGATTGTTCAAAAAATCGGAAGGTTCCTATTATTTCGGAAATTTTCGGAATTCGATTATTTTACTGTTCGGTGCACAAAATTCGGAACTTTCGGAATTCGATTATTTTACTATTCGGTACACAAACAGAGAAAACGAAATGCCAATTTGAACTGAACGGAATACGGAATGTTGTATTGACTCACTTGACTGCTATATGCTGGTTGGCGAATGTCGACGGGTCGCGCCGTATGCGCACATGTATGATACGTGAATGGCACTAAAGGCAGTGGTATTTCGTAGATTAATTATTAGATAGTACACCTACAGACTTCAAATTCAAGTATTGTTTTATACTATCTATTATGTACTTTATGTGCTATTAAACTTTAAAATATCACTACCATTTTCCGAAAGTCTATTAACGTAACTACTGTAATAATTTTAAAAAATATTTTATTTCCTCATATCCCACTGTGTGACTCAAACTCATAAATTGTTTTTTTAGGATACTGCATTGCTAACTAGCGTCTACATAGTTACCAATGCAGTATCCTAAAAAATCTTATACGATACACGACCGGTAGAATTCTTATGGCCTTGCCAAACATACAATGGCGCGGCCATAAAAATGTTGCTACCGGTCTAATAACGTAAATAGCTATTACTGACCGTCCTACAAACCCAAACAATAGATGCCAACGCAGATAAGGGCTTACGGCGCGACGGCGAGTGCTCTCATCGTAAATTTGCACGCACTTCATCTTCCTTCCGCTTGTTGTTATTTCGCTCGTTTTCCCTTGCTTGCATTTACGGAATGTAAAATAATCGGATGATATTCCGATTTTATAAACATTCCGAAATGGAACATTCCGATTATTGAAATCATCCGATTATGCCCATCACTAGAAAGAATGCTACACTTGCTAAGCGAGACGTCGTATTCGCTGGGGAGTAGGGATTAAACTTGCGCAGTAAAATAGGTTTCCCACTATGCTTCTGTTTGTCGCGCATTTTTGTCACCGGCCACATTTCGGCACGCTTACGCTCTAAGTTTGTTGATTTTTCCTAAAGTTATATTGGTGCTTTGGCGGGCCGCGCAAAAAGTTGCAAAGGGCCGCATGCGGCCCGCGGGCCGCAGGTTGCCGACCCCTGGACTAGAGTATGAAAATATAATAGGAAAATACTCAGCCGTACTCAGACTTGGGAAAACTGAAGCATCCAAACTCATTAAAAAACCTGGCCAATGGCATTTTAAATTTAATCAATTCAAAAGATTCATATTCAGTAAAACCAAAACCAATAATATTGCTGTAAGAGGTGAAGTTTTTTACAAGTCTGATTTGGGAAACCCTAACACTATAACAAAGAAAAGATTCAAACTTAAAAATCTGGTGTGATACACGCACACAACTTCCTTTTACAGTGATCTTATAATTAGCCAAAAATTTGATTTTAAATTTTTAAGCATTTGTCAAAAAGTTTCAAAAATTACAAATTCTACAAAAACGTTGTAAAATAGAACGTTAGTTCAAGAGACAAATTTTCACATATAATCTCATGAGCATTAATTCTTTCCGGAAATTTTTTTGAGTGCGTTTCAACAACGTCGTATTAATTTGCCCGAGCGGTACGCGAGGGTAAATTAGGACGTTGTTGAATGCACGAAAAATAATTTGCGGATATGAATTAATGCTCGAATGCAGATTCGGTAAGAAAATCGTAACGACACAAACCCTAAAAAGAAGTAATGTCTACCTACAAAAAATTTCCAAGAAATTTTTTTGTTGTCTTGGATACGGCTCGTGAACTAATTTTTCTATTGGCCATTAATGAGTGTCGTACGATTTTCTCTAGAATTTCAAGCTGAATTCAAAAATGTAATAATATACCGGGTGTTCTATTAAAAATAGGAGTTAATAAAAAAAATAGAAAAAAAAACAAAAGAAACCCATTTTAGAAGTATTCAACTAGAATATCACCTATCTCACATCAATACGCATTAAAAATTAATAAAAATGTAAAGTTAAAAAAAAATCGTTAGAGCCGTTTTTGAAAAAATTGAAAAAAACTGAAAAATCACAAGAGTAAACACCTACTTCCGGTTATGCGATTTTCTTCAAAAGCTTGCTGTCAGATCTACATAGTACACAAAACTTATATATGAAGTTTCAACGCCATACCTCTTTCTATTTTTGAGATATTCTGTTCACAGACACACAGACCAATGAAAAAAAATATGTTTTTTGATATCAGGGGACTCTGAAACGTGAAGATCTGTTGAAAACTCAATTTCGAATTTTTGGGGTGAATCCAATACTTCCTTTATTGTAAAAGGAAGTAAAAATGTAAAACCAAAAATGTTGGAAATTGCCAACTGATTAAAAGGAAATAAGTCGTCTAGTGATACTTTGCTAAAGAATCATTATGGAATTAATTGGCAAAGGGACGCACAATTAGAACTTTACAAAATTATAGATCAGACTAGAGAAGCTACAGACGAAGAGACTCAGGAAGAGCTGCAACTTTAAACAATGAAACTAAATTATTTGTGTACCTTTAATGTTTGTTACTTTGTATTTTGTTTTAATTTTGGACGTAAAAAATAAAAATAATTCTACAAAAAATTAAATTTTTGGTACTGTATTAATTAAACCATCTGTACATAGTCAGGTATGAATTGGTAAAGGTAAAACTTCCATTGACTTTCAAAATTTGGTCTTTATTCAGATGCAAAACTAAGTGAAACTGTAAGTGAGGTGCAAAACTATGGACGTTCATTTTTAAAATGTTAAAACTAAGAAATATTCAAGCAAAATAAGATAATACTATTTTCGTTGGTGGTAGTGCCATCTATTAGGCAACCTTTCCAGGTTGAGTAGTGTAGCCACGGCCTCCTGGATTAGTGCAAGACTGACGTCTCTATGCGGCCCGCCGCATTTTTAGTTCAAGGCGTTTTTTATAGTTTGTAGAGGCGCTACAGTACGTTGCGCTTGTGCCTTTGGTTGCATATGTCCACGGCCTCCTGGATTAATATTAATCTAGAAAGTCGTGCCTACGTTACAGATAATTTATCAAAAATCCAACAGATAGCGCCAAAGTACGTTGGCCTCAGAATCACAAAAATTATGCAAATGTGGCGGGCCGCGTAGAGACGTCAGTCTCGCACTAATCCAGGAGGCCGTGAGTGTAGCAAACACAACGTAAAAGTTTTTTGTCTCTAGCACAAATGCACTAAGATTGTAAACGCAGAGTTTTGCATCTAGTGGGCTCGTATGTCCTATAATTAAAATCGCTATACTACTTCAATATTTTTTCATAAAAATTAATATTAACAATGTTAATGAATTTATCCGTCACTTTATTTCCACACTGTATATGTCGAGTTAAGCTTCATTTTATACATTTATAATTGAATGAATATAATAGTTTCAACACTAAATAGTTGGTATATTTTCTGTTTAGAAGTTCAGGAACTCAATAAATGTTCAGTGTTTAAAATAGCATTTTATACAAAATTTCTGTGTTCATTATTTACATATTGTTTATTTTTTCTTGAGTTATGTTTATTGGAATTTTATGTAACATAGGCTAAATTGGCGTAAAAGTTAATTTAAACTACAATAAAAAGCAACGAGTTTCATATATAATTTGCCTTGTCAATGCATTTCTCAGTGTACTGCAATCACCTCCATGTATGTGGAGGAGTAATACACTTAATTCAATATGTTATATCAAGCTATCATTTGAAGTAAGTTCTTCGAAAACATAACGAAACAAATGCACCAACAAGCACTCTGAAATATTCATTCATTCACTAAAAATTCCTCTTTACTATTTTTACAGCACTGGTTTACAGATCCATACGCCCACACACCAAATAGTAACAGTAATCAGCCCACTTCAATTTCATTATTTTCTTAACTTACACATCCTGGTCCAACAAAATCTGCATCTCTTGCGACGGTGTTAGGAGCGGTGCGAGGTTCTCCGACATTCTAGCAAAAGAATGAACACATAAAACAATTGCACGGCTACTGTAACAGTTGAACCATTAAACATCTTAACGCTAGCAGGTGTCAGCCTAGTTGCTACAATCGACAACCTGTTGCATCAGTACATTGAAATTGTTAAAATTCAGACACCTTCACACTCTGAGGGCTTAAATGACATGCTACATGCTTGCAATTGTTGCTGATATCTCTATTACATAAGTAAAGCAGTGATTCATGACAATAACTTTAGTTGTTTGTACACAGGCTTGATGACATAACCTCAAATTTATAAACAAAATCGAAGCGGCTGCCAGTAACGGCCAAAAGCTATCTTGGTTTCGTTGTCATGACTTACTGCGATACTTCAACTAGCTAAATACTAAGGTGTACACTATATACTTACGTTGTTCTTCCCGGAAATTCAAAATTTGTAATTTTGCTGCAACTATCGTGGTGGTTCAGCGGCAACCGGATTCGCAAAACTACCACCAGCCCAATCGAGAAACCGACCTTGAGCTTTTAAAAAACTACAGTGTTCACTGAAACGGTTTTTCAAATCGGCGAATTTCCGAAATTTTGTAATGCGGGCCTCTGCCACACTGCACTGATAACTGCCGCCGAGACTTTACTACATAGTGATAAAAATAATAACCGAGGCTACGTAAAACAGGACCCAGATTTCCGAATGGAGATCGGATTTTTAGAGTGTAGGTATTATGGCAACGTCTTCTGGCTGCGGGTTACGGACCACCTGTGGATGAGTCATAGAATCATAGCCGAAGTTCTGTTTGCCTGAAATACAATAAATTACAATTATACAGTGGTCCTACATTTTGGGAAACCTTGAATGTACCGACCACTTTTTACGTCTCAGCGTTGAGATGTTTACTATAAAAGTTTGTCCCAAAAATGTATTGCTCGCGTGGAAACGCAATCGGATCGGATTATCCGTTTTATTAACTTGTTATTATTAACTGAGAAGCAAGAAAATGGAGATATATTTTAGGAGGACGAGATATATATCATTTGACTCAGCTTGCAGAGTAGATTCCAAAAATATATAGAAACCGGAAATCGGATTTCTTTTCCGAGGTCGACTTCCGGTCAATTTTTTTTAACTTTTAACTTTTTCCTTTATAAATCCTGCAGTTTTTGAGATATTTAGCTCAAATTTGGAATACAGGTTACGCTGCAGGGCTTACACCATTGAGCATATCAAATGGTTGTGAGAATCTACAGGGAGATATTTTTTCAGGGGTCATGCTTCCTTTTCTCCCCCTGAACTTTTTTGCGGTGCGCCGCTGTTAGATTCTAAAATACAAATTGAGTTTTCTGTTTTGTTTAGAATCTTTTTGTTCTCTTGCAGTTTTTTCGTATCTGCAACCGTTATCGAGAAAAAAAAGTATAAAGACGATTTTCTGTAATTTGCTAGACGAAATTTAAATTTTTAAAATGGTTTTAAACGTTAATTATGTGCTAATAAGTACACGGTAACAATTTATAGATTAGTTCAGGCACATCAGTTTTGAGTCATTATAATTTTTACCGCTACAATAACTTTACAACACATACGAGGGCTGTTCAACATGTTATCTACTTGAAATAAAAATGAATTTAATGAAATTAAATATTTTTTGCCACTTGTAATATTTGGAACAATATCGTTGTGTAAACTATAAAAGGTTATCGAAGAAATCTTCAAGGTAAAGCAGCTAGGAAGTTTACATCTTCTTGACATCGAAAAAAATAATAGACGTGTAAATTCACAATATATTTCGACAAACTGAGTTGTCTTCTTCAGTTGTATAATATTAATAAAAACATTTGTAATAAATGAAAGAATACTAGTTAACATGTTAAAATAGTAAAAAAGTAAGTATAAGCGAACAAATCAACTCTCTCAAATGAACAAATCAACTCTCTCAAATATTATTCAATTTACCTGTTAAAAGATGCAGTCATTTGTTACGGTATTAAAAGAACTTTACGACACCCACCCAAGGTGAGCATCGCACCACGGAATCAGTCCTGAAAAACTGGCACACTTGCCCTGAAATCGGTTCGAAATAGGCTAAGGGGCCACGGCTGGGACGCTCAGGGAGTCGGGCGTGAGTCACACGATACGTTCTGGGCAAGCGCGTGGTGGCATAATATATACAGGGTATGTCGAAATCATGAGGGCGCCACCAAGCCTGTCTTAACCCGGCTAACCGGGCCTGGACGGTTAGACGGGAGCGAAGCATGCAAAATACTCCGCCAATAGGATTACTCAAGAGTTGCAAGGTCAAATAACAATTTCGGGATTGCCTTATGCGAGGATTGTAATTAGGTGTCAATCCGACCGCGACTACGCAGCTGTCTCACCCACCTGCACGCTCAAAGCTTCCTCGTTCCGTCGTACAATATTCAGTACAATGAAGGGGGCGTCTATCTGTAACAGAACATGCACAAGTCGAAACAAAACAATAGTTCCCTTAACTAACCAATCATATATTGAACTTCGGGTTACAATGGGGCAGCAGAGTGCGTCGCCCTATATCTATACTTAACCTATAATTAAGGGCACCAGCTGGCACGCGCGCTCTAAACTTAACGACAGATGTTGAACAGTAGTGAACAGTAATGAACAGTAATGAGCAGTAACGAGCAGTAATAAGTAGTAATGAGTACAAAGATGCGCGTCGCCTTATGCAGCGGACAGCGAAGATTTAAATTAGCACTCGCGTTCACAGCGGTAATCAGGTTAAAGACACATACCTTAATGCGTAGGCGGCGAGGGAGCCTGGTACAGTTGAGTTGCGACAGGCTGCAGTCGTAGGTGGCAGGTACCTTCGATGTTACAACGGCTATAGGGGTGAATGCACAACCGCCTTAATGGCGACGGGAGACGCGTCAATGACGCGTACAACGGGACGACGAAAAAAATGGGCCACTTTCGTTCTGCGGAACATATCCTCGTAGGTCGAGATGAAGGGGGCACGACCCCTTACTTACGGAAGCAGGAACTGGGCTCAAAAACACCCACGCTACGCCGAAGACAATTCGAAAACTCCGACTCACAACCACCACACGAGCGTTCTCTGCAACGGGCTGCGGACAACTGCGCAGAGGGAAGCGTTGGCAAAGGTCACCTTGGCCGTGTCCCCACGTGACTAAACCTTGGCAGCCAATCGCAAGGCGATAAAATGAAACAAGCCAATGCCGGCACCAATGGCATCACGCCTCGACGGCGTGCCTCCTAGGAGATTCGGAATTCGGAAAAACGCCATCAGAGGGGAGCTCCAACCGACGAAAAATACTGCTTCTGGGGCTAAATATGTGCGAAATCGTGATTCTGAAATTAGGCGATGGAGCCAAATAAAGAACTAAAAGGGCTTAGCATACGGGCACGCTGCCCTAAAGCCTAGGTGGCTATTTAAAATACCAAAATGACCTAACACATTACTTAAATTGTTACTGGTTATAGAATTAAAATGTTTCTTTGTTTATCCACACAGGAAATAAAATCGATTGAAGATTGTATCCATATTAAATCTTGGTTCTCTTAATTAATTTCTGTAAATTTTTTTTATAAATTAAAATTTCAATATTAAGAAAAATGGCTAAAACAGAAGCAATGAACTTACTTTTTATTTTTATTTTGATTTATTTAAAAATCATCAATTAGTAAATATCTCTCTCCTTTATAATAAATGAAAATAATAATAAAAAGTAAGTTCATTGCTTCTGTTTTAGCCATTTTTCTTAATTTTGAAATTTTAATTTATAAAAAAAATTTACAGAAATTAATTAAGAGAACCAAGATTTAATATGGATACAATCTTCAATCGATTTTATTTCCTGTGTGGATAAACAAAGAAACATTTTAATTCTATAACCAGTAACAAATTAAGTCATGACTGCATCTTTTAACAGGTAAATTGAATAATATTTGAGAGAGTTGATTTGTTCGCTTATACTTACTTTTTTACTATTTTAACATGTTAACTAGTATTGTTTTATTTTATTACAGATGTTTTTATTAATATTATACAACTAAAGAAGACAACTCAGTTTGTCGAAATATATTGTGCATTTTACAAGTCTATTATTTTTTTCGATGTCAAGAAGATGTAAACTTCCTAGCTGCTGTACCTTGAAGATTTCTTCGACAAACTTTGGCCAGCTACTGTACTTTTAATATAAAAGGTTATTCAATTTCGAAACGCTACCATAAGAATTTCAAAAACTAGAGGAAATGTCTACCTACATGATAGATTTCGGAAAAGTTCTAGTCGCTCATTCCGTTGCTGACTACTATTACAAAAATATATTCTACGTGGCCATCTTAGTTTCAGAGTTATAAAAAGAATACAATTTTCTGATTTTATGTTTGCTTCGAACAAAACTATTTTATCTACGACAGTGTGTAAAATTGCCTTTTAGTTGGCAGTTTTAAGTTTGTAAAACGACTGTTTAATAACATGTTTTCATTAGTTTACGTCGTCAATAGTAACGTGTTTAAAAGATTTCATTAGGCAACGTGTTTTACAATTTTTAAAACATGCAAAATTACGACCGGTTGCTGGTAATCCTAATTTACATTAAAAAAATTTTTATATTTACGGTGTTTTCTAGATTCTATCGTAGAAAAAATATTGTACGATACCAAGGCGGTCTATATTGTTTCAGGCCATGACACTGGGCCTATAAAGTGACCTTTGGAATGGCCTACCACAATCTGGCAACATGGCTTTGCCAACCTTTAACAAAAAATTACTAGTTGTCACTAAATAAACAATCTGTCAGTGCACTATTTCTGTCATTGCGATACATATCAGTTGAAAAAATCTATAAAATCACTGTTATTTACATCGTAGTGCCCCACTTCAATGTAATATTCTATTTAAAAACAATTCCTAATGGGTAGGTACCTAATTTTCCATTGCTACTAATTTTGACTCTATCTAAAACAGTGATTTCTTCAAAATAACTTGCTTGTGAGCTAGTGATATTGCGGCTGTTCATCTTATTACCCTTTATATCCGCTCTTTTAAAGTGCTTTTCATACACACCACTAGCCTTTCAAATCCGCCAGTTCTCTAAATGCAAAACTTCTTTCTTTGTTTGTGCCACCGTTCCATTAGATGGAAACTTCAACAAAAGCTAACATATGGAGCAGCTGATGAAGCCCCTTGTCAAATAGTTTTTAATGTCAAATATATTTCAAACAAATAAAACTTAGTGTGTCTTGGAATGGCCTAGCACACAATCTGACAACAGAGCCAGTGTCATGGCCTGGAACAATATAGACCGCCTTGACGATACACATGCGTAAAGCATCTTTAGTCACTCGCTGGGTTTTAAACGCTCGCTCACTCGCGTTTTAATACTACCCCACTCGTGCCTAAAGAGTAGCTTTACACACTTGTATCGTAAATTACTATTAACATTATATTAGAACACTTACAACTTGGTTTTAATTATTTAATTTAGATCTTTCTTATTTTATACAAGCCAAAGATGGCTATAACACCGTTGAATATAGCTTATTATACGAGGACCGTTTTTTTCAACCTCTGATGGGCCATAAGAAAAAGACAAGTGCATATAAAACAATGATTTTATTACTAAAAGTTATGTACACTTATGGTTACTTTTCGACATAATCACCTTGGAGATTGAGGCATTTGTCGTACCTGTGGACAAGTTTTCCAATACCATCTGCATCAAATGTTGCCGCCAATGAATTAGAATAAGTCTTGACATTGTTTTGAAGTTCTTCGTTATTTTTGAAGCGCTGCTCTTCTAGCCACTTTTTCAGTTCAGGGAAAACATGTAAGTCACTCTGTGCTAAGTCGGACTATATTCCGGGTGATCGAAAATATCCCATTGAAATTATTCAAGGAGCCGTTGGGTTACAGCAGCACTGTACGGGCGTCCCCCCGGATCCTTGAGCAATTTCAGTTTCAGTTTTTCTTTCAAACTTTACATTTTTATTACATTTGTAATGTGTATTGATAGGTGATTTTCCAGTTGAATACCTCTAAGATGGGTTTCTTTCTTTTCTTTTTTTATTACCTCCTATGTTAAATAGAACACCCGGTATATTATTACATTTTTAAATTCGGCTTAAAATTTTAGAGAAAATTTGTCTCTTCAACTAACGCTCTTTTTTGTACGGTGTCTGTAGAATTTGTAATTTTTTAAAATGTTGACAAACGCTTAAAAATTAAAAATCAAATTTTTGGCTAATTATCAGATCACTGTAAAAGGAAGTTGTGTGCTTGTATCACACCATATTTTTAAATTATGCTTTACGTATTTTTGACTTTTTAATTTTAAACGAAATAGCGAAGAAAGTACATCGTTGAAAAGCTCTTTTATTGTAGCTTTCAACTGTTTAATGAAACTCATATTGTCCGATTTTAAAAATATAGTTTTCAATTGTTTTAGTACGTTTGGTGAGATAGTTCGTCACGAGGAATTTTTAGAAGTGGAATTTGTTTTGATTTTCTTATTCGATTGTTGGTGGCCTACTTTAGGTAATATTTTTAAATAACGAGTTCCAAATTTTTTGTTTAAGCATGTGACCTAAGACCGAACAACATTAAATAAACAATATAACCTTTTTCTAAATAGATATCCACACAGGTGTACAGATAGACCTCGATTTAAAAACTCTCTTTTTCTTCTTCTTGGACATTGTATTAGATCGTTAGGTCTGTATAAATCAACACTAGTTTTATGGCCTTTCTTGGGACGTAGCCTTCTGGGTGGACGTTTACCTTGCGGCTGTCCTTCCATCGCTATGTGTGCTACCTAGTTTGGTATCATCAGTTCTTGGAACATGTTCATACCAGTGTCTTCTCCGTTGTATCCTCTATCGAAAAACATCGTTTACTCCACATATGTTTCTGATATTTTCGTTTCTAATTCCGCCTCTCAGCGATTTACCGGCGATGTTTCTTTTAATATTTTCATTTCTGTGGTTCTCAAGAGGTTCTTTGTTTTTCTTGTGTCAGATCTTCTCCCTTATGCATATGCCAGTACGAGTTACATTATAGCAGCTTTAATATCCCATTGTTCTGAATTGCTACTTTGCAGCCTTGATGCACCACGTACCGCTTTCTGCCAGCACATTCATAGATAAGGTTTATAAGTAGATTAAGACATGTTTTATATAAATGCTAGTACCTAGTATTACATTTTATCTTTAGTTCTCAGTTAGTACAGCTGATTGCAAATAAAACTGGGACAGCTAATATGTAATATTGTAATATGAAGTACAATAACATATTACATACTCGTAATTATGTTCCTTTTCTTATGCTTCTATCTTTAATAGTATTTTATGTATTCACCTACGGAAATATAAGTTAGAGAACGTTTCACACGTTATTAAAAACGCAAAAAGTAGTCTCAAGTAGGGATGGGCGCGTGACGTGAAAACAGTCGTGTCACGTCGTGTCACGGCGTGTCACGTCGTGAACGTGACTAATATTTGAAAATCGTGACGTGAACGTGAGTGAACGTGAGTGAAAATTTCCAAGGCGTGATTCACGTTTCACGTTAATTTCACGTTAAGTATTTAACGAATAAAAAACTGCAGCGTGCAGCAACTTTTAAATTCATTAAATCACAAATTGTGCCAAACAAGTTACATTATGTGGTTTTATTTTTGGACCCTAATTATAAATCCTTAAAGTTCATACCTTCACATAAAAGAGAAGATTATAATGCAAATAAAATTATAGATGATAATGATGAAATACATAGCAAACGACTCAAAACTGGTACATCAGCATCAGATTCTTATCTTTCTACACTTAGAGATAGCTCTGATGATGACACATGTAATTAGGATGATGTCGAAACAGAACTAAATTAGTATGTTAAATTAAAATTCTGAAATGTAGATGACATTTTAGGATTTTGGAAAAACAGTGTAAATACTCCACTGTTAAAAAACTTACCGGCAAGTTCCGCTACAAGCGAAAGAGTATTTTCTACAGCTGGGCGAATTTTAGAAGAGCGCAGAATTCGACTTAACGCTGAAAATGTTGATTACATATTATTTTTAAATCAACATTTTAATGTTTAGATGTGTAGATGAACTTATTATTCTAATAAAAGTAATGTTTTGTTTTGTATACTCGACTTAACACTGAAAATGTTGATTACGTTTTATTTTTAAACCAATTTATTGTGTACTTGTGTAGATGAACTTATTATTCTAATAAAAGTAATGTTTTTTTTTGTATACTCGCCTTAACGCTGAAAATGTTGATCCTTGTACGCAATAGCTATTTATGCAACAAGTGCTAAAAGTCGACGTTTATGCGCGAGACATGAAAATTATTAAACGAAGCCGAAGGCTTGAGTTTCATAACATGTCTCTCGCATAAACGACTTTTAGCACGCGTTGCATACAATATTTTATCTACGACCTTAATTTTACCGTTATTAATCCATAAATATCGATTTAAGAAAGGTTCGCATCTGCGACACTTTTAATTTATGTCATAATGAACAGTAGGCTACGCCGAGCGGGCGATTGTTTGGCCACGCCCGTGCTGTCAAGGTGAGTTACGAAATGTAATTATTGATACTCCACATATGACTGTATTCATTACATAACGCTTTAATTATTTCAAAAACGCTTTACCTGTAACGCAAGAAGCAACTGGAATAGCTTTACAACTTCACTTGCAGTTCGAAATTGTAGTTTTATAACCTCACTTCACTTTTAGCCCGTGTGCTAAAAGTAAACAGCTGATTTCTTTAAACACGGTAAACTATAAAACGTCACTTTTAGTGAAACAATCTAGCGCTAAAAGGCCTACTTTTAGTAGTGGTCGTAGATAAAAGTACTTTCAAACCTACGAATTAAAAATGTTGCCTAGCAACATATACCTTCTGTACTCATACCAATAAAGGAAACGTCAATTCCAATGACAGCTTTTAATATTAAAAGCATATATCTAATACTTACTATATTGCTAGCGGCTATGAGTAGGAAACTCACAAAGGAAGTGAGACAGACAACCAACTCTTCAATGTATAATGGTGAGCTGTGCGCAAGCACGTCGTCTGCGCGGCGGGGAAGTGAACCAACCAAGTTTAAAATTCGCTTCTAAAGGCGGAGTTCGAATTCTCACGCATGCGCACGAGACTCGTTATACTCTAAGTGAAACTATGTCGGCGCCGTAATGTTTTCGGGCGTTCCGAGACCCTACTAGCAAAATATATGTATTATATATATGATTAAAAGTAATGTCTTTGAAGACAGCTGCAAGAAACATATTTGCGAGAAATCAGTATTTATCCCTTGTCGAAGTTATTGTAGTAAATTTTCATTTTTTCTTTTTATGTCAACTATTCTGATTGCAACATATCACGTAAATTATGTCAGGTGCAAAACATATTTTTAGTTCTCTTTAGGGTTTTTTCATTGGTTTTAAATTTGAACATTCTGTTCTATCTGAATTTAAATTTTGAAATAAAAGCTGCGTGTCACGTCATGAGTGGCGTGTCACGCCGTGAACGTGAGTGAACGTAGTCGTGAACGTGCGTGAACGTGACTGTTTAAAGCCAGCGTGAAACGTGCGTGACGTGAGCGAAAAATCACTCACGCGCCCATCTCTAATTTCTGGTAAGAGTTTTCTGTTCAGGAAGTTCCATGGCCAAGATATTATAAAAAAAAATACTCAGCAACCACTTGCCTATAGTGTTGCTAGTTATTCTAACATCACATTTCGTGAAATTTTTAGTCTAGAGTTGGACCACGATCAAAATTTTTTCATTATAAAAAATTCGTGAATGCACATAATGGGTTGGTTGTTATAATATGGAATACAATATTTACGTCGTAACAGTGCCTGTTTTTTAAAGTAATTTTTAATAAGAAAAAATTCAGCCAAGAAAAGGAAGAAATATATTTTTTTCTATAGCACATGTTAAAGTGTGCTTTTATCAACTCAAAACAAAAGGTCCAGTTTTACTTTAACAGCAAGGGTAGATAAAGTAGCACTTTAACATCAAGGATAGATAAAGTAATTTAATTTTCTAACTTTTGTTTAAATTAAATATGACAGCTTCGTATTATCGTAGCAACCCAATCTAGCTACTGACATTTTCAAATGTAATTGACTGTCATTATTTTCTTTTGAAATTGTTAAAGTTCTTGCTATAGAAAAAAATATTGTATTATACACGACGATAAAGTTATTTCTATCCACTCTTGAATCATTAACGTCTCGACTTCGTCTCGACGTTAAACGATTCACTCGTGGATAAAATTTAACTTTATCGTCTTGTATAATAAATTACTATTATTATTTATTTTGTGACTACATTGGAGAAGGAATCAACCCATAAATGAGCACAAACCCGGACGCAGCATCGCAAATTATCAATAAATAGTTAAAAAGAGTCTTAGATCAGTGCTCCAAACCAGAATTACTTAAAAAGAATCATATGAACAGAAACCTACATGAATCGGAAGAATTGGCTCAAGATAGAAAAGTCTGGAAAGAGATCACCACATTCTTCCGAGAATTATGGACAGAGGAAAAGGATTTATCCTGTAGTAAAGATTCAATCTATCTTTTTGTTGTGCTTAGAAGATACATGCCGCTACCTATTCGAAGAGTGCCCGAAAGCAGGAAAGCCAGTTTAAAATATACAGGGTGTTATGGAAATGAGTGCAAATATTTTAACCAATGATAGAGTTCATCAAAATGAACAACTTTTCTATTTATCGTTTTTCATTTAATGCATATTTTTTTAATCATTTATCTCCCTTAAATTTGACGAGCCGCTTGGTAAGCAAATCGAAGCTAAAGGTTAACGACACAAGTATATTAATAAAACTGCAAAGTTCTTGCACCAAAAACACACACGTTCAATAACTTACCTACCTCAATTGATAAAGTAGGTTGGTGACCACATGTGAACTAAAGGTGTTATCAGGACCTGTGCAGTTTTTGTTTGTTTGCATATCAAAGAAATGTTTTTTGTGCCATTAAATTAAAATGTTGTTCCATAGGCGGGTATGCATTTTTAGAGTAAAATTGTTTTAAATTTTAACTCAGTTTTGAGGGCGTTTTCGAAAAAATGGTAAATGGAGAAGTTGTTCAGTTTAGCGAGTTCTATTACGGGTTAAAATATTTGCACTCATTTCCATAACACCCTGTATAAAGAACAACTACACGAGACCTCAAAAAGTATAAACACTAAAACAGAATGGAAACAGCTGGTACAAAACAAGTCAGAATGTAGGAGAAAACCTCAAAATACGTAGGTATTGTCATGAAGCAACGGCTGGATGCATACAACAAAATAAAAAAAGTGGGTGCAAACATTTATTGACGTTAATACACTTGAAGTTGTGTTAGTCTGGCTTTTTGTATTTAAAAGTTATTAATTTAGTTTGATTGTAATGATTCTGAGTTTTTAAATGGACAAAACTGGAACATGTGCTGTGATAAAGATCTTCTGTAAAAAGGACTTGCCACCGGAAGAAATTTATAAGGATATGGCTCATCTATTGAATGATTCTGGATCTTCATATCATGTTTTAAAAAAATGGTCTTGGGATTTCAAATTGGGTAGAGAGTCCTACAAACATTCCCCAGGTGTTGAACCGCCTAAAAACAGTCGTTACCGAAGAAGAAATTTATTTGATCCATGATACAGTACTCACTGATTGACGAATTACTGTGAGATTTATAGCTGAGACATTGGGTTTTCCTGTGAGTGGCGTCGAAAACATTTTACAAGTAGAATTGGCTTGGAAAAAGTATCTGCATGTTGGGTATCAGAAATATTATCGGCCGATCAGAAACGCATCATGCAAGTTACTTCTAGGACTAATTTGCTAGCAAATAACAGAAACTTAGATAGCAACTATTTGCTGTTTCCGAAATTAAAAGAATATCTACAAGGAACCCAGCTTTTTAATGAAGAACAGGATAAATGGCAGTAAATACGTGGCTGACGGAACAGAAAAGTGATTTCTCTCCAAAGAAATCAAAGCACTTCAATATATCGTGTGTTCCAAAAAAATCTCATTCGCAGCATGCCATGAGCAAAATAAAGTTTGCTGTAACTTGATATACCGGGTGGTTGGGCATGCCTCTGTACATAAGCAATTTACATGGCTTATCACGGTTATGCATATTCCTGCTTACAATTTTTATGGAAAAAAATGGTAGTGGTACTAAAATAAAGAGAATAATTTTCCGCGTCGTTTAGTATTAAAAACTTATTGGATAATGGTAATTGTGCATAAAAATATTAATTTTAAAATTTAGATATTCCCAAATATAAATGAGGAGAATATCTAAATTTTAACCCATTGAGCGCCAGCGTAGCTCAATGGTTAGAGCATCGGATTGCGGTGCGGAAGTCTGGAGTTCAAATCCCAGATCGATGCCTGGCGGGCGGCCTATCCAGTCGCTTTAAATAATTGGGTACCTGTGTTCGAAAGAACAAAGGGTAATAATGCGGCTGTCTAATGCGTAATGCTCACCACATCACCAAGTGTCATGAATTTGACACGCGACAGCCGTGTGTGAGAGCGAGGATACGGAAGCTTTGACCTTCCGCCTTGCAGGCCAAGCTGCTTCATAGGGTGTTAGTGCCTCACCATTATTATTATACCCATTGAAGCAAATGAACTACCATAATTCAGAGAGAACTACATTACATATTGACCTATTTTCCTAAAAATGGACAAAACACGTAACAATTTTTATTGAATGTTATGATTACTAGTATTACCTACACTCGTTGTTGTGCACAAGCCATCTTATTTTCCTTTTTGCTTCAAACCAGTAAACTTAACGCAGTATAAACTTTTACCTGTCACAGTGACAGATGTTTTGCATAAAAAAATGCAATCTGATATTCACCTACAGACTTAAGTTAAGATATGACTAGATTTTTTATCTTTCTTTTCAAGGCCTACCCTAAATGAGTTTTTTGGAACACACGATACAAAGTAAAGTATGATCAAAAATTAATCCTATCTAGTATGGCTATGAAAGAACAAATTGCTGCCTTTAAAAGTGACTCCAATTATTTTATTTTTAGGTTAGATTTAAGATGAAGTGTCTATTCAACCGGCGCAAGATTATTTGTTGGACAATTAAATTACCTTTACTTGCAAATTCATTTATTTCAATATAATATTGTAATAAGATGAATAAAAAGAATATTTAATAATAAAATTTGACAGTTGAATTAAATATAAGTATGTAAGCCAATTTTAAAGGCGTTGGTTTGCACTTCCACAGCCATACGTACTACCTAGTAAATTGGACCGTTGAGGGGATTCTGTTGAAAAATAAAATTGTTTAAAATATACCAGTTGTTTGCGTCTATGTTAGAAACAATAATTAGTAAACCGCCCCGCGGATATCAAGCCTTATTTTGACTTTGAAATACTAGGTGAGTTTTTTAAAACGTTACAAGGCAATATCTCGAAAACCGTTTCAAATATTTTAATTAAGTTTTGCTGAGGTAATAGGTAGATAAAGGGACATATTTAAACGTATGTTTTATAATTACCCCCCTTCTCTATTTTTAGCGGAATTTTATATAGGATGATGTATTTTTGTTTATAAAATTCAAATTACGTAAAAAACTACGTATGTGTACAAAACATTTTTGGATTTACTGTTTCGGTTACGGAATTATGATTAACTAAATTTTGGTTAAATTTAAACATAAATACACAAATAAATTCTACTAGTAAATCAAGTTCACTTATTTCAGAATAATTATTCGTTTCCATGGAAATGAGTTATTTTTACTTAAGTGAGACGAGAATTTTGTCGTTTTAACGATTATTATTCTTTTTTATTTTATAACCTAATAAATCATAATTCCGTAATCGGAAAAGCAAATTTTATGTACACATATGTAGTTTTTTAGGTAGATTCTAATTTTATATTTAAAATTCCAAAGTTACCCCTTGCCCCTCAAACTAGAGAGAGAGGAGGTATGTCAAAAATATGTTTAAATATGCCCCCGTATGTTTCTGACTACTGGTCTAAGGTCGCAAGTTCGATCCCCGGTCCCGGTGAGGTTTTTAAAAATAAAAAAAAACAGATGAAAGCCTCTGCATGCCTAGACCTTGTCCATTAACAAACAAACAAACAAATATGCCCTTCCCCCCATTCCCCATCTCCCTATTACCTCACCAAAATTTCATCAAAATATTTGGAAGCATTTTCGAGATATCGTCTGGTGACACTTTAAAAAACTCACCTAGTAGATTAGTGTACGTGTTTTGTGAAAGTTTTCCGGTCGTTCTTATTTTTAAAATTTATACTTCAACTTGTTTCATATCTACGGGTCTTTCCTTCTATTTCTTGCATTTACTTAAACTTGAACAAAGATGAGAAGGATGCTCAATAATGTTTTAAATGTAAAATATATAAAAATATAAATGTATGAGACTTAGCAGTACTTTTAATGCTTGGTTTATTAGACCCTTTTAGCTTAGACTGCTCGGATAAATAATTCTGAAATAATTAGCTACGTCATTAATCGATTTAGACTCCTCTAGGCTAGAATTTAAAGAAAACTTAGTTGAGTTGCATTGAATAGTTATTAAGGTACCAAGGGGCATTATGAGTAAAATAAGAGCCCAAGATTGTTAGTGTACTAACCGAGAGGCTTTGGCCCGAGGTGTGTACAACAATCGCGGGCTCTTAGCTTATAATGCCCATAGTGCCTTCAAGGTTTTATGTCCTACCAATTTTCTTACCTAATTCATATTCATATTCAATTCATATAATTACTATGTTATGGTATTTAAGATTGATCTAGTTAGCTGATCTAAGTTAGATTTGTGACATTAGATGAGCTGTCATTAATTTTCATTGTGACAGTGGTGCATAATTTTTGAAATAAAGGTTGTATCCATGGAAACAAATACTGTTAATTTTTCATAATAACCCTAGTGTTCTTATGAAGAAAATAATTGCCCTGGAGCGTTATTTTGTAACTAAGATACCTTAAAATAGAGTCATTAATTTTAATTAATGTACTGGTAGGACATAAAATAATATAATATTCCTTCCCACCTTATCAAGACTTAGGACAGACAAAGTATGTTAAGCACACACTTAGGTGTGGTTAAATATTTGCTTTTATTTATGACAATGTTAACTGTTTAAATATTTTAAGGTTCTCTGTTTAAAAACACTACAAATCTTACAAACAATAATTGAAGTAACCTTTAAGTACACTCTCATCGATCTGTTGCTAACTGTCCATTGGCTATTCATAAATACAGAAGAGGTTTGCTTTCGAATCCCTTCATCATTCATTATTTTATAATCTTATAGCTGTTATCTGTTAATAACATTTCCAGCGATCTTCCAAGTCCTGTATCAGATAAGGTCATCTAAATGCTTAGTTTAAAATCGGAGGCGTGTAAACGGAATGCCTGACTTGAACTCAGGTAGTTTTTAAAATCCGATGAGCCTAAACAGTATATATAAGTGGAAGTCGCCTTTTTTATACTCATATTTGTAATATATACCTAAACATTGGTGAAACTAACTGAAGACTTAATATTTTATACAAATACATACTATTGGTCCTGTGGTTTTCAATATATAAAAAAGCGTTTCTCTTCTATTTATATGTAGGACCAGCGCTGTGCTTCCCTGCAAGCCTAAGATTTCTCTTAACTCAAAATCATTGTCAAGGTTATTTCCTTCCTATAAGTTAGTTAAAATGAGTTATTAGACTTTCGTACCGCATTAGACTTTTTACAACATCCTATACAAACGAGGTAATAACTAATAATATCCGAGCTGTACATAAAAACGGCGGTTAAGTAACTTCAAACGAACTGAAATTGCCCCAAAGTTGTGCAAGGTTAGCAAATCATAATTATTACAGTAGTAGTTTGATACTATCATAATTGGTTTTTGTTCTATATTGCGCAATTAGCGTGAAGGCTACACGTAGTATGACAGTGAATTTTGAACTTGAATCCTATGTAGAACCAGTTACCGTGTAACTTCTTCCTCCTTGATCTACTCCTTTGGTTTTTTAGTCTCTAATGACTTGGTCACGAATAGATATTGCTACAAAATGATGTAAATTAAGAATAAATTGGATTCACGTGGGCAGACATTCTTATTTTTTGCTTACCAAAATTTGCAAAAACCACTATTTTGGGAGTTTTCGTTTCCAAAACCGCTTAAAACCGATTAAACTGGTTCTACTATGAAGCTGTTCACAAAGAAAAACTACTGCATTAATTATTCATTTGATATAGTTTGCTGATAGCCTTGATCTTGAGTATTAGAAATCTGATTGTACTTTTCCAAATCGTGGGAAACGAAATTTAAGTCTACCAATTAAACTGATTTTTTTGTTTTGCGACTCCATTGGCAATGAAATCTCCACACATTTTCTTTGCATCGTAAAAAGTCGATTTCTATAATACATTTTTAATGGCTGTTTTTTGAAATTTGCTCCTGCTCGAAATTTTCCTTCAAGCTCTTGCCGGAGATATCGTTCCACATTTATTGTTCTGTTAATTTTACATTGCATGCTTGTATTTGCAAATATTGTTGCTAAACATCCAAATCTAATTACTCTAAAAATAGCTTATTGCCTACGCAACAGCCTCTTCAAGCTCTAATAAGTTCTGATTTTCGTATCGCCAATAAACAGTGCCGACCTGTACCTAGTCATCCGGATATGTTAACAATTTTGCTAAATACGAGTAATTGAGAAAACACTTGGCTGACTTTGCAAACGTGTAGGCAATTAACGCATTTCGCATCAGATTTTTCCAGCTCGCATTAGATTTGGGTAGTAGTTACAATACCATCGCTTTGTCGTTAGTCGATGCACACTAATCGGCAGTTAATTGTAATGGATCATTTAATCGGTAGTTGAACGACCGGGAATTTCGGTGGAAACGTTTCGATAGGAGGATACCTTGTGACATGCGATAAATATTGATGGTTGGAGTTCTCATTCTACTATTGCCTCCACAGTTTTATATTTTTCAGTTTTGAGAAATGAAGAGGCTATAGAATGGTTTTATTTTAACTTTCGCCTTCCTAACAAAAGAAGGGTTTATATTCCATAGTCTTATAGGGATTGTAATGCAAACTTGAATATGAAAATATAAATAACAGAGAAAGCAATAGTTTGATTACAATTACAATAGCAGATTATTAGTAATACAAATTAATATAATAAAAAATTACAAAGGTCAATATAATCAGAGAAAAACCTTGAACAGTATGAACCACAAATAAATAGTTATCAACTCTACAACACATAGTACTAAAATAGAAAAATGAAATTAAATAATCATAATAGTAATACCAAGTAACATTAGTGCGATCACAATGAGAAAATCATAAATATATAAAGTTTTAAAGTAAACATGAGAAGAGCAAGTGGACGTTGTGACACTAAACAATTTTAAAAATCAAAAGAATCTAAGGATATAAATATGTTAACGTTCCGAATAATATTGAAACAATAAAAGGAAACACTTGGCAATGCGAATTACATTAATTTTCAATTAAAAAAAAACACTACCTGTAGTGAGATTCGAACTACAGCGCCTGCGAATGCGATTTCAGCTGCACCCGTCTGTTGCACTCGCTCATGGAGGACTAACGTCCACTAAACGAAATAATTTCGGAATAGGATTATTTAATTCGCTTCCTAGTACTCTCAAAAATGCCCCAACAAAACTCTTCAAAGTTAAGCTTAAAAACATCTTCTAGCCAATGTCTACTATAAACTTTCCGATTTCAGATTTGTTGAAAATTAAGACTGTCTTGTTTTATTGACTTTAGTATTTTTGTTGTTACTGTATTTATCTGTAGTTGACTATTTCTGTAAATGCATTGTATTTTTTTATTTTTATATTTTTATATTTAAACTGGAATTGTGACATATCTAAGCACCACGGTGTATATTATGATGAATAAAAATACAATACAATACAATACAATACCTCTCGCGCCCGTTCTATGCGCGGTAGTATTTAACAAAACGCACTTATTTTTGTCCCATTTTTTACTCTTTTTACATTTACCCTATATCTATTGGGTTTCATTTTCGTCAAGTGTAAAGCCTGAACTATGTACAAGTTTAATTTATTTAAGGTGCTCACCCTGAATAAATTGGGTCCAAAATATGCCTATTTCTTTTAAGAGTAAAAATTTGAGCCATGTCTAAAATATTACTCTCATTTAACTAATGGTTGTTGAGTTAAAGCAATTTTTTTAAAAATTTGTTAAGTTGCTCACCTTGTATATATTGTTATGGACCCTTTTAGTAGCTTTTATTTCAAATAATAATTATTAGTAATTAATAACTTAACAAACAAAACAGATATTTATTATAAGAATGTACAGTAAATGTAATAATTTTAAATTTCAGATTTGTTATAGAATAGCATAGGCTTTGAAAATAATTGATAAAATGATGTTTTTAGAATAACTTTATCTATGTTTAAAAACAACTTTCATGCAACAAAAACATAAACTGTAAACAAAGGATTGGGGTGGTTCCTTCAAGAGGTTTGGTTGTTTTTTCAAGCTGCCCCAAAAATAAGTTATTTCTATGTGCTATTAAATACCCAAGTTAACGAAAAGTAGTGTTTTATTGAGAGTTTGTGTCCTAGGTTATTTGTGGGAGTTTTTACTTACATTGGAAGTCCAACATAGGTAAAAACGGGGCGTCGATTTGGTCCAGTGGAAGACATGGTATTTGGATGTTATTCTACGGAGGTCCTGCCAATATTATAAGTTCGTTTACAAGCAAGCAAGCAGCGTACGTGTAGTGCAGCAAAACCCTAAATTAAGGCCTCCAGCTTCAGTAAAAGCGATTTGGAAGGTCTTAGAGAGTGTCAGCCGATCATGAGGTGGGTTTGAGGTCAGATGTGTGCCTAGCTAACTGAAGGCTGACAAAAACGGCTTGTCCAAAGCATCGCCAGAGAACCAGCTCGGGGCAGGTAGCCCTAGATTAATCGCAGAAGCCATAAAAAAATCTAATGTTCCACCTAAAATTGTTAGTTTATGACTGTGCATCAATTGGCGTCCCCTTGAGCATCACTTCCGATTTGCGGCGTCGGTAGAAGTGTTGTTTTATTTTATGAAGCGGAGTACTTACGTTCCATTATTATGGCATAACAACAGCGTTAATTGCTTGGACATCAACGATTTAATTGAAATCAGGAGCATGGTTATGTACTTTCTAGGCTAGGAAACCATCTTGAATTTTTGTAGATCCCAACAGTTAGAAATACCACACCTATTAATTCCCATTAGTTAAATCGCGGCATCCAGAGTGCTTACAATTAAATGTTTAATAGGACTTTATATAATTATTAATAGCAAGTTAATAGTAGTTTTTAATTTAGACGTAGCAACCTAACCTTGAGATAGAGTCATTTAATTATAATTATAAAGTTAGAATAAAAATATTAGTCGGGCAAACTATAATTTAATTACATTCATTATAATTAGAAGAGGCCATTGAGAGCATAACAATATCTTATCGAAATTTTCATGCCAGGGAGGCATATAATCCGCATGCGAATTATTGTCTTTCTCCAGTAATTAGTTTTTGAGTTATGCCAGCAACAAACAGACAGACAGAATAAATTGAGAAAATCTGTTTTTAGTCATGTAGAAACTCTGAAACGTGAAGATCTGAAGAAATCTCAGAATGTGATTTTCGCGCGATTGCAATACCTCCTTCGTCTTTTAGACGAATGAAGTAAATAGTAGTAAAACTCTATATCACTTGCCAATAGAAGAACAATGCTAATATAATAGGGAAAAGCAAAAAACAAGACTACGAGTAATCAACACTGGTTCAAAGACACAAAATACTTCAAAAGAAGAGCCAATCTATACAGTGAAACGATTAATGGATAAATGGAAAGATACGTAACGGTTAAATGTTTCTACAAATAACAATTATTCAACCACCCAAAAACAATCAGCCAGGTAGCTCACCATTAGAACTCAATAAATTATTTGTAAAAATCTTAACGAATAATTTAAATAACCATCTATATCCGCATTATCCTGTTGAATAAGTAGATTTTTGCAAAGGTTTTGGTACTAATCATCACTTGAAAAGCATAAAACCTAAAGAAAAATGCAATAAAAATTATTTACCAATGGTAATGACCTAGTTAGGCTACAAAAAACTGTTCGACGCAGCAGAGATGCTTTTATCATACACACTTTCAACTACTTTAGTAACAATAATGCAATTATTGTATATTTAAATAAATAATAATACATATAATTAAGTGACAAGGTGAAAATGATAAACTAACACCCAAATTATTTATCTTTGTACTTGAAACTATATTTGTGCGCCAAAAAATTGTGTTCAAGCAAATCTACCGAAGCTAGAAAAGTTTCGCCTCTGGCATGGTTCACACGTTGAGTTGCCGTGCTGTTCTGCTTACCTGCTAATGAAGCTCCTTCTGAAAGTGGGTGAAACGTTGAGTTTCCCCTCCTGAATAATGGCACGGTCCAATCCCGGAAGTCATTCGTTGCACATTAATTTTGTCTTCGTAATCTTTTAAAACGGTGCTTTCAGTGTAAGGGCAGAGAACGACTACACTGTAGCATGGATAGAAATTTGTATCCGAATCTTGCAATAAAAAAAACAAAATTTAGTAGCAAGTTTCGAATTCGTAACCTTAACGCCAGCAGTCCAGATCTGTACCATTACGCTATCGTGTCAGCGTAGTTACTCGACCGCTTAACAGGTATTATTAGTATTTTCAGTATAAATTGAAAAAACATACAAAGAAAAACGACCAATTTCGCCCAAAAGCTTTTTTTTTTGTTCTTTGCATTAAAATTCTACACAAACTGACGCAGAAATCATCCTGAGACATTATGTCTCGAGATATAATGTTTACATTCATTTGATGAATGGAGATACACGTTTAGCCAAACTGAACAACGAAAGTGAGTTTATAAATATATCTTTGACCTGAAAAACTACAGAATTTTCCAGGATCGCTTCTTGATTGTTCTCTACTAATACAATCTAAGCATATGGAAGACCTTTTGCGACTCATTCCCTCTGTTCTTCAAGAGTTACTAAAAAATGTATTTTCCAATAATAATATTAAAGACACAGGTCTTTTGGTCTTTTGGAAGAATGTTTTGCAGAACAACAATAATATTGATCGTTCTATCTAATACTGTAATAATAGTAATACAGGCGAGTCGCCAGGCACCTGACTTCGGAAATAATTGCAAGAAGTTTGCAAACCGCTTTATTCTCTTTATTTCAAGTCTGTAGTCGCTATACTAAATTGTGACCCTCTTACGATGTCTGCGTTTGAAACCATATCGGAAAAAAAAACGCCGAAACGATATTTACCGCCATTATCGCGTTTGTAAAGTTCAGAAGGCTGATTGAGGTCTTCTTTCAGTAAGACGGCACTACGGCAAGAGTAACAATGGCTGTCTTGTGGAAAAATTTTCCCGACCGTATTATTTTTCAACATGGTGGCATCGTAACATTTAACCCTTCTAAACATTGTCCTTTGGGGGTTTGGGGCTTTGTAAAGAACAGAGTCGACGCGAACAATCCACATTCGATTGACGAGCTCAAGCATAACATCTATCAAGTTATTGATTGAGCTGTAATTGCGCGCAAATGTAATTTAATTTTTTACTAAAAGAGTCGTCATTTGCAGGAATAGTCAAGGAACGTTTGTCAGATACTACATTTCGAACACAATTCACATGCCCCTACTTTATGCTGCAAAGAATAATCTGTATATATCCTGAAAATAAAGCTGTATCTAATTTTCCCCCATTTTCTTTCACTGCAAGAGATAATCATATACAAATACAGTATGCTCGAATAATTTTATCCTCCGAAAGACTGTGGAATGGTTTGTATCCGTTAATAGCTATAAACATATCCAGGAATGTTATGAGTATCATAACTGCCGCAGACGCTGTTTAAGACATCTAAGGCTGTTATGATTCATAACATTCGTGTTTTGTTCAATAGCTTATCGGTTGCAGTATGGTAATGATTGCCATATACGGAAAAAGCCTATTACCGTACACATACACTTATGACGTAGTTACCAGCCTACTTTTGCATATGTAAACAAAGGCTTAATATCCTAAAACCGATAAAAATACATTACTAATGTCTAGTGTCAACTCCATAGCTCTCTAGCTCTAGAGGATAAAAGTATTCTAGCATATGTTAGCACAGTCGAAGAGAGTACAAAAGAGTTCGACGAAGAACACTTTGTGGAAATAAAAATTTTCTGGTGGCTATAGCTCGGAAACGCTTTAATTTATGAAAATATGCGGGAAACCTTTTTTGTGGAGAATTTTATCATAAATAATACCGATAATAACTCACTTTGTTGTAAAATTAGGAAATAATGGGATATAAAAGTTTCATTTCGACGTCTTATTTTCAATATGGCGCCGAACACAAACCTCGTAGGAGGGGGAAAGCATAGTATCGCGACTACAAATTTCCTGGAATTAATTCCAAATTGTGGCTTTTTTATGCACTGGCGACTAGCCTACTAGTATATTTTCTTTTTTTGTTTCAATCTCATATACTCAAGATTTATTTTTTCAATCCCATTTTGTAGTTTATATTGAGTAATGGAGGAATGAAGGTTTAATTACTTATGTTTTATGTAAAATGTAAATAAAAAACGACTTCTTAAATTTCCAGCTAGAAGTAACAAATAACTTCCGGGATTGGACCGTGTCATTATTGAGATCGAAGAACTCAACATTTCGCCCAGTTTCATAAGGGGATTCATTAGAACTAAAATCAAAAGAGCACGATAACTCAACGTGTAAACAACTCCAGAGGCGAAACTCTTTTGCAAGGAAATAGATAGAAGAGCACGGTAACACAACGTGTAAACCAGACTGAGGCGAAACTCTTCTAACGATCGGAAGGAGAAAGATGAGAATTTACAGGCTAGTGCCGTCGTGGTTGAGTGACGGCGGGCGGGGCTTAGAAATTACCGATTTCCACATAGAAGGAATAAGAAAGCTTTCCCGATTTAGATTATTAGGATTTTTGTAAATCTCAATGACATCGCAAATCTTTCTGTTAAAGAAGAATTAGGATTTGCAGGTAATGGAAATTTTATTAAAAAATATATTATGGCCGGTATCGCGGAGGCGTTCGGCGATGGTTGATGATGAAAGGAAACCCGACAGCGATGGTCTTCCGAGACGCGAGTTTTTACTGTACGTCCTGTTTCACCAATTTATACAGCATTACAAGAGCAAGGGACTCTATAAACATCTTTAGTTGACCTAGTGTTTAATTTATTTTTAGGTGAAGAAAGATCCTGTGAGATTTTGCTCGGAAGTTTGAATACTGTTTGAATATTTTGTTTTCGAAGAAATTTTGCTACGCGATCGGTGACTTGGTGGATATATTGAAGAGAGACTATTGCTGAGGATCGGTTTTTGGATGTTTGGGTGGCGTGGATGAAGATGGTGATTGATTTGATGACAAACTGTATATCTCTAGCACAGTAACCGTTGCTCCTAAGAGCTTTCCGAACATGGATTAATTCAGCGTGGACATTATCGGGTTGGGATATAGAAACAGCCCGATGTGCAAGCGAATTGATAACGGAATGTTTTTGTCTAGGATGATGGTGGGAATCGGTATGTACTCGTAGATAGCAATCAGTGTGAGTGGGTTTGCGATATACAGAATGACTGGGTTGGCGAGAAACCTGTATATCATCAGCCTCGCCAAACATCAACGCGATACCGGCCATAAGATCTTTTTAAATGAAACTGCCATTATCTGCAAATCCTCATGCTTCTTTAGCAGAAAGATTCGAGAAGCATTGAGATTTACAAACACCCTAATAATCTCGATCGGGATGAAAGCTTTCCCCTTCCTTCTATGTGGAAAGCGTTCATTTCTAAGCCCCACCCACAGTCATTCAACCGCGACGGCACTTGTTTATAAATTTTCGCCTTTCTCCTTCCGATCGTTACACAGTGAGTTATCTTGCTCTTTTGCTTTTCCTCCTGAAGAAGCCCCTTACCAAAGTGGGCAAAGCGTTGAGTTCTTGACATGGTCCAATCCCGGAAGTCGTTTGTTACTTAATGACAACGGCCATGAAAGTCTCCCCAATATTCTAGCTAGAAATTTAAAATTCTATCATTAAATAATAAATTTAGAACACTTTATGCGATTTTTCTATAGAGATACCTTTGAATCAAACCGGTATTTTTGACATAAACCATTATGGTTTTTATGAGATTAATTAGTACAGTCTTGAAAGACAGTAATAACAGCTGTGATAAAAAGAGAGGTAAATTGCTACGAAGCAAATCTGAAAACAGTTGTACAACCCGATTATGGACAGATCAAGAGCGAATAGAAAAGGCTCTTGACTATGTGATCGAATGACACCAAGAAGATAAGAGGAATACGATAGTTTAAACTAGAACAAGAATTAAAAATTGTAATGGAATACTATGTGCACTTTTTCCATAAAAATTAAACATATTTTATTTGTTATTGTAACCATTCAGAATAATATATGGCCAATACCAGTAACTGGGTTTCGAACATTTTATATTAAAATAACAATCAAAATCGGCTTACGGTTTGTCAGGTACCTAGTGTAATTATTTTTAATGTCGCAATGCTTATAAGAACTGATGTATTTGCAATAATGCTTGTGATATTGGCAAATGTAAGATTGCTTGTATGCCTTACACCCTCACGGGTAGATGGATCCACGGATTAAGTAAGTAAGTAATAAGTTTGCTGACTAAAAGTCACTCGCTTTGGACCTCTTTGCTCAGGTAACGAGGATAATCGATACCTAGGACGGGTTTTTATGTTCTGGAGGTAATGGAAAGTTGTCTGAGCATTCTTGGCGTTGCATTAAGTGAATTTAGTTGTTTACTTTCTTGTTTAAGTCGACTCTGTAGGTTAACCAGAAGATGATACATAAATGAACCCGAAATAAAAGACAATCCTCTATTCATTAAGCCATACAAATTTTGTATTGTTTATGAGTAAATAAACTGGAAATCTCTTTGTGGTTATAGTGACTGTTGCCCAAATCAATCACACTAATTTACTAACTATACAACACTTCTACATAGTAGCAGACACAAAAACAGTCCAATGCAACTTCACTGTGTATGAGTTTGGAATATTTTTAGAATAAGCTGCACTTTTCATGATAGTACCAGTTCAAATTAATTATCAAGTGCTCATTCTACAAAATGTCATTTCACAGTTGTAAGGAAACAAGAAAAAATATCGTTCCATTTGAAGCGGTCTGACAACAACGCACATTAATTGTAGCAGAACGTATGTCATAGGTGGCAGACTATACAGCTTGAAATCTCATGGCTAACCAGAAGATAAATAAAATGGGAAGGCATTATTTCAATTTTTGAAATTCTATTTTGTGAGTGTATTCTAAAATTAAGTTTTTGGTTTTATTAAACACATCTATATTCAGATTAGTTCTATTTATAAAGAGTATAGTGCATAACTCCAGTTTTTTTATAGATGAATGTTTGTACCGCTGCACATTTTTCCTTGTGTGCATAACGATATTTTAAAAATTATCTGATAAAATGTTTGAATAATGATAAATTTTGAGAACTTTCAATTTGGTTTGTATTTACTGATGCAGATTGATGTCACCAAATCCCTAAATAGTAGAACTCTAAACATCAAACTATACGAATAAACACAAAACTAATGAGAGGTCCAATGCAGCAGGGGTAGAGTTTTTAGTCGTCACAATAAAGGTAGTTTATAATTCATAATTTCCACCTTTACTACCGTAACCTACCATTTTTTATAATCATTTGGTTATTTATCATAATACTGCTGATTTTTAGAAATTTAAAAGAACTCCCTCTGACCTTGTAAAATTGATTAATGGATTTGAAGCTGGTCAAAAAGGTCTGCTGCTTTGAGCGCTTGAGTTTCGAACATAGTTTATTGGAAGATAATCGAATATAAAGCTGGCAACAATGCGGAGTGGAAGATAATTCTAAAATTGCGAGAGTTACATAAAATTTGCTTGTATGAAAGTTATATATACGAATGTGGGGCAGTTTAGTTAGATATTAACGATTTTATTTAAAAAAATGCTGAATTTCAGACGACTGATGTAAGTAACGGAAACAATTGACTGAAAGAAAATTTCACCAATAAATTTTGTTTTTTACGAATCACCTTTCGAGTGTAAAATAGTGGCTCTGTGTGTTAATGCCATCCAGGGTGCTTACATTTTGAAATTTAATTTTTTGGATTTTTAAATGGAATTTATAATTTCGTTTCTTGAATAGCTCTTTTAATTAATTTTTTCTGATAAATTGCTTTATATGTATCTCTAAATTCTATTGCTTTTCAGATATTCGACTTTGAACAAAAAAAAAAAACAATTTAGCCCCTTAAAATACTTTATTTAAAAGGCTGTAAAATGGAGCGAAGTTAATCGATGGTATAAAGTTGACCAAAAACTTCAAAAATGTTTGAAATTTAAATTATGTTTGCATGCTTATGTTATTGGTAGTCTTTCTATCATGGATTTAATTTAATACGAATTGCTGTTCTATTAATGGATGGACGAAACAAACACGGTGAATGACAGATGTGCATTGAATAGAAATTCCGAAAATCCAAACGGCTAAAAGCGCAAGCCTTGAATAACTAACAACACCTTAAAATTATTAGAAGAAAGAAGAACACTAAAACACGGAGGAGAAAGGAGCACAATACAGTCACCTAAATCGCAAAATTCAGCGAGTCTCAGAGAAACAAACAGGAACATTTAAAAAGCATGTGCAGATTTAAAAACACACTCCATCAAAAATAATACTAAAGATTTGTTTACAAATTAAAAATAATTACTAGGCAATTCCAATTGAAGTGGTAGACACTCCAAAGGAAAACAATAAAGCGATTGGACCTGATAACATACCAATAAAATTTTTAAAATCTTTAGGCGGAAATGGCATTAAAAATATATACGCTATATGCCGAAAAGTATGACATACAACGTTGTGACTAGATGATTGGAAGCAGTCACTATTTGTAGCCAATCACAAAAAAGGTAGTAAATTAAAATGTGATAACTATCGCTTGATTGTCCTTATTTCCCATATCATCAAAGTTCTGAACATAACACATAATATACTGAAAGCATACCTGACTTGGCAAATCCCTGCAGCACAAGCCGGATTCGCTAGGCTAGAGGAAGAGATACACGACAACATATCCTAAACCTTAGACAAATTATCGAAAAAAAGTAGAGAATATAACATTCCTCTCTACATAAGTTTTATAGATTACCGCAAAGCTTTTGATATCATACAACGAAAGAAGCTATGGATTATACAAACCGAAACGGGGACTCCTACGCACCTCGTGTAGATAATCATTAACTTATACAACGGATATCAAGCTAAGGTTCGGCTAAAAAATAAGACATCCGAGTTATGCATGGTCTAAAAAAGTGAAAATGTTTCATAACTGGCTAGCCAGTAAATTTTTTACTGGCTAGCCAGTTATATTCTACAAGCGTGCTCATAGATAAATGATAGCGTGCAAAGCCAGAGTTGTCTTCCTTGGTATGTGTGATATTGATGAATTTAGTTGCTTGTCAGTTTGACATTTTGAATAAATGGTGAATTTCTAGTTATTTACAAGTGAGGAACAAATAAAACATTCAACAATACACGCCAGGTAACCATTTTTACTGGCTCAAGGATATGACAGGCTCGCCTAACGGCTCGCCAGTCATCCCAATCCTATCGCCAGTAAAAACTGTTTTACCTGGCTTGTAATGTAAAATACTATTACATATCTGGGGTACAAATAAATAACACCGGCAACTGTGGACAGGAAATTGGACGAATGATAGACACTGCTAGAAACGCCACAGTCAGGCTAAATAAAATATGGAAGGACAGGCAGGTAACATTCAACACAAAAAAGCAAATTATGAAAACCCTAGTTATTACTTACTAACATATGGAGCAGAGTCGGGGACTATCAAGGCAATTGGGCAAAAGAAAATAAACAGTTTCGAAACTTGGAGAATTGCTACGTGATTTATGGAGAGAACGAAGAACAAATCTATAAATTGTAAAAAAAGTCAAAGAACTACAACACCTATTGAGCATAATATATAAAAAAAGAATTACATTAAAATTGTAAAAATAGTCAAAGAACTACACCTATCGAGCATAATATATAAAAAATTAATTACATTATTTGATCTCTAAGCCGAAGTGAAAGTTTTTCAGATCAAAACTGGAAATTGGTCAAATTCACCCCATTTTTACAGGATAACAAGCAAACGTTAAAATGATAGTTTAAACGCTTGAGCACTCTCAGCACAACAAAAAAATTTGTAAAAGGCTTTACCAGAACTTCCCTCGTCGACATTGTGACACTAAATAATTTTAAAAATCAAATTATGTTAGGAGTAAAAATATCTTGACGTTTCTAATAAATTAAATAAATTTTCAAATAAAAAAGCATGACCGGTGGTCGAATTCGAACGGCAGGCGGTCCGCGTATGCAGTCCCAACGTTTTGTGGGATATTGCAAGGGAACGGGCTATTTCTTCCTGAGCTACGGAGCACCGACCCTTCGAATTCCTGCGTTGCAGCTATATTAAGTACAGCACTAATTCGTTGCTCCTTTTTGTATCGTACAACATTTATTCTGTAAAAACGTGAGCTATGAGTGAAATGAATTAAACAAATAGTTCTCGAATTAGAACAAACAGAATTTCATTTGTAATCGTGAAGAAATCACCTTCCGAGATTTCTTCAGATCTTTACTTTTCAGAGTCACTAGATGGCGAAAAACATGTTACCTCAGTTTCGTTTGTCTGTCTGTCCGTCTGTTACCGATATAGCTCAAAAACTACTAGTTGGCCGAAGACGATAGTTTGCATGCGGATTAGATGTCTACCTGGCACAAAAAGCGAATATACTTCCGGTCAAATATACAGGGTAAGCACCTTAAAAAATTTATTCTCTTTTGCTTTAAAAACTATTAGTTAAATAAAAGTAACATTTTGCATATAGCTCAGATTTTTATCCTTGACAAAAATAAGCACAATTTTAACCCAATATATTGCAATAGCTCACCAGGTAAACTTTGTCTTAATTCATGTAATGTCTTAAGTATCAAATGATAACTGCTTTTAAATCGAGAGCTCTTATTTTCAGGGTGGGTTCATCAAAATCTAGTTTGCTATCAATGATACTTAACGTCAAACTTGACTTTCAAAATTAATCAATCCAGGTAAATTGACAACTGTATCTCACATTGACATTTACTACTATTCAAATCACCTATGTAAGTACTAACTAAACTTTATGTTAACACTTTCAAAATTGACAGTTATTCAAAATGCTTTTTCAACTTATCTTAACAAACCTTAATAGCTGCTCATGCTTTCACTGCAAACACCAATCACTACTGGATCCTGTCATCGATAGACTGCAGCACTCAATGTCCAATTCACCAACAGCAACCCCTTTGATGCTCCGTGACTCGTTTCAACTACTCTTGATCTGTCAAACCAACTACTCAGATCCCTAATTCCAGTCCTTGCTTCTCCTGTACGTCACCGTCACACGATCTACCTCCTGGTAACCTCCTTCTGGCTCCGTCCGGTCAAATCAACTCCCTTTGTTGCAAAATCCTGTCCTAGTTACTCCTGAATGTCACTGTTCCTGCCGGATGCCACGGCTCCTTCTGCATGTCACCGTCACACGATCCAAGTCCTGGTAAGTTTCTATCCTTTTATAAATTCCAATTGTAACTTTGTTCCTCTTTTTGTAGATAAACTGATGTCTCAAGCAACGTTTACAGAATATCCAAATCAAATAATAAATTGTAAAATACCTCTTCTAATATCTTGTACGTATGAATAAATCCAAATCCCCTCAACTAGTATAATGTCCTGTATTCTATATCCAATTAACTGTATCTGTAGCTTCTCCTCTAACACTTGATGTCACAATATTTTTTCCATTTTAAATATTTCACTTTATTTTACCTCGTAGATTTGTTTTCAGCCTTTATTTAATTTGTTATCACCAAAATTATACAAATTAAGGCAGATATTCTATTTTTTATTATACCAAAATTATTATAGCCAAATTACATACATGCTTTCTTGAGTTGTTTTATGTAACTGTTTTTTAAACAAACTTTTTATATCTATTAGAGACAATTCTTACTGCACACTTCCTATTTTTTTCTAAATAATGCTGCATACAGAATTTTCTTAACAAATACATTTGTTAATGTTACCTTGGTTTATGTTTATAAATATTAAATACAACCATTAAGTTTAATCCATTCCAATAAATATAACAATATTAAATGATTCACAATGAAAAGAACCCTTGTATCTTTTACTTTCATTATTTATGTTCAAAACGTTATACCCATCAAGATTCAATTATTGTAACTGTCCAACTTTACTAGTTCATTTTAAATATTTCTTTCATATGGTTTAATTTCCTGTATCATGTATCATAACACAATTCCCCAATGAAGAAAAAGATTTAAATAAACTGGTTTTATTTCAAATCTCTTTTCTGCATTTCCCATTATTCATAATTTGTTTATACCCCATGCCACTCCTAATATCTTATTTAACAATAATTAATATCTATTAATCTCTATCTAACTAAAATCACTATGAAAACAACGTATTAAATCTGTCCAACAAACAACAACCTTTTTCATCTCATTATTTAACATTTTGTATGGATAAATCATTGATATATAAAATATTCCTCTTATTTTCCCATCTCTTTCATTTATTAGTTCATAAGTATTATTATTATTAAATATTTGATGTATTTTATATGGTCCTTCATATGCATATAACAGTTTTGCACATTTCTTTTCTTTCCTGTTTGCTACTCTGAGTTTCTTTACAATTACTAAATCCCCTATTTTAAATTGTACCCGTTTTAATATTTTATTATTCTGCTTCCTTTCGCATCTGTCGTTAATTATTTTCAATCTTCTTCTAACTCTTTGTAACAATTGCATTACTTCAACATTATTTTGTTCTCTTTTCCATGGTCTAGCTGGAATTATTTGTTTGCATAAAGTAATTGGACTAATCTCTGTCGTTGTATTTGGAACATTATTTATAAAATTTTCCACATCAGGCAAATCTTGTACCCATTTATTGTGATGTTCATGTGTTAGTATTCTTAAATATTTAATTACCTCTTTAATGTACCTTTCTGAAATATTACTTTGTGGATGTCTTATACTACAAAAACAAACCTTTCTTTCCTTTCTCTCTATATTATTCAATAATCTTGCATTTCTAAAATATGTTGCATTATCTGCCAAAATCTTTCTTGGTTTACCTACTTGTTCTTCAAAATTTCCAATTGACTTAATTACATGTTTAGTATTACAGTTTTTCGCTGGGTATAGTTTTATAAATTTAGAAAATGCATATACCATAATCAAAATATACTTGTACCCATATTGTCCTGTAACTAGATTTGATAAGTAATCAATAGCTACCAATTCCATCGGTTTATTTACTCTAATACTTTTAACAATATTCTGATCCTTAAAATTCTTTTCCTTTGCAAATTGGCAAATTTGGCAAGTTTGAATTAATTGTTTAATTAATCTAATATCATTTTTCATATAAAAACATTCCCTAAAAATCAACCAAGTTTTCCTTGTCCCACAATGTCCAAATATTGTATGAATTTCCTCAATAACTTCTAACATAGCTTCTTTATTTAAAACTATCAATTCTTTATTTCCTATGACCTTTACCAATAAATTTTCTTTAATTTGATACCCTTTATAATTATTATCTTGACTTTGTAATACTAAAGTTTTTAATTCTTCAATATCTTCTGCTGTCTGCTTAATTACCATCTCTTGTTTTGATAACCTTCCTTCCTTATAAATTTTCTCAATTCCTATTAAGATTTGTTTTGGTTTCTCATAATTAGGTACATCCTTTCTACTTAAGAAATCTGCAACTACATTTAACTTTCCTGGCCTATGTTTAATATCAAATTCATATTGTTGTAAATACAATGCCCATCTGTATAACCTGTCATTATGAAAAGTTTTATTTTTCAAAAACGAAATTGCTCAATTATCCGTTTCAATATCAAATTTGGCCCCTGTTAAATATAATTTTAGTTTATTAATTGCAAATATGATTGCCAACATTTCTTTCTTAGCTATGGTATATCTAATTTCATAACCTTTTAATATTCTTGAAATAAAACATATTGGTACTTCCATCCCATCTTGTATTTGTATTAATTTTGCTGCAATTGCTTGATCAGATGCGTCCGTACGAAGAATAAACTTTTCTTTAAAATTAGGATATTTCAGTAATAATCCTTCATGAAACTTCTGTCTGATGGTATTCAATGCTTTTTCCCTTTCTTCATTCCATGACCATTTAACATCCTTAATAATTGTACTAAAGATAACGTCAACTCTGAGTAGTTACTTATGAATCTTTTCTAATAATTAAAAACACCTAATAATCCTCTTAATTTTTTTAAATTCGATGGACGAGGTAAATTCTTAATTTCCTCAAGACGTTTCTCATTTATGGTTACTCCATTTTTACTTATCTCGTATCCCAAATATGTTATTTTATCCTGCATAAATTCACATTTTGATATATTCAATTCAATGTTTCAGTTATAATTGCTAAGTGTTTTAAATGTTGTTGTTCGTTTTCAGAAAACAATAAGATATCATCAACGTAATGCACAAAAAAGTTGTCAAATTGGTTTAATATCTTCTGCATTGCTCTTACCAGCGCTGCACAAGAAGTTGAAAGCCCAAATGGTACCACTCTGAATTGAAAAACTTCCCCATCAATACTAAAACCAGTATATTTTCTTGATTCTGCATGTAATGGAATAAGCCAAAATAAATTTTTCAGATCTAACTTTGTAAGAATCTTCTTATCCCAAATTCTACTTAATAATCCATCTATAGTTTGTGGAGATTCGTATTGTGGCTTAGTTATTTGATTAATTCTGCGTGCATCCAAACATAATCGAAGAGAACCGTCACGTTTCGTAACTACCACTAAAGGATAATAAAATTACTTTTTGAAGCTTCTATTACTCCATCTGTTACCATTTTTGTATTTCCGTTCTCACCTGTCCTCTTAATTTATATGGTATAGGATAAGATTTGCTATTAAAAATTTTTGATTCGTCAACCTGTAACTTATGAATATATTTCTGAGCTTGTCCTACTTTTTCATTAATAATCTCTTTATTCTTATAAATTATTTCTAATATTTGGCTTGCAAATTGTTTATTCTTTTCACCTATTTTTAATTCATTCAGCAATAATCCCTTATTATCATATTTATTTTCTATATCATCTATTATATTATTATTAATAATTATACCATCTTTATATTTCATTGCGTCTCCAATTTTCTCTAATTGGCAACACTTATCTTCTTGGCTGACTCTACTGGTACAGATCCAAGATTTAATTAACCCCTTCAAATGAATACACCTTTGTGCTCCATCAATATTTATTTCCAGTTGCTAAATGATATCAATTTTTAACACTATGTCCACAGTAAGCCCTTTAACAATAAACAACCTAAGAGCACCTTCCCATTGATCAATAATTATTTTAATATTTAACATTCTGTTTCTTATTGATATTTTTCTTTTAGTAGCAGATAGCAAATCTATTTTATTAACTTTTATAATATTCTTGTATAGGACATCTAAATTATCTAAAATTATCTTCTCATTTATTAAGGAAGCCATAGCTCCACTATCTATCAAAGCTAAATATTCAATATTATTTAAATTAACTTTTAAAAATGGTAACTTTGAAATCTGTTCTACTTCTTCCTCCTCTTCCAGTAAAAATTCTCCATTATTTTCATAACTATTGTTAAAATACGTGAGGTTCTTCTTTAAACTATTTAAAATTGAAGTTTTTTTTTAATCTTCTGAGGAATCTTCCAAACTCTCAGCTTCTTCTATTGGATTTTCTTGCCTCTGTTTCCCTCTATCGTATACATTCCTAAATAATGTATTAACATATTGTCTTTGAGGGTATTTGTTCTTATTTTCTTCCTGTCTTAACTTTTCATTGTTTTTCTCATCAATCATTTCACAATATCTTTTTCGATCATTGTAATTAGAATCATTCCTATTCTGGTAGTTTCCTTCATTATTATTCCGGTTATATTGGTTATTCCTCCATCTATCTAAGGTTCTATTATAATTATTATTAAAATTCTTTTCACCTGATCTATAATTATTAAAGTTACTTTTGCCAAAATTAAATTTATTTTGATATGTTTCCTCATATTTTCTTTTACTGTAATTTGGATAATTCTGATTTTCTTTTCTGTTATCTTCCCTATTATTATTCCGAATGGCCATATCATAATTTCTGACTATTTCTAAGAAATCCTTTAATGTTTTAATGTTCTGTACAGCTACTGCTCTCGTGATTTCACTTTCCAAATGTCTGGACAAATGTTGAATGATATCTCTTCTTTAGCTAACGTTGGCGTTAAATGTTGAGCTTTATTATATTTCTGTATGATGTACATTTCACGTGTGCTACCACCTTTCTCCCAGTATCTACCAGTTGTTGGCTGCGTTCTCACTCGAGCTTGATGTGCATTACTCCAGTATTGCTCTATGAATAATTTTCTAAATTCATTATAATTGTTGTATTTCGATTTGACAATACTGTGCCACGTATCTGCATTACTTTTTAATGTCATGTTAATTACTTGCAATCTCTTATTTTCATCCTGTGTTAAGTTCATATTATCGTCTAATTTTACAATATAACTCGTGGGTTGTTCCCCAGGTTTTCCTTCAAATACAGGCAACATTTCTGTTTGTATACCAATATAATGCCTTCTCTGATTACTGCTGAACATTTCCGTCCCATCTTGTATTCTTTTTAATTTATCTTCCATTTCTTTGAGTTTTATCGAATGATTTTCATCTAACATATTAACTCTGATTACACTGACATTAATTTCTTCTTGCATCTCAGTTCGATTTTTATCTACCTTATCATCAATCAATTTTTTTATGCACATCTTTATTTTTACTTTGTATGTCCTTTAGTTTTCCATCTACCTCTTCGTTACTCTTTACTAATTTATCTTCCATGATTCTTGTTAAATTTTCCTCTAGTTGTTTGTGATTCTTTTGTCTTTCTTCTCTCATCTCATTCTTAAGTTCTTCTTTAGAACTTTCTAATGTATCACTAATCTTATTTATTTGTGCTTGCAATTCTTGCTTATTCTGGATTTGTACTTTCATTAAATTCTTCCTTTAACTCATTTATTGATTCTTCCATTCTTTTTGCCTGGTCTTTTTGTTCTTGGACTTTCTCTGCAGTCTTCTGAATTGAATCTCGTAACCTACCTTCCCTTTCCTCAGCATCCTTCTGAATTAACTCGTGTAATCGTCTTTCTCTTTCCTCTGCATCCTTCTTACTTTCCTCAGCCTTTTGTTCAATTGACTGTTGCAATCTTTTTTCTCTATCCGCAGCCTTTTCTTCAATTGACTGTTGTAGATCTCTCTTACTTTCCTCTGTCTTCCTCTCTAAATTCTGTAAATCCTTTTTCAACTTTTCAGCATTCTTCTTACTTTCCCCCGCAGTTCTTTCTATTGCTGCTTGCAACATATTTCCCAACTCTGCTGCATTCTTCTCTGAATTGCTTTCCCATTCCTCTGCTTTCCTTTCCATTTGTTGCATCACTACCATTAACTGTTTAAGATCATCTTGGTTTCCTGTTAATTCCTCATGTATTCTTACCTGATCACCTTGCTGTATTTCCTCCACTTCACCTTCAGGACTACTCGCTACTACTTCCATTTCTTCTTGTTCTACGTCTTTTTCCTCTTCAATCTTCTTGCTTTTTCTTGTAGTTCTTTTATCAGCCATATTTTATTTTAAAATTTTCTAAATGTACCTATCTTTAGTTTCCAACCTTTATATTGAATTGTACATCTCTATATTTAGTTGACCAATTTAAACCTTTATAAAATACTTTCGTTATTCTCTTTGATTGTTACTCTATTCTTCTCAAAAGAATTAAATTATGATACGTTCTTTAAATTATGATTGTTTTAGTTCTATCCTGTTTTTGTAAATTAAGAAACAGGATTAATTCATCCTTGTTAATAAAAAATTAACCATAAACTTGGTTTATCAGTTACAAATTAAATCTGTTTATTTTATTTTAAATATCCTGACACTTATGTCACAATTAATTAATTAATTATGTTATAAACAAACTGACTAATGATCACACTTTACCCCTCGTTTGAGCGACCTTATTAATATGTTGCTCAACGTGGTTTATTCTATTTTTACTTTTTCTCCACGTTCAGACACCATTATCTTACTATAATATTCAAATATTACAATTGATATCTGCCTTTTAACAAGCCCCACGTTGTCGCGTCATTATTTTTTTGCAATAGCTCACCAGGTAAACTTTGCCTTAATTCATGTAATGTCTTAAGTATCAAATGATAACTGCTTTTAAATCCAGAGCTCTTATTTTCAGGGTGGGTTCATCAAAATCTAGTTTGCTATCAATGATACTTAACGTCAAACTTGACTTTCAAAATTAATCAAACCAGGTAAACTGACAACTGTATCTCACATTGACATTTACTACTATTCAAATCACCTATGTAAGTACCAACTAAATTTTATGTTAACACTTTCAAAATTGACAGTTATTCAAAATGCTTTTTCAACTTATCTTAACAAACCTTAATAGCTGCTCATGGTTTCACTGCAAACACCAATCACTACTGGATCCTGTCATCGATAGACTGCAGCACTTAATGTCCAATTCACCAACAGCAACCCCTTTGATGCTCCGTGACTCATTTCAACTACTCTTGATCTGTCAAACCAACTACTCAGATCCCTAATTCCAGTCCTAGCTCCTCCTGGATGTCACCGTCACACGATCTACCTCCTGGTAACCTCCTTCTGGCTCCGTCCGGTCAAATCAACTCCCTTTGTTCCAAAATTCTGTCCTGGTTACTCCTGAATGTCACTGTTCCTGCCGGATGCCACGGCTCCTTCTGGATGTCACCGTCACACGATCCAAGTCCTGGTAAGTTTCTATCCTTTCATAAATTCCAATTGTAACTTTGTTCCCCTTTTTGCAGATAAACTGATGTCTCAAGCAACGTTCACAGAATATCCAAATCAAATAATAAATTGTAAAATACCTCTTCTAATATCTTGTACGTATGAATAAATCCAAATACCCTCAACTAGTATAATGTCCTGTATTCTATATCCAATTAACTGTATCTGTAGCTTCTCCTCTAACACTTGATGTCACAATATCTTTTCCATTTTAAATATTTCACTTTATTTTACCTCGTAGATTTGTTTTCAGCCTTTATTTAATTTGTTATCACCAAAATTAGACAAATTAAGGCAGAGATTCTATTTTTTATTATACCAAAATTATTATAGCCAAATTACATACACGCTTTCTTGAGTTGTTTTATGTAACTGTTTTTTAAACAAACTTTTTAAATCTATTAAAGACAATTCTTAATGCACACTTCCTATTTTTTTTTAAATAATGCTAGACAGTGTGTCCAAGATAAGGAGGGCCAGTATGGGGATCTCGGTAATTGTAAGAGATACAAATTTGGTTAAATGAAAAGAAAGTTGCTCTATTAAAGGACTAAAAAAATTAAGTTTAGAAATTCTTGATATGATTTTTCGTTTTTGAATTATCTCAAAAAACCGAATTTTTGGATTTTATTTTTTATTTTTTTTCTGGCGTTAATATTAAAGTTAGAGCGAAACTGATTAAACTTCTTTATACCAACTTTTAGTGGACTTAATTATTACGTTATACATTTTTTTATCCGATGTTTGGTCTTCGAGAAACCATCATCAACTTCATTTCTTTAAATACGGTCCTGGTTTTTTATGCCAAATTTGCAAAGCCCTTGTTACTCTAAATTCAACAATGTAGCACATATTATTGTTTAATTATGTTTCGAGCTTTTTTCTGATCATCATTAGAAAATTTTTTAGATACGGACCTGCATTTCTCATAATTTTGTAAAAATATTTTCATACAGTAAGTTAGGCCTTTTTACATGCCGTTAAAATATTAAAATGAACATTATAATGTCATAATTCTGATACATTAATTTAATAACCAAACAATAACTATTAACAATAAACAAAAAAGAAATGAACAAAAGATAGACAGAAAGAATAACAAAACGAACATCGAAACAATTTAATGGGATTAAATTTACAGAAGGTATTCGAAAAGGTTGCCATCATTCTCTATGCATAAATAACATCTAACTGTAGAATCTAAAACATTATTCAGCAATACTGGCGTTATACTTTGAAAGGCTTCAAGAACCAATCTTCTAAGTTCTTCTTCTATTTCAAAACGTTAAATACCTATTACATTGTTTCAAGGCTCGTTTTCTCATTCTTTCTGCCTATCTTTTGTTCATTTATTTGTTGTTTATTGTTAATAGTTATTGGTTGCTTATTAAATTAATGTACCAGAATTATGACATTATGATGTGCATTTTAATATTTTAACGGCATGTAAAAAGGCCTAACTTACTGTATGAACTTATTTTTACATAATTATGAGAAAATTTGGCATCAAAAAACCAGGACCGTATTTAAAAAAATGAAGTTGATGATGGTTTCTCTAAGACGAAACGTCGGATAAAAAATGATAACGTAATCATTAAGTATACTAAAAGTTGCTATAAAGAAGTTTAATCAGTTTCGCTCTACTTTAATATTAACGCCAGAAAAAAATTAAAAAATTCGGTTTTTTTGAGATAATTCAAAAACGAAAAATCATATCAAGGATTTCTAGACGTCATTTTTTTAGTCCTTTAATTGTGCAACTTTCTTCCCATTTAACCAAATTTGTATCTCTTACCATTACCGATGTCCCCATACGGTCCCTCCTTATCTTGGACACACTGTATACAGAATTTTCGTAACAAATACATTTGTCAATGTTACCTTGGTTTAGTTTTATAAATATTAAATACAACCATTAAGTTTAATCCATCCCAATAAATATAACAATATTAAATGATTCACAATGAAAAGAACCCTTGTATCTTTTACTTTCATTATTTATGTTCAAAACTTTATACCCATCAAGATTCAATTATTGTAACTGTCCAACTTTATTAGTTCATTTGAAATATTTCTTTCATATTCTTTAATTTCCTGTATCATGTATCATAACAATATACAGGGAAAATAAACTACGTGATATCCCAATTCCCTTGAAATCAAAAGCCTGCAATCAGTGCATATTACCCGTCTTAATGTACGGAGCGAAAACGTAAAATTTAACGTCAAATGATGCACATAAGCTTGGAGTGGCACAAAGGGCGATGAAACGACGAGTCTTAGGCATAACATTGAAGAGAACAATTCCAAATAAAAGGTCCGAAAACGTATTAAAGTGGGGGATGTATTACAACAGCAATTAAACTTAAATGGAACTGGGCTGGTCACATCACGAGAAACAGGTCTAAAAAGAGGACTGGTCAAATAAGATCTGATTATATACGAGCTGCATACAGAGCTTTACGTTCGACTACACTGCAAAAGATTTCCTTTTATCTACAATAAGATTTATATTAGACATATTAGAAAATTGAAGTTGCTACTGAACCATTTGATTCGAAGTGTGCTTCTTGTAGGTCAATTGCGTAATTACTATCAAGAATAACTATTACCGTAAGGTATTAAAGATGAATTACCCCCCCCCCCCCCCCCCATAACTACAGTAGTTGCTGGGCTGCTGCCCGGCAACAAGATGGTGTAATGACATTATTAAAGCAGCGGGGTTAAACTAGGCAACTAGGGTAACAAATAGAACACAATGGAAAACGTTATAGAAACCTTACATCCAGTATTGGATAGAGAAATGCTGACGATAATGATGATGATGATATACAGGGTGGACACCTTAAAACATTTTTTTTTAATTTTTAATTTCAGAACTTTCACTTGCGAGAGCAATTCAGAATACATCCGTTTCTTAATTTTTCTAAAGTTTTCACCTTGTAAATTTAACCGATAGTCATTGGGTTTTTAGCCAGGTAGACCTATAGTCCGCATTCAAAGTATTATCTTTGTCCAGAAAGTAGTTTTTGAGCTATACCGCCAGCAGACGGATAGACAGACAGACGGAATTGAAAAAACATAGTTTTCGTCATCTAGGAACCCTGAAACGTGAAAGTATGAAGAAATCTCGAAAGATGATTTTTTCATTATTACAATATCTACTCCCTTCGTCTGTTAAAAGAGGGAAGTAAAAAAATTAAAGGTGTCCACACTCTATATGTTGGGTCCAAAATATAAATAGTTTAATCAAAGCTAAAGACCTGCGCTATGTGTAAAATATTACTTTTATTAACTAATAAACAAAATTTTAATTTTAAGGTGCTCACCCTGTATATATTTGACCGAAAGTATATTAGGTGTTAGCAAGGTAGACATATAATCCGCATGCAAAGTATCGTTTTTCTCCAACAAATAGTTTTTGCGCTATACCGTCAACAGGAGACCAAACAAAACGGCAAAATAGTTACTTACATTGCGAGTGCATTTTACAGTGAGAGGTTTATATAATAAAATCGGGCGCGGTAAAATGCTTTTTTGGCCTCTTAACATTTAAACAACACATGCATACACAGTTGACATTCGCGGTAACTATGATTTTACAGTTATTAGTGTTTTTATCTTCATCCGTGTTGTTATAGCCTCTTAACCAAATTAATTTCAGTATCGTTAAGAGCTTATTACCGCACTATTTTTAGATAAAAAAATACATTCAACGAGAGTTTATTGATGAAGATAAAATATTGAACAATACACGTTTGCTTATGGCACACAACGAAACTCGTTTGATTGCCGCAAAACTCGGCTCACTGTCTCGTTTTGGCAATCAAACTCGTTTCGTTAAGCTGCTCACAATCAAACTCGTATCGTTAATATCTATTACACATCCCGGTGCGACAAAATGACTAGAAAATTTTTAACTATCAAAGACCCTTAAAGAAAAAAAAAATACTTTGTAATAATAAAGGGTATTTGTAGAAACGCGAGTTACGCAATTTCTCGTTTAGTTGAGTTTAGGAGAAATATAGAAAATTGACATTTACTACTTTGAATTTTGACGTTTCAAAGTGTCAACTACAAAATGTACTGATGGGAGCTTGCCTGATGACTTGATATTCGAAAGCGAAGTCGCGAATTTATAGAAAATGTTGAAAAAAGTGTCGGCCAAAAAATTTAATACAATACTCAGTGCGTTGGGCATTTTACAATCGGTTTAATTAAAGCACTCGGCTTCACGTCGTGCTTCAAAAATTAAAACTTCGCTCTGTAAAATTCAACCTACCGCACTTGTAATGTAAATAACTATATCTTTATCGGTGTTGTTATAGATTATGAACCAAATTAATTTTAGTATCGTTAAGAGCTTCATTACCGCACTAATTGCGGTAACAGGTATTACTGCACTCTTTTTAACAAAACATAGAATACATAAAACTAGACTTATGACTGATATATTGATGAAGATAAAATATTGAACAATACAAGTTTGCTTATTGCACTTAATGTAATTCGTTTCGTTAAGATGCTCATAATCAAACTTGTATCGTTATTATCTATTATCTTCGTCGGTGTTGTTATAGATTAGTAACCAAATTAATTTTAGTATCGTTAACAGCTTTATTAATACATTTATAAAATAAAATGCATTGAACCAGAATTTATTGATGAAGATAAAATATTGAACAATACACGTTTGCTTATGGCACTTAACGAGACTCGTTCGATTGCCGCAAAACTCGGCTCACCGCCTCGTTTTGGCAATCAAACTCGTGTCGTTAAGATACTCATAATCAAACTTGTATCGTTAATATCTATAACGCACCGAGAATTGTATTACATTTTTCGGCCGACATATATTTTTTTAACATTTTCTGTAAATTCGAGATTGCTGTCAAATATCAAGCATCAAGCAAGTTCCCTTTAGTAAAAGTTGTAGTTGACGCTTTGAAGCATAAAAAATCAAAATCATACATCCATTTTCGTTATTTCTCCACAACGATGAATTGCGTAACTAGCGGTTTTGCAAATACTCTGTATTGCTACAACGCAACCGTTTTCTTTAAGGATCTTTGAAAGCTAAACATTTTCTAGTCATTTTACCGCACCGGGGGCATAACAACACTACTGTAAAATCGTAGTTAGGGTGGACGTCAAATGTGTATGAATTTGTTGTTTACATGTCAAGAAGCCAAAAACATATTCTTTTGCATATTGATCACAAAAGTCGTCTTCTTTTAAACGAAAAATCGTGCAGAAAGTATCAATTTTTTAACTACTTTATTGAAAGTGTGAATTGTTAATTTGACAGTTGTAAATTTCGAAGTAAAAAATAACGTGTACAACACGCATGAAAGCAACTTTTTGTACTCATTTGCTTGATAAACTCAGGTTCGCCCTCGTTAATCAAACTGCAAATTCGTGAAAAAAGTATGACTTATTTATACAACTATTTTGTCATCTAGGAACTCTGAAACGTGAAAATCTGAAGAAATCTCGAAAGGTGATTTTTTCATGATTACAATACTTCCTTCGTCCTTTAGCTGAGGCATGTAAAAATGGACAGACACTTTAAAGACAAGACTCCATGCTCAAGGGAAAGAGTCTTCAAATAAAAAACAAGATATATAATTATATATTCTTGTCTTTTAAGCCACGACTGAGGATGTATGCAAGTTATTGTGTATCGATAGTCTTAAATATTCTAAGAAACGTTTCTACATGAGCATACGCAAGATTACTACAAAAATACATGTATAGATTTCAGTAGCAAGTCATTTCAACAACACACAATGTTCTGGAAGCACAGCTATACTTAGTTTACTAAATTTCCAAGAATTTCTATTGTGGATATTCAGATATCTGCTGGAAAACACGTCGTAATTTGTATTACCTGTAGTCAATTTATTTTAACAGATGTATCCAATTTTAATAAAAAACCAGGTATTTCAGTTAGCACACATTTTCTAAATGGTTTATTGTCAGTGTCAAAAGCAAGTTCGAACTGGCGAGCGGTTGTGTAACCATTCATTAAATATGTGACACTTGAGATATATTTTATATCGAGAAAAACCTACGACAAAAAAGAGAAAATCCCGTTCGCCTGGAACAGGCGCTCCTCAGAAGCCACGAACTGAATCATAAATTGATCGATCCTCAGGTGATCATTGTTATTCTTAGAACGGCAATCCAAAGATCGCCGACACACCTACTCCCACATCTCAGGATGCTACACAATGGCGAAAAGCCTTGACGCTGGAGCTAGCATTTCTTGTCGCAGCGATTAGCCCTGGCTTACATTCAATCTGAGGCACTTTTCGACGAACAGGTGAATTCTATCTACCGTAAATTACCATCAATGGTGCCGTGCTCCATCTCGTTTAGCGTGTGCGACGTGTGTACGCAGCACGAGGTCTCGACGACTTGCCCAGGAGCTTTGGTGGGAGACTTCAACGCCAGTGAAAGCGACAGCTTCTTATCAGGTGCGCGTGCACCCATGGTCATTCGGACTCAGAATTTCAAACAGTGAGCGCGGTTGTGTTGATGTAGTGCTGTGCGATAGCAAAAGTGATTGTTATTGGAACAGTGTATAAGAATAAAAGTGCAACTCTAATTAATGCTGGACAGCATGGATAAGGGATTGATCAGCGCCATGCCCAAGCTGGAGCTCGAAGCTTTGGGCATTGAAAATGGAAATTACTCGTTGCTGATAGCATCGGAACTCGATGAAGTGTTGACGGCGGAAACGGATCCGGAATATGAACAATTTTTAGCCGACGTCTGGGTGGGCATTATCCTTACCCTTATCGTTCTCAGCTGCGTCTGCTGCATGTGTTCCTGCCTTTTGTATCACAAGTTTCAACAATGGAAACGAAGCAGTAAGTTGACCTCATTTGTCTAATTTTCATTGTTCTTAAACGATGCTACCTGTGGAGTATAAGAAGTGACTAAATTGTCATCTTTGCCTTACCTAATTGTCTTTATCATGACAAAACCTTATCTTTTAACGAACATAAACAGTTTTGTGATCACAAAGATGATATAATTCGTTTTCTTCTTCTTTCTCATCGATTTTAACTTCTCATAATAAGAGTTTTCTTATTTCAAAACAAACTGTGTAGTTATCATTTGACCGTCATTAAAAACTAAGTTAATTTTCAGCATTCTTGTGAATATAAAAAAATGTAACACTTACGAAAGAGATTCACTCAAGTTTAAATAATAGTATTTATGCAATAAGCAGGTTCTAAAATGCATACTGATTCTTTCAATCCAAAAGAATCGTCCTGACGTTTCTAAATAGGTACATACAAAATTATGGAATGTATTATATTTTTCGTCGTTATAACGTATAATTGGCGTAACACAATCCAATGATAAAACCTGTTACCAATATTACCATCCTTTAAAAATTTATTTTATTTTGAGTTTTTTTATTAACAAAGTCACTTTCCAGTTTAAAAAAGTGTTTGCATAACGTAACAAAAATGTTCCAATTTGTGTTAACATTAGTCTGCAGATCTGTATCATAATTTATAAAATATTGAGCTTTTTTATCATTTTAAGAAAATATAAGACGTGAGTAGAGGTGCATTCCAGTTTAAAACATATTTCTACAACACAACTTAGTTGTTTTTTTTTAATTTGTTATAAACTTGAGCTCTCCTAGTAGTATTGCTAATTATGGAAATTATATAATATATTTAGTCGAGTACTTATAAAATAAAAAAAACAATCTTAACATCATATGAAAATTAATTTTATTATTTTCCATTAAACTAGCACTGCAGTTTAAAAAATGTATTTGTAAAACACAAAATTTTTAACAACCCGAATGGTATGTCTAAACAGGAGGCGCTAATATAGTATAAATTTAGTGCTTTGAAAATAACATTAGAATCAGACAATTTATATGACAGTCTGAAGTTCTGTCACTAATTTACCATAATTTAAAAATTAACTTAATTTTGTTATTTTGTAAACGCAAAGCTTGAATAGAGACTCATTTTAGCTTAAAAATTGATATTTTTCTACGATCGTGGCAATAATGGCGACCTTCTACACAGTTTTTAGTGTCAAAATTGACTGTTAAGTCACTTAAATTTTCGCGCATTTTCGTAATTTACATGTTAACATATCTTAAAATACCTATTACAGTGTGACGGAACAAGTTACACCAAGCTACATTTTTATACACCTGTTGCAATCCTAGAAAAATTTTGTATGTAACTCGAGCAAAAAGTGTTTTTATGGCACTTTTTTGCTCGATACATTTTTAGTTTTTAAAATTTATTTTAAACTCTAGCTACCTACTGACTGCGAGACAGTAATGAACGTCTGGTTGATAAACAATATAGTTAATAATTGGGTTTCGTTCTTCAGGGGAACAATTCAAAAGAAAACTTTGTTTTTGTAAGCCAATATTTCAGAAATCTTTATTTTTTTTATAAAGGCCAAAAGTGAGGTTAGTACGTCATAATTGACCCAAAGAACAAGGGGCAAAGTATATCTTGACTAGTACAACTGGTTGAAAGTTAAAAACAATGGTTTAGGTAAATTCACAAAATACAAACAGATAAAAAAATTGTGTCGTGACTAGAACGTTTGAACAACATTTCGGAAATCTTTATTGCTTTATAAAGTTTTAGTAATTAACCATAAATGCAAAAATCAGTAAAGGGCTTTCATCAGAACTTCACTGGCAAGTGAAAATAAATATTTTGCAAAATCAAAGATAAGGGGCAAAATATTTTAACGTTCCTAGTACTACTGAAACAATAAAAGAAAACACTTGGTAATGCAAATTATATCAATTTGCAAATAAAAAAGTATTGCCTACGGAACGCATTTAAATAAAAGGAAATGAAGTAGGCAGCGGGCCGCTGGATCGCATCGTGTTAAGCAGCTCTGCCCATTTTTTTAACATTAAACAGTATCTGTTGGGTCTCATTTTTGTCAAGTGTAAAACCTGACTTATGTGCAAAGTATTACTATAATATATTTCTCAGTTAACGCAACAATAAACAACATTTTATTTTTTAAGTTGTTTACCCTGTATATATTTGTCCGAATTTCGGTTTCATACCAGGTAGACACATAATCTGCATGCAAAATATCGACTTCATCCAACAAATGGTTTGAGTGTTATACCGCCAATAGACAGACAGACAGACGGAATTGAGAAAATCTGTTTTTCGTCATCTAGAGTTCCTGAAATGTGAAGATCTGAAGAATTCGCGATTACAATACTTCAGTCGTCTTTTAGACGAGGAAAGTAAGGAAGTAAAAACGCGGTACTTACAAAAAAGTAAGGTTAACAAGTCATAATTGGCGCAAAGACTAAGGTGCAAGGAATATCTTGCCTAGTACAATAGGTTAAACGTTAAAAAGTGGTTTAGATAGGGAACTTATATTACAACTAATTGATTCATAAAATACACACGTGATATGTTCTAGTCATGACACGAAATTAAAAAAAACCGGTTTGTGTTTTATCTATGATGTAAATTGGCTACCTAAACCATTGTTCTTCACTTTTAACCTGTTATGCTAGTCCAGATATGTCTTGTTCCTTGTTCTTTGCGCCAATTATGACGTACTAACGTCACTTCTTTAATAAAGGAATAAAAAATTTCTGAATATTGGCATAGAAAAAAAGAGTTTTCTCTTAAATAGATGCCCTAAAAATCGAAACCCAGTTATTAACTACGAGTATAATGTTTAACCTAGTGACCTTGCTAACCTTACAAATTGTAGAACATAATACATTTCGTCTTTATAAAATAAATTTAAAACAATTAAATTTGAAAAACAGTCTGAAGTTTTGTTCCCGCTTTTGCTCACTTAAAAATTTATCTAATTTCAAGCGTTGTATTTAAAATTTGTATTTGTATAATACAATGTACTTTCTCAAATTAGTTTCAAAATTGCCTTTGTTCATTTTGATATTCGGGTAACTCTACAGGCATTTATGAGTGGAGAATTGCAAAATATTTCTACATGTTACAATAATAACAAAATCAATCTGACAAGTTGGTCTTATAATGCAGATTTTACATTTTTTTTATTTCGAGCGTGGATTTTTAGCATATGAGATTTTATCCATACAATACTAATTAGTTTTTGAATTAATATTCTGTATTTCAATGCTAGAGCAATTGTACTTGTATTTCTAAATCAAATAATGACAGAGTGTCATAGTACTGTGTAAGTAGTCCATTGACAATTGTTAGCGTAGATTTAAAAATTCAAGAAACAATGTACATATTTACACAGCATTTTAAAAATAAAACTTTGCATTTTATTGCATCAGACATCGAGGATACGTTTTATATTATCTTTAACCAATTAAGCTTCTAAACCTGCTTACCTAGTTCGCACAAAACATTTCAGGTAAAGCACACAATGCTCCATTGTCTAGTAGCTTTTTTCTTCCAAGCCATGCACGCTACGCTATCATACTTCCTACTTTATTATTTCTCTTACAGTAAAATTACTATTTTGTCCATATGTATAATATGACGTTTCTAAAATAATCGTAAGTTGTGTGCAATTGGTCGACAAATTTTTAATAGCATACGTTTAAAAATGTAATAAACGAAGGAACAGTGCGGGTATGCACATATACAAGTCTTTAAACACAAAGTCAAGAATAGAATTCCTATAGTGAGCGAATATAAGTACAAACACAAAGGCCGCAAAGGTCTAATAAAGGCTGATACGAGAAATCTTTGCGCTGTCGTGTATCGGGAGCGAAAGCCACGGAACGACAAGCAGAATGGATGAACGCCTGCCGCGACTGAACTATCCAAACGAGAATTACGGCGCGAAAATTACGAAAGATAAGCAATGCAACTATAGCTCTGAAAAAGTAGCTTTTTGCCAGTACCAGTATGCCTCAAGCGTGGTCAGAAATTTTGAACAGTTCTTTAGGTAAACAGTATGACTACTGCGAATATGTGATATTTAAGTTTAAAAACTGTATTTTAATATATGAGCATTGCTGGCAAAAAGCTGCTACGATTGTAAACAACTATAAGCGATTCATACTACAAAAGTTTATGACTGACAGGTACATATTGACTTCAAAACAAATTTATATATAAATTTAACAACAGCGCTTGCCATAAGTCCCTTTACTGAATTATTGCCGTTTTTAAAACAAACTTTAATAACATTGTTGATGTTATTTTAAATCAACTCCTAGAGTCGCATAAAGCATTTCCAAGTATTGGTTAGCGCACACAATGCAGCATTATCTAGTGGTTTTTCTCGCCCAGGTCATGCACACTACGCTACGGTATTTCCGACTTATCATTGTAATGCACGGCAACGAGACATAAATAAGATTAAATTGCGTGTACAGTTACACACGCACAAAGAAAATTCATGCTTCAGTAATTTCCACTCGCTTTGGATCGTAATAATCGTCCAAGATAAATGTCATTGCCAAATCTGCACCTGTAATAAACACGAACGCAGAAGCTGGAAATCTGCCCCGGGGCCGCGGTGGGATTCTAGCTGAATCACCTTCCAAGTTCAGATGGCGTAATACGAATTTCCTTCGCGAAGTTCGCTGGATAGCCTTCCCACTGGGCGCTCCACTTTTTATTATTTTAACGCTTTATGTGTTAATTTGTGAGGACACGCGATTGAATTTTGGCCTGGTCAGGTCCAGAGTATGCTTCTGACATTGAGGCTATCCGTGGCTTCAAGAGCTATTTTTTAAATGCGTTATTAATTTTCTGTTAAATCGTTTGCACCGCAAAAAGCGACAGGCATTAGTCACGAACTTAACTAGTTCATTACCGGCTCTAATTGAAGTGCGATACGCTGGCAGCCATTAAATTACTGCTCTGCTCGCCCTGTGTTAATAACAAACGGACTGTTTAAGCATAATTGCGGCAGTTAATCGTCTGTTGTTTGCAAGTTGTAGCATTTTATTTTGTACCCAAGTATAGGTAGTGAATATTTAAAAAAAACTAATGATTTGCTTTTAGCGTGTTTAAAATTATTTTAAACTGTTTTACTTTGCATTACACGTCACACATGTTTTGCTTTACTTCGGCAATTATTAATATACAGACGGTTGTGACCACTAATAAGCTCAAAGAGGTTTTCCACTATAAAATGACTTATTCCAAGTTCTATAATTTCAAAAATGCATTATATATTGCAAATTTCATAAAATTTAATAGAATTTAATTGATTTCATATCATTTCATGACAATTTTACGGTAATATCATATTAAACCATAATTATTTCATAATAAATAATTCGGTAACTTTATAATAGCATTTCGCAATAATTTCATTGACTAGATAACATTTCATACTGATTTCATAATAAAATATGTAATAATTGCGAGAGATTTTTTTGCATTCTATAGGTTCATAGTATTTATAAATATTTTTATATGATTTCGTTATAATTCTAGTAGCTGCGTAAAACTGCCTACTGTAGTAATTTCATAGTTTGTCGGATATCGTTTCATTAGGTACATTTCTAAATGATTTCAGTTTCATAATATTTAAAATATTTTTATAGTTTTTATAATATCAGTAACCACCAAGCAGTTCACAGTAGTTTCATAATAATTTCAACATAATTTTATACTATTTCGTATTTTTCCAAACAATTTCAGAACCTGTAATAAATTTTTTTCTATAGCAAATGTTAAAGCGTCCTTTAAACGACTCAAAACAAAAGATCAAGTTTTACTTTAACAGCAAGGGTAGATAAAGTAGCACTTTAACATCAAGGGTAGATAAAGTAATTTAATTTTCTAACTTTTATTTAAATTATATATTACAGATTCGTATTATCCTAGCCACCCAATCTAGCTACTGAGATTTTAAAATGTGATTGACTTTCCTTATTTTCTTTTGAAATTGTTAAAGTCCTTGCTATAGAAAAATAAATGTATTATACACGACGATAAAGTTATTACTATTCACTCTTGAATAATTAACGTTTCGACTTCGTCTCGACATTAAACGTGGATAAAATTTAACTTTATCGTCTTGTATAAGAAATTACTATTAGATATATTTTTTTCATTTCATAGTCTGAGTACATATTTGGATAACAGTTTCTGACATTTCGTAAGAGTTTCAGTAAGTATATAACACTATTTCATAGTATCGTGTAGTAACTTTCATTACATTTCCAAGCAATTTCAGAGCCCGAATAATTTCAAGAGAATTTTCGTGCATTTCATAAATAGTTTCATAGTATTTGGAAATTTGGCAAGTCATAAAATTTCATCATAATTTCGAAATAACTGCATACTTGTTTTTAATTACATTTTGTAGAAACTTCATAATGATTCCGACATAGTTTTATTCCATTTCCAAACAATTTCAGAGCGCGTAATAATTTCGAAAGATTTTTTGCATTTCATAGTTTCATAGTATTTGGAAATATTGTTATGGCAATTGATAAAATATCATAATTTCGAAACAACTTCATACTATTTCATAACATTTTGTAGAAACCTTATAATAATTCCGACATAGTTTTATTCCATTTCCAAACAATTTTAGAGCGCGTAATAATTTCGAGAAATTTTTTGCATTTCATAGTTACATAGTGTTTGGAAATATTGTTATGGCAATTCATAAAATTTCATCATAATTTCACACCATTTCATATCATTTTGTAGAAACTTCATAATGATTCCGACGTAGTTTCATTGCATTTCCAAAGAATTTCAGAGCGTGTAATAATTTTGAGAGATTTTTTTGCATTTCATAGTTTCATAGTATTTGTAAATATTGTTATGGCAATTCCTAAAATTTCACATAATTTCGAAATAGCTTGACACTAGGTAGGTCATAACATTTTGTGGAAACTTCATAATGATTCCAACATAGTTTTATTGCATTTCCAAACAATTTCAGACCGCGTAATAATTTTGAGAGATATTTTTATATTTCATAGTTTCATAGTATTTGAAAACATTGTTAAGGCAATTCATAAAATGTCGTCATAATTTCGAAATAACTTCATACTATTTCATAACATTTTGTAGAAACTTCATAATGTTTGCGACATAGTTTCACTGCATTTCCAAACAATTTCAGACCACGTAAAATAATTTTGAGAGATTTTTTTATATTTCATAGTTTCATAGTATTTGAAAACATTGTTAAGGCAATTCATAAAACGTCGTTATAATTTCGAAATAACTTCATACTCTTTCATAACATTTTGTACAAACTTCATAATGATTGCGACATAGTTTCACTGCATTTCTAAACAATTTCAGAGCGCGTAATAATTTCTAGAGATTTTTTTGCATTTCATAGTTTTATAGTATTTGGAAATATTGTTGTGGCAATTCATAAAATTTCATCAACATTTCGAAATAACTTCATACTATTTCATAACATTTTGTAGTAACTTATAATCATTGCAACATTAGTTTTACTGCATTTCCAAATAATTTGTGAACGAGTAATAGTTTCGGTATAATGTTTCTGCATTTAATAGCTACATAGAATTTGAAAATATTTTTATAGTATTTTATAATAATTTCAGTAACCACGTAGCACTTGATAGTAGTTTGTTTCATAATAATTTTGACATAACTTCATACTATTTCATATCATTCTGTAGTAATTTCATAATGATAGCGACATAGTATCATTGCATTTCCATTTTATGACATTTCGTAATAAATTTATTAGCTACTTAACACACCTCATGATTATTTCATCGTGATTTAGACATACATTTCTATATTTCGTATAAATTTGTAGTAACTTCGTAATAATTTCTCTATAATTTCGACATAACCTTATACTATTTCATATCATTGTGTAGTAACATGTAATAATTTCGAGATAATTTTATTTGGCATTTCGTGGTTTCATAAGTATGTATTTGGGAATATTTTTTATAGCATTTCACAATAATTTCATCATAATTTCGACGTACTATTTCATATTATTTTGTGGTAACTTCAGTTAACAGTTAACATCGTCATCACTTTATTACTACAAGGCGGGAAATGCTGTAACGGTGACATCACTGTATTACATGTTGTGATTACTGGATCAAATCAGATCTATCGTACTTCAGCTGACGTATTAGACAAACACATCTGTAAATATACACGTAGCACAGTATAATTACTCTAGCAGGGTAAAGTTAATAACCTACATGAAATCGACATGCAGAACTTATATAGTAAAAACAAATGTAATTAGAACGTATTACAATACCGACATGAAAGCAACATTGGTGTGAAGTAGCTAAGTTTGGGGAGCTGTAGCACCCAAAGATTCACCTGGTGAGATAGAAGGGGTTATCCCACCAGAAGGTCGCCTGAACAGCACAAACGCTGGAGTTGACCTAGACTCCGACGGGACTTAAGTAGCGATGACTGCTCCCTCAATGGTTATGATTATAAGTAGCTTAGAAGTTGTGAATGTCCGGTCAAACTCGACAAAAATTAGTATCGCTCTTTGCCCGTCGTCACCCTTCTTTTGCATTCGAAATTACAATAACTAACAGCTGCCTACAAGGACGTCATCAACTAAGGCTCAGCTCCAGCGGACGGCCCTAGTTAGTGTGTGAGACTGAGGACTAATAGCCGACTGTGCCGCGCATGAACAAGGTGCGAACGCAAGCAGAACTAAAATATCTCTCTACCGTTTAAAATATTCTAACAGAGTTCATAACTTTACAGTATTTAGAAATATTTTTAGGGCTTTTGGTAATAATTTCCGTCATTTTTATAGCATTTCATTTTAGTTCAATAGTAATTTATATTAACTTCAATTGATATGTCTGTGCTGACTTGTTATTGGATGCCTTTATAGTCACTGTCGGTCGGCTATGTTTGTAAATATATAAATAAGTAAATATTATTTCATACCATATTTCTAATATTTCGACATAACTTCATACTAGTTTATATCAGTTTGTAATAACTTAATAATAATAGCAATTGTCATTTATTTTCATACTATTTCAGTAGAACTTCATTCCAGGTGATAATAATTTAAGGTTGCTAATACGTTGTTTAAAGGATCTGGGTAGTGCAGCGCATGAAGTTTTAAATTATGAACGGGCAGCGTTCACACAGTTCATGCACTTGTATGCACATTCACTAGTAACTATGCTAACTAAACTTACTAAAGGTTGGGGGAGCACGTTGTCTCTACGGAAAATGCGCAGAAAGGGCAATGTCAGTGAGCCATTCAAGGAGGTAAAGACGCGCCACTCCCCCAAAGAATTCTAAAACAAAACGGGGTGAGCCCTCCACCAAATGGTACCTAGTGCATCCTCTAAATGCGTCTTGGTAAAATCATTAACTAATATTTGTGTACTAAAACCGATAGAGGGCAACAATTTCATAGCATTGCATTACAATATCATAAAATTTAGTCTTAATTTTAAAATAATTGTGCATTTACAGTATTTGATAATAATTTCATTGGACTGACAACTTTATATTAAGCAAAGATACTAATTCATGAGTAAATTCTGTTGAATAGAAATAAGGCTTCTCGACGAAACCTTTTTTATAATATTAGCATTTATAGGTACGAATGATTTTATTTAAGACTCGGAAATAAATCTACGTTGTTGAACATGGATTTTATTTTGAAATAACGAACAAGTGCTAAAAATGTTTAAATGTTGTTTGGTTATTTGGAAACAATAGTACATGTAGTTTTAATAGAAGTTTGACTATTGTCGTAATAGTTTCAATAATTTCATAACAATTTCAAAAATTTTTAAGCATTTCATGATAATTTTCTAAGAGTTTAGTAGCATTCATAATAATTTGATCACTGTGAGCTAGATAATTTCACTAGTGGCTAATTCCTTGGTGACTGCTCTTCAAGGTTTTCTTCAGGCTATAATTTTTGTAGATATATATTTTTGACGTAATTCTTTAGTAGAAGATGCATATGTCATATACCATATAATATTTTACTTAGTTTCTGGATTATGTTCACCACGAATATGAACATTTCTGCAATTATGCACCAATAATTTTCAGACTATTACTTATCTATTGGAAAATTTTATTTTTGATCCAAAGTTTTGTTGTTAAGTGAAATATCAAAACTTATATACTGTTTGAGGCTTTCGTAATTACTCGAATTATTCTTGTTAACATATAATTTTACCCTGCATGCTCTGGCTTAATGGGCCTTGCCACATTACACCAGAGAATGCTGGGTGTTTATCCACAAATACTACGCGGTCTAAGCCGAAATTCTTTGTTACGAGAATAATGAAAAATATCGTTGGCTATTCTATTAAGACTATTAAGAGTTTTCTGGTATTTATAGAAAAAGTCGAAGTAAGAAAAGATGGAGGATACGAGGAACTTGTGTTGGTATTCACAACAACTTAAATGATATTTGCACTGTTTTTAGGAAAATATTCAATTTTTACTATCTATTCACGTCAACTTTTGAGTTGGGTTTCATTAGTCACTTCTAACTTTTTGACCAAGCAGAACTTCTTATCAACAATTCTGTATTATTTTTTAAGAAATCAGGTCAAAAGGTTTCCCATTTGCTAATAGCATCAGTGGAAATACCTTAAAAGAATTATATTCACGTATATAAAACCCAAAGTATTTAGTTCTATTCATCATTTTCTTTAATGAGAGGTATCAATATCTAATTACAACTATCTATGTGTAAATTTAATCAGTGTCGCGTTTCTTTGTTAAAATGAGCTCCTGGCAAAAATAAATGGAGCAAGAAAGACGCAGAAAAGCATTGGTGAGAAAAATATGGCTCCAATTAAATAATATTGTATTATTAAGCACCGAAGATGATTCTGGACAAGCAAAAACGCAAGCTTTAATTTTTCATCAACTTTATAAAAATAATATTAAATTTTAAGCGCAATACCCAACTATGCGTACTCAATGTCACGTGGAAATGGAAAGCAACATTTACGAATTAAAGCCGGTCTAATCATGATTGCTTGTTTCAAGACGTTGTACTTTAAAAAAATAAATATGATAGAAAACTTAATAAGTATTGGATGACAAGGTATAAGAAGTTAATTGCTATAATTTGTATGTTCTGAATGAAATATTCGTCTTTTAAGCGAACGAGTTGGGGTGGCACATGTTGCTCTATTTTTATCATAGGATTTTTGTAGTTCAACAGCATTGCATCTTTTTAATAATTTGTTATGAATAAATAAATAGATCATTTTAAACGATAATAAACCAATTGTCGGCCAAATTTCAAACTAAAATAGTAGAATAATTTGGAAACGAACGACCTGAGAGGCTACATTTGATTTTTTGAAACATGAAAACCAATTCGTGTTGTTTTGGTGAATATTTGGACATTTACGCAGCAAATACATGAATAGGCTGCCTCATCCGGTAAATAAGGCAATTAATTCGAGTTTCGAATAACATTACAATGAACATAATATTGACTATTACCAGAGAAAATTCGAAATATAAATTATGTGTCGATAACAATTCACGTTTGCGTAAGTTCTTTTTAATTTATACTACACTATGGTTCAATGTCTATGTAACAATCTAACGCAACGATACTGCGAGTTAAAACATAATTTAGTTACGAAGTCCTTTGGTTGGTTTTGAAATTTGTTTACGTGCGGTAGTTAATTTTAGTTTCTCTAACAACGCGTTAATTATAAATTTGTCTTTGATATTTTATGGTAAATTATAAATAGCTGAAATAATGACAGTTTTGTAGACAATTTCTCATGTCTGTTTACTTTTTTCAAACATATGGTTAAAGCACTTTAGTGAAGCTAAAGAGTTACATTGAAACCATTGAAGTTTGCCGTTGAACCCATCACATGATGAAAAATTCACAATCCCGATGACACATCACCTGAAGTAGCAGGTATGAGCTTTTCCCATAAACAGTGATTCAGGTGAATGTTATGAAGTCACGATATACCAAAACTAGTCACGGGAGCCAGCAAAATCTCAAGTTTCTCTGCGCCGCTAACAGCTTTAATCAAGAAACTCGGCTTATATTAATAATAGCTACATATCTTGCAGAAAGGTATCGCCCTCCACACATGCCACTTAAATAAATTTTGGCAGTCAATAATGGCTTGAGAATTACTTCTTCACCTATACAATAATATGTCATGGCAAACTAAAGCTAGCCATGGGAGATACTAAAATCTCAAGTTTCTCAACTTGGTACACTTTCCTAGCAATTTTAATCGAGAAAGCCAGCTTATCAGTGGCAATGTCGTCGCAATTAAACCAATTCCTTTGTGTGCTGATGCAAATCAAATCAAAAGGCGTGGGTTCAGCGAAGGCCCCAGCGGCCATTTCGTTGGCGTATTGTTGTAGAAGGCCTAGCCAACCCTTGATTTTTGGACAGGTGTTAATCTGGAAAGATTTCTTTCAATGAACCGATGTCGTTTATTTGGAGTTTGGGGGTCTACCTGACTCAACCTTGTTTACTGCAGAACGAGCGAAATATTTGACGGTCAATAATTTTGTAATTCACTTACCTTGAACTGCTGTTGACAGTTGGCATTGCCAAATAAAGGCGCTACACTAATATCGATAATTAGCGTTAGGGTGCTGCTGTGGAAGCCAGCGAATTAATTAGAAGCTTTTCACAAGTCATCTTTTGTTAATTATAACATGCAAAAATAATTCAAGGTCGATCTGTTTAAATAATGTTTTATTTTGAATTCAATATATTCATACTGCCTACACTTCAAATCACTTCTATTGAGATATCCTCTAGTTTAAAACCTGTTCTACCCTATACATATTTATTGCAACCTTGTTTACTACCTTTAGTGTTTGTAGGTGAGAAAATTACTTTTTCATTATTTACGAGAACGTTTAAAGCGCAACACTCAAGTAAAAACTCATAATTGTGCTGACAAATGTAACACAAATATGAATGTAAATATATTTTTAAAGAATTATGTAAGATTTTCACTATAACCAATGAAAATACGAAAACATTAAGAGTACAGTCCTAGACGTTCACTGTAGGAAATAATGTAACAAAAGTTTCTTACCTAATTATTGACCACAGTTTGAAATTTTTAATTGCTTCTTGTGTTAGCTAAAAGAAAATTAACTATATTACAACATGAAAGTATTTTTTTGTGTTTTTCAAACATATTAGAGATAATTGCTCTTAAACTTAAAAAAAGAGAACTAAAAATCAGCATTTGTACGAGTACGATATTACAAACTACATAAAATATCAAAGTTATAAAGATGAAAGACATATGAATTCAACTAGGTTTTCAAGTTGTCCATAATTTATGCCCATCGGTGTACAAGTCTACAACCACACGGGGAATTTCTGGTTGAATTAGTTACTTAGTCGTTAACCTCAGTTATCAGTTAAGGTGTAGAGGTATGATTCCACTAGTCTTCCATGATCGGTCGTCTGCAGAACTGTCTATACTGTAGTCGCTCTACACTTAATCCTAGAGCCTCTTCCAGGTGTAGCCTCTTCTCTTAATTGCCTTGGCCACTCCTTCATCTGTTTGCTGGTCTTCCTCTTGGTCTTTTTCCCTGTGTTCTCGTCTACCACACTTGTTTGACTTGCCTTGTATCCGTCATTTGTTACAAGACGAAAACTCCGTTACGACATGAATTTGACATTCAAACTACACAACCGTCAGTTAGCCTATAAAACAACACAATTCGGAAAATAATTGAGTCCGTTGCCCCAATTATGTTACGATGGGCTGTAATAAAAGTTGCCGACTAACACTCGGAAAAAGAACGGGAGGTTTATTACAACCTTAATTGGGGCTACGACCCGGTAAACGAAATAAAGATGTTAAATGCCAGGAGCCACTACTTTACTAAATTGGGAAAAACACAGGTGGGCTCTCCAAAAAACTGGAAGCGATAGCCCAGGATGCGTCGAGCGAGTCTAAACGATGTTAAATTCTCAGAGGGTAGAACGAAGAACGTAATCAATAGGCAAGGTTGCGGCATGGTACACTTAACTTCATTACAATTAGCACAAAAAAGGTTTCGCCTCATAGATGTTAGTTGGGGATTGCCAACTTTTCGATACGAGGATTCCTCAGCTAATAACTGCACAAAACGTTACTTAAATGACCAAAAACTCGACCGATGACACCCACACACAGTCTCACTTGATTTCGACATTGATCAGAGAAGGAAGGGCCTCCGCAGTAGCGGAACAAACGGTCACACGTGTTGTCTCTTCCAAGTCTGGCGGTAGAATCCTGAAGCTAAAGGGAATGCGCGGGTGCATTACTTAACTATCTCTCTCTCTAACTCATATGGACACTTCAGGATTACGCCATATGATGCAACCAACCTCCGTGCCTAAAAGCGAGGCAACTCGGTAAACAGGTCCATGCCTGTACGAAAAGGCCGAGGCTTTGGAGACAAAAAGCAATTAAAAGTAAAAAATCATTCATGCACATGCGGAAGACGCCAGTATTTGAAATGAGCAAAATTGAGTTTTGTGACAAAGCTAAACTATCAATTTGTGCCTAGATGAAGCGGGAAAAGTACTAGTATTTGGGATACAAACGCAGAAAAGCACTAAATTCATTCTATTCACATGCCCCATCCATCTCAACAGGTTCCTCTCGACAATCACCACTAGTGGTTCCACCTCCAATCTTTTTCTTTGTCGGACTCCGTCCCTTAGAGTTATCCCCTCAACTCTCACAAATACTTTATTTTCATGGTTTGTAATCTTTTCTCTTGGTTTTCATTAAGGATCCAGTCTCACTTCCATGTGTGAGTGTCGGTACATATATAGTTTTGAATACAGTAATTTTTGTTTTTTTGGAAATTTTCTTTTTTTGATAAATTTTAAGTGCAGGATATAGTCTTGCTGTGTTTTCGATTCTCGCATTGAGTTCCGGTTCAATTTTTCCTTTTGCGGTGATAATTGTACCTAAATATTTGATATTTACCAATTGTTGGATTGGCTTGTTGCCAAGGTGTATCCTTGATGTTGTTGGCTCTCTTGATATTACCATAACTTTGTTTTTTTCGTAATTTATTTCCATTTCATGTTTCATTAATTTTATTTTCCAGACGTATAAGTTCTCGTAAAAGTATTCCTCTAAGCTAGCACGCAATACTACGTAGGCGTCGCGTCGTCGGCAAATAGGCATTCAATTATTACTACTGTTATTAGCTGTGATTTTTGCACTTTTTTGTTCTTTTAGGCATCATTATTATGAACAATAGTGGTCTTAATGTTCCTCCATGCTTAAGACACTGGTGAGTTTTAAACACAGAAGACTAACACCCGTATGCATAGTCGCCGGAGTTTCGTTATGAATAGTATGGTGGCGGCACTGTACGTCTATGTCAAATTCGAGGTTATCAGGATAGGTTTTCCGTCAGTTTTGACACAGACTGATGCAAAATCTAACCTGCTAACCTCGAATTTGACATAGAAGTACAGTGCCGCCAACATACTATTCATAACGAAACTCTGGCGAGCCGTTGGCGAACGACTATGCATACGGGTGTCAGCGTTGCGTGTTCTGACAAGAGTTTTGCTGTTGGTATATAAACTCTCTATTGCCTAAATCAGGTTTGCTGGGATACTCAGTTTTTTTAAAGTGTTCCATACTCTACTTCTGTTGACTTTATCGAGTGCTTTCAACAGATCGATAAAACAGATAGGCGTCTTCAAAGTTTTTTCAGAGATTTTTTGCAGCGTGGACTGGCTGAATTAACATAGTTTTATCAAAGCTCTTGAACTAATTGATTTGTCTTTTTTACTTTCAGAGGAATTATCTCGAAAATCGTACACTCATTAATGACCAATAGAAAAATTAGTTCACGAGCCGTAACCAAGACAACAACAAAATTTCTTGGAAATTTTATGTAGGTAAACCAAACTAACTGTGAGGGTTTGTGTCGTTACGATTTTCTTACCGAATTTACATTCGAGCATTAATTCATATCCGGAAAAATTTCCGGAAAGAATTAATGCTTTTATGAGATTATATGTGAAAATTTTAAAATTCTATGCTCTAGCCAAATTGGTTCGAAAAATACGATGACGCCATATCAAAAATGTTTAGTGTAAACACAATTAAAAACAATTATGTAAGAAAGAATCGCTAGAAGTTTTTTTGTAAACTTAAAATCTGAAGCTGTACAGGTTTACACTCCCTTTTCTGTAAGCTTTGGGACCCACTGTGTTTCGGATTTCAGAATAAATGTAGCGCCCCTACTGGGGTGCAGCACAGCACCCCATGACAACTCACACTAAGTGGGAGTCACACCTTCAGTAGGTGTTGAGATGAAGTAGCTGTCCGCGCCAGACAAGCTTTGTTATGCAGAGATAACTTACTGTTCATCTATACTGTTTACTTTTTTGGCCTACTGTTTACGTTTTATATTATAAAATCGTTTAAGTAATTACTTTAAAGCAATATGCTTTACCATGATCTGTTTGAAAGTTATTGTGATGGAAGAAACTGAGAGTATTACTAATTTAAGTCAATTGAAAAACATAAATTTTGGCTGTACGTTTAACAAAACGGTCAAATAATACTTTTTTACTTGAGTTTATAGTTATCCGACAGTTGTACTCCAAGTAGAAAATTACAATTTACACTTGAGGTACCAAATTCTCATCAAAATGTCTCAATAAGGCGAGAAAAATCAGCTTAAACTAGCTTATTATGTTATAAACATATACTGAAGTGCTTAAATTAAATATTGGTAGAAAACTGTTGTATTTAAATGTTCCACATTGCTACTACAATGGTCTTAGAACATCATAGTGTGGTAGAAATATCAATATTTTGGTTCACATAGTAAGAAGCTGAAGTATAATATCTGATCAAGAATAAGATATCAGTTAGTATTATTTAAAACCTCAAAACTGCCTAATTAGTTATTGTAACAATCTAAAATAGTTTTTTGCGTATTTGCGGTAGGTTTCCAAGCTTCTTTCCTTCAAATATAGCGATTCTGTACTCTGAAATTAGGATTTTAAGCGGTTTGTGGAGTAGGTTGCCTATTTGGCTATTTTTTGTGTATTTTGAAAAGTTTAATTTGGTACTTCGTTCGTGTTGATCCCTGTTCGCGTCTTCTGTGGCAATCTAAAACGGAAGACGTATTCTGGGGGCTCGAAGGATACCGCCCTTTTACGCTGTGGCCGTTCTGTGTCTTGGCGAAAATAGAATCCAATATACCAATATTTGAGGCTGGACATTATTGCCTCTGTTCGTTATAACAATAATAATAATAATGCATCTTTAAGCGACGAGGTTCAGTGCGGACTGGTTAAAATAGCGACACCTGCTCTTCCACCTAACCCAATAATTGATGATATATCGGCTATGAATTTACCAGCAATCCTGACGCTGACGGCTTCTTCTTTCTTCTCTCTTAGCGGATTTGAGCTCTTTTCTTCAATCTAGCCATTACTGTTGAGTGACCCTCGAAAGCCTTTTAAATTCGCGCTTGGCTCTTTATTTTAATCTTGGTACCTACATTTTCCTCTTGTTATTTGTTCTTCTGTGAACCACTGATACCTTCTTGTTTTTCTAAGATTATGTTTGTGGGTAAGTGGTATTAGTTTAATCTGCTCGTTAGTTTGAATTTATCGTTGTCGCAAAACCGCAACTGGCGCCCACTTTGTTTTGTTTAATAGTCGTTTATCTAATCCAACTCACCTCAAAATGTTGAGTTACCATCCCCATCAAAGAGTGTGAACAGCGCGTTGCAAATATGATACCGTCAACGTGGGAGTAAATTATCCGAAGGCTTCTCCCCCCCCCCCCCCACAAACAAAATTTAAGTGCGCTGCCCCAGCTGTATAATTTCCGGAATTTAGTGGAAACGTTTTCCTTTCATCATTTTCACTTTCAGAAAAAGCAAAAAATCTCATGGGCCAAGTCAAACACAAATTGCTGCATTAAGAAGCAAGTGGCAGTTATTTTACTCACTGGTTGTGCAATTTCTTGTGAGTACTATTCGCCTGTTCAATGCCTGACGTTTGTTCTCCTTGGTTTTTGAAGTTGAAGGGCGTCCCAATCTTGATTTGTTCTACACCGAGGCTTCGTGGGTTTCTTGATCTCTTTTTGATAGTTGATAACGCATTGAGTACTTAACAATTACATTTCTGCATTTACTGTACTCGTATTCGTTACATTTTCTATTTTTACATAAAATACGTTGAATGAAAATATGTGTAGACAAATAGAAGATTAGCTGTGTCAACTGTATCCGGAATAAAGTTGAATCAGCTTTAATCTAGCCTTGTGGTTTATGAGCTGGCTATCTCGATGACTTTCTGGTTTTTACTTAAAGAATGGTTTAAGTAAACTGAACTTCCGTGTACTAACTTTCGCGATAAACAACCATCTACAAAGATATTTGCACAATATGGAATTGCAATGATTATGTCTTTATTTATAAAAAGTCGAATAAAAATAAAACAATTAAAATTCCTGAAGTTACTATTGTGCTAAAACTAAATATGTTCCCAAGCAATTACTAAAACTCCTAATGGAAGAGCGCCTTGTAGACTTAAAAAACATATTCATTACTATTAATAGTTCATTTGTTATTGTCCGAAAATGGAGTACAAATACAACGTCAATGTGCTATAAAATAGTAAACATCTCGTGATAGTCAGATGCGAAGCATTGAAATAATTTTGGGGGGGTTTAATGTTATTTTCATACCAGCACAATATGGTACAGAAGTGATTAGCATTGTTAAAATCAAGGCTAATTGTTTGCAATCGCAGCTTTGCTCTGCAGGAAGGTAATTGTTTTGCACTTAGCATACGACGTCAATGGGCTATTACGATATTTTTGGGACTTAATTGCCACCTAAAACAGCCAAGTGGTAGCAAGAGTTTGAATTGCCTCCACGCCATTTAAGCTACTAATTGTGTGGCGTAGAAGTGAAGCATCTAAAATTAGTTGTATTGCCTTGAAATGATTTTAAGAAAGACAACTCTTCCCACAATGCCTTTACTAATATATCCATCAACCTGTATCAATTCCTAATTTGAAATGAGATTCAGACACAACATCATCGACAAAAATATTTTTCAGTATTATTATTATTCTCAATTATGAATACATTTACAAATACTTGTGTATGCTTTTAACATTTAACAAATTTGCGTTACTTTTTTGCAGAAGTCACATCAGTCAATTATTTAATTAACAATGCCTATGCATTAAAGCAAGAGCACTGAAGCCCTCCGGAGGTGCATTTTCTAATCTAATGACGCAGTTAACATTTATCCAAGCATGTGTTGTGCTGTAACATTAAATCATTTGTTCTCCATAACAAATTACAGACCTTCAGTTGAAATATGTTTATTGAATAAAAATCACCTTCCTCTCTAGCAACGACAAAGAAATTATATCTGATTGATATGCTTAGATATTCCAGCTTGACAAACATGGTGGGTTTTTGGCAACACGTGCATACCTGGAGCATATCGGCGGAGTAATTAAAGAGATACCAAGCAGCCGTTACAAATAATGTAATTAGCCATTCGCCTTGGCCACGCAATGCAGCCTCATAAATTTTGCATAATTTTTGTAGGCTCTGCCTCCAGCTATCCATGATGTCAACGAGTTTTATTAAATTAAGTCTTTGTTTATAGCATAGAACCATTTCATAGAATGATCATTCATTTTTGAAACTTCTGACCTGTACTTAATTAAATTATAGCAAACATATCATAAAAGCTTATCACTTAATGGTGATAAATTCAAACAATTGTTTATAATTGATATAGATTTACAAATGCACCTTCTTCTTCTAAAAAATAATCACCAAGATTATTTTCAAATGGATTTCTCACTTAGTCGTGGGTGGCTATAAAGTTTTAATATGCTAAGTCAACGTTGGTAAATGAATTTTTATTGGTAGCAACAAAACTGCTATAACAAATTTTAGTTTGTGGGTTTTTATGAAGTTCTCTAAATTTGCAAACAGAAAAAAATTGGTTTAATTTTATAATCCTAATTAGAATTACATCATGTACTATATTGTGGGTTTCTTGTATTAAATTAATTTTTTTACTGCCAAAAATATGTTCGACGATTATCAATCTTTTATTGTTTAGATGAACATTTGTGTATGTATCACTCGTTACAACAATATGCAGACGCAAACTATCGAAAGAGACAAACCAACAACTTTTAAAAACATTGTCTTGGATAATTATAGTTTATAAAAGCCACTTTTGAACTACTTACAGTAGTTCACAACCTGGCTAAGTAGAAAAGCTGCCAAAACGTCTACAGAACGGCATTACTGACATTCTTGCATGAATTACAGACGTTAGTATGCCGGTAATACAGGCCCCTATATCTGAAGTGCCATCTCTTTATGTTATTCACATTTTTCTACCTATTCCAGTTCAGAACCATAGAAAATGATTCAGAAGCGGCCTATGCCACTACTCATAATAAAATCGTTTTGCTATTAAACAAAAATAATTCAAAAAGCTGCAGTACAAGTGCCATTTTTTAAAAAAGAGCAAACTCTCAATTAAACTTCAACTGAAACATCAATTAAAACAAATGAAAAGCAACCCTGGCAACGCTCTTTAAAGACACAGTAATTAATAAAATGTTTCTCAAAACTTGATTTAGTGTCACTTTAACATTTCATGTGAAAATATCTTTTTAAGGCGGAAGCAATTCCAAACAATTTTAACGAAGCAAATCGCTGGATAATTATGTAGACAATAGACACTGAACATCCACTTATTTTCAACAACAATCGTTTAATGGCAAATAAAATCCTTAAGAACACCAAATTTCCTTTACTTCGCTAGATAATTATTATTTAAGTGCAAGAATTTAACTTCAATTTCTTTGATTAGTAGGCACTATGAGAATAATATATGATTATAATTTATTTTATAATTAAAAACAGCAAAGTGTATTTGTATCGACTCATACATCCACATTCAGTATGTTCGTATACAGTTGCAAAGCTAATTAACACAAGCTGTTGCTTTGATATTTAAATTTGCCATTTTATCTGACGTTGTTTTGCCTTTTCTAGCAATGCAAATAGCATTTTTAGATATGATGCTCTGTAGCTGCTTGCCATCGATATTTGCTTTTTAGCTGGTGTTAATTCATGAAGTACATATTATTGTTAAGCAGTTATATTGGGAGGTGTTAACAATTACAGTATTTATTGCATCTACTGCTAATTATTGTCATGGGCGGCGATTGTGTTTTAAAGCGAAACGTTGTAATTGAAATTGCTTAATGTAAAAGTCCGATTCCGTTAAAATCGTTTCTGAAGGCCCCCCTCCCCCGAACATGTGGTTTTATTATAAATGCTGAAACTGCAAATTAAAAAGAATATTAACTATTTTATTTCCAGAAATTATTTTATATTGTATTAATATGTCAATAGTTATATAAAATGTGAGCAAATCTAGATTTGGGATTGTCAAACCTTGTACTAAATTCTAACTGACGCACGAAATGGAAATTATATTTTCTAAATCGAGTGAATTGAATTAGATGGAATGGAAATTCCACTTCGGTTTTGATTCTCGTATCAGTACGTTTCTACTTATTTATGTTTTAGTTCTGATTCAATTTCTGGATAGTATTTTCGTACTTATATAAAAGAATTGTAGAATTTCGGTATAGCTACTATCGACAAACGTCGCAGTTTGAATAAAAAAATGTTGAACGTTAAAACAACTTCAAAACGCTTTCAATAACAGTGTCAAGCTTCTGTCATACAATCATTTGAGGTTAGAATAACAGTGGGGAGATGTTCAAATTCTAAGGAGAATTTTTCGATACTTTCATAAGTAAAAATTCAGCCGAAGGTTTTGAAATATTTAATTAAACGTGAAACTCGCACATATATTCTTAGTTATTTAATTCTTAAAGTTTCTCTTAATATTTACATTGTCGAAAGTAAACCTTCATATCTAAGGTAACTCTTATGTCGAAGCATTTGAATTATACATCTTATTTTAGATATTTAATCTTTACTTCTTCTAAAAACGATAGTATTTACAGCAAAAAATCTGTATACGGCTTTACTCAGGACTTTCCTCGCAAGTGGACGTTGTGACACTAAACCATTTTAAAAATCAAAGGAAACTAGAGATAAAAATATCTTAACGTTCTTAAGAGTACTGAAAATATAAAAGGAAACACTTGGTAATGCCAAAAACATCAATTTTCAAATAAAGAAGAAGCATTACCGGTGGTGTGATTCGAACTTGGGTTGGCTTGGCACGCAACCACGCTGCACCGTTCAAATCACTACGATGCAGCTGTATTAAACACAAGGCAAATTAATTCGGCAATTGACCGAATTCGGCATCTGAGAGTAATCTATACATTTTATAATTTGTTGTGACTTCGTTTCTAGTATCTGTCTTTATGAGAAACAAATTTCTAAGGGTAAATTAAATCTCATGACTCTTTAAGATTAAAATGAGATATCACTCTAAAATGTGAGTACAAGCAGAGTTATCAAATAATTGCTTTCAAATAAAATATGCTTTTACTTCCCTTCGTCTAAAAGACAGAAAAAATCACCTTCCGAGATTTCTTCAGATCTTCACGTTTCAGGGTTTCTAGATGACGAAAACCAGGTTTTTTCAATTCTGTTTGTCTGTCCGTCTGTTGGCGGTGTAACTCAAAATACACATTATATATCTACGTGACATAAAACCGAGAAAATTTCAAAGACCTACACAGGGTGAGCATTTAAAAAAATAAAATTTTGTTTATTTTTGTTTAACTGAGAAATAGATAAAAGTAACAATTTTTACATACCTCCTGGTTGACGAAAATGGGATCCAACAGATACGGAGTAAAAGCTGTAAGGTAGAAAAAGGGTTCAACAAAAAATGCGTTTTATTTAAGGCAGCCGCGATTCAAGGCCGTGAGGAGTGATACGTGGCGCATGTAAGGAATGGGCGATGTTTTGTCAAACGTTTGAAAAATATTCGCAGTCGCTACCGTTCCGATTCGATCGCCGGTAATGTTTTCTTTATTTGAAAAATGATGTAATTTGCATTACCAAGTATTTCCTTCTATTGTTTCAGTATTAATAGAATCGTGAAGATATTTTTACCCCTGGTTGCTTTTGTTCTTTAAAATTATTTGGTGTAACAACGTCCACTTGTGAAGGAAGTTCTTTACAGATTTTTTATTATAATAACATGTAAGCTGAAAATAGGTGAAAATGAGGAAAAAACAATAGCGTGAATAAAATTTAAGTTTGTATATAAAGAGGCTATAAATGCTAAAAGTGCTATACGATTTTATGTAGGGTAGTTAAATTTTATACATTGTTACCTAATGGAACTTCCTTTTCTACATATATGCCATTTCTATTCCTAAGCTACGCACCGATCAAGAAATGAAATCAAAATCTACAAAAATTTTTCATTGAAATTTGAAAAAAGTGCAGAAGTGAGTCATTTTGTAATTACACATTTATGCGGTTTTATAAAGTAGTTATAAAAATGATTTAATCATTTCACCTTTGAGTTTATTGTTAACAGACACGGATTTTTGTTGATAACTTTACGAAGGACCATAGCTAAACAGTAACGTAGATTCTGAAAAAAATCGTTTTCAAACCTACTCTGTCTAGTTTTCTTGTTGTTTTTATATCAGCTGAAAAAGGTGTTGCTAAATAACGACTGCATTAAAACAGTTCTCGCATGTCGTGTATAAATAATTAGCATAATCGCACACGTAAATAATACTAAGGCGATTTCTAGCGATTTTATTTCATCGTAAACACATTGTTAGAGCAACGGTGTTAATAAAGGCGAAGAACAAACAGTTGTTATGTATCATACAGCTTCAAAGGTTTTGCTATTCTAAAGAACTGACGCAAAATGAATAATTAACACAACTAGACCATGGTTATTGCACTTTTTAAGTATCTTATTTGCCATAGGTGGATGTCATTACAAACAAAAAATAAAATAAACATCCTCTAAAGCTACTTCCACGATTGAAAGTGTCAAGTTTGTACTTTTATTACTATTTTATTGCTGTTTTAGAACTACATTACAAGTATATAATTTATTTTCAGAAAATGTACACCTTTACCAGTCATAAATCTCATACCTCAGTTACTTTGGCCATAAAAAAAATGTGGTGCATTATAAGTAAATATTATAAATATATCACATCCTAATCTACAACTAGAATTATTGTATGATACTTTTTATTATAAGACGCACAAATATTTGTTTTTCTTGTTCTTAGGTTTTAACTCTAATCAGAAATAAAGGGAGGTATAGTAAAAAGGATCTCAAAAGAAGCGCTCCAAAATTTGAATCGGAATTCAAGGTTTTATAGGTTTTTAAATGTATATTAAATGGGCTATGTCGTCGTCGATATATCTGTTTTTCCGATTTCAAGGATTTAAGGTTTGATGGGTTTAGTTAAGTATTACAAATAAAGGAGTTATAAATAAACTGGTTTTGCATTAACGCGGCATGGAAAAGTATTTAACAATTTAAATGTCAATAGTTTACTTGCATATATTTAAAAAAAGATATTGTCAATCTATAAACAAACAGTAGTTTTTAGGTCAATCTACGACCACTAGGCCACCCGCAAGGGATTAGGACTGCGATGGGGAATCATTGTGCAATTGTACAAAAATTATTATACATTTAGATACATTGACTAAAATTTTCTACGTTGCGTAATGCTTGTGACATATCTTTTTCATTAATTGCGTTTGAAAAAAATGGAAAATAAATACTAGAACGTCCTAACGCACAGTTTTGAAACCACTGATCTATACAAAATTCTAAGGTGTCGCGATTTACAGTATGAGAACAAAAACCAACTGTTTTATATAAGCATGCACTTGAATTAATAGCTATTTATGCAACAAGTGCTAAAAGTCGACGATTATGCACGAGACATGAAAATTATGAAACGAAGCCGAAGGCTGAGTTTCATAACATGTCTCGTGCATAAACGACTTTTAGCACGCGTTGCATACAATATTTTATCTACGACCTTAATTTTACCGTTATTAATCCATAATATCGATTTAACAAATGTTTGCATCTACGACACTTCTAATTTATGCCATAGAAAAACAGTAGGCCATGCGCGGGCGAATGTTTGCGAAGCCAGTGCTGTCAATGTCAGTTAAGAAATGTAATTATTAATACCCCACATCTGAGTGTATTCATTACATAACGTTTTAATTATTTCAAAAACACTTTACCTGTAACGCAAGAAGCACTAGAATAACTTTACAACTTCACTTCCAGTTCGAAATTGTAGTATTATAACCTCACTTCACTTTTAGCCCGTGTGCTAAAAGTAAACAGCTGATTTCTTTAACCACGGTAAGCTATAAAACGTTACTTTTAGTGAAACAAGCTAGCGCTAAAAGGCCTACTTTTAGTAGTGGTCGTAGATAAAAATTGTTCTTAATTTAAAAGTCAGAGTGGCCGACTGGTAAAGTGTTTGCGTTTGCAGTCAGCAGGTAGTGAGTTCGAACCTCATACCCTGACGATGATTACATCTGACGCTCTCCAAACATCGTATAAACATTTTTGACCGTAACGTCTATGAAATGGCATTCTTCCTTACTTAATTCAAAAGGTTAGGCTAGTCACCTGTCGCGGCCGCGGCTGAAAATGATTTATAAAGCCGCACTCAGTGTGTGATAACATGCTCTCAGCCTATACTAAGAGGAAGAAGAAGAAGAATTTAGAAATACTGTAAAACGGATATTTGCAGTCGCCCCATTTTTATTAATTACTTTTGTTAGCTCAATATCAATGAGATCTCTCTTACCTTATTTGCATCAGTCGTGGTTAGGGAAAGCCCATGTTAACATGAACCAGAAGTTGACCTGTACCCGAGCTAATCCGCATAGGCTAGATCCAAAAAACTACTCAATTAATAAACATATATTGTCTGTTAAAGAAACAATGCTAATTAATATATACTAGATCATTTATATGCACAATAATATTACATGAACGAAGAATAACGAACAACAATGTTTTTCGAAGCGCAGAAGGCTGCTTCTATTATGCATTTATGTTAAACATAATTAACGCACGTTTTCCAAAACTGTTTCTACTGCGCGGATGTTCAAACGCAGTTCACACCGAATGCAAGAAAGAGCGCTTAAACGCTCCTTGGCGTACTATGGCTCACTAGATGCCGATCTCTATCGCGACTTTTGTATTGCCAATTACAGCATACAATCACTCACTTGCAGTGATGATTAGCGAATAACCGTTGCGCAGTGCCTCGACTGTGGGCAGCTCTACGGCTATGTATTCGCTATTGCGTCACACGATGACGCATTTTGTTTGTTGACTTTCTGGCTTCAAATCGCCAAACTGCATTATGTGCAAGACTTTGACAGGCTCTATGCCGCGCACTTGCAGTTCCCCAAGGACTGTAGAAATTTCGCTTTTAGTTGGCGCTGTTTGCAGCTGTAAAACTAGCTTGATTGCATCCACTATTGGGCGCAATTAACTAATTCTAAATATATACGTAACAGCCAACAATAAAGAACAAATATGCAAAAATGTACATTGAAATGCTATTTTAAACACACTCAGGTGAGCCACGTTAAGCCTGTTACAATACTAAATCAAATGTTGTTTTGTTTTTATTTAAAAATAGTATGAATTTTTTATAAATTCTCTTTGGTTAAAGATGGAATGCGGAAAATCCCTGAACGTCACGCTGAACAGTTTGGGAACCGTTAATCTATATAAAATATAGTAACTTTAAATGTTGATATAAACAGGAATTTAATTTTTTTAAGATTTATTTATATTATCAGTACCTTATGTCGTCTTTTAGGAATGTCACATGGATTTTCATAGAAAAATTGGAAACGTTATGCCACAGGTACATACGATTTGAGAACCCTTGATTTATTTAAAAAACAATAGGTTTGGAGTTTCTATAGACGTGAAAGAATTAATATAAAATAAACGAGCACACAAATGTCATTATCATTAACAGATGAAAGTTAGACAATAGCTCTGGAATTGAATACCAACACTTTCTTGACTCTCACAGAGTACAAGGGTGTTCATATATATTTTGACATACACCTTATATACTATTGGAGATAGGAAAAAACTTAGAATACAAAAGCTGTAGGGTTTTATTAAAAACCAACGCACTTTGTTACGAGAGAAATAAAAATACTAAAATAGCACTAACATTGTTATTTTTGTACAGAACACTTTATATATTTTATAATAATTTTTGAACAGTTCGTCGTTCGGATTCCAAATATATACTGGACATTTGCGCAAACTTGTTCAGAAATAGTCAGAATGTCTAGTTTGTCATGAACGACCATACATTTGTATATATCAAACTAGTTAACGTTGAAAAGCATTTGATTCAATTTCAGAAATTAATTAATTGTCGCAAATGAGATACTGAAAAAAAAATCTGTAAAAGGCTTTACCCAGAACTTCCTTCGTCGACATTAAATAATTTTAAAAATCGAATTAAGTTAGGAGTAAAAATGTCTTCACGTTTCTAATGAATTAAATACATTTTCAAATGAACAAAACGTTACCGGTGGTCGAATTCGATGGGCAGGCGGCTACGTATGCAATCCCAACGTTTTGTGGGATATTGCAAGGGAGCGGGCTATTTCTACCTGAGCTACGGAGCACCGACCCTTCGAATTCCTGCGTTGCAGCTGTATTAAGTAACGGACTAAATTGTTGCTCCTTTTTGTATCGTAAAACATTTATTCTGTATCTATTGGATCTAATTTTCTGTAAGAATAAAGCCTGCGCTATGTACAAATTATTACTTGTATTTATTACTAAGTTCAAAAATAAACCGAATTTTATTTTTTTAAGGTGCTCACCCTGAATATATTTGTCTGAAATTTTCTCGGTTTCATGCCAGGTAGACATATAATGTGTATGCTGTATGTCTTCCTACAACAAATAGTTTTTGAGTTATAACGCCAACAGACAGACAGACAGACGGACGGAATTGAGAAAACCTGTTTTTCGTCATCTAGGGACCCTCAAACGTGAAAATCTGAAGAAATCTCGAAAGGTGAAAGGCGATTACAATACTTCCTTCGTCTTTTAGACAAGGGAAGTAAAATGGACGTAATTCGTTAATTTTTTGCTTAAGCTAAGAAATCTTGGTGGAGCAAAAATTTAATATTTCAAAGACGTTTTGAATTTGCAGTTATTATATATATTTTGAATCGGGAGAACGAGCCCTTAAAGGATTTTTAAAATATATCAGATTTTATATAAAAAACCGATACTGGTGCCATGTCAGCATTTTGTGATGCTAATTTGTTTTCTGTAGTAATACATTCTGGAGTTTTTTTTAAATTTCTATTAATAAATCCTATATGTGGATGTGAAGATATATACGAACACCTTGTACCTAAAACAATAGATGCCACTTGAGATGCTGCACATTTTGAAAAAAAAATTGATTGAGTGTATTTCTGTATCTCTCTTCTTCTCTTTCAGCTTATACTCGTATATTTATGTAGTGCGTTTGTAACATTTTTTTTAAGCAAAGGCGGTGCTGTGCACTGCAGCACTGCACTGCACTTTTACCATAAATAATGTAATTGGCTGTTGGCAGGTTGCCTTAATAATAATCAGAAATAATTGTCTAAATTCGTTATATCAAGCTTGAACAAGACATTTTCATGAACCATTTTCTTGAACCCTATTTTGAAAATGTGATTCAATGAAAAAATCTTCTGAGAAAAACAATTTAATAAACGCATCCTGAATTGACAACTATTGAATTGATAGATGACTTAATTGTAAGAATGTGAACAAATATGAGACACTTTCTGTTGCCCTTTTCCAAAAATCATCGTACTGTATCTATATTTGGAAATTGCAATTGTTTTACATTAGCAGTTCATTTCATTAACTTGTGCTTTTTTAAGCTGCTTTACTAGTTTTTTATAATTTTTATACACGAAATTATATGCAGAGCTAAATATTAATACCACTTTCTCTTTCCAGTATTAGAAGCCAGGAACAGTGCCAATATCGAGAGCGGAAACCCCGAGTGTGAGTCACTGCCCAGTTACACTATCGCTTCCGGTTTGCCCAGCTACGAGGAGGCACTCGAGCAGCTGAAAAAGGTCAAAGAACTGACAAAAGTCAGCAACAAAGACACTGAAGGCGCCGCGGACGTGTGGACGCCCCACACGCCACCCACGCCCATGGCCAGACTGTCAGTTTCCGAACTGTTCCAGTTGTACAGGAACCCCAACATGGACGTTTCCGCGAAGAGCTGAAACACGCACCTTTAGGATTTTCCAATTTCCTGCTGCGTGGATGAGTGTATGTGCTAGTGATGAGAATTTGGTGCACTACCGAACCGTCCACTTAATTTCCAGCGCCTTCTTATCGACAGTTGCGACGTCACAATCATGCGTTATTGTGCAATGAAAGTGTCATTGCAATCGACTTAAGCGTGTATTAAATTTGCATTTTAAGCGACCTCTCATTACATGAGCGTAGAAAAGACTACATACTGTTTTGTACGTGCATTTTAATCCATCGAAATAATCAGTCACTTTTTCTAAGGAAGGTGCTGAAATTATTAGTACTATTTATGTGCCAAAATTTGGTGATGCCAGTCAATGGCCTCAACTTACGCTAGCGGAATAGCTGGATTATACCGTCCAATTACGAATTATACTATTTTTGGTTTGAACGACTTTGTTTGACTTCTAAGGCTGTGTTACAAATAGGTGTTAACTACTACCTAGACCGAACTGATCCTTAATATTAAGCATGATTGCGTATGTATATAATTAAGATGTGATAATTGAATTTGTAAGTTCTCGTGACGTTTAGTCGTTATTCGAGATTATGTAAATATTTATTGAAAATACAGTATTCTTGCTAAATCTGTTTTTGCTCGTAATTGCTAATACGAATTCATGGAGCCATGTAATTGTAGTTAGTTAAAAGAATTATCGGTACTGATCGTAAACTATAAAGCAACAAACGTGTACAACAAGCAACACACTATCTGGAAGTATCGTAATGGAACAAGAAACCTTGGATTTGTTTATATCGTGTAAGTTACAATCTGGGCGCAATTTACCCGTGTTGCATAACTTGAATATATTATTTTTCCAATAATAACGTTTTTATCAATGTAAACTCCAAGGAAATTATATTTTATTATGATTTATTGCACGAAGAATAGTAAGTTTTAGTCAAAGAAAGAATATGTTACTGTATCTCGGAACAAATTCTTATTTGTGGCTGACAATCAAAGGTCTATAAGATATATTATTTTTTGGGTTTGGAATGCGTGTTAGGTCAATTTCAATTGATGTGTAAATTGATTTTGGCTACTTCTAGTGTTAAAAAATATACAGATACTGAGGTGGATCAGCGATTATTCGTAGTGTGTTAATAATAGCAGATCACCGGTCTCCAGCCACAGAGACTAAGTAATTATGGCTTGGAAAGCATACCCTTGTAGATCGTTACAGACGGATTGGTTAAACTCACTCTTTTTATATACAAACCTTTACAAAGTTAGCGTAAAGAAATATTAACAAACTCCTGATAACCTAGTAATACTTGATGACTTAATTGTTAAAAATAAACATGAAACGAATTCTTTAAAAAAGGAAAGATAGAGTTTGCCGAATAGTGTTGTGTAACACTATAGACGACTCAGTGCTTCGTGCTGATCAGAAATGCTACTGGTTACAATGGCAATTTAAGACTCTTACTGGTTATGATTGTACCTAACTTAAAACTGCTACTTCTAACTAAAGTTAGAAAAAGTTGCAGTTCGCGCAGCGTTGAGGGGAGAGCTTCCGATTTGAAGTAATAACCATAATGTGTTGATACATAGTGTAAATGAAACAGAGCTTTTCACTCTGACCTATGGACGAATAGAAGTACGCTCAGAGGCGAGTATTAGCGAGTATAATAGGTTCACACCTTTTTTGCCATGAAGGTTGGCCTTGGCCGTTTGTTATTAAGTTGCACATGAGCAGCACCGTGATTTTTATTTTGTTGTGTTACCTGTATAACTGTTTGACAGAATAAAATATTGTTGCCAGATGGACTAGTTATTTTGATAGTAAATGTGCAGAAATACTTAAAATCGAAAACAATGTAAGACTTTTCACGTACTTAATTAAAAATGCTTCAACTATATACTGAAACTGTCATATATAAAAATTAGTTCTTTCTGTTCTGCTAAAGTATGGCAATCTTGCATTTGAAGGCGTTTTGTCGTCTTTTCTAACCTGAGTGCGTTTGGAAACCATAACCTCAAATAATGTAAACCTCGTTTAAATATAACAAAGTAATTTTACACAGCTAAATTAGGAAAACTTCCATAGCTAAAGATTTCTAAAATTACGCTGCACCTACTGTAGCTAACTACTACCCGCAGCCGCTTCGTTATCTTTACCCCTACCTTGCTAGGGTGAATCACAGGAAGACACAACATGCCATCCGTTTGAAGTCCTTTAAAAAACAAGAATAACACATAACATATGTCAAGATAACACTTAAAGTAATACGTAAACAAATAAAAAATATAAATTAATGTCTAGGATTAATTTAAAGCACATTGAACAGTATACAATAATTAATTAAAAACAGTATGTACAATTATTTTTACAATTAACCAAGACTGTTTATGTGCACTCATTTACAGGAGAAGAAACAATCTGTTTACAAGTTTGTTATCCTTACCATTATTACTAGTTGATCTGGCAATGTATAAAATGTAAGGTCCTACCACTGTTGGGATCGAACATTGTACTGTGTCGCGATGGTCATTTTCCCTATCCTGATATGTTCCGGCTCCCTTTCTCGCCCTTTGGTACACTGCTGCCGTACATAGTCATGAATGCACATGAATAAATGCTGTTAAGTCACTATCAGGGCCTAACGTTTGTATTCCAAGCAACTACCTCAACCGAAATTTCGGAGATGGATCGTAGACATCAAAGGTAAGTATGTTTTTCAATTTTCATGATCAGAATCTAACAGATAAGGGCGCCAGGTTAAATAACTTACCGTAATTTTCTAAGCTGAACCATACGAAGTCAATGAGCTGCGACAAAAAACAGGATACTATTTACTGGTTTGTAAATCATTAAGATCAGTTGAATTAAAAATTTAGTTCACCCTTTCATCTAAGCTTAATTTCAGTGACCACAATTTTTGCATTATAATCTTTGCTTTCAAAAATTTAACATTTTACTATATAGTATGTATATCTGTTAAGTCCGTTTTACATTACATGTAATTCTACATGTATCTCTGCATGGTATTTTTACATGTGAGGAGTACTGTTTTATACGGTGACGACTTACATTAAGTTAGGATGTAGAAATAGGGTTTTTTGTATCATGTTGGTGCCAGCAATACTACCAGAGTTGGGAGAACCATAAAGTACTACATATTGTAATGACAATAGTAATCCTAACCACACTTTTTGTAGAAAGTAAACAATGGACAGTGAAATAAATATTCTGGCTATCGCTATATTGAATGACTACCCTTCGCTTTTTGGCTACTGCTAAATCTTGTAGAAATTTACTGTATTTAACAAGGATACATGAGAACAATATCTTTAGTTTGTCCCAAAAGTGTATAAAGTGACAAATGTAAATATTATAAAGTTAGTAAAAATTAGTTTTGTTAGTACCGATAGATTTCCATATTTGTATTCCTTTAGTACGAAAATTCTTATAAACCACCAAAAATACACGTGAATGGCCATGAAAACTGCTACAATTCTGATTTTTACATGTAGAAAATATATAGAAATTTTCCTCCCGTAATTAGTTCATCTATAGAAATATTACCATAAATTATTCTATAATATTGAAGACGGAAGTAAGAACTATTGCTCCATATTATTCGATGATGTTTAGATTTCTGAGGGAGAATTTTTAAATGTCGATGTATTTTTGCTATGTTGCCTATTAATAGATGTTGAAAAGTTAAATATCTGGTGAAAATTGAAAATAAGTATTGCTGGTATAACACAAAGGTTATTTGTTGGAGGAAGACGATATTTTGCATGCCTTCCTGGCATGAAACCGAGCAAATTTCAGTAAATATGCAGTGCGGGCACATTAAAAAATAAAAATCTTCCTATTTTTGTTTTAACTCAAGAAGTATTACTCAAATGAAAGTAATATTTTGCATATAGCTCAGGTTTTTACCGTTGAAGAAAAATGGACACCTTGAAAAAATATGTTTTTGTTTATTTTTACCTTAAAACTGAGAAATAGATAAAAGTAATAATTTGCACATAGCTCACGCTTTACGCTTGACGAAAATGGGACCCAACAGATACAGTGTAAATGTAAAAAGCGTCAAAAAGGGACTGCAATAAGTGTCTAATACCGCTGCGCATCGCACAGTCGGGAGAGGTCCTCGTTGGGCGCTTGGATCAAACGGACGGAGTTAAAAATCGCATTCCAAGCTCAAATCCCATCGCCAATAATGTTTCTTTCATTTGAAATTGATTTAATTCGCATTACCAAGTGCGTTCTTTTATTGTGTCTGAATAAAACCCTTTACAAAATTTTGAATCAATTTTCCTAATTCGATAAATGTAAATTAAATTCTAATAGTAAAAAATGCAGCAAACATAAACACTGTACGATAATAAGATGGGTGAAATGGAATTATGGAAAGGACTACTGACAGTTGCCTTCCGTTCTTGATCCTTCTGCTGTGGTGTAGTTGCTTTGATTGACATTAATGCTGCTGATGTGCAGATGATCTTTATTCGCCACCTTGAAGCTGCTGGTGTGCAATCGAAAATGTTATTTTTCGATACTTCTGATGTGCGGCCGATTTCCACGAATTTGGCAGAGCGAATACACTTTCTAATTAAATTTCCGACATTCTGGATTGAAGAAACAAATACCTGTGTTTATTATTCCATAAAAAAGGACCAGTATGTTTTAGAAAATTTATTAAATCCTTACAGGCTGTATTTCAGCTGAACTGTGTAATGCGGATTTTATTTAACCATTTCGTTGGGCACCAGACTTTAACGGTACGTTTTAGTCTACGGTGCTTTGAATTTAAATTGCTCTTTTATTGCTACCTAACTCAGTCGTCAATGCATAAGACTCGTTCCTTACCTTAGTGTGGCTATGGATATGTCCACAAAGCTAGCTCTGAGTCTGCCTCGCTTCCACCTACAATTCTAGAAGTACGCACTCAAACACCGCTAGAAGTAAAAGCCATGCTGTTTACATAAACGTCATATACTCTATATGAAGATGTGTATACAAACATATAAATGGAATATGAACAACAGTATACAAATGCTATACGCCGTCAATAATAAACGGTAAAGTTTGATCAAATCATTACGTGCTAAAAGCTACTTTCAATACGCGTTTACAACTTGTACAGGGTACAAAGAATAAAACATCAAGTATTAATGCTTACAAGATAGTCCGCGCAATACGTTCCGAACACTCCGCTCAGTTCACTTTAATGTGGTATGGTTTATGCGCAACTACTATCCACCTAACACGGTACGGTGTACTAGCCACTACCCACTTCATGCGTCGCTGCTCACATTAGTCCATACCCACTTAATATCGTAAGTTTAAGCACTACTCGATGACGCACACGACGCCGCGTTCAATGGTGATGCAATATTGCGCAATCGCCCCAAACGTGATAGCAGCTAACCGTGGATCATGGATTCGATTAAATATATTGGTTTTACATACACTAACCTGTTTTCAAAATCGTTGTTTGCAAAAACCCAGATCTGACTTCTTTAATGGCGTCAGTGCAGTCGCCTTCTGCGAGGAATTATATGGTCCTCGGTGTGCTTCCAAGGTTGCATTACGCTCTCGAAGCTCTATTTCAGAGCTCAAAGAAAAAATAAAGCCTCGACTGCTATTTAAGCACGCCACCGCGTACACTCACCATTTCACCTCAAGGCTTCATGCGTCGTCCTGCTTCTCATATAATATGTAAGTAAAAATATGAATGAAACTTGCATATGCAGAACACACACACGTACCTACCACGGTACCAACTCGTGAAATTATGTTAGGCTCTTTGTGGACACTGAGCCCTGCCAAAGGCACCTCACGTTTAAAAAAAAATTGACCTCGATCCGTTGCATAGACTATTTACATGTTATGCTGATTTTATCTTGGTGAAATAAAAAGCCACGCTGCTATTGGATTTCACCCAGCGAGGAAGCTGATTTTACTTTGAACGTCGAAACGCAAGGTACGCTCAGGAAGTCGAGAAAGCTGCCGTTATGAACTCATCTCCAACTGAGAGGGCTACTCGCTGTTTGGAAATCGTGGCTGCTCCATCAAACCTTATTTTATTTAGTGTGTACTTTACCTTGACGTCACATTTAGGGAAAATAAGAGTAATAGTAATTTGAGACAGGTCAGCAACTTCTCCTGTGTTTTTTATACAATTTTAAAGCAAATAGGAACAGTTTTCCAATGATGTATTGCATGGTCTTACTTACAACTATCAAGATGGCGGCACGGCGATGTGCAAAAACAGTCATGTTAAAAAATATGTTGAAGTTCGAATGTGCGAAAAGATGCCCAATTTGAATTGTTACCCCCCTACTATTACGATACAACAATTTAAGACCAATAATGTATTGTAACACAATGTCTCTCTGCTCTCTTACCTGCTTATAAATCTCTGCCACCAAATAGGGGTAGCTTTGGGAGTTTACGCTCGCGACCACTCAGTCGCAGATGGGAGTGGGTTCCAAAGAACAAATTACCTGAGTTACCAGGATCCTAGGGCGCCACGCCGTTGTAGCTTCGTATTAATACTCCCCGTTGAAACGTGTAACGGGGAACCTAAATTGCTTATACAAGAAAGCAGAAATTCGACGCAGTAGCAAATAAAAGACAGATTTCACTTGTGTATATATAATACCCACAACGGTTCTAACATATTCGATACAGTCTGTACATAAGGATTAATACCAGAAGGGCAAACCAGATAAATGTAACATAAAGGCTATTTAGCATAAACACATATTACGGCAATTCGACGTTTGACTTTAATTAGGACTTCAATTTTTACTTAATGTAATCAAAATTTAATGAAAAGAATAATGAAGTAAATTTAACTCCCGACAACTAGTCCTTAAACGCTGTGTTCTGTACACGTCAAAAGAGAGCCTTATGTATTCATAGCTCTATATTACCCACGTTTAATACCTGGTGTTTGTACTAATTAAACAGATCTGTGTAAGCGCACTACCAGAAGCCACATTGGCTTATAAATGAAACCGCTCGTGTGACAGTATGACCTCGTTTAAGTCACGATAATACCAGAAATGGGTATTTAAATGTTCAACATCAGTTAACGAATCTAACTAAGAAAGGACAAGTCCTCCCATAAAATCAATTACAAATTTCAACTGAATTCCTAAACTATAACTATTTTCAACGAGCTTGACCGTAGTAGAAAGATTTGATACACAAGTACTAATAAACAAGGCACATGAAATGCAACGAGTAGCAAAAAGGTTGCACTGAACGCAATTGAATTAAATTTAATAATAAATTGTACAGCACCTTGGGTCGACGAAACACTGTGACAGCTATCAAACCTTTTCCATGAAGCAACGGGTCCCGTGGCCTAGTTTGACATCACCAGGATTCGATCCATTTAAATCGCAGCTGTCAAGTGAATTTGAGACGTCAAAAAGCTGGCCCCAAAGAAGAAGTCGGCTGCTTATTACCTCGTACAAAGCCCAGTACGAAGTCCCGTACGAAGTCCCGTGCGAAGTCCCCTATGTAGGAAGCTTCCAATTAGACAAGAAATTAAACGAACAACACTACATACCAAGGATCAAGCTGAAATCATTGCGTAGCACTATTTAGCGGATTCCAATCTATGGGGACTTTCAAGCACTACAATTCCATCACAAATAGGCACAAACGGCAAGAGGAAGCCCATTTTCTTGGCTCAAAATAAGCGGCTTACAATTCCATCCCGAAATGGACGCCAAAATAGCAAGACAAAAGACAACACCCCAAACAAACAATTTTCTTGTTTCGTTACCCGAGCGCCACCTATCTCAGGATGTCAGAGCTTGGAATCGAGATCTACAATAATGCACTATATTTTGCATAAAATCAGACGCTCCAAGTGTTCAAAAATTAGAATGTAACAGAATCCTAAAAGTTTCAAACCTATATCTGAAAGCATATTGGCGACACTGCTACGATTCCATTTTGAACAGTAACCCTACACAGTTGTCTTCCGAGCAATTTCGTTATCAACCGCTTGTTACGGCATTAAATTGTCCTTACGACACCAGCTGATAGGCGACTATCAAATGCTAAACAAGTCCGGGAAATGAGGGCACGCTCACCCTGGGATTTCGATAAAACAGACTAAAGGCCTCGGCTCGAATGCGTTCAGAGATGAGCGTGGATTACAACGGTACACCACAGGGCAAACGTGACGTGATATATGTAGGTTACTGTTAAAGAGATGGCGCCACCAGATCCAATATCGAGATTCCCATGTTCAACCGGACCTGGAGAGTCAAACGGGGCGAGAAGTATTACTTCGGGAAAATACTCAGATAACTATTTCAGGAAAATACTCAAATAACTATCTTGGGAGCCACGGTGCAGCACCAGACGCAACCAACTACCTGGAATGCTTTTCCTCCGCGTCCGAGCCTCACCTCACAGTTGTAGCACAGTGACACAGTCACCCTGTAACAGACGTGCGCAAAACGCAACAGGGACAAGAAAAAACGGTAAGGTTAATACATTTATTGGATCACTATTAGTGACCTATCAAACATCATACAAAACACAAGTGTGGTAACTACAAAAGATGGCTTAATTGGTACGCCCAGCTGGGGAAGCGCATAATGTTAGAGGTGGCGGCGCACAATCGACCCGAACGCCAGTTTCAGGCCGGGAATGAAGGGTAAACGTAGGCTTAAGCCCAATGGCGCGACGCCGTGACGCTTGAGAGCAAAGCCTGAATTTGGGCCCGGGTCATCCGAGCGCCCTGTATTACGACACATAAAGCCGCCTGGCGACACAATCTGGCAACGCGCAATGATAGATTTGGACAATGAATGCGATATAGTTAAAACGGGCTGACTGCACAAAGGTTACCACACAACAGTGAATTTTTAGTCAGAGTGTACGTTGCACTGTACTATTTCACAATCGAATTTGCGTAATGCATGAGATATTAGTAAAGTTGGCTGGTACAGCAAGCGTTAACTCGCCACAATGAATTTTAGACGGAGTGTACATTACACTAACATTGTATTTACAGCAAATTTGAATGCAAGAAGCGGCGTAATTAAAGCTGACTGACAGAGCAAGCGTTAACTCGCAACAGTGATTTTTAGGCGGAATGTAAGTTACACTAACATTGTATTTACAGCAAATTTAAATGCAAGAAATGGCGTAATTAAGGCTGGCTGCGGCACAAAGGTTATTACAGATCGTTATCTTGTTAGTTCGGCCGATAGCGGGCGAGGAAGCATTCTACATAAGAGTCGGACAGGTATCTTGCACCTAACGTGGCTAAAGCGAGACAGGAAATGGCTGCATGTCCTAATGGGTCCCCTTTCGGAGTGAATTTTGCGTTGACCTCCCTTGGTTATGCAAACAGTTGACAGCGTAGCCGTTACATGGGTGAATACAGACATCGGAACCCCGCCTAATTAGTATCGGCGGACTAATTGACTTTACAAGCCTACATAACACTGTACTTCCCGCAGCGGCACGTAAAAAGAAAACGGACTGCTACCACACGAGCTCACTCAAACACATCTCTCTGGGAACTGCTTCTAGACCAGCGCACGTAAACGTGCACCTGGGCTCGACGAGGAATCGCTTCAACCAATCACAGCGCAAAATGCGCCAGACACGCGGGTGTTCGCCGTAAAGCAAACCATAGCCATCCTTGTCGCACCCACAAGCTGAATTTCTAATGTTCGAAATATTGAGGTGCTTAACATGCAACTGCCGAAACAAAACTAGAAGAGATGTCCAAAATGCCACAAATTAGCAACAATAATACCAGGGGTCTACAAAATCATTATGCTTACTGGCGTTACAATGTTATGCAATGAAAAATATCTAAAAAGGATTTGAAGTACAGTCAGGCTGCTCGGAAGGCTTAAATGGTTAATTGAATTGCTGAAGATTGCAAAATGGCCTGACACGCTACTCGGTTTTATTGAAATTAAAAAAAATCCTCTTATGCTTTCTTAAAAAAATTCACGATAAACAGTGGGTTAAACATTTTACTATCAATCTTGGTGAAACTATTTCTCAACAATCGTACTCGTTTCCATGGTAGGCCTATTGGCCTCCTGACAAATTAACCCAACTAGGCCGACGCCAAGTCTTTATTTACACTTGATACATAAGCACAGTTAGTGCGTTAAATTATTTTCTCTTTTCTTTCGCCATGTTTCAATCAATGTTTGGATGTAGGGTTTTTCTAGTTTCTTCCATTTTGTTCCGCCTTGATCTCTTCTCCACCAAGCCAACCTCGTATGCTATTTGGTGTCGTCGACCAGTTTCACTGAAGGTCATACCCATACCCTATGTCTACTGTCATGCGAAGGTCGCTATTCCTATAATATTGCATTTTACATCCGTGTTCCACACGTTCACGTGCATCAGTTACTTTGCTCTCCACCTTCTCCGTCCGTTGGTCTTTCTGTCTTTTGAAAAGATATCCATTATTTGTCTTTCCATTGCTTTTCGACATTTAAATAATTAGTTTAATTTTTTTTTATTAATGTCGGAGTTTAAGCTCCATATGTGATACCGATTAAACCTTAAATAAATTGGGTTTTCAAAAGCTTGGCTTAATATTTTGGTCTAAATATACATATTCTAAAACGTGTTTTAATGCAAGTATGATTCTGAAGTTTTCATTTGTATTTGTCAAGAATTTTGTTGTATTTTTATTTGTTTTTAGACTCACTTTCTTAGAGTGTACGATGATATCATTTCCCACATTTTGCTATATCGTCCGAATACCTAAGGTGGTTGCAGTGATTCCAATTCACATTAACGCATTTGTCATTCAGATTCTTAAAGGTGTTCCCCAATGCCGTTATGAAAAGTTTTGATGGCATCTTATCCTCCTGCCTCTTTTATCTTCGTATGGATATGCACTCCGTTTGTCTTCTTCAAACAAGCATTCGCGTTATCAGCAAAACAATGAAATCTCCTTTGTAGCGGATTGCATCTAGCTGGGAGTCTGTATGACGACCAAGGCCGTTTAGAAACTGCAGTGTTTAATTTTGTTACAACATTAATTAATCTCAGTTTAAAATTTTAAAGTAAAATTATTTAAAAACATTAGTTAAAACTCTTGTCCGAACTATGAAGCACCATGGGGTCATCAGCTCAAGAATGTGCTGTAATCGCAACTCAGCATTCTGGCCGGCCCGCTTTAAGTATTTTACATGTGGCAAGAATGAGGAGCGACAAGTGGATGAAGATTATTGAATGGCGACCATTACATGAAGCTTACAGAAACAGAGGAAGTCCTCCAACTCAATGGCCGGATGACCTTAAGCGAGTGTCCAGCAACTGAATAAAGGAAGAGCAAAACCGACCTAGATGGCGAACGTTAAGGGAGGCCTGCAGTGGACGAGAGGGGCTACGTGATGATGATGATGATGATGATCATGATAAATTTACAACATTATATAGCAAAATTATTTTACAAAACGAGTGAACGAACTGAAACGTTTTTGCTAAATATTTATTTTACCTTTAGCTATTAAGTTATCAGTATAACATATTACAAGGTTAGCAGGTATTTGTTTATAGGTCTATGCTAACTATTTAAACATTTTTTTATATGAGAAATAGTTGTTAATTAATAAAGCAGTATTAATATTGACAATTTTACTCATTCAAAATCATTAAGGGTATGCTTTCCAAGCCATAACTACTTGGTGTATGAAGCTGGAGGTGACATAACCATCTATCCTTTAGCAGTGGGTCGCTTTCCAAGCCATAAAATTTACTACAAAAAATCGCTGATGCTTAAAATCAAGCTCAGTACAACAGAATATCTTCAAGTTCCAGAATAACAATTTGACAATTTAGACATGGAATACAAATAATACCTAATAAGACGTCATATCTCGAACTACATTATTTAGATAACGCTATAGATCTATCAAGTTTCAAAGAAATTCGAACGTCAAATTTATAAATATTCCACACTGAAACCGTACAATATTTTTGAAGGTATTTTTCAATCCCCATAGACTTTTTTTACAGTTTTTAATTGTAGGTATTGTAAATTATCTAACTGTAGCTAGATGTAGCTGTAGAAAAGTAAGAGTGTTATTAACCTTGATGAAGGACAGACACAGATATTTCGCTTTTGAGTTCTTGTTGGTTACTTTAACATAGTGCATTGTAGTAAGATATCTTTCAGCAACAATGGTCAGGTTTAAAAATGAATTAAGCATACATTTCAGTTCTTATTTTATTTTAGTGGGATTAATTAAAGTATTTAGGTACTTCATAAACACTTTAAGGATCCACCAGTTTGCGGCCTGAAGCAGCCGGAAGAAATTCTTTATTGTAACAAAAGCAGGTATCCAGTTTTTCCACGGTAAATAAGTTTTTTGCCCTTCGTGATGCAGCAGATTAACGATCCAATTATGCAAACAACATTTTATAGTTTGTTAAAATAATCAGTAACAAAAAGGTATGTTTGAATTCTTATCGTTCCGAACAGTTAAAAGCGGTTTGCATTCAGATTCAAGCATTTTTTCTGGTGAATATTAATTTGTTTGTATTGTGTTTTAGTTTAGGAGTTCAAAAAATGGGACATTCAGTGTATTATCATACAGCGTATCAAAACGTTTCACACCTTTATAAGTTAACGAAAACCGCAAAACAGTTCGTTTAACCGCAGGACTTTAAGGTTAAATTACGTATGTGCTCTGGTATTCCCAATTTCAGAATTATTTTTATCATTAATCTCTCAAGGTGGATATATTTTTAGCCCATTGATTTCCCTTTTTGTATCAATACGTGGACTTCGGTAAGCTTACATTTCATCGTCAGCTTGATCTTGAAGGTTGGTTAAAGATCAGTTTCGAAACGGACCATTAGACCCTTACTTTCATACGGTCATTTTTATGACACAGTTTACTAAGAAATTTTGTAAAGGTGTACCACATTAGTTACATTTGTATTGTAGACAGTTTCTTCCCCATATTGAGTATGGTTGTAAATCACATTTTCATTTCAGTCTCTTTTGAACACCGGACATGTTGATAATTAACAAAATGAAATACATCGACGAAAATGTTAAAGCGGAAGGGCCGTTCGTAAATTTAGCTAAAAATGTATTATTATGTGAGACTAATGAGTGAAGAAAGATACTCAGATAAAGCCTTTTTGAAAAAAAGGCCAAGGAGAAAGAGGATAAGAAAATAGAAAAAAGCTAGGAAAAAATCAGAGCAACATTTATTGCCAGCTAGCTCAATCGTAATGAGAGCTCTTCTGTTCTGTTTGCCTCAGTTTGTAGCTAATGAAAGTTGGAATAAACCCGGAAGTTGATCCTAGACTCGTGCCAAACTGCAAATGTTGCTGCTTCAAAAATGTACTAAAGTACATAGACAATTTCTTAACATACAGAGGAGCAACAGATACATGCAGGCTGTTCCAAAATTCATGGTAGAGCATAGTATAAAATAATATAACCCATATATTTGTTGTTTTTAGTTTTTTAATGCATGCAGCGTTATAGCGACTATGGGGAGAATATACGGACGACTAATCAGAAACAAGTTAGAAGAAGAGATAAACGGCAAAATTGGAGAAGACCAAGCCGGTTTTACTGCAGGAAGGTCGTGCATAGATCACATCTACACAATACAACAACTTTTAGAAAAGAAAAAGGCAAAAAATAGGGATGTCCATCTAGCCTTCATAGACCTGAAAAAGGCTTACGACTCAATTCCCAGAATGAAATTATGAAAAGTAATGAACGAGATAGGAATAGAAGAAAAGTTAATCACCGCCGTAAAGAACTTATATAAATACAATCAAGTTTCAATTAAAACAGGAAGAAATTTGAGTCACAGCTTCAAAACATCTAAGGGACTGCTACAGGATATCCTACATCACCAACACTATTTAAGATATTCCTGGAACAAACATTAAAAAATTGGAAAAGGAAATGCGAAGGCATGGGAATACCGATACGAAATGAACATCTTTACACGTTAAGTTTTGCAGATGACCAGGTAGTGATCGCACAAGATGATGAAGACCTGAGCTATATGGTACGTAAGTTGACGAAGGAATATACTAAGACAGGGATGGAAATTAACTTCAACAAAACAGAATACCTAGCAACAACAGAAGAAATAACAAATTTAGAAATTGAAAATAATCTAGAAATAAAAGGGACAGCTAAATTTAAATACTTAGGATTCATCGTTTCAAAAAATGCAACCACAGAAGAAGAAATAAAAAATAGGCTTGGACAAACCCGAATATGCATAAGACAACTTAATGCAACACTGTGGGACAGGCACATTACAGGAAATACAAAAAAAAAGAATTTACAAATCTATCGTGGAGAGCATAATGACGTACGGAGCGGAAAACTGGGTAACGAATAAGAAAATCAGAAGTAAAATCAACGCAACGGAAATGGAACTCTGGAGACGATGTTGCGAAACCACAAGGCTAGACAGGGTTACTAACGAGGAGATAAGGAGGAGAATGGACGTCAAGAGAGAAATTCTCAAGTATACAGGGTGTCCCATTTTCGATGATATTACGAGGTATCTCACTTACGAGTAAAGATAGAGAGTTGCGGTTTTCGCAATACTGTGCTACTTTTTTGTGAAAATAAAGATGGTATAAACAAAATTTTCATAGACCGCTTTGTTTCTGAGATACAGGGCGAAATTTAAAATATTGCATTTTGGGACCCCCCTCGTATCTCCGTTATCCTTTAACATATATTAAAGCTAAAAACTGGCTCTCATACAGTTTTTTACGTAGAATCCAGTGGCGTAGTCAGATTTTTGCTGTGAGCTGTCAATTTTTAGCTATAAATCAAACATATGTGTTTTTAAACGGGACACCCTGTATATTTTTCTTTCATTTAATTGAAAATTTTATAAGCTTTACAAAAATATATACAGAGTGTTTCGTTAAAAAAACATAAGTTTAATTTATAACTAAAAATTGACGGCTCACAGCAAAAATCTGACTACGCCACTGGATTCTACGTAAAAAACTGTATAAGAGTCAATTTTTAGCTTTGCGATATGTTAAAGGATAAAGGAGATACGAGAGGGTCCCAAAATGCAATATTTTTAATTTCGCCCTGTATCTCAAAAACGAAGCGGTCTATAAAAATTTTGTTTAGACCATCTTTGTTTTCACAAAAAAGTAGCACAGTATTGCGAAAACCGCAACTCTCTATCTTTACTCGTAAGTGAGATACCCCGTAATATCATCGAAAATGGGACACCCTGTACATAGAAGAGAAAAGACTAATATGGTATGGGCATGTGCGAAAAACAGACCAAATGAGATGGATAAGAAGAGTCACTGAATGGAGCCCAATGGGAAGAAGAAGGAGAGGAATGCCGAGAAAATCATGGAGGGATGAAGTGGATGAGACGATGGAAAGTAGAGGCCTTAAGGACGGAGAATGGGAAGACAAAGAGAGATGGAGAATCTGGTTGAAGGAAGGAAGACAGCGATAAAGGGTACGTTGTCGCCTCCAAAGTAGATACTGAAGAAACGTTGTCACCTCATATATGACGTTGTCACCTCCGATTTCGGAGGCGACAACGTTTTCCCATTTTTCATCGGTTCTGATCTTAAGACATCATCTAGAGACCTAAAATAAAAAATTGGTCGGAGGTGTCAACGTAGTCTCCATACTCACAAAAAAAGTTTTTAGTTCCGGTATATACCGCTGGCTCTAGAAACGCACAAAACATATAAGGGGAGCACGTTGTCGCCTCCGATTATTTAAATCTTATAATTGTATCACATACGTTACTTTTCCGCCTCCGCTAATTGGCAACCCTGAACGAGAGGTCATAAGGATGTTTTCTTATGATTTCTTTATATTATATTTGCAGCTCGCGAAACAAGAAGTGCAGTGATCCAGTGATAGTGTAATGATGTCATCAAGGGCTAAGTTGATGTTAAAAATTTGCAGGAAGTACTACCAAAAAACCTTTAAGTATTACGCCAACAAATTGAACATGTGTATAATATAATACTACACCATTTTAAATATTTCATAATAATTTCATACGGTGTTCTGCATAATTTCCATTAGTTTTAAAATTAAAAGCCATTTAAACATTTATTACTTGTTAATTTCTAAGGCATTAATTTAAGACAATTTTTGTACCGAGCGGGGGAATCCTCTTGCTCGCTGGCTCGGTCCGTGCGCACGATAATTCGAGAATGCTTTAAGCAATCTAGATAAAATTTTGTATGCAGATTCTAAAGAAAAATCGCAGATCTAAGTTTGTGAATGGGCCAAATTGGTCCAAGATAGATAAGGCCCTTTGTCATGACTTAATAATTTATTAACCGATCGGAACTAAATTTAAAACGTACTCACTCCAATTCAAACCATGCTCGAATACTAAATTTGACAACTATATTTTAAATTAGATAGTATCCTTTTGGCCGTTTTTAGAATCTTAAAAATAAAATTTCTCAAGAAATGTCTATCGCCATAAAATTCTATAGGCGGATTCTAAAGTGCAATCGAAAATGTAATTTTGGGAATGGGCCCTATCGGTCCAAAAATAGATAAGGCCCTTTGTCATTTATCAGTTAATTATTAGTTTATTCAATTTGAAAGCATGGCCGAATAACGATTTTAATAGCAATATATTCATTAGAAAGTGCCCTTTCGATACTTTTCAAAAAGTTGACATTTCTTGAGAACCCCTTAGACCAGCGGTCGGCAACCTTTTGGCAGGCAAGGGCCACATAGTGGCAAAATGAAGTGAAGGCGGGCCGCACTTATTCATAATTTTGATAATAGGTATACTATGTATATCGGGGTGATATTAAAAATGCGAAAACATTTTGCGGAGTTGCAGCAGCTGCGAACGGCTGAACGACCTTGGCTAGCGAGCGCTATGTTTACAAACAGAAACGTCAGTTATGTTGTGATTGCGTAGTGACGTATTTTTGCCAGGACAAGGGCTGCAAAATTTCCATTTAAATGTGGAAGAAAATAATGAGAATGAGGATGGGCCTCATGAAGAATTTTCAGTTTGAGCATTTAACTCTTGTCAAAATTAGACTGATTTTTTTTGCTTTTGTATCACATTTCAGTGGCTATTTGTTTCAATAATTTCAAGGAACTACTGATTTTGAGAAAATGGTCATTTTAATTAGGTACTTAACATTAAACTGCAGCAGGGTCGTTTCAGAATCCATGCTTTTAAAAAATTCGCGCCTTTCTAGGTTATAATTAGAAGTAAATCCAAACACCGTCTTCTGCTAAGTGGTCAAGCGGAAATAAAGCGGAAATGGAGCGAAAATAAATTCGCTCCCAAAAATGGCGACTGCTGCCGAAGCGAAACCGAAGCGCTGTCGGTCAGCGAAGCTTTGTATATTAATATACAAAGAGCGAAGCGTTCAACGCAATCGCTACCTCAGCGCTATGCCGGCTGAACGCACCCACTCTGTGTCTGTGATTGTAATATTACATTCTTATTAAATGCACCCTCGCTTGAATTTTGCGCGCGCATGACGCAATTATTTAAATTTTAGGTTGGAATATAAGACTTTCATTTACAAAACATCGCGGGCCGCAAGACGGAGGATCGCGGGCCGCATGCGGCCCGCGGGCCGCGGGTTGCCGACCGCTGCCTTAGACTATTACCACAAAATAGACAGATTCTAAATTGAAATCGTAGATTTAAGTTTGAAAATGGGCGACATTGGAACAAAAATTGAGAGGCCCTTTGCATTTATCTGCTATTTATCAACCGATTGGGTTCAAATTTGAGACATGTTCAATTCATGTAAAACCATGCACAACTGCCAAATTCAATAACATTATCTTAATCAGAAAGTACTCCTTTCTCGAGAACCCGCTTTACAAAGCTGGTACCCTTCCAGTCATTAAACAGGAGAAATGATTCGCTTTGTTGGACGGTCCAAGTCGCTCGGTACTCATGCAAGGAGATATGCAAACTTGCTCATCACCACTTCCAGGCCTTTTTCCATTTTAATTTTCCATATGGTTTCAGAAGGAACTAATAAAAGCTTACCTAGAAGTGAGACTTCCGATTGGCAACATGTCCAAAATGAGACTGAATACATAAAGGATCATTACATCTATGAATTACCTAAAAATGATACATTACTACATGAGAACAATTTGAACATTTCACCTGGAAATATTGTCAATGCTGAAGGTATATTACGAGTTAGTATGAAATTACAAAATTCAAAATGTTACAAATAGGACTTGGTAAATAACTATTTACATGTTTTTATTTTCCCTATGAATGGTTTTAGTATCAAACAATAAAACGTTCTATAGAAATGAGACTTCAGATTTAATGCCAATATATGTCCCAAATGAGAGTAAATGCGTAATTGAAGATTATATCCATGGATTACCAACAAATTATATATTAAAGGAGATGAAGGAACAAATTTTGGAAGTACGAAAACATGACACAAATTATTTGGGTAAGGTAATTGACAACAATAATACTGACATAACACAAAAGCACGAAGGAGAATGAAGAAGAGATGGTAACCCAAGTGACTTAGTTAAGGTATCTAACAGAAATAAAATTTACGTACATCTAAAAGAAATTATGAAATTTTCAGAAATGGTTAGAATTTAGTGACTTCTCGCGTCTTTCAAGTTCTAAAGATCCCAAACGATAATGAGGAGTCAAACTTAGATGAAAAACAATATGAAGAGCTTTTACCTTTGAAAGATCAAGATATTCAAACAACTCAGATATGTAATATAAGTGAAGAATCTGGTTCATTCTGCATAGAAGTCCGTAATGCTGAAATTAGATCAAATTCTTTTAAGCGGTCAAAAGAAATTAATGTATGTCAACAATGTATTGTATTGTATTGTATTGTATTTTTATTCATCATAATATACACCATGGTGCTTAGATATGTCACAATTCCAGTTTAAATATAAAAATATAAAATACAATGCATTTACAGAAATAGTCAACTACAGATAAATACAGTAACAACAAAAATAATAAAGTCAATAAAACAAGACAGTCTTAATTTTCAACAAATCTGAAATCGGAAAGTTCATAGTAGACATTGGCCAGAAGATGTTTTTTAAGCTTAACTTTGAAGAGTTTTGTTGGGGCATTTTTGAGAGTACTAGGAAGCGAATTAAATAATCCTATTCCGAAATTATTTCGTTTAGTGGACGTTAGTCTCTGCTGCGGAACCTGTATATCGCCTCGACTGCGGGTGTCGTAACCATGGGAATCGCCGTTTTTTGTATAATCGCCATAATGTTCTTTTATGTATAATAGATTACAATATAGTATTGCTGACGGTAGCGTTAATATGTTATATTTTTTAAACAATGGTTTACAACTGTCTAACTGACTCGCTCCCGCCAACACTCTCAAGGCTCTTTTTTGTACAATGAAATTTTTTTTAATATGTGTAGAGGTACCCCAGTTTATTAGACCGTACGTCATTACACTATGAAATAATGCGTGGTATGCAGTAATGGCAGCATCTAAGTTTACTCGATTTTTTATTTGTCTAATTACATAAATTGTTCTTGATAACTTAATTGAAAGATTGTCAACATGTGCTTGCCAAGTTAGTTTGTTATCCAAGGTAAGGCCTAAAAATTTGACGGTTTCACAGATATTTTGTTTATTTGAAAATAGTAAAGTGGTAGTTTTATTTTGGTTTAAACAAAGCTTATTTGCCTGGAACCAATCTGAGGCTTGGTTGATAATGTTGGTTTGTAACTGATTGACTAGAGTTTCATCTTCTACGTGGTTTGCAAACGTCGTATCGTCTGCAAATAAAGTCGTGAAAACTGGGATGGCATTAGGCAAATCGTTAACATAGATTAAAAATAATAACGGTCCCAATACACTTCCTTGTGGGACACCATGTTGAATTGAAGACATCTGGCTATACTGACCTTTGCAAAATACACATTGAGATCTGTCAGATAAGTAGGATGACATTAGTTTTAGAGTTACTCCCCTGCAACCGTAATACTCCAGTTTATCTAGTAAAATGCTTTTTGAGACACAGTCGAACGCCTTGCTTAAATCAAGAAATAGTGCAAAGGAAGATTTTTTGTTTTCCAATGATTCTGTTATATAATTAATGAGATTCAGCACGGCTCCCGACGTGTCCCTTCCTTTTCTGAACCCAAACTGTCTGTCCGTAAAAATATGGTTGGTTTCAAAGAAATTTAGAATTCGAACTGCAATAATTTTTTCTATAATTTTGGCCAAAATGGGGAGAAGCGCAATGGGTCTATAATTGGATCTATCATCAATTTCACCCGATTTATATAGAGGTATAATTTTGGCTTGTTTCAATTTATTAGGAAATATGCCCGTCTTTAATATGATGTTTGCAATATGAGCTATCGGGGCAGATAAACATAAAACATTTTCTTTGTACATACAAACCGATTGATTATATAGGTCTAATGATTTTGACTTTTTTAATGCCTTTATAATATCTTCTACCTCGGATTCCTCAACAGTATATAAGAAGAGTGATTGTTCATTATTTACTGGTAATTTCTTTAGATAAACACTGTGTGAGTACTTTGATGGGGGAATATTTGATAATAAATCGTCGGCTACATGCACAAAGTAGTCGTTGTGAGATTCTGGGGAAATCACACTTACCACTCCATTGCTATTGATATTGTTTACACCTTTTTTTATTATTCTCCATATTGTTCTTTGTTTATTATCAGACTCCAAGATTTCTTTACTGATTTTTTCTTTTTTTAATTTTAAGATTTTTTGTTCGTATTCGTATTTTTTTTTGTTTAAATTCAGCCGATAGAAGATCATTATTTTGCAAGTTCAATTTCAAAATGTTTCCAAGACGATTTATTTCTTCCCTGGCCGAAACTATTTCTGGATTGGTAAACATAGAGGCATTTTTACGTTTGTTATTTGTATTAATTTTAATGGGAGGAAAAGATAAATCGTGATAATATGAAAAAACTTTATAAAAAGCATTAACTGCGCAGGTTGGGTCAGACTCTCTATATAATTCTACCCAATCTTCAGTTAAGAGGTAATTTGAAAATTTGATTCTATTTCTAGAACTTTTATTTGGTACGGTTTTGTAAGCAGAGGTCGCCCGTTTTTGAATAGTGTTAAATTTAATTATTTGAGATTTATGATCAGATATGTGAAATTCAGCCACAGTTGCAAGTTGTGTTTCAAAATTTGTGAAGATGTTGTCGATACACGACTTGGAATTTTTTTGTACTCTAGTAAAGTCGGTGATATTTTTTTGTAATCCAAAAGAATGGAATATGTAATCATGTAATTTGTTCAAAAATTTCCCGCCCATTTCCAGTCTAACCAATTTCCACTTGCAGAAAGCAGTATAGACTTTTACGAACAATAGTCTTATTTCGTGATTATTTATTAGCATATTATTTTGTTATTTTGAGAATTTATTACCAAAAGATCATTTTGCTGATTTACGTTAATAATTAAAAAATTAAATTATATTTTTTGCAACATAAATTTTCTTATCTTCAAATATCAAAGTAAAATATCTCCATAAATAACTCAACAAAACGGTAGTTTGTAGAAGTCTGCCCTGTGTTTTGCGATTGTAATTTACATAAAAACATGTGTCAATAAATGAGGGACCTACATTTTCTTGAATTCACTGGAGAATCCCTTCAAGTGTTCTACAAATTTCCAGATAATATCAAATATTGTGATTCATCCAAAGGACGCTTCAATCGCACGAAATAATGATAGAGGTTCTAGTGTAATATCTGCAACCGAAGAAGATGATTCACGTGATAAGGATTTTGACGTAAGAAACTTGTGTGATACCAGTTCAAGCACTAGTTCGGAGAAGATCAGTGACGATGAAATAAGCAGCTTAAAAAATTTAAATGTAACCAATGATCAATGCAAGACTTCTAAAGTAATATCTCAACCACTATCTGAGCAAATTAGAGTAAGTGCATTTTTTAAGCCAGTCAATTTTCCATATCCAATTTTGTATGGCAGGCCAAAACAGCCCTTAAAAAGAAAGAAATTAGATGCAAATTTTGTGACGAAGATGTGCTTTAAAAAAAATTTATGAGACACATAGCGAGATATCATGGCTCAGAAAAAGAAATTGAAGATATATTGAAACTGCCTAGAAATAGTAAAGATAGGAGCCTGGCACTTATATTACTTCGTAAAGATACAAATTTTCACCTCCATGTATCCGGTATAACGCGTCCCTTCCGGAAGTCTAACCAAGAATCTTTAGAGAAACACGATTACTATCCTTGCATTTATTGCAAAGGTTTGTTCCGAAAACAATATTTGAAGAGGCATACGAAAAGACGCATCTCTAAACCAAATACTTCTGAACAAAAACGTAGTAGAATGGACTATGTATCAAATTCACAAACAGTCGTGGCTTGTGCCAGTGATCCCACAGACACTATATCAAAGCTAAATGTAAAATGCCAGGTGCGTGTAATTTTGAAATCTGCTGGATAAAATTGACCCATAACCAAAAACTGATACAATACATTTTGGTTAGCGGTTAATTTTTTCCAGCAGTTTGTTTTCTTGTGCAAAGTAAAATAATAATCCAACTTTACCAGGTATTCGACAAGATGAAAGGAGATGAAATCTTTTTCGAAGTTAAAAAAGATCTTCTAATTGCAAATTTTGGGGAATCGTATCTGAAGAAACATAAAAGAGAACGCATGGCGTATGTTTGTAGCAACCGCATGAGGGAACTTTCGAGACTGCTTATTTCTTACAGAAAACAAACTAATGACGAACAAGTTAGTTTTAAAGATATGCTCCACCCGAAAAATGTTGTCAATGTTTTAAGTGCCGCAAGGAGTATTTTAGGATATGACCCCATCAAAAAAACATTTAAATATACCAGCCTTGCAATGCATCCTGGCACTTCTTTGAAAATCGCTTGCGACAAGTTAACACATCTCATTTTAAAAGAAAGTCGTGGTTTCAAGTGTAAATCGGAAACGCAGTATCCATTTAGCTGAGAAATGTAAAAAATTGTAAAAAATTGATCGAGTCCTGGTGGAACCGCGAACTAGCTTCCCTAGCTAACAAGGACCTTCAAGAAAAGAGGTGTTGCCTCTAGTAAACGACATCAAAACCTTCCGAGACCAATGTCTGAAAAATGCCGACGATTGCGCTAAAGTATTTACGGAACAAAAAGGTGACATAAAAACTTACAAATTACTGGTGAATTGCAGCTTAGCATTGCTAATTCTATTTAACAGGCGACGAATTGGTGATGTCCAGTTCCTGAAAATCGAAGACTATAAAAAGGACCAGCGCAGTAATTGTGCTCCAGAGTTTGAACATGTATTATCAGAAACCGAGCGTATGTTAACTACCAAATATAAACGTGTATTGAACAGCGGGAAAAATTCTAGACTTCGTGACTTTTCCAAGAAAAAAACATCTAAAAATACGAAACGCAAGGCGTCTGTTTCAAAAATAGGTGGTGCCTACCAAAAAAGAATAAAAATAGATGATTTCTTACCGTGATACTTTTGTAACTTCTGATTACAATGATGAAAGCTCACTGGCGGTGTTTCTATAAAAACAATGTGTAAAACCAAAAAAGGTCCAGTAACTACAGCTAAAAAAGGTACATATAGTAAAAACAAAAATAGGTACAAATAATTGGAAACTAACAATAATTTTAGGATGGACCGTTGCAGAAGTCGATGCTTTAGAGAAAGAATACGCTTTATATATAAAGAAAAAAAATTATCCGTCAGGCCAACAAATAAAAGATTTTATACAGAAGCAAAATATAAATGGAACCGTTATGGTTGTAAAATCTAAACTGCAACATCTAATTAAACTTGCGAATAAAAATTAGTTGCTATACGTAAAATATTTCTTGCAGTTATACTTTTTCAATTTTTCGTTTCTGTTTTTAGAAGTGCAAGTCTTATAATTTCAAAGTTTACCTGGGAAACTTACCATTTTGTTTTACATACCTACTTACGTACTTACCTATCCATATGAATAAAACATTCTATAACTGAGTTTATTTTCATATTCCAAATGACCATATCACATTTCGTGGTGCCGAAATCAGAAAATGTGTTCTTTGCCAAAAATATGGTGCAAACTATCAGTCTGTATGTGTATTCAAGTTAAAAGTCCAGAACGTGGATAAAGTGGTGTCTATGTGACCTCCGAGAATGTGGCAACACTGTCGGAGGCAACAACGACAACAAGGTTTACGCATATATACAGTTATCGGAGGTCACAGCGTACTTTCTGTACTCCCCATATATGACCCCTTAAAAGTTAAAAAATCTTTTCCCCTCTCAAGGAATCCGGATTGGTTATCATTTCAACAACCCATATATACATTTTTTGTCGATGTAGCTCCATGGGAAGACCCGCAGGTCAGGTCGCCTTTTCCATGCACCGTAGGCGACAAGTTACAAGTATATATATATATATATATATATATATATATATATATAATGCATGCACAACATGTATTTAGAAACCCTAAACGCTATGACGCCTATGTCTGCTCTACCCACCCCATTAAATCAATGTTAAGTCTTACAAAACATTTCAGAAATGCTCCCGAGATCGTCTCTGCAGTGAAGATGTAACATTTGCAAACAAGCACGGTTGCTGTCCAGTCTCTATTTCTTGCAACTTTTGAATTGAGGTTACATGGGTAGCGTAAACAAGTTGTTGCATGTGACCCCATAAAAAATCACATAGAATTAAATTTGGGGACCGTTTCGGCCTCGTTGCCGGACCATTTCTACCAATCCATTGCTTATGGTAGTTATAGTATAACCAATTTCGAATAATCCGGACATTATGAGGAGGAGCGCCATCATAAATGTTTATTCGAATGTTCAGCGGTACGTCTTGTAATAAACCCGGCAAAATGTGGGTAAAAAATGTAAATACCCTGCTGGTGTTAAACGTGTTAATAAAATGTAGGAGCCGATGGGAAGATCACCCACTACCTCTGCCCAAACGTAGATGGAAAATCTTCCTTGAAATCTGGTTTCTTTAACGAAATGTGGATTTTTATCGGCCCAGATACGATTTCTATGTACGTTTAGATCTTCATCAGTAAACAAAAATGAACACAGGAAATCATGTTGACACATAGATTCAATTTATGGATATTAATGTAGAGAAACTTTTTTCTGAATGTGGATATCATTTCTAAACAGAAATTAAGAACAATGTAGAAGTCACATTTCAACAAAGGTATCAAGATGCTGTGATTTGGCTATACAGGATGTTTCAGAAATAAGTACCGTAACTTGGAAGGGTGGCAGATTTTCAAAAAATAATTAAAAGTCTAAACTCAATTTCTCTCTAAACCTTCTCATTTGGGCTTCAAAGTTCAAATAATGCATATTTTAACATTTCCACCCTACACCGAAAGGTAGATGGGATTTTTTTAAAACTCAATTGCAGCAGGCCCTGGATAGCCTGAATCAGTTGGCAATACTGAAATGTATTGTTGGTGACACTGTAAGCCTATGTCAAATTCGAGGTTAGGAGGTTAGGTTTTGCGTCAGTTTTGACACAGACTGACGCAAAACCTAACCTGCTAACCTCCACAGTGTCATCAACAATGCATTTCGGTATTGCCAACTGATTCAGGCTATCCAGGGCCTGCTGCAATTAAATTTTTAAAAAATTACTCGGTTACTCGTTCAGCCCAACACAACTTTTTATGAGGCTATGCTTTTTACACATGAGTTTTTTCACCGACACTTGTGTTTTTTAAATGCACTGCACGAATCTGTGTTCTTAGCTAAATAGCGTAATTTCTTTTATAACGTCCTTACTTACTCGTACTGTTGTGCCTAATTGATTTGCCCTTTGGTCATCTTACCGTTCATTGGCACAATAACCTTTAATTACCACAATACGCTCATGATTTCTGTACGTCGTACACCATTTCTGTATGATATTAAAATTCATATCAACGTATTGACTTCACACAACTAAAACCTTTCATTTACATAATTCAGTCTGCATTTTCCATTCCAATCATTTATTATGATTAAAACCATTAACGTAATCTTTTCGAATTCTGTCAATTTAATGCCAACCTTTCTTTCTCAAATTACATTTACTGCTGCTCATATCGAGTACATTTATTACTGTAAAATTACTGGCTTCATTGCAATAAATAAAATCTTTAATTCTGTGCTCGTTTTGAATATTCAGTTTATGTTATCTAGGTAACCAAAATTACTTTAAGCATTAAACCATTGCAATACAGGGTGTTTCGGGAGGAAATGGCAATATTTTAAGGACATGTCTAGGAAGCCAAAATAAGCAAAATAAGCTCATATGTTCAAGTCCGATTTTTATTTGTTTTAGAGATACGTTGATTAATTGCAATTTAAAAACTAAAGAAAAATTCAATACAAAACTAACAAAACAAAACAAAAAAATACACAAATTGCATTAATTCACAACAAATTTTCGAAAACATCATCTCCCACTTCGCTACATTTATTTGCGCCTTTATAAATTGAACTAATGCTGCAGCGTTCATTAGAGCAAATTATCGTTTACTAAAACTCGCTACTAGTTGAATTTATAAAAGCGCAAATAAGTGTATCGAAGTGGGCGGGTTTTTTTTTTTGAAAATTTGTTGTGAATTAATGCAATTTTTGTATTTTTTTGTTTTGTTTTGTTAGTTTTGTATTGAATTTTTTTTTAGTTTTTAAATTACAATTAATCAACGTATCTCTGAAACAAATAAAAATCGGACTTGAACATATGAGCTTATTTTGCTTATTTTGGCTTCCTAGACATGTTCTTAAAATATTGCCATTTCCTCCCGAAACACCCTGTATATTAAAATCTGCTGTGATACACTCACACAACTTCCTTTTACAGTGATCTTATAATTAGCCAACAATTTGATTTTTAAGTATTTGTCAAAAATGTTCAAAAATTAGAAATTCTACAGAAACCGTACAAAATATAGGGTTAGTTCACGAGACCAATTTTCTCTAAAATTTTAAGCTAAATTAAAACATGTAATAATATACCGGGTGTTCTATTTAAAATAGGAGTTAATAAAAAAATAGACAAAAATCAAAAGAAACCCAACTGGAAAATTACCTATCTTACATCAATACAAATTAAAAATGTAATAAAAATTTTAAGTTTGAAATAATCGTTAGAGCCGTTTTTGAAAAAATCTTAAAAAACGGAAATATCACAAGAGGAAACACCTACTTCCGGTTATGCGATTTTCTTCAAAAGCTTGCTGTCTCATCTACATATTACAAAAAACTTATATATGAAATTTCAGCGCCATAGCTCTTTTCGTTTTTGATGTTTTCTGTTCACAGACCGACAGACACACACACAGATATACCAATGAACAAAAACGTGTTTTTTGGGTTCAGGGGACTCGAATACTTGAAGATCTATTGAAAACTCAATTTCGAATTTTTAAGGCGAATCTAATACTTCCTTTATCGTAAAAGGAGGTAAAAATTGTGAGTAGCTACTATTCTCCATTCAGGTTCTCCCAAAAAAGGTACCTCTTTTATAGTTTTTATGCCATTGTCGTAGGGGACCAATAACATCTTGGTGTAAGATGCAAAATTTTAAGAATAATTTAGGAAAAGGCCCTGTATTCTATGTTGAAGAGCATATTAAATTAATGTCAAGGAAAATATAAATATCACAAAATTGTCAAAATAGATACCGTATTTAAAAAATAAGTTTGTTGGATATCGTCCAAAAGAATTGAGGATCTTGACAAAAGAAGAAATTGAGAAACGTATACAACAGGCGCCTGATAAACGTTTCATATTATCCTATTATACTATATATCGCAAGTAATTATAATAATGCACGTCCTTATTATTGTTTAAATTTGCTAATAGTTGACCTAGTTATGAAGTATTTCTTTTTGGTTATTTTAATATTACGCATGTATAGAGCAGGCAGAAGAGATGTGCAAATGAAGATGGATAGTGTAAAGGACAAGGATTTGATTGTTATTATAAAAATCACTGATTCTAAGAATTACCATCAAAGAACTTTCGTTTTTTCAAAAATGATTCATATGATCTACCAAAAGTGTTATGCTTTACATCCTGTGTTTACTAGCAATCCTAGATTTTTTATTAAATAGTCTAATGGGAAGTGTGCTAATCAAGTGATTGGTATTAACAAAATAAGAAATACACCAAAAGAAATAGCGATATATTTGGCATTTCTGCAACCAGAAACCTAGACGGACCACTCTTGGGAAATGCTGTAGTGTAGGCCGATTTTGAAGCTGATATTACCAGCTTGAGATAACATAGATCGAAGATTCTATTCAACAGTAATATCCCAAGTGCATTAAAATAGCCGATTAAATTTTGACGTTTTCTGTCGGAATGTTTTGCTAAGAAATTTGTCAAGTAAATTTGCCGCTCAACAAGAATCCCGACTGCGCAGCACGAGGGATTTTGAAGCGGAAAATTTACGAGATATATTTCTTCAGAGCAAAACATTCTGACAGAAAATCGTCAAAATTTTTTCAGGCTAGTTTACATGCACGCGGGATGTTCGGCGTGATTATTTCCTGAATAAATAGATAAAATTCAGTTGGTGAAGCACCTTTAATAATCATGTTAAAATTATGCACAAGCGATTAAATTTTGACATAAATTTAACCGCGGTTAAATTTTGACGTTTGAATTTTAGTCATTATTAAACTGACAGAAACCATGGTGATTACGCATTATTATGGATATGAAGGAAATAATCAAAATAAAATTCAAATTGATTTTTGAGGCTTTCACGGCCATTGTCATTAAGTAACAAACGACTTCCGGGATTGGACCGTGTCATGATTGAGATCGAAGAACTCAACGTTTCGCCGCAGAAGAGCACAGTAACTCAACGTGTTAACCACGCCAGAGGCGAAACTCTTTGCAAGGGAAGGGACAGAAGAGCACGGTAACTCAACGTGTGAACCACGTCAGAGGCGAAACTCGACTGACTGAAGAGAGGAAATAATACTAAAACATTGCAAAATAGGGACGATAATACCGATTTTTTGAAAAATTGTAATAGTATGTTATAATTACAGGTAAATAAGTTACTGAGCATAGCTCTCAAGATACATGAAAGACTAAGACTAAATAATACTGGGTGTGCCATAAGTCATGTTAGCATTGAAAAATTAAATAACTAGGGAAATTCACAACCTAGCAATAAACTAAAATTATATAATTTTATTTTAAAAATCGGATATTTTTGGCGAACGGATAATTTCGTGAGGCTCGACATTCAGTTAGCCGCCACGTTCACCCGAGTTCATTGCACACGACTCTTTTCTTTGGTCTTATCTGAATAAGAAAAAATACCCGACAATCCAGCACTTCCAAGCCAAGATTAGCACAGAAATTTGTGCATTACAGCCAGAAATATTAAGGTCTGTAATGGAAGGTACTCTAAAAAGAATTCTTTTGTGTAAGGCCGAAAATGGACATCACTTACGTGACATTGTCTTTCATAAATAGGGTAAAAAATCAAATTTTGTTGTTAATTAGATCATCTTTGATATATTTATTCTTAAAAATAAATAAGTAACTCGATTTTTCAATGGTAATGCAAAATTCACATCAGGTAAAATACAATGCAAATAATCTGAGGTAATTTCCGGCTAACCTGGTTTTCTTTCAGTGACGTAGGAAAGCGGACTCGGCAATTGTTTAACTTCTTGCAATATCTCCAAATTATACATTTTCTGGGGACGCCACCTCGATTTTACCCAAATCTGGATGAGTCTATGCAGCTGGAATCACGTTCGCGACCTCGTACGAGGTTTAATCTTGATAAAACCCAAAGCTAGTGAGCCTTCCGCAACGGCTTGCCTGTGAAATTAACTTTGCAAGGGCAGCTCCGATGTCGGATCGCAGACTGAAGGGACGCCACGGCAATTACAAACTTAGTGACAGCTTCCTGGTCCAAATGTCTACACCTAGGCACTCAGGAGGGTCTGCTCCAAACGTAGCACATAAAATTTTAGCTGGCCGATGTCTCTAACTATTCGAAAATTGACGCTCTTGGTTGATATTTCGCAGAGCTGATTCCTTTTCACTGGGATGTGTCACCACGACGAAGATTATACACAAAGATGATCTGCAGATTGCGGAATATTAAAAAAACACTTTTTGCCTCACACAGAGAACTTTTTAATATGAAAATTTATAAAAAAACTCGGAACACCTCTTGCGGTCAGCACAAATTTGACAAGGCTTGTTTGTTATTATTAACAATTGAATGTCTCGTATCATAGTAACCAAGAATTAGAATTGTTTTATGAAATAAGTTTTGATATGTTTTTACTTAAGAACTAAACTGTCTTTTTCTTGGAAATTATCAACCGTAACACTTTACTTTGCTTTTACACAATTAGTTTTTTAAATGCACTGTTTCACATGTTTATAATTAGCACTTCACTCTTGTCTGTGCCCTAGAATAGGTTGCCTTATCATTGCTCTTTGCTTCCTTGTACTGCTTTGCACTGTAGCTTGACGGGCTAGTTTAATTTAATTTAATTGCTACAACTACCAGACTGAAACTGGCTTCCCAGGAATAGCTCAAAAAATGCCAATATCCAAATAATAAACTCAGTTAGTAACGTAGGATAGAAACACAGAATAACTTCTTACCATTGTATAATAATTTTTAACTAAATACATTAAATTAAATTGTATTAAACACATGAAATAATAAAATGTAATGATATTTATAAAAATAAATTAATTCCTCTAACGGGTCGTTTCGCTCGCTGGTAATCGGGCGGTTACACTCTATTTCGGGACAGCTTGTATATACATTAGTTCCAGTGTCGTGTAGGCATCGCGCCTGACCTGAACAGATAATATGACAGGTTAGCGGATCGCCACGTAATGGCGGACAATAACAATATACTCGGTCTTAAAATTGTTAAATATACGAAACTGTGGTCAATATCGAGCTAAATTGTAGGCATACCTAGTGCGTCTTGTGTTTAGCGGTGGAACTCCAGGTGTTTGGTTGGTGGACGACGAATTTAATTTGTTTTACCTGCCAGCTGTTTTACTGCCCCAGGTAAGTGAATTTCCATTAACTATGAGCCGTTTCTTGCTGGCGATGATGCCCGCCGGGTTACCCTCAATTCAAGCGTGCGTGTTTATGTACGACGGTCTCTGGCTCGTTCTGTGGGACCTCCTGGTGCACGTTTCTCGGCTTCGAAAATGCCAAGTTACTCCAGATGTAGTTAACAGGTTTAATTACGTCTGCGTCGATGTACTGATGCCGGGAAACTTGCTTCACGGACGGAGTCGTCACCGGCGAGCTCGATTTGGCCTACCGGGTATCCAAACCCTGGAGAACGTCGTCGGCGAGTTCGGCAAAGCTCTCCTTGTAACTAGGTGTTCAACGTCGTCGTCGTCGGGCCTGAGAAGACTTTCTAGGTCACTGGGTGCTAGGAGAATGACACTGAAGAGTCTGACGACAATCCTAGCGTCCAGGAGCTCGGGGAACAACGCTGAAGAGTCTGACGACAATCCTAGCGTCCAGGAGCTCGAAAAGTTCGGAGACACTCCTGAGAGAGCGTAAGCAAGGAGAGAGGACTGGGAAAATGCTAGGAAATTCTCGAAGATGTTCGAAGAGCCCGGAGGCTCTCCTGAGCGGAATCAGGTCTGGAAGAGATTCGGAAAAAATACTAGGAAATTCTGTCCTGTTGGGGCTTCGATTTCTCCTTTTATACCTGGTGCGGGCGTAGTCAGAGGTTCGTATCAGGTCGCTGGAGCGGGGATTCGTGGTCTAGGTACGCAGTGGTGTTAATGCGACAGTTTGCGGTGACGTCACTTCGTACTCTCGGCGCGGCGCTTCGGTACCTAACGTGGTGCAAGACAAGGGGGAACGCGCAAATTAATTTTTAATTTATAGAATCGCGTTCGCGCCGGGCGAAACGTTCATATAATATTTGTCACGCCACAAACCACCTCTGTATTATTTTAAATTCACATCGTATTAACGTTACCATATAAAATTTGCCATCTACATAAATTAAGGTACGCTTGCCATTCCAAACATCAATTATGAATGAAACGTTATACGTAACCCTTTTGATTCTGCCTTATCTAATGCCAACGTTTCTCAATCAAATTTATAGTTGCTAATCATATCACGTGCCTTTATTAGTGCAAAATACTGACTTTATCTTGCAATAAATAAAACATTAATTCTGTGCTCATTTTGAAATTCTTTCATGTTCGTGTTAGTTAGTGCAACCGGAATTGCTGTGGGCAGTAAACCATTGCAATATACTGATTTATACAGGGAATTTATTATAACGCGCAATGTGTAAATGAGTTTGTTTTAAAATGCAATATGGGAACGTTACGCTGTACGTAAAAATACTGTATTCTACGGGGGAAGAAACTCTGTTGATCAAATGGTATAAAGATTTCAGTTTACAGCAATTATGTGGCTTATTACATGCCCTGTTGTTCTTTTTGATGCTTCATTTTCAATAAAATTACGGTTTATATATTGCATTTTAAAATAAACCCATTTACACGTGTCCTGGCGTACCCTTAGAAACCAATAGTAACAATCAAGTCCTCATAGAAACGGAAATACCGCATTGCGTATTAAAATAAATTCACTGTACATATATTCTCACCTTTGTCTCTTTAGATACCTCATTTTTTCCTATAAACGTTTTCTCCAATGTTCTATATATCTCTTCTGCTACTTTTAGTCTGTTATTCAGCTCCGGTTTTAGTTTACCTTTAAAGTCTAGTATGACCCCGAGGTATTTAAATTTTGTGGTTTGCTTAATGTTTTCATTTTTTATCTTCAACTCTACTTTTTCGTGTTCTCTTGCTATCATCATCGTTTCAGTTTTCTTTATGTTGATTTTCATGCCTGCTGCTTTCAACTCCTCATTCCGTGTATTGATACTATTTTGGAGATCTTCTTTTGTGTTTGCCATTAGTGTTAGGTCATCCGCAAATATAAACTCACTTACTCTGAGACGTTCTAGGTTTCTTATTACTAATGTTGCTCGCTTTGGTCTGTTACTCACTGATTTGGCTATTTCATACATGGCCGCTGTGAATAGTAGAGGACTTAGGATCCCTTCTTGTCTCACTCCTTTGTGGTTTATAAATTCTTGTGTAGCTGCCTGCCCAATTCTTATGCTGTTCTTAGTTTCTTTATATAGGCTTTGGATTACTTCCAGCAGGTGTCTGTTTAACTTTCTTGCTCCTGGTGTTCTCCAAGTTAGTTCCCTCGGTAGGCTGTCGAGGGCTCTTTACAGGTCGATAGCACATGTGCTACATATAATTAATATAATAATAAATTGAACAAAATTAAGGATAATTGAAACCCTTGCCCACCTCAGAATGTTATGTCCACCTTGTCCGAGGCATATTTGCCAAATGAAGAAGCTTGCGTGTTCTAATGATTCTGTGAGCTAGGCCAACTGGTAAGGTCTCCCTTGTCGGGCAGATCTCAGGTAAAAACCAGACTAAGTTTATAGACACCCTGATCTTCCAGGTTGGGAGTTGGATTGTTACGGTTAGTAGGTAGTCTTGCATCCATAAAAACAATAAACTTTTAAAAAGACTAGTACTAAGTCTCAAAAGTTGGATGGCCATAACAGAAAGCGACAGAAGCAACTAAACCGACATTAGATTTTGGAACTGTTAAATTTAATGTAATAAAGGTTGATTAACCTAACTGACATCGGTATTAACATTACAAGACATTGTACACGTGTGTAAATGTTTTACCGTTAGCTGATTTACTACAGTTCTATCCAGATGGCGCCACTTCATAGAAAGTGTCTCCCCTATTTACAAAGTATCTTTTCAGAAACACTTCTTCCAAAAAAATAAGTTCACTTAGAGTCCCTATACTGAACACAAATTCTTTGGCGTAGCACCAAACCGAACACGGTGCCATGGTTTCGTCAGCAATTCTGCTAACTGGTCCTTTCCATCAAGTGCTCGAGTTGAATATCTCTATACAGAACTTTCTCGCCAACATAGAAGTATCAAACTTCGATCTTTTGTGGTACTCGGAATTTCGGAATAATTTCATTGCACTGGCATTATCAACAATTGGCAATTAATTTAATGCGCACAACTCGATTAGTTCTGATAGGAGTCTTTTAAACCAAACTAGTTTCTTGGCTTCTTTACTCGCAGCAATTATCTCTGCCTTCGTTTTGCAGTTTTGAGATGTAGGACCCAGTGATTTTGTATTACCGGTTCACTTATTGGGCATCCAACCTGTTCCCACGTTCCATTTTCAACTAACGATTTTATTTCTTCGTTCATAGCTTTCAACCATTGTTCACATTCTCTAGACTTACTTCAGAGTATGAATTTGGGTCAGAGTACTTATCGGCTTTGACAGCTATGCACAGATATTCAATGGTTATCATCCACGTATACTTCTTTTTCTTTCTTCACTTCTATGAATTTGCCTATTTTCAAGAGTCCAGAGAATATGGTTCTTGACATCCTCCCGATGTAGATCATATTCATCACTTTCTTTGTTTGATGATGTTCCTATGTCTTCTTGTCCTCCTGATAAAGATGCAGCGTTTTCAGTTTCTTTCTTAATTTCTGATTCCCTTTTCATGCGTGTTTTTAGACACTGTGATGTCGTTGCGCAGATTGAATACAACTTCTGATTTAAATCTTACATTGTGGCTAAAAATTACTTTATACTGGGAAGGAATCCAAATTATATATCTATCTTTATCATTAACATATCCAACCATATATCCAAAATAGCTTCATCGTCAAACTTCGAAAAGAAGTGATGTAGAAATACTAGCAACCTGTGCAAAAAAAAAATCCATCTTCTGACGATTTTCCGGTACGGTTTAAATTATATGCTGTGGTGTTGTAGGTTTCAGCCCATAATCTTTTCAGAAGTTTACTAGGACTTAATCTACAGTGAGCTGCTTCAACAATCGTTCTATCTTCGCAGTGTCTGGAAATCTACCGTTTGCAGCAAAGTAGGACCACGATTGCAGCTAAGCCAATCTTCTTAAAGGTATCGTTCTAATGTAATAGCTTTTATAGTGCCGAGTTTAAGGTGTACCGAGTGTTTTCCCGAAGTGCCAGACAGTTTGCGTAACGTTGCGGTCATTGTAGCATTTATGGTTTGTACCATTGCTTTAGGTGAACCTTGTTTATTTGATTACCGTTTGTTGTGTTAGTATTTTGATAATTCAATGTTAATACCGTTTAAAAGTCATTTCGATCGTTGACGTAAAGTTTACCTCTTCCTCACTAGATTAAGACGTTACGAAATTTTACATATTTAACCATTGCTAACCCATTTCATATTTTTATGTACTCAACCTTTATCCATTTTGCTAATACATTTCATGTTTGTTTAACTGTGGTTTTCTTTTGATGTTGCGCATGCGATTGGTGTATTGTTTTTCCAGTGTAAAAGGAGTTTCGCAAGCTGCTCAAGTGAGTTCACGAAAGGTAAGTCCGATGATGTTGCATGTGGCTCGCTGACCAGGACACTGCCAAGGTTATAGTTGCAAGGTAAATCCATTATGCTTCCACTTTCTTCCGTGGGTTTACCTGTGTATTTTCCCTCATAGGAATCGTGGTGGCGCATTAGCATTTAAGATCTGCTTTTTGTTTATTAGGCCGTTGCCCTGTGTTATCTCGTGTTGGACACCCCTCGCTCCACTGAAGTTAGTCGGCAACTCTTTTGTAACGGGCTGGGGCAGCGGTCCTATGTAATACATTCCCCATTTTGAGTTAGCTTATGCGCTAGTCGTTTAGCATTGTTCGGCTTGTCTTAAAGCCCGTTTCGTACCGTTACACTATTCATACTGGCCTCATTCAGACATTGTTCAAGCACTTCACAAACTTCATCCTTTTGCTTCAAGAAAAACAATCTACGAAATCTACTGTAGTCATCATTAAAACAAACATAGTAATGCACTTCTCCAATTGAGTGCACACTCGTTGGTCCATTAACATCTGCATGAATTAACTCACCAGCGTTCGTTGGTCGATTCGTTAGTTGCTTGAATGGTAACCGATGCATTTTCCTAATGCACATCCATCGTACAATTGTTCAATTCCTTTACCCAGATCAATGTTCATTCGTTGTAACACCTCCTTTACGTGATGTTACTTGTACTACTTGGATTGAACACATATCTGAAAATCTTAGCAAGACAGAAAACGTAGAAGAAGCTTGGTTGAAGTTTAAGAAAACAATATTCTGAGAAGCAGAGGAAGTGTGTGGTAAGAAGAAGGATACAAAGCGCAAAGTAAACAATCAAACTGGTGGAATGAGGACGTCACATTAGAAATCAAGAAGAAGAAGAAGCAACTCTGGAAGAAATATCTAAACAAAAAAGAGACAGCAAGGTATGAAGAATATAAGAAATAACGTCAGAAAGTGAAAGAAAAAGTCCGACAAGTGAAAGAACAACACTGGGAGAGATTTGGAATAGAATTAGAGAATAATTTTAAAATGAACCAGAAATTATTTTATAGGGTAATCAAAAACATCAAGAAAATATAAAACACCCATTACATCAGATAAAGAACAAAGCAGGTCAAACTTTAACAAGAAAAAAGAAAATAATACAATGATAAGACAGAACACTTTGAACAATTATTAAGAGGAACACAACGATGTAATAAAAATTAAGAGCACGAAGAGCAACCAGAAGTAGCTGATAAGCAGCACAACGACGACAGCACCCTAGAAAAAGTTGAATCGCTATAGAAACTCTGAAGAACTTAAAGCAGCAGGGCACGACCTTATCACACCAGAAATGTTAAAAAAGATGGGCCTGAAAGGCAGGGAATTGCTACATAAGCAATTGAATTAGCGTGGAGATATAAAAAGATCCCAAGAGACTGGGAAACAGCAATAATTCTCCCTTTGTAAAAGAAAGTTGTCAGCCGCTTATAGGGGTATATCATTGCTGAGTGTACCCAACAAAACGTATGAAACAATACTGGAGCAAAGTCTGATAAAAGTAACTGAATAATCAATGGAATATTATCAAAGTGGCTTTAGAGCTGGAAGAAGGACAAACGATGCAATCTTTGGATTAAAGCAGATCATGGAGAAGGCCATAAGCAAAGACCGGAAGTTCTGGATATGGCAATTTTATCTTTCTGATTCTTAGGAACAGTCTGATTAGGTTTCTTTACGAATTATATCGCCAGGGTTCTATACCTATATGAAATTTTATATTGCAATTATTTGCAATTTTTGGGGTTACTTAAATATTTTTGCAATTTAAAAAAAATAATTAGAGTTTTCCTTTTATAAAGCAATTTTATTGCTCCACATGAATATTAAAATCTAAATTGTGAATTGGCTTAGCCGAACGTGATCTTCAATGAAACCTATGCCAAGCTTATCATCTTAATTACTTCCCAGAAACTAGGTATACGCAGCACTGCTGATATGAATTAGATGTTAACTCAAAATATATTGAGTTGACCAGCAGTAGCAATCTTGCATTGTGTGTTTTTGACCGTGTGTTTACTACATAGTGATTGTTGTTATAATGCCAAAAACACCTTCAACAGTTATTTCGAAAATAAATAACTGGATTTCAGCGTACAACAAAGATTCGGAATTATTTACAACAGATGGGAAAATACTTTATTGCAACGTGTGCCTAAAATCAGTTGGAAGTGGAAAGAAGTACTTTCTAGACGCTCATGCTAAGATAGGTAAATAAATGTATTAATTTGCTTTTTAATTCTGTTAATGAAGTGCACCGTTGAATAAGAGGTTGAGAATTTTTTTCTTTTTTGAAAGCCACAAACGTGCTGCATAAATCAAACAAAAACTTAAAGGAACTCTACTTACAAAGTCTTCTTCGGCAAGTTCTGATAAAAAAATCTGAGTTCTATCAATATTTGTGTAAGGCACTTATTGCATCGAATATTTACAGGCTTTCTTCGAAAAATATTTGGGATGACATTTGTCGGATCAAAGCACATTGCAAAAAATGTATCTTCCAAAATTATACGAAAATAAAACGCAAAAAATAAATAATTACATTGGAAACAATTACGTATACTTGATTGTGGATGAGACCACGGATGTTCAAGGTTTTTACAGCACAAATTTGTTAGTTGGAGCAATGGAGAAAAAATGCAAAACCTCCCTATTTGGTAGTCTGCAAACATATACCAGCTACAAATTATGAAACGATACATGTCAGTTTATAAATGAGAATCTAAACATTTTACTGCAATTTTATTATTTTATTTGCAAATTTTAAGGTTTTATTAGGCCATTTATGGCGCTACATTTTAATTTTTTGTTGCCATAACTTCCGGTTTTTGGCCATAAGACATAGCAAAGAATTATTCATCGGCTTGATAGACCTGGAAAAGGCCTTCGATACAGCTCCAAGACGACATATTTGGGAGCTATTAAAGAAAAAAGGAGTAAGCATCACACTAATAAATGCAATAACAAGGACCTATATATAAAAACTGAAACTATATAGGAACCGCAAATATGGAAGCTACAAAATTCAGAACAGAAGAAGGAGTAAAGCAAGAAGATGTTGTTCAGGGTGGAGGTTATAGTGGACTGTATGATTTTAATTTGGACAATTGCAGGATACGTTTTAGGGGTGCAGGAATTAAAAGGGGTTGCAAACCAACGGTCTCGTGCAGTCTCACACGCGATGATGTAATAATAGACTTAATTACCATTGTTGCAGAGGTTCGGCGAATACAGACAGATGTTAAAACTGTATTGTTTATTGACTAGAATATTTCCTATTTATATACATTAACTATGACGTAAATTACAAGGTTCATGTTATTTTGCCCCAGTTCGAGCTCGCATATGCACTTGCGTGTTCAATTTCATAACAAATAGATAGCAAGTTTGCACAATTGCAGTTTGTCGACCGGGTCATTCGACCAGTGCTGATAAGAAACGCTGACAGCTTCTTTGTAATTTCCGCAAGTAACAGTTCGCTTACGAAATGTATGCATATTTAATTTTAAAAGTTAAAATTATGTTTTGGTTCCTAAACAGATGTATTGAGCCCTCTACTGTTCATTAATCTAATAGATGCCATAGCAGAGGAATACAGGAATAAGATAAAGCAAGTAACAGTTGGATACAGAAATATGGAAACAGTTTGGGCCTCAGGATTCATGTACGCAGACGATCTGGCAATGATTCCTGAAACTGAAGAGGAATTAGACGTAAGTAAATCTTAATATCTGGAACCGGGCCTTTGAAGCAAGAAATATGTCTATCAACGAAAAACAGCAAACACAGAAGTAAAGGCATTGTGAAAGGAACCAAAAAACAATATGAGCTCTTAACGGAGGTAGAAGCTCTAGGCTCAACACTGAGCTACAAAGGAGACATGGATGGAGATATTAATAGTAGACTCGGAGCAGTAGCCAGACTCTACCATGCCATAAATAGAATAATAGTAAAAAAGAACTCATGAAGCAAACCAAACTTCGAATATATAACAGCATCTACATACCGACATTAACATCTTAAAAAGACAACAAGACAGAATACAAGTAAGTGAAACAAAATCCTGCACATAATAGAAGGAGCGACTACGAGGAATAGAATAAAAAGTGAAGAATTAAGACTATATGAGAAACCACTAACAGAGAAAATAGAAGGAAATCAACTGCGTTGGCTCGGGCACCAAAACAGAATGAGCTGAAGGCTGTACGGGAAGCGAAACCAAAGAGGCGAAAACCACGGGGCCAACCAATAAAGATGTGGAACCAAGAACTGGAAAGCGTATTAAATAAGAAGAATTTAAGTTGGTTTGTAGAGGTGAATAGTGAGTGCACGTATCACGTGTAACATGGAATTTATCTGCTTATCTGCTGTAGCTTTTGAAATTATCCAATCGCTTCTACCAGTATAATACACTGAATTTTACATCAAAATCAAAGTGCAGTAGTGTAAAAAAGCAGTTGTCTTACATATCATTATGTTCGTACTAGCCTCCACCAACCTGCAGATGGAACCCTTGCACGTAATTAACAATCGAACAACAAGAATCTCGGGCACTCGAGTACTTGAATATTCCTTTCGTATTTTGATAGTTTACAAGATGACCAAGAAAAATATTAGTACCTGGATATGTTATTATGTAAACTATATTTTTGCAATAAAAATCATTCGAGAATCATATCATCCCTGAAGAGTTTAATTTTTCAAGTTCAAGTCAACATCTCTAGAAACTGAAATTATATAAAGCAAAGAAGCTTGTACTAAATAATAGCAAGTGGCTACTCCAGGAATACTTTACGACAATCAGTAACTTGACTTTCTACTGTTTTAGACGAATTACTATTAATTTTTATTTAACCGCTTTGTTCTACCGCACATTACCATATAGGTACCAATCCTTTGAGATCCTTTCTCTACAAAAATTTAATTAATACCTACCTTAACAACTTTTGATAATTTTTCAGTGATTTACTTCATCTTAAAATTTACAAACCTTACTCACTTCCCAATTTCAGTTTTAAATTTCTAATTCCAAATTGTGTATCAAGAGAGAGAAATTAGAATCTTAAAATTTGAATTGCACACTACTGGTCATTGATTATGTCATAGTACCAAAGAAAGACATGAGCTGAAATTAGTGATATCAAAACGTGCAAAGAAATAGAAATTGAATCAGATAATTATTTAGTGAAATTAAAGTTACAACAGGAAAAGTTTAATGAAGCAAGAGAACTAAAATATGTAAACATAGACAAAGGAATACATAAAAAGTCCCTTATCAGAGTAGAATTTTAGTAAAATAAAATAAAATGAGAGGCAAATACAGAAATATAGACAAGATGGAAACAAATTATACAGGCTTCATAACAAGCAACAGAAAGTACATTATAAAAGAAGCAAAAGGAAGAAAGAAAGAATGGACAAATGCAGTACAGTAAGGAAACAAAAGTTCAGGAAAAAGAAGTCGGCTTTATATCCAAAGCAGATTCAACATAGTTTGAGCAGAAAAAAAGAAAGGATTTCAACCAAATTCAACGTATTGCAAAGATAAAGGGCAACAGAGAAAACAATCTTTTTTACAATACGTAAACATGTAGAATATGCAATAGAAAATCACCAAGATAGTAAAATGGTATGACTTTGATACAAGACTAAAAAACTTATAAAGTATAAGCGGAAAAAACTATTCCCCACAGAAAACGAGATAAAATAAAATGATTTAAGTCATACAAGATCTAAGATTACTGCGCAGAGACTGCAATAAACCACAAACATATTTAAAAATAATTTATTACTTTATACACCTCCAGCAGTGTTTTTGTAATGCACATGCACTATGGATACACTAGTTTTCTTAATTTCTTGGGTTATTATGAATTTTCATATGTGTATTTAAGGTATTGCTTTGGGTAAAGCTAGTACCACATATTTGACAACAATATGGACGTTCTCCAGTATGTATCCGCACATGTATTTTTAGCGTGGAGGATTCTCTGAAAGCCTTTCCACAATATCGACATGTATGATTCTTTTCACCAGTGTGAATTCTCCTATGAGACGTCATATGCGATGATGCCCGGAAATTTTTACCACAATAATCGCACTGGTAGGGTCGCTCATCTGTGTGTGTGCGTGTATGGATGCGTAACTCTGCAGGCGTTCCAAACTGTTTTTGGCAAATGGTGCATGTATACTTCAATGGCCTCTTCTCTCCTGTATGTCGTCTGCAATGGTTTTTTAACTGCTCTTTAGTAGGGTAAGCTTTTCCACAGTCACTGCACATGAATGGACACTCATGGGTATGTTTGGTTCTAATATGACTATCTAAATTTACTTTTTGGAGAACGATTTATTGCATTCTGGACAAACAAATGCTCTTTCACCTCGATGGATCTTTTTATGGGTTTCTAAAGACCCACTGTAGGGAAACGACTTTTGACAAATATCACAGTATATGGTTTTTCTCCAGTGTGCGTCTATAAAATTAAATAATGCTTAAAAATATATATAAACGAGACAAATTAGTAATCTAAATATTCCATACCTTACCTTCATATGAATCTGAACTTGTGCGGGTGTAGCAAATGGCCGTGTACATACTTGACAACTGTATGGTTTTTCACCAGTATGAGTCCTAATATGAATTGTAAGTTTATTTCGTTCATAAAATCTTAGGCCGCATTCGTTGCACTGATGCTTTTTATCTTTGCTGTGTTTACGTAAGTGTTTTGTTAGATTTCCGGGTTCTACAAAACTCTTATTGCAAAGTTTACAAATATGGGGTTTCTCTCCTGAATGTATTTTCATATGCCTTCGTAAAGAGTGTATAGTTTTTACTTGTTTCTTGCACAATTCACATGTAAACTTGTTTTCTGATATGCAATTCTCCGAAGTACTATTGGCTGTAACATTAACAGTTTTAGGAATATTATTGCGCTGCAGTTCATTTTTGGAGTGATCTGCAATTTTGCCTTCATGCTTGACGTCTATGTCCTTAAATTCGGTGAAACTATCATCAAAATCAACATCATCAAAAGCATCCCTCTGTTGCCTTTCCAAAATAATACACCTCAACACAGAATCGTTATTTGCAACGCGAAGCTTGAATGCGTACCACCGACTTATCTCTCGTATGCAAAGATCGCACAGCAATTTAGGTAGTCCGTCGTTTTCAGCAATCTATAATCCCCAATAATGTTACCTTTAAAATTACATTTATATTCAATTTATCTTACCACCTTACCTGCACTGATGCAACTTCCTTCAACATATCTGCTAAACTGCCCTCAAACAATGGCCTTAGATCATCCTTTTGGCATAAGCATACACGACATATTTTCTCTATTTGTATATTTTGATATTCTTCATTGTAGTGTTTTATGAATGCGGAGAAATTTTGAAAATTTGTTATTCAAGAACAACCTCCCTGCTTCTGTAGTGCTAACATATCCTACTAACAGAGGGCAGGAGTTCCAAAAGGATTGCAGTATGGATACGGAAACAAATTAACGGAACGACATTTTTTAATTTTGTATATTATTTGTGTATAAATTTGCCAATAGAGTATTTATCCAACGCCTGCAAGTTGTAAGGCTACAACTAGATCGATTTTAGACCTCTAAAGTGGCCCACAACCCACTAGTGAGGTTAAAAACCACAAGTCACTCACTACTGTATTGCTGGTAGCACTGCCAGGCCATGTCAAATTCGAGATTTGCAGGTTATGTTTTGCGCCAGTCTGTGTGAAATAACAAATAAACCATATATGTATTACTTCTATATTGTTAGCGCCTCTAAGGGGGGGAGATCACAACGAAAGTGAGACAGACAACCAACTCTTCTACGCACTGGGTGCCTTGCGCGCAAGCGTCATCCGTAAACACGTGAACGAAGCTGTGCAGTTGGAATTCCAGGCATGCGTACGAGACTCGTAGTTCTCAGAGAGAGACTATGTAATAGATTCTCCCGTTTCCAGACCCGACTAGTAATATAGAAGTAATACATACATGAAATAAACAAAATCTAAGCTACAAACCTGTCACTTGTCACGAATAGCGTAAGAGTCAAATTAAAAGGTAAATTTCATTGATTCATTCATTCATAATCTTTAACCTCTTTTACTTTCGGTTTCATATTCTAAGATTAAATAACGCCGCCGTTCATTTGTCTAAAGTGACCATTTGTCCCGATTTAGACGGACAGTACCTAATTTACGTTACAAAGACCGGAAAGCAGGGCCGTAAGTAGGTATAGGCAGAGTAGGCCCCCGCCTACAGGTGCAAGCGACCAGGGGCGCCAAAATGGCAGTGGAAAAAATATTTCTTTCATAGTAATGAAACAAAAACAAATCAAGGAGTGGTCAATTTTACGGACAAGTTAATTTGTAATATTAAGGATTTTACCCTAAATAATGCTAATTATAATCATGAGAATTGCTCCCAATCTGGTCGACACATTAGATTCCATGCTGACGATCATTTTCTAAATTATAACAAATTACGAAGTTTCTAAAGTCAATTATATGTCACGACAGAGTGTCTCACACAGGCTTAATATTAATAGAGTGACCTCTTACAAATGATCTCATTTGAACAAAATATTTAAAAATTTGCAACAAAAAAAGGAAGAAAAACTTGTACCTAAATAAATACCAATAAATTAAACGTTTAAGGTTAGGTGACAGGTACAAAAAGTACCTTTAAGTATTATTATTATTTATGTTTTGTGTTCATATGATACTAAGTATAATCGTGTGAACTTATTAGTTAGAATTGCGTTTTATGTTTTTTATTCGAATTCCCATTATTTTGTTTGTGTTTCTAATAAAACTGAAATAGTAAAAGAAAACGCTTAGTAATGCGAATTACATTAATTCACAAAGAAAGGGAAAATCGCATTCGGTGGGATACGAACCCGTGTTCCTAGAGGGAATCTGGTGCCCTCTCTTCGCGACGGCTGGAACCGTGGAGTGGTGTAGATCCGTGCTACCGAAGCCTGCGCGCACTAGGTGTTACAAAGAGAGATTTCAGAAAAAATGTAATACATTACACAGCATGAAACTGTCTATGCTTGACTCGGAGGCTTTGAAGAAGTATTCGGACGCTTCGCGTCCTCGTATTCTTCAACAAGCCTCCTCATCTGCAAAGTATCACTTTCATGCCTTGTATTGTAATATACTATTATAATAAAGCACAACACTACATGCCATGTTAAACCGGTAAAAGTACCAAGGCTTTATTCAATGGGTTTACTATTTTCCGATTTTGTAAACAAACTTTTCATTACTTTTAATAGGGATATTATCGCAAAAAACAATTATTTATTATGCCGATTGGTTGTGTTTTTTAAAACTAAGAGCAGAAGTATATTTTATCTAATAATAAAGAAGGTTTATTACTGGCTTGCTGAATGCGCCCAAACGCTACGTTTAACTACACCCTATCGATTTTCAGTCTTCGCCGCCCGAAGCTAGTTCGGGTAGCATTCGTGGCAGGAAGATCTGCACGCATCTCACACTAATGCGCGAAACTTTAAATTCGGCATGCGCCGCAGATTACAGGTAGTTTATGTATAAGGAAATAATATATGTTTTGTTGTATTCATAATATAATATGTACTACCGTTATTAGAATTATTGTTTTATATTTTTGTCTTTTTATTTACTTTTATTTGTATTTTATTTTGTGTTAGACGCGTTTTTGTGTTATATTAAAATAATGAAACAATAATTGTACTGACCGGGGATGGCCGTCTCCCTGGCACCTTCAAGTTCAACTATGGTTGCAACTCGTATAGAATTAGTAAGTATCCGATGTCTACTGATCTTTCACATTACAGCACTTACTTTAAATCGGTAAATCCGCTCGGCTGCTACCCGCTGCAGAACCACTAGGCAGAGCAACATGTCTTTGCGGGATCCCTAGCCGGAACAACATGTCTTCACTCTCCTTAATTATCATGTAATCATCCATCACGAGCAAGAACCTCTGGAATCTATCGTTTGCTGTAGTTTCCAAAAAAAGCTACCAACATGATGAAAGCAAGTAACAGGTGCATTCTACAGTAGCTATCATCGGACGCATTAACTAAGAATACGCATAGCACCGCATTGTTGCAACTCATCCTGTTATAATTAATTATTGCTTCGAATAATCGCATACGCCAACAACTCCGAAAAATAAGGACGCTTTGACAAACATACGTCGGGCCAGTGCAAGAACTTCAAAAATTCTGCCCCGATTGGAATTCTATCCCTGACCAGCACACATGCTTCGACGCGGTACATTAGTTGCACCTCCACTTTGGTTCTATTTGCCAAGATGGAATTATAGTTTAGGGTTAAACATTTTCCAGAAATGGTAAGCTTAGTAACCAAAACTTAAAAATAATACACCTTTATAAACTACCAAATATTTTAACCTTAGCATATATTATTTTAACAGTTAGTTGTTTATTTTTAAATAAAAATTGTTGGATTTACTTTTGAATATCTACCTATTTGTTTTCAATATACATCATACATTCTGAAATAAATCCAGAAGTCACTTAAATTAGTATTTTATGTCACCTCTATCGTTAGTGTACTGAGGGGCGCAAAAATGTTGGCTTGCCTACAGTAACATTTTGCTTAGTTACGACCCTGCCGGAAAGTAGTGTTTTGCAGGTCAAACGAAGTAGATTCCAGGGCTCGCCTGCGGCTCGCTGTGGAAGCTTGAGGAAACCTGCAAAACATTTTTCGGTCATGTACCGTACAATATATTTTTACGAGATCCGAGTCCATACTTTCAAACTTGTGAATTTACTTTCGAAAACTGAAACAAAATATGACATTAGTATCTATTATTTGACGCATCCAAACCATAACACATACTTGTTTCCATAGTAACGAAGGTATCCGGAAATGTCAAAAGCTTTTACCGATTCGTGATACCAAGGCGGTCTAAATTGTTCCAGGCCATGACACTGGGCCTGCATAAAGTGACCTTTGCAATGGCCTAACACAATCTGGCAACATGATTGCGCTAACCTTTAACAAAAAATTACTAGTTTTGTTCACTAACTGAACAATCTGCCAGTGCACTGTTCCTGGCATTGTGATGCATACAAGTTGAAAAAAAAAATCTATAGAATCGCTGCTATTTACATTGTAGTGCGTCACTTCACTGTAATATTCTATTTAAAAACAATTCCTAATGGGTAGGTCGTAGGTACCTAATTCTCCATTGCTACTAATTTTGACTTTATCTAAAACAGTAATTTCTTCACAATAACTTGCCTGGAAGCTAGTGATATTGCATTCAGAACAAGTCTCTTCATCTTATTACCCTTTATATCCGCTCTTTTATAGTATATTATGATACAAGTGTATAAGTACGCCTTTAAAGCACGTACGACGAGTTTAAGAGCACGACGCGCTAGCGAAACGCTTTTAACGTCGCTAGTGCTTTAATGGCTCTTATACACGTGTATCGTACGCTATTTTTTCTACGATCGCAATAGAAATATAAAAACTTAGTTGGGTGACACTTTTTCCGTCATATTGTGTTAGCTATTCTATGTTATGTTGACATTAAAACTTACGGCAAAGTGTGTTTTAATAAATTATTAAAACACGCTTCCAACGGCAACGTGCAAATAAGACATATTTAGGGCGCTAATATCAAGAGTGCTACAAACGTCGCTTTTGACACTAGAAACAGTGCAAAAAATTGTCATTTTGACACGATCGTAGAAAAAAGTACTTTTCACACACAACACTAGCATTTTCAAAATTTATTTCCATTTTTCTGCCACCCTTCCATTAGATGGAAAATTGAACACGCTAACATATGGAGCAATTGATGAAGCGTAAGTTGACTTGCAGCTTAGTACGCAACACTTCAAACGCATTTGTGTAACGTATATGAACTGCCTTGTCAGAATAGTTTTTAATGTCAAATATATTTCAAACAAACAACACTTAGTGTGTCTTGGAATAGCCTAGCCCACAATCTGGCAACAGAGCCAGTGTCATGGCCTGCAACACTATAGACCGCCTTGGTGATGCCCGTTTTCCGATCTTGACCGGCAAAACACTTTTTACTAAAGTTTTTATAGTTGTAATATAGTGCACCTGTACCACCGAATAGTACCACGTAATCGGAAGTGTTTTCCGTCTAGAGATCCTCCACAATTCGGAAAATTCCAACGAGTTTCAAAATCGGATGCAATTTTCTCCTGTCCTTTGCGGATTCTGGAAACTGAAGGCAAATAAGAGAGATGAATTGAATTAAATGATTGAAACAATAAAAAAGAAAACATCTTTTAAACAATGAGACTTATCGAATGTACTAGTTCATCATGATGGTTTGTGGCATTCTATTTCCAAAGGTTTTTAAAGAGGTTTTAGTGTATTAAACACAATTCAACGTATTTTGACTTCAAATGAAGAATTAGATAAACTCTCTTGTATATTCAAGGGTAATACCACAAGCAGTGGATATATTTTTGACAAATATTTTGTCGTTTCCATGTAAATTATTGCGTTTAAATTTCACGATACAAAATCACATCAAAAATGTCACGAGCCGAAGGCGAGTGACATTTAAATGTGATTTTGTTGAGTGAAATTTGCAATAATTTCTATGGAAATGGCAAAATATTTAAAAAAATATATCCACTTCGAGTGGTATTTGGGACGACTATTTAACAATATTAATACATAACGATTAACTTTATTGCAAAATATTCCAACGATTAATATAATTATTCATTCTCAATTAAATTCAGCGGAATACTTCCAAAACACAGCATTTTAAAATTTTTAAACCAAGCCACACAGTTTGTTGGGGTTTAGTGTTACGTAACCTAGCGATATCACTAAGGACAGAACATCGTTGCTAAGCGATACTTCGCAACAAAGCTATTTATTTTTTGAGTACGTACATTGTTTTGTGAATATTTTGCATTGTGCCCAATATTCAGTGATATACTGCTGTTATTGGTTGAAAAAAGCAAATGTCTGCAATGTGATTGGCTTATATGTTATAGTGTTGAATAGTCTCTAGAATATCTATGCTAGAAACCGGATATATTGTCAAAAGTGCACACAATATTGTTAGAATCACGAATGTTTAGAAAATCATTCAAAAGAGTGCGAAACAGTTTATAAATGTTTCGATTGTAATAAAATACTTAAAAGAGTTGGTAAAATGTAGATGGAAATAAAACGATTGAAGAAGAAAATAAAATGATTGAAAAGGAAATTAAAAAATCTGTAAAGGGCTTTCCTCAGAACTTCCCTCGCAAGTAGAAGTAGTGACACTAAATATTTAGAAAAATCAAGGGCAACTAGGTAAAAATATCGTAACATTCCTAATACTACTGAAACAAAAAAGAAAACACTACGCAATTCAATATGAAGCAGACAGCGGGCCGAGCACTCGTTGATCGCATCGTATCACGAAGCTTTGCCTCATATCGATGAGCAGCAACTGCATTACATTCAACAGCGTATTCTTGCCCATTTTTGTAATTTTACGACAATTACCCTGCATCTGTTGGGTTTAATTTTTATCAAGTGTAAAGCCTGACCAACCTGTAAATTATTACCTTTATCTATTTCTTAGTTAACGCAAAAATAAACAAAATTTTATTTTTTTAAGTTGTTTGTCCTGTATATATGTGTACGAAATTCTTTTGGTTTTATGCCAGGTGGATATATAATCTGCATACAAAATATTGTATTTCTCCAACAAATAGTTTTTGAGTTATACCGCCAACAGACAGACAGACAGACACACAGATGAAATTGAGAAAACCAGTTTTTCGTCATCTAGGGACCTTGAAACGTAAAGATTTGAAGAAATATCATTGCAATACTTCCCCTGTCTTTTAGATGAGGGAAGTAAAAAGGTAATAAAATGGTAGAAAAAGGTAATAAAATAGTAAAGAAAGGTGATAAAGTGGCAGATAAAGATAGTAAAGACACAGATGCGGATGGGAAACTTGTAGAAATTGTTTTAAAAAAGTTGAAATGCTTAAACATAGGTACATGTGAAACCATAAAACAAAATGATAAGAAATATACAAATTTTAAGTTTATAGAAATTGTAACAAGGACGACTGCACTGTAATATTACCTGATAAAAATGTTAAAAGTAAAAAAAAATATTTATCAATGCAGTGCATGTAAAAACTATTAAAAAACCACTGGATGAAAAATAGTATACAATAAAAAACAATCCTGGAAAGAGAGCTTTAGCCAAAATATATTTAAATTCCTAATGGGTAAGTTTGGCCAGAGAGAAAATATGTGGGGAACAGTATATGTTACAGACGTTAAAAGATTTTACGAAATCTTATTAAATTAAAGAGACTTGATAATATAAAAATTACTGATATAAATGATAACATGATGCAATTTAGTTATAAATATTGCTATGATATAATATGTGTTTTTATTATTATAGAATAAAATAAATTAAATTAAAATTGTCTACCATACCAATTATTTTTCAAAGATCGGTAAATGTTCCATTAAACTGACTATTCTTGGGTTCACCAAATTAACTAGTAATATCTATGGTATTTTGCTCTCTTAAACATTGCATATAACCGTTATTGATAATATTTGCTAGCTCCAAAATTAAGAACATGAAAACTCAGCTCTCAGGTGTCGGGTTGCTTAAATTTATTTGAAAATGGCAGCACGCCACTGGGAAATAATATCAAAACTGCACTGCGCCGGTGCTCGAGTTGACAGTTAACCTTGACCTACATAAATTTCAGTTTGTGCGACTTTCTGCGTTGTGAAATGACTAGTAAAATCAAATTATGAGCAAATTAAAAATCAGGTGAGTTATGGATTGATTTTCTCTCCTTTGTGGTAGCGTCTGTACATTCTTTTGTTCTAGGAAAACCGGATCTTCGTTGTTTGCGTCTACTCTTTTGTTTCTTACATTCTAACCTCCAAATTTGGATTAAATTGAGATTTTTGGCTGATTATCGTTGCCTGGACAGAAACTAATGCTGGCCCTCGGTTGTGAAGCTCACGAGACACAGGTAGGCTCATATGTTTCACGCCCTTACGGTCGATTAATGAAAATTCCCACACTAACCTCGCTCTTGCATCGGTAACTGTTGCGGAAAGCCTTCCCTGGTGCCTGCGGTACCTGCGGTCGCCCTTTGATGCCGGTATCGCTGCTGGGATCCTCGGACAGCATGTCTCCACCTTCTGGACCCATTCGTAGCCCTCCAGAACGCTGGGATCTCGATTGCAATCTTCTCGGGTGCCTGCCGTTGCTGGTTCGTCGAAGGAGGCGTGAACATTTTTTTCTCTTTCAAGATGGATCGCCCCTTTTAACACCACTGGTTACACACATAAAACTGCACACTTTGGTAAAGTTTCAATTCTGTATCTTTATTTTAACCATATAAAAACTTTAATTACCTAATTGCAGAGTAAAAGGCAGATGCTGCTGGTGTCAACATTTAATAATAATTGAATTATCCAAGCTTCTAAAAACAAATGAACATCAAAAATCAAATACAAGGAAATCAGCTTAGTACAAATTAACAACATTTAACATTAAGTTCATATATTACAAACATTTAACTAGAACTCTTAATACTAAAATTATTGTCTTTCAAAGTAAATTGTTTATAACCTCTCTTCTTGTCCATTAAATTGTTTATAACAAATGTCTTTTTGCTCACATCACTTCATTGACTCACTAATAGCACTAAACTTGTCTATTTCCTGTTTACTGTGTCATTTAAAGTAAAATCCAGTGGTAGTGATAACGTGTAAGGACGTTGACCTCCAAACACGGTAAGCGCACGCTCTGGGCGGTAACAACACGAAAGCGCGCGTAAATACAAATTGGGTCAGAAGTGCTTATTTTATATTAGCTTTGTTGTTAAAAATGGACAAATGTGATAGTTGTAAAGATCCGTTACCTCCAGATAATGACTTTGTATTGTGCAAAGGTTGTCATAAAAAGTGGCATTACATGTGCGCAAATGTGCGGGAAAAAATTTGGCCCAAATATTCTACAGACTCCAAGGCCAGCTGGCGATGTTTGGCTTGCAAGTCGAATGAAGTTAAATCGGAAGAAAATAAAAATAAAACGGATTCTGGGAACAAGCAAATGCCGAATAAAGATCAACCTGCATCGATGGAGCACGATGTGCTACTGAATCCGGAACTAATAGCTCTAATTACGTCTACAATTAAGCAAACAATTAAGGAAGAAAATCAAAGTATTGTAACTAAAATAGATAGCTTCCAGAAAGCCATGGAGTATTACTCAGCTAAGACTGATGAATATACTCTTTTGATGACATCGCTGAAGAAAGAAAATGAAACAATAAAGAAAAACTATGAAGAGCTGACGGTGAAGTACACTAAACTGGAAAGGCAAGTTCAAGATAACAACATAAAAATAGAAGAAGATAGGCAATATTCGCGTAACAAAAATGTACAAATTGACGGAATACAGGAAGTTCAGGGAGAGAATGTAATAGATATGATAATCAACCTAGGAAGGTCGGTTGGAATGGTAATATCCAAAGAAAATATAGAAGCAGGGCACAGAGTACATTCAAAAACTTCTGCAAAAAAAAACCAATTATATTACAGTTCTCCAATCGAATTGTTCGAGATGATTTTATAAACAAGTGTAAAAGCCGCAAGTCGGACACTTCTGCTATCTATAATAATATGCCGCCCCAACCTATCTATGTAAATGAACATATGACGGTTTATTATAAAAATTTGTTTTATGAGGCAAAGCACAATAATGTAGAAGGTAAAAGGAAATTTAAATTTGTATGGTTCAAAAACTCAAAGTTATTTGTGCGGAAAACCGACACGTCAGCAATTATTCGAGTGTTAAGTGAGGGTGACCTCAAATAATAACTCCTAAATGTAAATTTTATGTAAGTACTTTTTTACTTTATGGATAGATTCATAAACAATTATCAAGCTGTCGAATATAAAACGTTGCAATCTACGAATGCAGAAGACTGTAAAAAACAGATAAGCAACAAAGCTGGTTTATCAATTTTCCATAATAACGTTAGAAGTATAAGCAAAAATTTTGAACAAGTTGAGAATTTGTTATGTGAGTTTGACTTTTATTTTGATATTATTGCGTTAACAGAAACTTGGAAAGTAGAAAATAAGGATAATTTTCGGTTAGTGGGTTATGATACCTTATATAATAATGGGAACTTTAATCAAAATGATGGTGTTGTGGTGTTTATTAAAAGTGTTTTAAAATATCACTATGAAATAATTAATTTAGGTTTACTAAAACTGTTGCGGATTCAGGTAGCAATGGGAAATAAGATTTTTTATGTAACTGTAATTTACAGACCGCCATCAACAGATGTAAATAATTTTAATGAAAATTTCAGAAACTATTTGAGTCAGTTGTGTAATCGTGAAAATAATCGTGGGGGACATAAATATTAACATTTTAAACGAAGCAGATTGTGTTACTGAGTATTTGAATAATTTGCAGGAATTTGGTTTTGTATCGTGCATAAATGGCTATACCAGGGTGCAGGAAGAATCAAAAAGTTGCTTAGATCATATTTTTCTAAAAAGTCAAGTTGAGCATAGTAACGTTATTCCTTTAATTTTAGAAACTACGAATACTGATCATTTTGCAATTATATTGAAATTAGATCTTTATTCTCAAGCTACGAACAAAGCTGAAATCATAAAAATTAAAAAAATGATTATAATAAATTAAATTTGGCATTAGAAAATGACCACTGGAATGACATATTTATGGATGATGATATTAATAGAATAACAAAAAACTTTATAGGAAAATTAAAATATTTAATAGATTACTGTACTGAAGTAAAGGAGAGGAAAGTGAGGAATATTGGAAGGAAACCATGGATAACGAAAGGGTTAATTACTTCAATTAAAAAAAGGGATGATTTGTTTCAAAAGTATAAGAAAAGGGGGGATTTAAATATTTTACAAGGGTATAAAAATTACAGAAATAAAATAAATAGTTTGATTATAAAAGCAAAAAGATTATATTATGAAAATAAAATCAAGGAAAAAGAGAATTTGGATGCGAAAGTGATATGGGATGTGGTAAATCAATCATTAGGTGTAAATAAAAGTCGAGCTGTTATTAAATCAATTAAAGGTGACAAAAATACAGTAATTACAAATAAAAAAGAAATAGCAGATACATTTAACAATTATTATACAAAAATTGCTGAAGAAATGGCCAATCAAATCAAGACTTCAAAAGGGAATAATAAGTTTATAACCCAAAATGTATGTACTAACACAATTTTTTTACATCCTACAGATGAAACCGAAGTAAAATTTTATATTTCACAGCTAAAAGTAAATAAAGCGCCTGGTCATGATGGAATAACAGCTGAGACGTTACATCGAATTGATAACCATGTGGCACCACATCTGGTCTTTATAATAAATAACATATTTCAAACAGGTAATTGTCCAGAACACTTTAAAATTTCAATCGTAAAACCATTATATAAATCCGGGGATAAAGAGCTAACTGAAAATTACCGACCGATTTCTTTAATATCTAATTTGGCAAAAGTATTCGAGAAAATTTTGAAAAAAAGAGTAATGCATTTTGTAAACAATAACAATTTACTTTCGGAAAGTCAATTTGGTTTTCGGAATAATCTAAGTACACAAAATGCAATAGCTAAATTCTCCAAAATAATACATCAAAACCTAGATAGCAGTAAACCAACCCTTGCAGTCTTCCTTGATTTAGCTAAAGCTTTTGGTACTATTAGTCATGCAAAACTTTTAGAAAAACTGGAAAGTATGGGAATTAGAGGCGTAGTGAATCTGCTTATTAAAAGTTATTTAGAAAACAGGAAACAGTTCGTACAGATTGATGAAGTTTTAAGTGATGAATTAAGTATTAAAAATGGTGTGCCACAAGGGACAGTACTTGGACCGATTTTATTTATATTACATTTAAATGATCTTTTAAAAATAAAATTCAAGGGAAAGTTGTTATCTTATGCTGATGATACTGTAATTATTTATGAATCAGTTAACTGGGATGCATTATTAGAAAAAGTGGAAACAGAACTAAAGGATATAAAAAACTGGTTGGACCAAAACCTATTAACAATCAATATAAAAAAAAACAAAATTTATACCTTTTGCATGTTACAACTCCGGCTTACCACTATTTAATCTAATAAAAATACATAAAATTGACTGTACAGTTGAAACATGTAATTGTAACATGACCATACAGAGAACGGAAACAATTAAGTATTTAGGAATTACTATAGATCATAATATGAAATGGGATAAGCATATACAGATTGTAGTTAAAAAAATTAGAAGTTTTATCTACATATTTAAACAATTACGTGAATTTTTACCGTTAACTATTCTTAAGCAAGTTTATAGAGCATTAGTAGAATCACATTTAACATACGGTTTAATAGAGTGGGGAGGTGTACAAAAAACCGTAGTTAAACCTCTGGAAATAATACAGAAAAGAATTATAAAAGTTATTTATAGGAAAACTATACGTTTTAACAGTGATAATTTATATAATGAGTCTAAGATCATGGACATTAGACAACTATTTTCTAAGATTACATTACAAACAATATTTAAAGATAAGAAAGTCATTGAAGACAATGTTATAAAGCATACTTACACAACTCGTGATAAACAACAGACAATAATTAACATTCCCTTATTAAAAAAGAATATTGGGCAAAGAAGTTATGAAATTTTGGCTATTAAGTTATATAATATTTTACCTCATAATATCAAAAACATAAATATATATAGAGCTTATAAGAAAAGTGTCACTGATTGGCTGTTGTATCCCAGATCACAATTGCATGAACTCTTTTAAATCGAGAAATTCATTGAGGTACAACTTCCACGTTCCTGAGTATTCTCCTGACTTAATAACTACATCAAATTATGTTTATATGTTTATTATGTTTATATGTACTATACCTATAGTTATAGTTAAAAAGCAATTACTCGCTGTAATGTAATAATTATAAGAAAATATTATTTTACCCACACACAAGTTGCCTAGGTAACTTAAGTGGGAGTACTTACTTATTTACAATGTACAACCTTTTGTTTTGTAAATCGAAAAACAAACATGTAAATAAACTTATTATTATTATTAATTTCTTCAAAAATAACTGTGTCCTTTTTGCCAAAATCTCTTTTATGCTAATCTTGCTTGCATTATCCAATTCGTAAATCCTTTCTTACCTTAATCAAATAAGCTCACAACGTCAGTTTTTCTTTAATTACTGTACTAACTAACGCTTCATCTCAAGTTCTGCACAATTTGAATTCTTGTGTCAATTTTAACTAATTCATGTCTGGCTTCTACATTGCCAAACTTTTGAAATTATAATTGAAATTCTTTTATTACTCCAACACTTGAAAGTGAGTTCCCCTATTTGTATACTCATTTGAATGCTATTAAAGTTGATCGTCCATTTTACCAGTATTATTCTGATTTAATAAAATTACATGACTTTTCCCAGTTATTTGCATTGCCTCGACTTTGTGCCTTTGTGACTGTATTTTGTATTTTCTGTATTGCAACCAGAGCCGAGTACAGGGCTAAAGACCATCGCAAATTTTCCCCCTTAATTTTTGGAAATCAAAATCACTGCGCATGCTTTTATCTCAACCATCATAAGTCGCTTGTCATGCGTTGTTATTTTAATTGTCATAAAATTATTCATTACTTGACTTTTTTGTTATTAATAGTCAGTTCAATTCAACATCTTACACTTTACTCTCCTATTTTGACTTTCTAAAATTACCTAACCTATCCCTATTCTAAACTAATCTAATCTAATGTGTGGTACAACATTTGTCCTATAACTAATCTATCCTACATTATGCTTTCTAAATATGGGTGCATCGACGAAACGTGGACCGTCCTCTTATTCTGCCATCTATTTCATTAATAAGTTCATAGGTATTTTCATTGCCCATGATTTTACTCACTCTGTAAGGTCCCTCATATGCGTTTAAAAACTTCGCACAGATCTTTTCTCTTCTATCTGCCACCTTGAGTTTTTTAATAATTACTCGGTTCCCGATCTTAAATTTCATTCGCTTTTTAATCTTCTTATTTTGTTTCTCCATGTAACGGTTCTGTGTTTTCCGGACTCTTTCCCTTGCTTTGTCCAACAGTTCATTTATTCCTGTCGCATCTTCTTCTGGCCTCCATGGTCTCGCAGGTATAATACTTCTACATATGGTTATTGGGCTGATCTCTGTTGTAATATTCGGTACGTTACTTATGAAATCTTCTACCTTCGGCAGGTATTGAACCCATCTATTATGGTGCTCATGGGTCATTATTTTTAGTTACTTAATCACTTCCTTTATGTACCTTTCTGCGACATTTGATTGCGGGTGTCGTATACTACAGAAATACGTTTTAATCCCCTTCTGTTCTAAATTGTTTATAAATCTTGCATTCTTGAAGTAACTTGCATTATCGGCTAACACGTTTCTCGGAGTCCCCACTTCTTGTTGGTACTTTTCAATAGACTTGATAACATGCTCGGTGTTACTATGTTTTGCTGGGTAAAGCTTGATGTATTTTGAGAACACGTCGACCATTATTAAAATATGTCTGTACCCGTATTGTCCTGGTACCAAGTTTCCCAAATAATCTATGGCAATTAATTCAAAAGGTTCGTTGACTCTTATACTTTGTACTGTATTCTGGTTTGTATGGTTCTTTTCTTTAGCTAACTGACATACTTGACAGCGATTCGTAAAATATTTGATGAATTTTAAATCGCTTTTGGTGTAAAAACATTCTCGAAATATTAGCCACGTCTTCCTTCCTCCACAATGTCCAAACGTTTGGTGAATTTCCCTGACAACGTTGACTACATCGTCTCTGCACAAAACTATTAGTTCTTTACCATCCAAATACTTTTACCAGTAATCCTTCTACAATCTTGAAACCTTTGTATTCCTCATTCGGGCTGTCTTGTACTAAATTTCGAATCTGCTGAAGTTCTAAATTTTCTTGCTTTGTTAATAAATCTTCTTTTGAAAACCTCCCATGTTGATACATTTTCTCTATCCCTGTTATTAGTTGTTTTTGCTTCTTATTCTTCGCTGCGTTTTTCCTGCTCAAGAAATCGGCTACGACATTTAAGTTTCCTGGTCTATGCCTTATCTCGAAGTTATACTGTTGCAAATACAACGCTTACCTGTATAATATATCGTTATGGAATGTTTTGTGCTTCATAAAAGATATTGCTGCATTGTAAGTTTCAATATAAAATTTATTTCCGGTCAAATAGAATTTTAACTTTTTTATTGCGAAAATGATCGCCAACATCTCCTTCTCAGCAATTGTGTATCTTGTCTCATATCCCTTCAGTATTCGCGAAATAAAACAAATTGGGACTTCGACTCCTTCCTGCACTTGTATCAGTTCTGCTGCGACTGACATGTCCGATGCGTCCGTTCTTAGAATGAAGTCTTCTTTAAAATTCGGGTACTTCAGTAGCAAGCCTTCATGAATTTTTTCTTTCAACTTATTAAACGCCTTCTCTCTTTCTTCAGTCCATATCCATTTCGTTTCCTTCCTCAGTAATTCAACCAAGGGCAATGTTAAATCAGAATAATTCGCTATAAACTTCTTATAATAGTTTAAAAGGCCAAGTAAACCTCTTAATGTTTTTAAATTTTTCGGACGGGGCAAATTCTTTATTTCTTCTATTCTTTCTGTACTTATTGTAACCCCTTTGTCGCTAATTTGATAGCCTAAATACGCTACATTATTTTTCATGAATTGACACTTGGCCAAATTTAATTTTAAACCGTTTTCGTTTAAAGTACTTATCACTAAATCTAAATGTTTCAAATGTTGTTCCACATCTTCTGAAAATATAAGAATGTAGTCTATGTAGTGAACACAAAAGCTATCGAATTTATTTAATATTTGCTGCATGGCCCTTACTAAAGCTGCGCACGATGTCGTTAAACCAAACGGAACCACCTTGAATTGAAAAATTTCCCCCTCTATGCAAAAACCTGTGTATTTTCTTGAGTCCTCATGTAACGGTATCAACCAAAATGAATTCTTCAAGTCTAACTTTGATAAGACCTTCTTGTCACATATTTGGCTCAATAAGGCATCAATTGTTTGCGGGTTCTCATATTGGGGTTTCGCAATTTCGTTAATCTTACGTGCATCTAAACATAATCTAAGACTACCGTCGCTCTTTTTTACCACCACCATTGGGTTTACGAAGTTGGTTTTGGAACGTTCTATCACACCATCGTCTAACATCTGTTGGATCTCGTGCTTGACCTTTTCGCGCTGTGCAAATGGTATAGGATACGATTTCGACTTAAAGCCTAAAGATTCGTCTACGACAAGTTTGTGGCAATATTTCTTTGCTTGTCCGGTTTTCTGATTTATAATATCTTCATTCTTCTCTATGATTTTCATTATCTTGCCTTTGTATTGTGTATAATCTTTTCATATTTGCTTATCATCCAGCATATTTTCCCATATCGCATAATTATTTATAGCAATTTCGTCTCCGGCTCTATCAGCTCGGCAACAATTCTTATCATCGTCTCCGGCTCTATTAGCTCGGCAACAATTTACATCGTCTCCCGCTGTTATCTCAGCTGGGCAACAATTCTTCAGCTCATGACCTTTACTGGACCAAGGCTTTATAATATTATCAACTTGTATACACTTCTCCAATCCATCTATTCTTATCCCTACTTGCTGAATGATGTCTACTCCTATGACAAATTGTACACTCAAAGCTGCTACGATATAAAATCTGACATCGAATTCCTTTTCATTTATGCATATTTTAATTGCCAATACTTTGCTAGTTGTTGATATTTTCTTTCTTGTTGCAGACAATAGTTCGATCTTGTTAACTTTTATAATATTGCTTCGTAAACTATTCATATGATTGTTTATTACTTCCTCCTGTACTAAGGAAACCATTGCTCCACTATCTATTAGCGCATAGTATTCTTGATTTAAGATTTGAAATTTTATAAATGGTAAACACGAGTTAGTTACATTTTCTTCGTTCTCCTCTAACAAATATTCCCCCGTTCTCTCATTAGTAATGGCAAAATTCGCGAAGCACTTAAAACTACTATTGTTAATCTTATTTATTAAAATTGGGTTTTTTAGCCCCCGAAGGTTCTTCGTGTACTTCGGCTATTGCTATTTTGTCGAGATCTTCATTATCATTTTGTCTTGCCGTACTATCAAAGTAGATTGTGTTGATGTACTGCCGGTCCTTATTTTGGTCACCTTCTATCTCTTGACATCTCCGTTTATTTCTCTCTTCTATCAACTCGTCGTAGTTTTTCCTATTGTATTCCCCCCTATTAACATTATACCGGTTTTGATATCCCCCGTTAGTGTTGAACCCTCTGTTTTGATTGTTTGTTCTATTGTAGTTAAAATTCCCCTGATTTCTTCTATCCGGTTAATTGAATCTGTTCTGATTGTAATTATTATTATTGTTCGGCCTAAATCTGTTTCCGAAATTATCATCCAATTTTCTTTTTATACTATAATTTTGACGTTCGGATGTTTTGGTTTCATTTCTCTCGTTAAAGATGGCTAAGTCATAATTTCTCACGATTTCCAGAAAATCACGCAAGGTTTTAACATTTTGTACCGCCACAGCTCTTGTAATTTCTGCTTCCAGGTGTCGCGACAAGTGTTGCACAATTTCCTCCTCTGCTAGCTTCGGCGTTAGGTACTGGGCTTTGTTATATCGATTCATTACATACATTTTCCTTGAACCGCTCTTGTCAATGTACCTTCCAGTCGTAAGTTCGGTTCTCACCTGCGCCTGATGCGAGCTGCTCCAATACTGCTCCATGAAAAGTTGTCGGAACTCCTTATACGTTGCGTATTTTTCTTTCACTATGCTGTGCCATACTTCGGCGTTCCCCCTCATAGTCATGTTTATCACCTGCCGTTTTCTACACTCGGTGACTGTTGTCTTCATAATGTCATCTAATTTGGTTAGGAAAATCATTGGCAGCTCCCCGTATCTGCCTTCAAACCTAGGTATAAACTCGGTGCTGAAACTGGGAGGTGCAACGCTAGCAGGGTACCCTTGTACTAATTCCATCCTCTCGTTTACGCCCTGTAGCTCCCTCGTAAGTCTGCTATCTACCATTTCTATACGGATTGCGTTCCGATTCCTTTCTTGGCATACCTCATTTAATTTGTCCTCTGTGTTCTTTTTCAAATGACCTAGTTCCTGCTCTATTTCTTCCTGGTATCGTACCATCCGTCCCTGCGTTGTAATTTCCAACCCTAACATTTTGTTCTCTATTTCTTCTTCTTTCTTGGTTAACCTATCCTCGACAACCTGTAACACTTCTTGTTGTATCTCGCTTCTAGTTGTTTCCTTGAATTCTTCCAATTTTTGCTCTAAGCCGTCCATTCGCGTTTGTAACTCTTCCCTATTTTGAATTTGCATTTTCTCAAACTCTTCTCTTACTGCTGCTACTAATATTTCCGCATGCCTTTCAGCCCTGTCTTCTCTTTCCACTGCATCGCTTCTGATTGCCTCCATACTGCTCGTGATCGTTTCTTGCAATCTTTTTTCCCTGTCTTCAGCTTCTATTCGGTTCGTTTCCAGTAATCTTTTTTCCCTTTCTTCGGCTTCTATTCTGTTCGCTTCTAGCAGTTTTCTTGTCTTTTTTGCTTCTATTGCCAATTTCTTGTCCCTTTCTTCCGCTTCTATTCTGTTCGCTTCTAGTAATCTTTTTTCCCTTTCTTCGGCTTCTTTTTTGTTCGCTTCTAGCAGTTTTCTTGTCTTTTCTGCTTCTATTGCCAATTTCTTGTCCCTTTCTTCAGCTTCTTTTTTATTCTTTTCAAATAGTGCCTCAATTATTCCTTTTAATTCCCCCTCTAGCTTGGAAGACTGGGGTTGTTGTTTTTCGGCTTGATCGCCCTGGGTTTCAGTTTCTGTGGACGGCCCTTGTGCCTCTGCCATTTCTTCGGCTTGCTGTTCCTTTTCCTCGTTCTTCTTTTGCCTTCTAGTCATGCTGTTCTCTTTTTTGTGATAAAGCGCTCACACCGTCGACAAAACACCCACACAAATACACAGCCTATTTAAAACTATAAATACGAACCTACACAATTTTGGTTGATCATTCACTTTGTAATAAGCCCAATACGTGGTATCTATCCCTATTTTTTGAAAAGAAAAGCTACGCGTTCAGAACGCCTATGTGTTATGAAATAGCGTCCGATTATTATTAATTGCTAAATCGATTTTGCCCCACGTTGCTGGCGACAATTTGCTATAATATAATATGTGTGTTTTTATTATGATAGAATAAAATAAATTAAATTAAAACTGTCTACCATACCAATTATTTTTCAAAGATCGGTAAATGTTACATTAAACTGACTAATCTTGGGTTCACCAAATTAACTAGTAATATCTATGGTATTTTGCCCTCTTAAACATTGTATATAACCGTTATTGATAATATTTGCTAGCTCCAAAATTAAGAACATGAAAACTCAGCTCTCAGGTGTCGGGTTCCTTAAATTTATTTGAAAATGGCAGCACGCCACTGGGAAATAATATCAAAACTGCACTGCGCCGGTGCTCGAGTTGACAGTTAACCTTGACCTACATAAATTTCAGTTTGTGCGACTTTCTGCGTTGTGAAATGACTAGTAAAATCAAATTATGGGCAAATTAAAAATCAGGTGAGTTATGGATTGATTTTCGCGCCTTTGTGGTAGCGGCTGTACATTCTTTTGTTCTAGGAAAACCGGATCTTCGTTGTTTGCGCCTACTCTTTTGTTTCTTGCATTCTAACCTCCAAATTTGGATTAAATTGAGATTTTTGGCTGATTATCGTTGCCTGGACAGAAACTAATGCTGGCCCTCGGTTGTGAAGCTCACGAGACACAGGTAGGCTCATATGTTTCACGCCCTTACGGTCGATTAATGAAAATTCCCACACTAACCTCGCTCTTGCATCGGTAACTGTTGCGGAAAGCCTTCCCTGGTGCCTGCGGTACCTGCGGTCGCCCTTTGATGCCGGTATCGCTGCTGGGACCCTCCGCCAGCCTGTTTCCTCCTTCTGGACCCGTTCGTAGCCCTCCGGAAAGCTGGGATCTCGATTGCAATCTCCTCGGGTGCCTGCCGTTGCTGGTTCGTCGAAGGAGGCGTAAAAATTTTTTTCTCTTTCAAGATGGATCGCCCCTTTTAACACCACTGGTTACACACATAAAACTGCACACTTTGATAAAGTTTCAACTCTGTATCTTTATTTTAACCATATAAAAACTTTAATTAATTGCAGAGTAAAAGGCAGATGCTGCTGGTGTCAACGTTTAATAATAATTGAATTATCCAAGCTTCTAAAAACAAATGAACATCAAAAATCAAATGCAAGGAAATCAGCTTAGTACAAATTAACAACATTTAACATTAAGTTCATATTTTACAAACATTTAAATAGAACTCTTAATACTAAAATTATTGTCTTTCAAAGTAAATTGTTTATAACCTATCTTCTTGTCCATTAAATTGTTTATAACAAATGTCTTTTTGCTCAAATTACTTCATTGACTCACTAATAGCACTAAACTTGTCTATTTCCTGTTTACTGTTTCATTTTCTTCAAAAATAACTAACTGTGTCCTTTTTGCCAAAATCTCTTTTATGCTAATCTTGCTTGCATTATCCAATTCGTAAATCCTTTCTTACCTTAATCAAATAAGCTCACAACGTCAGTTTTTCTTTAATTACTGTACTAACTAACGCTTCATCTCAAGTTCTGCACAATTTGAATTCCTGTGTCAATTTTAACTAATTCATGTCTGGCTTCTACATTGCCAAACTTTTGAAATTATAATTGAAATGCTTTTATTAACTCCAACACTTGAAATTGAGTTCCCCTATTTGTATACTCATTTGAATGCTTTTAAAGTTGATCGTCCATTCTACCAGTATTATTCTGATTTAATAAAATTACATGACTTTTCCCAGTTATTTGCATTGCCTCGACTTTGTGCCTTTGTGCCTGTATTTTGTATTTTCTGTATTGCAACCAGAGCCAAGTACAGGGCTAAAGACCATCGCAATATAAAGATTGTTATGTAGAAAATGATTTCAACACAAATGTATTCATAGCTGCTTTTACAACTACAAATGCCAGATTAACATTGTATGAAATGTCAGATATATTACGAGAAAACGTAGTTTATTATGACACGCGTTACATATATAGACGATGATAAAAATACTGTCAAAACAGGATGTTTATTGGGAGATTGGACCAATCAATTAGGTGAGGGTGTATAGATTATTGATTGGATATCGACGGATTCAAAGAGTTATTGATAAAACTAATACAGGCAAAGCGGTTTGAAAAACAAAAGGATTTACATTAAACTGTAAAAAATAAAAAAAATCAGATAGTCTAGATAATATTTTAGAAAATAAAGATAAGAAAATTATTACATATTATCATCGAATTACCAGAGATGCAAATACTAAAGAACTTAGAAATAAAAAAGAAACAAAAGAATTTGGTTTTGTTTATGATAAGAGAGTTATTCTAGAAAACTTTGATACAATACCGTTTGAATACTAAGGATAGTAGGCATCTAGTGAAAAATAATAAATTAATGTAAGTGGAAATAAATTCTCAGACTCTGTCCAATCATGAGCTAAGACATTTTTTATATGTAAATGTATAACTGTATAACTATAAATTTAAAAAGCAATGGTATATCTGCAGGTCATTATAAAATAAATGTTGAAAAGTTTGACTTTCATCTTGGAGAAGAGGAAGAATGTAAATAATTACAACAAATGGTTATAAAAAAAATATTAAATCATTAACAAGTAAGGGGTGTGTGATCCACAATTTGTCATAAAATAATTTTTAAATTTTCGAAAAATCTTTGGCAGTTCAGAGCCGAAAGCGAAGTTCGAGCAATGAGCGGTATTTAGACCGAAATTTTCTCATTGATATTATCTGTTTGTTGTGTGTCTGGGGTTGCTGCATTATTAAACAGGGCTTTTCTAGCGTTTAAATCGAAAAGAAATGAACCTAATCCATTAGTTGGTAATTTAACAATCTCGGCTCCACCCCTGGATTCTCGAAGTTCACCGAATGTTACCGAGTTGGCAAAGCCAAAAAGAGTGAGGCTTTAGTTGACTGCGTGTTCTCCAGTTATATAAAGAAACATCTTTAAGAGGTTCATAACCAAAATGTTTATTTGTGCTCTTTAGGCAGTTGAAAACAAAAGGCAAATTGATAAAAACATACGAATTTTATGATACTTAAAAGCGGGGATGTTTCTAGTTAAAATATTAATTTATTCTGTGCAGGCCAAGCTCCTTCATGGGGTGTTAGTGCGTCAACATTATTACCATTATAAACTTTTATGATATTGAAAAATGATGTTTTCGATGAAAAGTAGGATAAAACTTGAATTGTCCTATATATTTATATGATACTTAAAAATGAGGGTTTTACTTTAAAATCAAAATTTGTCCTCGATGGGGATATATATTTTTATTATATTTACAGAGACGTGCTGCAGCTGACGTTAGAGAGAGAGAGAGAGAGGTGCTAAGTTAAACAGAGTATTTGTTGCCATTTTGGATGTATCTCTGCTGTATATGTAAATCTTCAACTCGTTTAGTGATGTACAAGTCCGGGAGGTGTAAGATTCAATCAGGAATATGTATCTCTCCTGTCTTTGCTATTTGTCACGTTCAGTCATGTTATAAATAACCACCGTTTTCATCGAACATACTCCAAGTCTTCTTTCCTTTCTTGTACAGGGCAGATGTCTTATCACATCCACTCATTGTGTGTGCAGAAAGTATGTGGTTTTTGTAATAGTGTACAATTTTTCATGTGTGACCCAACGTTCGGCATGAGGTGCGTGACGTTTGCTTTATTTGGGGTTCTAGCCACGGGTTCTAGGTAAATTGCTCGAATGTAATTGCTCGAAAACGAATTGCTCGGAATCAGTTGCTCGAAAGTCAATTGCTCAAATGTGACTTTGCTTGAATTGCAAGTTTCTCGAACAGCAATTTCTCGATTATCTGTTGCTCGAAAAAAATAAAGTTGTGAAATAGCCCTAACTCGAATCAGTTAATATCAAATATATAAAAAAACACAAGTTACAAATTATAATCTTTATTAATAAAAAATAGGTATAGGGTATGTAATTAAGTTAAAAATGATAAAAATCAAATATTATATGTTTTTAATATGATATGTTATGTGCTATTCCATGGACATAATCATATATATTTCTGTCATGTCCATAATGTTATTCACTAATATTAAAAGTCTCTGTGCACTATCCCGATATATTCTTCGACTTATGGTGTGTTGTTGACCGCTGACATACTGTTCTATCCGTAATTCGTTCAAACTCTGCTCCCTCTTTAATGCCGAAATAAATTTCCAGTTGTTAAGACCACATAAATTCGAGCAAAACATTTTCGAGAAATTGCGATTCGAGGAATTTGTATTTCGAGAAAAGTTACATTCGAGCAATTTGATTTTCCAGCAATTGATTTCGAACAATTGAATTCGAGGAATTTGCCGGAGACGCTAGCGTAGTAAACGATCACATACTTCACATAGGATTGCATTTTTTTTTGTGTATACTGGACGTGACCATACGACTTTTCGTAGTATCATAGCTTCACCCACTATAACTTCGTATTCGACAGGCAAAATGTGTTTTGATCTCTTCGTCACTAGGGGTGCTCGGCTCTAAGAGATCACATGTAGTAAATTTATCAAGACTTATATGTTTTTTTCTCAATTCGGTGTTTTGGAATAGCGCTGGTGGGTACAGGACTAGTTCATACTTCAAGTATGTGTTCAGATCTTTCTCTGTTTTCATGGCCCATGATATCCGCATAAAGAGTTTTTTTGTGTCTACCGGAGCTCCACCTTCACGCACTTTACTACATTGCTTTGTTTTTGAAATAGGTTTTATTTGTCCAATCTCTCCAATTTTATGTTTTCAAATGTAATCGACGTACTAAAACCACTCAAAATTAATGCAAAACACTTTTATTGAAAACTATAATATTTATGAATAATATTTATCGAACTAAACATGCGTCTCCGTTAACATTCCAAAAGAAACTGAACAACTCATTTAGGCGACGTGATGTAAGAAGGCTTGTGAATCAGCCGATAACTTCCATCTCGATCACGTAACGGTACAGTCGGCTAACCTGACTCCCTTCACGTCCTCGGGAAGCGTCGTTGACTATGGCCTAGAGCCTGAAACAACAAAAATATAACTAACGACTGTTTTAATTGTAAGCAACAGAAAATGAACGTAATTTATTTGTCCGCATCGTCATCGCTGTCCGCGTCGGACTCGCTTTGTGAAACAGTCGTTTTAAACAGTTTCATTTTATCACTGGGACATATCCCTGTATATGCCGTTTGCGAACGTTTCGACCCTGGCAGTTCTTCAACTACATATCGATCGTTATCGAGTACTTTTGTTACTAAGAAGGGACCCTTAAAGCGTGGCTCGAGCTTTCGACTATTACCGTCATTACTAGTCTTAGTCTGTTGGACAAGCACGTGTTGTCCGACACCGAACGTTTTCGGTCTGGCATGCCTAACATCGTAATGTTGCTTTTGACTGGATTGACTCTCCTTAATTGTCTGAGAGACGTTCTCTCTCAAAGTCTCCAGGTGCAGGTGTTCGTCCTGGCAAACTTCGTTAGTTAAATAGGCGTCGTTTACGCCACGTGGACGGTATCCGAAGAATACCTCGTAGGGGGTTTTGCCAGTCGTAGAACTGACAGTGCTGTTGACTCCCCATCGTACATTGCTCACAGCTTCATCCCAACGATGCTCATCGTCTACTGCGGCCATTAGGGATGATAATATGGTACGATTCATTCTCTCCACCTGGCCGTTTGCTCGTGGAGTCGCAGTGGCGCAGAGTACCCGTTTGAGACCCAGGCTAGCACAAAATTCGGTAAAGGATTTGCTCGTAAAAGCTGTGCCTCTGTCACAAATGAGTCTGCGTGGCACTCCAAATGTTTCAAAAATTTCATTTAGGAACTTGACTACTGGATTGGTTTTTGTATCGGATACGGCCTTCATAAATACAAATTTCGTGAACCCGTCAACAACCACAATTAGGTATCTGTTTTTCTTAATACTGGTTGCAAAAGGGCCCAAATGGTCGATGTGTAAAGTATCCATAGGCACTTTCTCTTTCTCGATAATATTCAAGTTGCCTGATTTCTTACCGCCGGGATTTTTGTTGTATAAACAACCGTCTAAACGTTCTGCTGGCTTCTTAACATTGCAGTTGTTAGCCTCATGTCCCAACAAATGGCACCGTTTGCACTCCATCCTTGGCTTCGGACACTTTGATTGCATATGACCACGCTGTTTGCAATTGAAACACCTTAATCCAACATGGTCGGTCCTTACTGCATGCTGTTGACGCTTCAAACTTAAGGAATGCCGTAAATCACTCCTGTAAGCCTGTTTCGCCACCATCTCCTTGGATGTGGAAGGCGACGACTTGCGTTCTGCGTGTTTCTCATCTCTTAGCGTTGATAAGTACTCCTCGTATAAGGCTTCTGGTGTTACGTAACGACCAGCACGAGCTCCATTTTGTATCACAGGATCGGTTATGCCATCAATCAAACAGGATACGGCGTTTCGACCTGAAATCTGGCATGTTCGTAAAAACTCCATTTTCTGAAAATAATACGTTGTCATCGTTTCCGTAGTGAGTTTTGTCCTGTTCAGCATTTTTCTTAGAACAGTCGCACAATCCACGTGATCCGGGAATGTCTTAGCAATAAGAGTCTTCCACTCACCCCACGTATAGTTGTAGTCCGTTAAATTGTTGTACCAGTTCTTAGCCATGCCAGTTAATCGTGACTGCATGTGGTAGATAGCGGTTATGTCGTCCCATCCATTTATTAATTTCAATTGGTCAATCTTTTCCAACCATTTGAGTGCCGAAAGGTTTTCGTTTTCAGGATCAAACTCAGGAATACAATCGCTACGTACCGTTGAATGGCGAGTCTCCGATTGGTGGCCCTGTCTTGTCAGATTTTTTTACCAAAGATTCCAATTTTTCAATTCTTGCCTGGTAGCTCTCAATGCTGTTGTGCGATCCTGACATAGAGCGGACTTGAGGCGTAGAATCGGATGAATTGCGTAACATGGCGAACGTATTCGCAAATGGCGGTTAACAATGGTAACCTCAGGAGACAATGGTGGTCGTCCTCTAGGAGTAGTGGAACGTATATCAGGCGAACGTATTCGGCTTACTGATCGAGATGAGCGACGTTTACGCTTGTGCCTTTCTTCCGACGAATTTCTTGCTTGCGTCACTGACGATCGTTTTCGAGACAGCGAAGCACTGGTTTTCTTATTTTTCCGGTAGCGTTGTTTCTTTTCAGAACAAGAGCTGCTGCTGGATTCCGTTTCACTGGTTTTCGATGAACCTCCCATATTAACGTACTTACAATGTAACGTTTCCAACTTCGAATACTAACACGTAACACGATATTAATAATGCACGTAGATCTGATCCCGCACCTGAACTGTAATCGACGTACTAAAACCACTCAAAATTAATGCAAAACACTTTTATTGAAAACTATAATATTTATGAATAATATTTATCGAACTAAACATGCGTCTCCGTTAAAATTCCAAAAGAAACTGAACAACTCATTTAGGCGACGTGATGTAAGAAGGCTTGTGAATCAGCTGATAACTTCCATCTCGATCACGTAACGGTACACAAAGTTCTTCTTAATTATTTCCTCAATTCAAGCTTCAACCAAGGCTTCCGAAGAATCAGTTTATCAAAGCATCAGCGACAACTCCTATCGCGATGGAGATTAGGTTGTCAGTGTTCACATCGATTGGACTGTGATCATTCAGCCACGTAACGAATTTCTTAGCGGATTCGCTCTCTAGCTTTCTACGAGAACAGTTCGTTTTTAAGCGTTGCGTGCGGTTTCATGATTAGTGTGATATCTATGCACGTGTATAGGAAGATTACTTCAGTAAGTAACAAAAGTTTATATTTCTCGACAAAAATCGGTCGTGGGCAGTTCGGAGGGCAAACAAATAATATAATGAGCTCAGGTGAATTGTCTAACAACACTGTAATAGTCGAATGCAGGCTTTCACGGCCGTTGTCCATAATAGTAGGTTCTTCCGGGTTATGCCGTGGTCGTCGATTTGAACTTGACGTTTGGCTGCTCATGCTGTCAGCTTCTTCAGAAGTTTTCTAAAGACTGATGTTGGTGCCTTTTGCTCCTGGTTATATACCGAGGAGCCGTTACGGTTGGCTGCTCATGTAGATCTTGTATGTTATTGGGACTTGTCGTTTTTCCGCTTGGTTGCTCACGTGAAACTTGTTTATGGATGGTTTGGTTTTGTAGAGCTACCTTCCATGTGTTACTAAGGCGATAGCCGTGTTCTCGATTGAAATTGTTTGGATTTTTAATAATTTCAATACACTGTAATAGTTGCGCGGCCGGATAATATGGATTGGGGATCCATTACAGGGCAAAACGTGATAATTCAGAACTCTCACCGCCTACCGAAGTTAACAAAAATATCTATGCAATCCCAATTAATTTCTAACTGCCAACATATATTACGCTCTTTATACCAACGATAAAAACAAAGCCTCAAGTGGCTCAGCTGACCAAGCCGGTAAAACAGATACGAGTCCGATTCAAGCAACGGAGTGCAAAACTAAAGTTCTTCCAATTTTCCTGCATGACGCCAAGCATTACCAAAATATCGTAAAGGACATTAAGGAAATAGTCAAAGAGGAGTTTACGGTTGCGACTAGAGGAACGTCAACAAAAATAAACCTGACCAGTATAGAAGACTACCGTAAACTAACAAAATTCTATACTGAAAATGAGCTCAAATACCACACCTTTCAGAATCCGGAATCTAAAAACTTGTGTGTAATTATGAGAAATGTCCCAACCTCACTCTCGGAGATTGAAATAACTGGAAAATCAGTAAAACTCGATTACCCTGTTGTGAATTTTGCTACATTATATAACAAAGATAGGAAACCAATGCCGCTATGTGCCATATAATTAACTAATAATTCCAAAGCTAATGAAATATACGGATTAACCAAACTTTATCACAGTATTATATCGATTGAGCCAAGAAGAAAACAGAGGGAGGTTCCTCAATGTAAGAACTGTCAAAGATACGGTCACACGCGTAACTACTGTTCTTTGGATCCACGCTGCGTTAAATGTAAGGGCAACCACTTGTATACACAATGTACGAAAACAAAAAATAAAGACAATCCGGAATGCGTAAACTATAGAGGGGGAGGGGACATCCCGCGAATTACAGAGGTTGTAGTTATTATATAAAAACGGTCCGTAAAAACCCAAGTAGCCAACCTCGTAACACACAGCGCAGCCCAGAACAAGATAACGTTCAGTCCGGCGTAAGACAAAATTCGTATAAAAAATTTACGACTCCTGGCAAACTATTCACACACGCAGTCAGAGGAGAAAGTGACCACGTTAGCAACCGACCACAAAACACCAGTATATTAGGATAAATTATTAAAACAATTATTGAGGTTATCTTACCACACTTTGATAAGCTGCAACCTATCATTTCAACATTAATCCCTGCCTTGCTTCAGTATGTATCAAAATAATAACACGCTCAGAACATTGCAACACTTGACGGTGATCAACTGGAAAGCAAATGGGGTCAAAAATCAAAGATCTCTTCTTATTTCACTTTTGGCTAGATACAGTGTAGATATTGCGTGTATAACTGAAAAGCATTTAATTCAACACGAAAAATTCTCAATACCTTCCTACAGAATAATAAGATACGACCGGCCTGCTCCAGTCGCCTCCGGAGGCGTAGCTATAATCATTAGAAGAAATATTAATGATTATCCCCTCGGATTAGATGGGTTAACAAACCTGGAACCAACAGCTATAAAATGGAAACTAACAAATGGATGCACTGTGAAAATTGTCAGCCTAACCGTCGGCGTCGGCTCCTAGAAAGCGACATCGAAACTGTATTTGACTCATCCAAAACTACAATAGTCATTGGAGACCTTAACAGCAAAAACTAAATATGGGGATGCAGAGAAAACAATCCCGATGGCGCGAAACTTCATACTTTTTCATCTGCACATACTATACAAGTAGTTGCACCTACAGAATATACGTACCATCCTTATAGATTGGACCACTCTCCAGATATTTTGGATATCGTTTTAATTAAAAACTTCACCAAACCTATCCATCAGGAAGTTTTAACAGATATGGACTCGGATCATATCCCTGTGTTAATAACATTTGAAGATAGTCCAAAATGGCATGATAAGCTGCCTAGGCTAATTATAAGCATAGTGAATCGGGATAAATTCGAAGATAACCTTAACAGCGTCTTGGTTATCCAAACGACCTCCAAACCCCTGCAGCTATAGACTTAGCCGTACACAAGTTTACCAACGATATAGTGGTGTCAGTAAAGTCAGCCACTGGTCCAGTAAACAAGCGATCCAACACGCGCCCGCATCCACCCTATTTTATCCTCAAAATAACCAAGCAAAAAAATAAAACACTTAGGAAAGAACAAGAAACCCAGCAATAAGGCAACAACTAAACCACATGATACGCAACGTCAAAGAAGAACTGGAAAAATACAGAATTACTTCCTATCGAACATATATTGAAGAACTGGAGTCGAAAGATTTAACACTATGGGGAGCTACTCGACGAATCTTACCACAACCAGACCTTACATATTCTTTAAAAATCAATAATGTTGTACACGCTTCTGACAAGGACAAAGCAAAGGCGTTTGCCGACTTCACGGAAAAAAGCTTCACAACTCAGATAAATGATCAGCAGAGGAGAGAAGTTCAGCACTCACAAGAAATTATAGACACCTGCCTAAAAGAACAGTGTTACAAATAAACCCTACCTCACCGAGGGAGATTAAGGAATATATCCAAGGATTAAAACTTAGAAAAGCACCTGGATGTGATTTAATCCCAAACATAGTCCTAAAGAAATTAAAGCGAAAAGCCATTGTTTATTTAACAGCCATTTTTAACGGATGTTTGAGAATTTTATATTTTCCAATTTCCTGGAAAGAGCCTATCATTATTCTCATTCACAAACCCGGTAAAGATAATAGAACCGCAGAAAATTACCGGCTGATAAGTATTTTGCCTGCTATGGCCAAAATACTGGAGAAAGTAATGCAAAGAAGAGTAAATGAACATCTGATAACCGAAAACGTCGTCCCCTATCACCAGTTCGGATTCAAACCGAAACATTCAACGAATCATCAACTACTTAGAATAGCGGAAACAATTGAAAGAGGCTTTGAGAGCAAATCACATACGCTAATTGCGTTTCTTGACATAAGCAAAGCTTTTGATTCGGTTTGAATTGCATAAACTTGTAAGAATCAAACTTCCAAAACACTACATATAGTAAAATCATTTATGGAATCAAGAACACTTAAAATACTTGTTGGATCAGTGCACCTATTCATGCAGGAGTGCCCCAAGGGTCGATCTTAAGACCTACTCTATTTAATATTTATGTGCATGATTTTCCAGACATTGATGATGGTCACATTGCAATGTATGCTGATGACACAGCAATAATCTCCCAACATCATGATATTCATATAGCACGCGATAATTTGCAAGAAAAAGTAGATGAAATAAGCATATGGTATAAAAAATGGGGTCTAAATTTAAATGGAAATAAGTGCGAAGCAAAAATTTTTAACCTAAGAAGGCCAAACAACCCGCAAAAAATAATCATAAATCAAAAGTAAGTTGAATGGAACCCACCCGGCCAGGCTTTTGGGCATTTGGACAAGAAACTAAAGCAGAACATTCACATCAACAAAAAGTTAAATAAAAGTTATGTGAGTTTCTCTACACTGTACAAAATTATAAATCGTAAATCGCAACTTCAAACAAAATGTGGTTAATTAATTTACTTATCCATACTGACACCTATATTAACATATGGTAGAGTAGTGTGGGGGTTTACAGCTAAAACAAATTTAAATAAGTTACAAGTATTCCAAAACAAAGTGCTTCGGATAATTACTAGTACCCCGTGGTTCGTTCGGAATACCCAGATATATCACCAACTAAATATCCCCGAAATCCAATCTTTCCTTAAGCAGTTCGTAAACAACTTTTTATCAAGATTTCTGAGTGTCCCTGGTGCGGTTTACTATGCAATCGGTGAAAATGTATTCATAAAAGGTTAAAGCGTAAACTACCTCAAGTTATGTTGTCGTCAGATGCCAGTGATATAGACGAACAATTTAGTTTAATGTAATACCGTAATATAACGTAAGTGTCCAACTATTCCCATTGTATAATTCTGACACTGAGGAGCTCAATGGCCTGTCCTTTTCATGAATGTTCTACGTTATGTTATCCTTAAAACTAAGCTATGCATAGCGCTATTGCGCTGAACTGGCTAAATTTATTATAAAAAAAATTTTTAAAAAGGAAAAAAGAACTTCTGAACATCCTTGTTGCGTTGTTCTCAAAATTTACAAAGCTCGACATGTTGTTCGGACGACGACTACGAGACGCCACTAAAGTTTTCAATAGCTTCAGGGTTTAGGGTTTCATGAACTAAACGCACCCACTGAGCAAGGACACTGTCGATTATAGCTCAACATCTCAAAAGTCTTCCAGATGTTATGTGAAACAACTTCGAATAGCGAACTTTTCGTGTTATTCCTCAAGGATATTGAACTTCAAATATTATATCTGCTGAAGGTATAAATGCGCACATTTTGTGTAATTTAGGTGCTTGCAGCATGATAACATGCGCTTCTCGATGTTCAGGTGTAGTTCTCAATCAAACTCACCTGCCTAATATTATACTCTATCCAAAGTGGAAAAAAGAACGCTTGGAATATTCTCTCTGAAAAAGCCGAACTAAAGAAAACGGAAGTCATTTTAACAAGACTGGTACAGACCATGACAAACTACAGAGGCAGGAAAGAAGTTTGTGATTGAACAACCGACGATATTGCACATCACCAGACGAATCGCGGATTGACATGTACACTAGAGCTATAGCCAAGACATCAACAAGAACCCGTTGAATTTAGCAACTCTTCCCCCAACGTCAGCTGCGGCACGTCAAAATTCACTCCAACAGTGGTCTAGATCGGGATGAAAGCCTTCAAATGGTTAACTTCCTTAGTCTACTATGTTACCACCCGCTACCGATGAGCTGTTAAGATGGGGATTTACTCTCAATAAATGTAACCTAAAATTGCAGTTTACATGACTTCACTTGACAGTAGACACTACGATTAATACTAAACCACATTAAAACTACTGTATACGAAAATAAGCAGAAAGATTCAAGGAAGGTCACTAGCGTATTTAAAAATTAGTTTATAAATCACGGTTTAATTAAAATAAAATTAATAAAGTGCATTTTTAAAAGTGAGCACGCCCTTTATTTGTTTTATTTTAATCAAAGCCGTGATTTATAAACTAAATTTTAAATACGGTAGCGACCTTCCTTAAATCTTTCTGCTTCTTTTCGTATATTGCAGTTTTAATTTGGTTCAGTATTAATCGTAGTGTCTGCTCCCAACTGAAGTGGTGTAAACTGCAATTTTAGGTTACATTTTTTGAGAGTAAGTAACTACCTTAAACATATTTTGCAACTACAAAAAAGATTGTAGCGCAAGAAGCAGATGTGACTCCAGAAGGGTTTCAATAGTGTGCGGGGGCGATGCCGTGGAATATGGCGAACAAGCTTCGTTGATTATAGCACTTTGGAAGAAGAACACCACAGCATGGAACTTCAGCTCTAATGAAAGAAGACAGTAATATATTTCTTCCCATCAGAATTTTCATTTTAACTATTTGTATATCGCTTAACCACGAATCCCTGTCTGCTCTAGACTGTGTTACAGGAGCCCGGATTATCAATAATCAGCCAATCTACTGCTTAACCGCAATTGCTACTACTTTTATTGTTATTATTGACATTTTGATAATTACAATTTAGGATTTTAGATAAAGATTTCTTTCTCGACCCTACAAGTCACTTGTTAATCGTGCAGCTATATAACAACATACAGCTGAAAAAAGCTTGGGAAAGGGTGGGTTAGCTACTTACCACCGGTTTAATTGCCCAGTAGAAAAGCCTCCGATTGTCCACAGCTAGCTCGCGGGGAGGGGAGGTTTACGCTAATCATGAAGTCCGATCCTGCTCTGTAATAGACAAAATAGGAGAATACTAAGAAAATAATAGGGAGGCACCATGAAAAGCTCAACCACAGATCGATATGTCTACTTGTTCATTCCATTCACGGCTGAAGCGGATTGGGTCTAATGAAAAATAAATACTTACGTGTTTGTCTACTATGTGCAACTTTGCCGCTCAGTGGTAAGCATTCTGGCTACTGATCTAAGGGTCGAGAGTTCGATCCCCGATCCCGGTGAGGTTTTTAAAATAAAAAATGCGGATGAAAGCTCTACAGAATGCCATCATTTGGAAGTGATGTAAAGCCGTGGATCCCATGTTACTACGATGTGTAGCATGTAAAAGATTCCTTGCTAAGGTTGGAACTCCTTAGTCTCGGCAAAATTCTAAGTAGGACAGAGGTACCTGGTACCCTGCATGCCTAAACCTTGTTCGTGGGGTTGGCAAAAAGGGCCTATAAAGGCCTACTTGCTAGACGTAGGTCTCCCAAAAATGATACATGATACATACATGATACATGATGTGCAACTTTCCTTTTACAAACTTTTTACAAATTACTACTCAAAAGTTAAACACAACTTTTAAATGCAACGCGCATAAAGGCACGGTTGTTCACTGCTTTGCTAATTAACACTGTGACTCAACCACACCCAAATTATTACAAATGAGGTTTATTAAACTCTTTAAGAAATATTGGAAAAGCTAAACAAGCAATTTGAAATTTACTAAAGTTACATAATACATAAAATAAGTTACAAAATCGAAAATACAAATAAACACATAAAGAATAATATTGAGGGATCCCTATAACGGGAAGACAGCTCAAACCTAGAAAACTTCGAATGACCAACTCAAAACATGCAACCTCGAGTGTACTACCTCAAACCACTTTACACGTGATAAATTGAAACATTGGTAAACGTTGACAAAAGTATAACACACACATATCCTATACCTATTACGAAATTTATAAAAAAGAAGAGAAAAACAACATACAATGACGTTAAGCTAAAGTTCGTTTCTAACTTTAAAACGCACTACGATTTCTGAGCTTTAATAAACACATTTACTAACAAGTGCGACGTTGGCTAAACAAACTCTCCGGGCGAGCTGCTGGATTTCTGTAAAATCTGCTTATAGCGACCGCAGAAAACACGCATATGCTTCCTCTAATTAATGGGATTACTTGATAACGTTAAAAATCCGAATTTGTCCGAAAATAGATTTTTCCGCAGCAATGGTAAACGACATGTGACGCCTCTGAAATCAACGCCACTGGAATCGACGTATCTTCGAATCTTCTCAGAGAATAGCTTTTTCCACACACGGGAATTTTATTTCTCACAAGAAAACAGCATACAACTGACCCAAAATTAGAATAATTCAATGCTACTCTAAATACTAGGAGCTACTGAAATGTTGAGGAACTCCAACAGTTCTTTGCACAATATAAACACTGCTGCAACTCACGACACAACAAAAAGGTAAAATTGCTTAAAAACTGTTTCGAAGAATTCGCCACAAAGGGTCTTTAACTGCACCTCAGGGTTTCTTATTTGCGTTTATCGACGATTTAAACCACCGCTGGTGAAATGGGCAGGTACACATAAAATTCGTCTAACTTCTTCAAGAGTTCGCCCACATAAATTGAGCCAAATTTGCATTAACTAACTGATAGTAGCGTCTCTAGCCATCTCTCTTTTACACGTGCATATCTTATGACCGTTGCAAAACATTGCACAACAATTCGTAACAAATAGACGCTTATTCAAAATAGTTAAGACCTGCTTTAAGAAACGCGACTCGCTGGTACCAGGGAGCTAATGTAAATTGATAGATTAAGAATTCCGAAAGGCTAGCCCAAGCGACTTCTATAAACTAGCGCCTCAATATCAAATAAGTCTGACATTACTTCACTTAGAATGGTGAATCAGGACTCGCATTTGCAGAATCCTGTAATATTATTATAAAAAAATGGAATTTGTCGTTACTTATTTCGTAAATTATTAAGTTTCAAAAATGGCATTACAAAGTTTTATCGGCCTAGTAGAATACTCTCACCGCAACATGTGGTGTTTTACTAAATATTGCTGAAAAAGTTTTATATTGAGTATGCATGCGATGTATGCGATACAGAAGCGTCCACAGCGATAAAAAACTCTTCTCTTTCAATTGACCTTTATTTGAACTGCGTATGTTAAACCGTTTGCACGTAACAGCCATTTCAGTAATAAGTGTCACTTCTCTAGCGCTCTATATGGACCCTGGAATTCCAGATCGCAACCTCACACTATTTTACGCACGGTTTGGCCCAAGTGTTGTCTAACATGACTGAGCTAGTGTGCGATCGAGAACTGAATAATTAATATTGCGAAATTTATCTATAACAAGTTTGAAGTCTTTACATTTTTCTGTCTTAAGATCTTAGTTACAGCGGATAAGCGTTAGTCAATCAAACCTGTTGATACTGTGAAACTACCAAATTTAAAACTGAACTGAATATCAAATAAGTAACTGCTCCTAGAACATCGGTTTTAAATAGTAGTAGAAACGAATACCTTATCTAGGCACTCCATCAATAGATAACAGAATAACAACACCCAAAATTGCCTGATTTGCACCGTCAGCTGTTTGTACATAATTGCATATAATAACAATGGGTATATATTGGCGAACTACATTTTCATAGTAAAAATAAAACTTGTTTACTTATAATGGATTGATTAGCATTTGAATCATAAACCGAGAACAATGGAAAACGCAGTTTATCTATGTCAATTATTTTCCTTGTAATTGAAAATACAGAATTTAGTTAAAGCGGTTTGTAAAAATTGGGATTTTAATAAACTAGAAAAAAATATTTTTGAAGTTCCTCAAGCAAAACACATTAATGTTCGCTTATTTGTACATCTGTGATAAAACTGTAATTGCTCGTGACGAGCATAATTTAATAAGTTCCGAAAAAATCTTAACTAGGGCATTTTTTAGATGACCTGATTGCTTAGGGTTAATATATTCCTTCCCTCAAAATAGCTTGGTTTGTTTCTGCTGTAAAAGCAATATAAACTAGGCCAGGTTCTAGTAAAGTGCTGGAACTGGTAGAATTTTATTCCAATCTAAATATAGTTTTTCCTTACACTTCAGCAGTATTTAATTACACTTGAATATCTTGAATATAACATATAGGTATATTAAATAAAGGCATTTTGAGAACTGACGCCGCCACTGCTTTTTATGCATGCGGTAAAAGGGTGAGCATACCGACTCGCGCTAAGTTCAGGCCACAGACCACAGTGCTTGTGCGTATGTCCGTAAATGTACCTGCTTGGAGAGTTTTACAGTGCCAATTTAGGCAACCAGCCTCCCAAAGCGCTACCTACCTATCTAAACTTCCGATCGTGCCTCGTTTGAGTGCCATAGAATTTCATATTGATTTCCGATCTGAGATATTTAGAGGAACTCTTGTATCATCTTGCCGACGTCCCTCATATCAACGCACGCCTTGCATATGAGCGCTCTGTATATCGACGTCCTGTATCTCGGCGCAGCCCTGGAGTGTAAATCAACGCAGATTGCTTGTAGCCAGTCTTTGAGCTGCCTATGTCTATTCTATATTCGACAAGCTGATGCAGTCTTGAAAGATCTCCCTTTATACCTCGTGTAGAACAACGTCATTGCGCCCGTCGATGATATTAAAGCTATCTATTTTGGTTTCTTCAAAGACCGGTCTTCAGCCACAGTTTTCATTTTTAGTCCGTGCAAACTTTTCACCATTCTCAAGCTATTGCGCCCGTCCAGGAAGTTCTCTCAGCTCCGGTGCTTTACTTGTACTGCACCAAACTAAGCTGACTATGTTTTATAAATTTATTCTTGTAAGCATGATTTACCATAAATGTTGAATAACATATGTTTGTATGAAAGTAATGCATCTGGAATACCTTTTCGAAAATATCCCGTTAGAAGTGCAGTAACACTATAAGCGCTCTGCGCCAGTTTATCAATACAGTTTTTCCCTGTTAAATTGCGAGTCAGGCTAATACACGTGTAGAGACTTAGACTATCGCCCAACGTGATGTAATGTAGAATTCTTATGAATTATTTTATTACCGTTGTTGGTTATGGTTCTGGCCTTCTACTGGTAGTCGCATAAATGCAATTCACCGGTGCTCGAATCCAATCAGGCAGCCTGAGACTCAAGCATGTTGCTCGGCCATCCGCTCTTTAAATTTACTAAATGATTTTCATTTGCGAACGAAGTATAGTTCTGCGCAATCTTGCAGTAAGAAAAACTTCGAGAGATCACGTGAGATTAAGGTAAATCTGAAACACATTTCCTATCGTCGAGGGACATTCTCTAGGTTGCATTTCCCCATTACATCTGTTAAAACTCGAAACCGTCGCTACGACATGAATTTGACACTCAAAATACTCAACCGTCAGTTACCTGATAAAACGACACACACCAATCGGAAAATTTCTGGATCCGTTGCCCCAACTATGTTAAATTGAGCTATAACAAAAGTTGCTGACTAAAGCTCAGATGGAAAAGGGAGGTTTATTACGACCTTAATTAGGGCAACGCAAATAAAGATATTCATTGCCAGAAGCCACCACTTAACTTAATCGAGAAAAACACAGGTGGGCTCATCGAGAAAGTAGAAGCGGTGACCCAACCTTGGCAGCGCTTGAACGGCGGTCCACATACAGCTGCGTTGAACATACCTAGTTTGCATTCTCCTACAGCTGTATGAATTCCTTTACAGAGAAAAACACATTACAAAATCACATGCAAACGTCATAAATCTACTAAAGAAAAGCATAACTGATAGAAAATAAACTATATTGACATAAAAATATGTATGTGAACAATGAAATACTCGATAAATGTTAGTGTTGCTAATTGCGCAACGGTTAATCTAAATACAGACGACAAACTTGACAGTAAATTATCTAACTGACTTAAAAACGATAACAACTTTAATTATGCAATAAGACTACTCACAAAAAATAAATATTAACGGTAAACAATCCAAACTGACTCAATGACGGTAATTACTATTCAAAACAGATCTGGCGATTTATACGAAATCAAAGAACCGAAGTAGCGGAGTACATTGCAACCCCAAAGATCAGGCAAGAAGAATGGATAAACTATTTCACTTACTTATTCAATATAGAACAACGTCCAAACCACATTTCAGAGCCCGCTCTCACAAACAAAAAAGAGGTTGAAGTAACCAAAGATGAAATTGCCGAAACTATCAAAACACTGATAAATCGTAAATCACCTGGGCACAGCAAATAAAAGAAAAAGCTCTAGAATTCAATAGAACCGCATATATGTGTTTTGTCGATCTGGAAAAGGCCTTTGATAACATCCAACTGAATAATATCATAAACATACTATACGAGAGGCAAGTACCACAGGCTATAGTAAAAATTATACAAACCATATACAGAGTCAACAAAATGGTGATTAAAATCAACAATAAATTGACAGAAGCTATACCGTCGCAAAAAGGTGTGAGACAAGGGGACAAGCCCGCTACTATTTAACCTTATAATGGACGAAATAATCAAAGTCGTACAACAAAGCCATGGGTTTAAAATGGGTAGGAAAGCAATCAAACTTGTATGTTATTTGGATGATGCAGTGCTGATTTCTGACAGCGAAAACCAATTACAGAGAATGCTATACCAATTTGTAAATACTTGCAATGCAGTTAATCTGACCATCTCTCTACTAGAAACGAAATGTGTGACGATCTCACAAGAACCCGTAAGATGTAAACTGGTAGCATATGACAAACCCATACAACAGGTAATGGAAATAAATTATTTGGGAACAATTATTACCAGTTATGGGGACTTAAATAAAGAAATAAAGGAGCATACCACAAAAGCAAAAAGGGTTGCAGGATGCCTTAATCACACCATCTGGAACAATCAGTACATAAGAAAAGAAACAAAGATCAGTATATATAAAAGTACAGTACGACCAATGCATACACAGCAGAAACGAAACCCCAAACATCAAAAAGTAGACAACAGAAGGAAGTTGTAGAAATGAATGTACTAAGAAGAATAGCTGGAAAAACTAGATACGACAGAGTGAGGAATGTAAAGATAAGGGAAGCATGTAAAATTGAAAACATTACTGATTGGATATCGCGCAGAAGAAGAGAATGGAATGCACATATAGATAGAATGGAAAGATAGAATCGCACGAGACGGCCAACCTAGGGGAAGAAGAAGTATTGGGCGACCAAAAAACGGTGGAGCGACCCCCTTTTAATAATATGGCAAAGAACAGGCTGTTAGCCTATTTTAGAAGTTAGAAGAAGAAGAAAAACCTTTATTTTAAATGACAACAACTACGTTACGTAAAAATGGCTACACTTCGTCATATAACTGACCACTTCACTGCACATTGAGCGTTTTAAAGTTACTATAAAAGACACTGTGCCTTTGAGGGGTTCAGCAGCAATTTTTTGACGTCCGACTCTGCAAGAAGCCGTGCCCAAGCGACTGCCCCCAAAAGGATTTAAGAACTGCGAGAAACGGCTTAGGGTGCTATCTGTCGAGCGGATCTAGACGATGTTAAATCTCCAGAGGGTAGAAGCGAAGAACGTAGTCAACAGACAAGGTTGCGGTACGGTACATGTAACTTAATTAAAAACAATTGGCACGAAAGAGGTTCCCATTAATAATCTGCCCTAAAGACGTCAATTGGAGATTGCCATCTCCGCGATACGAGAATTTCTGTTAATAACTGCAACAGACATCACTTAAATGACCACAAAATAACGTTGCTCGGCGAAGGCTTTGCGCTTCTGCCGTCGCGGAGCAAACGATGACACTTATTGCCTTTTCCAAGTTAGGTGGGTAAATCACGAAGACAAAAGGAACGCGCTTTGGCGTTACTTGCCTTACTCTCTCTGACTCGCATGAAAGCGTCATTATTGCGTCAAGTTGTGCAACATTCGTACGTAAATTTAAAAACGTGGATAATCAGACAATGAATAGACTGCCAAGCTGGTAATTAAGATAAGGTGTCCTTTATACGGCTGGCAACCATATGTGAATTTAAATAAAACATTGCCCAAGATATGATGAAATCAGCCGGAAGAAGCTAACATTTGAAATGCAGATTCGGAAAAGTGTTAAATTCAAAAATTATCCTGACACATCACCGGCAAACGAACACTAGGTTGTGCCCTTAAAAATAACACGAATTGGTCCCCGTACTTTTCCATGCACAATTGTTTTGACTATCCCAAGATAGCTCCCTCTTATTTTAGTCTAAGAACCACTCTTTACGGTGACGTTCAGGACTGCCGTTAAGCTTGTTACCTATAGTAAACGGGGTTTCTCCTATAGCAATCTTCAGAAAAAAACGTAATTTTTTACACACAGTTAAACAGATCCCATTATCTAAGTGGGTAATTCTAGACTATGGGACATGACGATAAAAAGAAAAGGGGTGATCACTTGCTTGAAAAAAAAGCACTATAAGATGGTGTGAAATTTACTTTGCAAAAGCAATGATGTGTCGATTCAAACATCCTTTAACATATTGTAAGAGTTTAAAACAAGGAAGAGTTCTTAGCAAATCAAGTGCACCTTCATCTGTTTATCTCGCACTCACTTCTACAGAGGTACTTGATTATTGCTTGACAAATCTTATTTATACTTGTGTAATAATAGAAACACACAAAAATATTTACCTGAATGCTTACTAAATACGAAAGAATTACACTTAGCATTTAGTAAAAATTATATACTTCAAAGAAAGCAAAATCGATATTTTTTATTCCTGATTTACTTTTTCCAGAACAGTAATTTAAACTACTCCTACATGTATGTAATCAGAACTAATTTTTCAAAACTTTGACAGTAATACAGGGTCCGGCAGAATGACCGACCCTATTTAAATTGTTACTAACTGTTTAAAATAGTATAATTTTTTTTTAAAAGTGTAAAGTAAAAACTTGCATTTTAGTTACAATATAATTTATTTATTAAAATTATTAGCCTTTGCTCCAAATTAATCTGGTTATTATTCAGTAGTTGAAGGTATTGTTCACAAAACGTAACCCGAACTTCTAAATCTCGTGGTAGTAATTGTTGCACGACTTGAACTTTGTATGGATGAAATTTGAAATCCTTTAAAATACGGCGAAGAGATCTGTCTAACAGTCCCAACTTGATGAGTTTAATTAAATTAAGGATTAGGTTAATCTGTATTAGTGTGAAAATGAAGTTTGGGTTTGAGTGATGTTATCTTCAAAACCTAATATTTTTAATAAATAAATTATATTTTAACTAAAATTGGCAAGTTTTTACTTTCCATTTAAGAAAAAAGTTAAAAATATATTAAAATTTGAAACAGTTATTAACAATTTAAATAGGGTTGGTCATTCTGCCGGACCCTGTATAAGCAAAAGTTCTCATCTCCATAACCAACAATTTTTAAAAATGTTAATAATGTTTATGGTAACTTTTATATTTTGAATGTTATTTATTCCAACGATGTAATGGAATAAGGGAGAAAGATGAGAGGGAGAGGAAAACAGAGAAAGAGACATAGAAAGAGAGAGAGAGAAGAGGGATGTTATTTACATGTCCTCTAGGTTATATGTTTAGTACGTTCTTATCAATACTGTGACAATTTGGAATTCGTTTGTTTAGAGCGAAAGGTAGACACAAGAAATAATATCGTGTTAAATATCGATTACAAGCACGAAGTATGTAAATAACAATTCTAACGATTTGTTTTCAAATTGTGCGTGTGTGAGTTCAGTGAATTTCTTGTAAGCGTAACATTCTATTATGTTTAATAAGTTCCAATTCCACCATTCGTAGTTTGTTATTGGCATTTACTGCTATAGTACTTAAAAATCAAATTAATTAATTAGTGTTTAGCTGTAACTGAAAATAATTATTGGGCGTTTGTGTACCTAAATACTTATTTTGCTTCGCTTCGAAATGCTGTACAGAAGTTTGTACCTCTACAAACCTATAAAAATACTAAATAATAAATAATACATTAACCTGTATGTTTTACACGATTTTATGGATATCCGATCTGATAACGAAGTAGGATTGAAATTAAGCAGCGCATGGAGCACTATATTTCAAAGTAGTCAAGATAAAACTGATTAACAGGTTATATTGGGCTTTTACTTTAATGGAGCTGCCCGAGATGCGTTATCGACGCCTACTGATTATCAAAATAGCACCTCTTACAAAATAATGGTTCGAGTATTCGCAAAATATATTAAGTTGCAACGAGCAAGCATCTTGCATACCATGAAAATAATCAAACGTTTCTGCTCCCAGTTTCGCTGTGCGAAACGCTCTACGCATGAAAGCTTCGCATTTATTTTAATTTTGGGCAAATTCTTTGCTATGTTTCCAGTTGACGGTCTCGGTGAAGCCGACCATCGCTCCATTCGATTTCGATATGTATCATGGAGCACCTTCTACACCTTGACGTTTCTTCTTGGAGTGGTGATTGTTATAGGCTTTCAAATCTACAACTTGACTCAGATAACGTCAAAGGTAATATTTGGACATTTTGGTAAGATAAAATAGCATTTTCCATTCCACCTATCTTATTCTTTGCTTTTACAGTAACGTTATTCTTTTATTTTTGCACCTTTGCAACAACGCTGCTGTTCTTACAGTTAGCTCGTTGTTGGCCCAAACTGATGAAGGAGTGGGCCGAAACGGACCATCGCATGCGTTCCTATGGGTTGTGTACAAGATTATTCTGTCAGATGAGAATAATCGCAGCTGTGGTCTTATTGGGAGCACTAAGTACGACAAAATACAGTGAAAACAACTGCAATAGCTTTTGGTTTTAGCTGAACACGTTCTGTATATAGCTAAGGCCCTAACATGCGACACAGATGTGAAAGGATGGGAAGTTGTCACGAACTTTCTGAGAAATAACTTTAAGTACTTATTCGACTACACGTCCTTCGCCATTTGGAAGGCCATTTTGCTCCTTGTGAGTATCTCTCAGAATAGAACTTACTCTATTGTAATGTATTCGTACAGGGTGTAAATATCATGTGTACTTTCTCTTGGAACTACATGGATCTGTATATAATGCTCATCAGTGCAAGTCTAGCAGTAAGGTTCAAGCAAATTACCGCTCGTCTACGAATGGCCCTCATTAAAAAGGTGAAGTACGTAATTTAACATTGAGAATGAAGCACTCAATCTATATTTTAACAGCCTAGAAATGTAACATTTTGGAAAGAGTTGAGAACTGACTATAATATTGTTTGCGATCTCTGCCACACTGTAGATAATGCGGTTTCGGGCATAGTATTGTTGTCATTCTCAAATAATTTGTTCGTTATTCTGGTTCAACTTTTCAACAGTCTAAAGTAAGCTACATGTAGTATTACAATTCAATTCTTTATCGTTCTTAGTTTTATAGGCCCAGAAACGACAGTGTTGTGGGAAAAATATATTTTCTATATTCTTTCGGATTTCTTCTACTCCGTACTATTGCAGTAGCTTTATATGCTTCAAGTGTTAATGAGAACAGCAGAAAACCCACTGCGCTATTGCTTTGTACATCCCCAGAAATATACAACATTGAGGTACGAAATTACATTAATTTGCATATTACCTAGATATTTTAAAGTTAAAAGAAGTTGTACTAATCATGTGAAACGCAACAAAAGTAATAAATATAAAGTAGTGGCTTTCTAACAATAATGAATAATTTAATGAATAAATTTATTATTTTTAGATAGAAAGGTTTCTATATAAAATTCAAGCAGATCCATGTGCTCTAACGGGAAAGAAATTCTTCAACGTTACGAAGTCGTTAATCTTGAGTGTAAGGGATGTGCAGATGTCAAAGATATATATAAGCAATTTAAAATTTCAGATTGCCGGTGCCATTGTTACTTACGAATTAGTGTTAATACAGTTTAAGGTAGTGACCTGAAACGGTAGTTCTCCAACAGCAACTCAACTGATTATCAACCAAAAACTGAAGATTTATATACATTAGTGCATTTGATGTAATAAATAAATGTTGTATTACCCCCGTTTATTAACTAAGTATAGTTGTTTGACATTAGTTATTAGTGTTTAAGAAACGATACGTAATAAGTATGTTTACCCCATTTCATAAATTTGTCCTATTTCTTCCCTCAGTATCCTGTTTCATTTCGATTTTATTTTTATTCCCTCTTTATTTAATTATTAAAGCTTTTCTACTTTTCGATGTAAAGGTAGTTTGGAGTTGACTTTGTTGAGTTCTTCTTCCACATTTCCTTCTACTTATTTTTGTCTTCTCGTAACGTTAGCACCAGCTGAAAAAAAGATTTTTGTATAAATAATTGCTTAAAATGTGTACGCCGTTGATCGTCATAATCGCCGCTTGAATCTTCCCAAGGAAGCTTGGCGAAAATGGGCTGCCCGAAGCAGCCCTCCAGAACCGTAAGAAAGCTTCCAGAACTTCTAAATCTCTCTTGAACTGCTAATCTAAACTCGGAACATACCTACTTGTCTGTTTTTTTTTTGGAACCAGCACGTACAATTATTTCCTTAAAATTCCTTTTCGTCGCATTTGTGGTTTTTTGGAACCAGCAACTGAATACGATGGCTCTAAATATCGCCTTATCGCTCTTTGTCGTATTTGCTGTTTACTAGCCTCAGCATCTGAATAGGACCCTCCAAATCCCCGTGGCTGTTCTTAGGTTCAATATTCTTTCCTACGTTATTAGGGGTAAGGTATTCATTACAGCACCATAGAAACGGCGGAGACAGCCACCAGGTCAATTTCCTGCTAAGAATAGTTAAGAGCACACCCTACCTGTTTCGGCAAAAGGCCCTGCTGGCGCTCAGGTTTTTATAATATTTGAATTTTGCTTAATGCAGCGCTTCGGAGGCCCCCAAAAATAACTTCAGAAACTTTCTAGCACTAGTACTACTCGATTCACCCACGAGGATAGCCCCAACCAGAATTGTTTGTCAGAATTTAGCAATAATAGTTTGACACCAAACGTAAACAACGTAGCCATTAGGTGCTGTCATCTCTAATAGTATAATTCCAGAATCTCCTGTCTCAAAATACAGAGCGAACTAACAAGCAAATATTGTTTTTTCTATAGCACATGTTAAAGTGTGCTTTTATCAACTGAAAACAAAAGGTCAAGTTTTACTTTAACAGCAAGGGTAGATAAAGTAGCACTTTAACATCAAGGATAGATAAAGTAATTTAATTTTCTAACTTTTGTTTAAATTAAATATGACAGCTTCGTATTATCGTAGCAACCCAATCTAGCTACTGACATTTTGATGTGATTAACTGTCATTATTTTCTTTTGAAATTGTTAAAGTTCTTGCTATAGAAAAAAATATTGTATTATACACGACGATAAAGTTATTTCTATCCACTCTTGAATCATTAACGTCTCGACTGCGTCTCGACGTTAAACGATTCACTCGTGGATAAAATTTAACTTTATCGTCTTGTATAATAAATTACTATTATCGCTGTACAACTTCGTTTAGGCCTATTTTAACATTTCCCCATCTTTCTTATGTACTATTTTGGTAGGGTATTCGATTTTAATAAAATTTTAACATCTCTTCCTAATATTTTTTCTGGTCATATCATCTTTTACTCATAGTTTTAATTTTTTCTTTTATTATCTTTTTTTATTTTAGACTTTTTCCACCTTAAGGTTTATCCTTACTTGATAACAGTTGCTTCCTATTTCAGCACTTTTTTTTTATTATGTGTTTTATTAACTTTCATATTTTTGTACTTATTACGAAATGTAGGCATAATTAAACTTTCCCCTTTTTCGGCTTTTCTCTGGTAAAATTCGGTACTTCCTTTTATATGTCAATTTTATATTTCCTAGAAAAGTAAGTAATTTTTAATGCATAGGTTCTTAATTCGTCTTTTATTATTGTTTTTCGTCGCTTCCTCTTTATTTAAACATTCTTTATTGCCAAGGTATTATTTCCAACGTTTCTGTGTAAGTCTCCCATTATTTTTTCAGCCAAGGCTATTTATTATTTTAATTTCTTCAAGTTTTCCAGTCCCATTTTGTACGTTGTTGGTCATATTTTTATGGCTTCTTTAACTTCGACACCCACTTCCGGAGTCGGCCTAATAAAACTTACCATCAATTTTTACTGCTGTTAATTGTGGAAGATTAGTGTTTCTACACATAGATAATGTGTTCAAATTTGAACACCGCTATAAAGCCACAACCGTCCCTTGAACCTCCGGTACGCGAGGACGGCCCAGCACTAAGCAACTACGCCTACAGTAGTCTCGCACTACCCTTCCTAAAATCCTCATAAAATAGCCCAGATAGGTAAGTTCAGAAATGTATAAAACGAAGGTACCCAGGCTGCTAAAGACAGTTGGGTTCAGCAATCGACCCATCCAGCTCTAAGTGGAAGAACCACCAAGATCTCTGAGCTCAGCTGAATCCGCTTGCTTCCAGAGAAAGTTTTCCTGTCGGATCCTGACGCCGCCGCTTGATCCTATCAAGAAAAATAGGCTCCCCGCATTGATACAGACTTCGTCCTACCTTAAAGACGAGTCGCCACTAGTCCGAGATCTTGACCTGCCCGAAGAAGCCATCGAGAACTGTTCGAAAAATTTCAAAACCCCCGACCCTAAACTACAAATCTAATAGCGTATTTGTGTGGCTCGTTAGAACCAGTACCTACAAATATTTTCTCGAAATCACCTTTTTTTTCTTATTCGCGGCTTTTTGGAATACGTACCTGATTATCTGTATAAAACATTCCGAATTTCTTGAAATTTATGCATCCGTTCTGCCCGGAATTTGGGTTTAACCTTTGATCAAAATGGCTGTATTAGGAAGGCTTATAAAAATCTAAAATTAATATATAACAATCGACATGCGTTAAATAGAAATATCAAAATTATACTGTGCGACTCTTTAATCCTATCCCAATTTAATTAATGTGATGTGGTTTATGGACCTTGTAAGAAAAATACAAATGGTGCAGCATTCTTGTTTAAGGCTCATTTATGATATAAGACGTGATTTATTTCACATAATGCTAAAGAGACCAAATGGTTCAAGTTGTAGAAACGGTGATTACTTCTTTCTTCAGCCTTTTTTCATAATGTATAGTAAAATAAAATTTTGAACGGACGTTCATAATTTAAATCTTAGGTATAGGGGTCTCATAACTCCACCAATCCATTGCTTAGAATCATTCAAGCGTTCATTTTCTTACAATATTTCCAAACTCTATAATTCCATGCGTTCGGAACTCAAAACTTTTTCGATATTTTGTTTCACAAAGAGTGATTAGTTGGTTGAATAATATTTGATTTCAATAATGTTTTTTTCCTATCCGATTATTTTTAAATATCATCTGATGGTAGACCGCGTATTTGTATTTTTGGTTATTCTTATTTGGTTTAAAGCTATTTTGTTTAATGTTATTTTAAGAACTGTTTGCATATGGTGGCAGGAAAGAGCAGGGACTCTACTTGTTGGAGTCACCTGATCGCCATCGTGTTTCCATTAATACAATGCATTCTAATTTTATATATTTTGTTTAAATTATGTTATATACTTTTTTAGCTAAGATCCGTTACCAGAAGTTTGTTTACCCTTCTTATGTCGCTATGGGTTAGATTCGAACACTAGACCGCAGAAAAGACAATAATACGCTTCCAGAGAGGCCCCGATAAACATGTAGATTGCTGCATGATAATGGCTTATCAAGGGTAATACCACAAGAGGTAAAAATTTTTTGAGAATTTTTTCGTTCACATGCAAATTATTGTGTTTAAATTTCGCGAAACCAAAACTGCGTTAAAAACTCCGGTCGAGTTGAATTTGAGCAGTTTTTGTTGAGAGAAATTTGCAATAATTTGCATGTTAACAAAAGAAATTCTCTTAAAAATTTTTACCTTGAGTGGTATTTTACAAGATTATACAACAACTAGCAGTCCAGTGAGACAAATGTCTCATTTAACGCGCCTTCAAACCTCGATCGGTTAGGCAACCACCCAGACCTGGAAGGTGTCAAAGTGGTTGCCTAACCGATCGAGGATTTAAGGCGCAGAGGGTCGCAGCTACGTTTGGCGGCCGAACCAGTTTTTATTTAATACGCGTTCTATTTGAAAAACGGTCTTTTTGTGATTTCTCGAAAACCGGAAGTGTCACGTGACTGAAATTCGGTTCCTGACCTGGAATGACCATTCCAAACATATAACTTTAATAACTTTTTTCTCTATCTCTTACGGTTTGGCTGCTGAAACAGCGTCCCGGACAAAACAGCGTCCCGGACAAAACAGCGTCCCGGACAAAACAGCATCCCAGACAGACACGTCTATTAGATAAAGGATATATCATCTGACGTTTACTGTGTTCGACAGCACACATTTTTAACGTTTTCCACTGTTAATTAAATAAAAAAAAGACTACTCACAAAATTGAAATTATTGAAACCAATCGGGCTCGCGTGTAAACACTGCGGCATTAGGTGTTTTCAAAGACAGTCAATTTTGATTTGCCGTTTCTAACAAATGGAACAATTTTCATTGGTTCGTTCATTATAGTGTTGAATAATCAGATGAATTCACTATCAGAATAATCAATTAAGGGCACAACTTACCCATTAAGAGGGCATTTTGCTGTCCAAAGGCGAGATCTTAGAGTATCGTCAGACGAAAACGCAGCTTCTGCTTAGACACGAATATTCTACCTGCTGGAGCTCGGACTTTTGTAAGGTCAGCATTTGTTACAATAAGAAAATGTTTTTACTGTAAAGCGTCAGTTTGTTACATTACAAAATCAGGAATTTTTCGGATGGATTGGAGAAGGGTTCTTTACGAGCTGAAATTAGGGCTAAGATCCGGTAAACGAAATAAAGATTTTACTTGCCAAGCGCCACCACTTTTCTGTCGGTAAATCCGTTTACCCAAAAGTGGAAACAAATGAACGGAGCTTAAAAGGTATTTGCAGTGCTTGATTTCAACCAGGATGCAGCATACGGTGAATTTATCTTGTAGCTTCCCCGAAAACTCCTTACAAAAGAAAAACACAACTACTACTAATTTTGCATGCAACATGAGGTATATGCAATAAGAACACACGACCAATTACGTGGAAGACAACAAAGGAAAAATGATTCTAAAAACATTAAATTAACTGCAAAGGGGTTAGTACATATTTTCTAAACCATTATCCACACAGTCGGGCATAAATAAAATCCACATATGACGTAAAAACAGTGACCATTAAACATAAACCCAAAGTTACATAAACTACTTTACAAGAGAGAACTCAGTAGATATCTGCAAAATAAGTCTCACAAGGGAAAACAATATTGATATACTGGTTCAGATCGATGATACCGTTACTGCATTACGAAAGAAAATATAACCCAAAACTTACGTCACAACGGCAACTACGTATAAACACATACAATTTTGCGGTAATTAGACGTGCAAAAATTTCATTCTATTACGTTTTAATATTGCAGAAAATTGCATATGCGCTTTAAAATATTAAAGAAAATAACTTAGCCGAAACACAGTTCAATCTACGATCAAATGCGAAAACTAAGGTTGAGCGATAAAGGCGGGCTCGCAAAGGCAACGGGATTCTTGTTTGAGGATGGGAGGAAAATGGTGAACTTCTTCATAATATCAACACCGAAATGTAAGTCAATCCATACCCGCGATGTAGAGTAAAGTTTTCTCCAGAGGTTCGTTAAAAGAATGAATAAAAGTAATTCAAAGATTTTCTACTCGCAATCAGCAAAAATCTTGGCGCAATATGCGAGAGTTTTCTTTAGGGATGCCTCGATATGTGGTGTTGGTTGGTACCAGGCGTCATAAAATGAGAGTGGTTTCTTTAAGTCCGATCAGAAATTTTCGGGATGTTTCAAGATGAGAACGCTAAATTTTAAATTTAGTAGCCTGCACAAGGTTTCATAGATCTTAAATTTGCAAAAACAGTACGGAAAGTTCATTACAAACACAAAAACCTTTAGCGACACTGTACTTGGTTAACTAAAAAAATACAAAAAATAAACGGCCGCATTTCTTGCCGGCTTATACACGGAACGAGCGTGATGATTGTTGGGCAACTACACTCAAAACTAAACTGTCTTGCCTCGCGCTCACTTTAACGTCACGGCTTCAACCAAACGAAAACACCAACCTCTTCCTCTTTTTTTTTGCTCGCGCCAGATACATTCAGGCATTCTATTTTGAAATGTTCGTAACATTGAATACACTTCCGTAAAGATTATTTTCTAATAATAAAACAAACTGAGCTAGAAATTCCATTAACTTTCAATACCGTTTTTATCTACCGTATCTCAGATCGAAATAAGACAATAGGGTTGCTTTAGCAATAGCCGCCATAAATAATAGAGCACCAATCAAATATTGAAAGGAACAAATATACATTGATGGAAATAGCAAAGTACAAGTTGAGATCAGGGAATGGAAGTCGATCACAAAGAAACTGCGGAAGAAAACGAAGTAGAAAACAGATTATAGAAAACGAGCAGCGAGATCAAACATTGGATGGAATAAGCTTACTATGACCAAGACGAAGATGAAAACATGCGAAATCTACTCTATGAACGAGCTTGCTCAAACGGGGTGAATATCAATGGAAAATATAATATAAATCTAAAGAGTTAAAGTAAAAAAGATCTAGGCGATGTAATACCAGAAAATCCAGAACAAGGATTTTGATACCTATAAGAAAAGATATTAAAACAATAGAATTCAGATCAGTATTATAAATGTATTATATGTCCCAATGAGAAAATATGTAAAAGAAAAATATGTTTCATAAAAAGGTCAGAGGATGCTGTGGCGGTTACCAAGCTACCAGCAAAAAAATTCTGAAGGGTTGCAATGCTAAAGTAGCGAGAAAAAGAGATGTACAAGCCAAAATTAGAGAACTTGCAGTTAATCTCTAAGCTTTTGAGCTTACCTTGTTTTGGATCTTTGAAATTGCTTGCTTCACTTTAAAGTACACGACCGTTCTGCGCTTTGCAATGAAAATAATATAGACTATTCAATTCACCTGTCATCTGTCAAAAAGTAACCAATGAAAATCCAGAATTCTGACGTTTCTTGACCAATCAAAAAAATATCAGCGGATATATCTTCCTAGAAGGTATTCAAGTGACTATTTTTAACAAATGCTATTTTTATTAGAAAAAGTCAATATTAGTGTTCTATTACTATAGAAATTGCGTAGTTTGTTGCTAGATTTACTGAAAACTAATTTGAAAAAGTAGTTTGGTTCATTAAATAGTCCCTCGAATACCATTCTTAGTCAAAGTTAAGTAGATTATTTTTGCGGTGGTATCACTACTCATGTCCATTGCGCTTTGGATTAGGACTTGTGCTATCGCACTCGTCCTAATCGTACCAAAGCGCAATGGACATTCGTGACACCACCGCAAAAATAGTCGACATAACTTTGACTACTCATGGTATTATAAGTGAAAATTTAAAAAAACTTTATTAAGATAACATTCATAAAAATACATTTAAACGGGTTAGCCCTGTTGCTGTGACTGCAACAAAGAGTTTCCATAACAATTCCCAGAATTCTATCTGCTCGTTAGCAGTAAAACTAGCAAATCGGCTTGCCTGCAAAATAATTCAACCGAGAACACAATACTGATACACCGGTGCAGAGCGCCGAAGGCGTTACTACACTACGATGGGGATACGCTTTGTTACGGTATAAAACTGTTTTTACGACACCCCGGGTGCGAGGGTGCCACAAGACTTATCACGTCCGGGAAATGTCACCACTTGCCCTAAAATTCTCGAGAACAGACTAATAGCCTTGGCTGTATAGGTTTAGGGAGATGGGCGTGGTTCTACAAACAGGACGCCGTAGGGACAAGCATGACGACATATACACGGTTTTGAAAATTAAAAGGGCGCCACGGGATTCAGAGGGAAACCTACTTCTGACAGAATCCCGTAAGCCAAACGGGGTGAAGTGTTTAACTTTCTAACTAGCTCTCCGGAGACGGCAGCTGAAGCGCTCGAACCTACCTTGACGCTCATCAAATTCTTCCGGAATTCGCTTTACATCAATCATACACCAGTCGCCAATCGGGCGATGACACTACTATTGCTTAAGCTGAGACACAACATTTGACAAAAAGAAAACACTGCGGGACTGTTTAACAAATAGGTCTATTGTTCTTTAGTCATCTCAAAAGAGGGCGAATCTATATTTATATGTACAAGCTTTAAACGTTAAACGGAGTTAGTGAACAGCATTACACAGCTCATTTGCGTAATTACAGCGCAATGTTCAGACCACCGTGACGTAAGCAGTGAGTTTATAAGTCGCACTAGTTGCAAGCAATTCAGGTCTACGCCGCCACTGATGTGCGATACCGTACTGTTAGGAATGCGATGAGTAAACAAAACGGGGTTTGCAGCTCACATGGCGCGCACTGACTGAACCGCCGTGAGGTATTTCAATATGCGGGGACTTGCAGATTCGATTACGGTACGCACAACTTAAACTGCTAATGCTCACAATACCTGATTAGTTTCTCCTGGGATTAATCCCCTCCAAGAGCACCAATTGGTCAACGGGCGATCTTCCAAGGCTAATACACAGGGGAAAAAGGGGCTCAAAGCGTGATGGCGAAGTCCAGCAGAATCCTCTCTCTAGGAGTAAAGATGCAACCGGGGTTAACGACAGGATACTCTGGATTACAGATGGAATTAATCAGTGATCAAACCGCTCTCCATATCCATATATCCGCGACGGCGGTTATATCGGCCCAACGGCACATTTAACAACAAACGGAGGAGCGCCTGGCTTCGACGGGACCCGCACAAAAACTCAAGGCCTTACGACCAACTAGCACGACGTTAGGGAGACCAATCAATGAAAAACACCCTTGCAAGCGCCACGCGGACGCCAACCCCGAAGGCGCCGCGGGCCTCACACCTTAAAAACCGACTCTTGCCTTCTGAAGCTGGATGCTAACTGCTTTTCAAAACCGCGCCAGACAGCCTCGAAAATGCAGTCAGACAGCGCGATCGATAATATAGTGGGACAGGAGAGCTGTGACTTGCTCTCTTGCACCCATGGCCGTTGTTTCAATTCTGGTTCAAAACGAAAGCCTTCTTCAGCAAATTTACGACTGCCGCGAAGCGATAAATAAACACGTATGTGGCGAGAGTTCAGACCGAAGCGATAACACAGCTGCGTACGCTATAAAGCCAATATCTGCATAAAACTTGAGATGTTTAACTTTAAGCGGAATAATACGAAAAACCCATATACAAGTGGAGTCGTAATTTCGAAAATACGCTAATAGCCGTACGTTCGTATCAAACTAAAAATGTCCTAATAGCTCCTAAACTTATTTCATAAGGCAACTACGAATAAACAAATACGACATTTTGCAATAATTTACACATACAAAATCTTCTTCTAGAGCATTTTAAATTAGAGGAAAATTGCATTTGTAACATAAAATAATTTAGCTGAAATGCAGTTCATACTTGATGTAAAAAACCAAGGAAATCCACAGAATCTGACGCAGCACAAAATCTTGGCCGGGTTCGCCGCCCAACTAACAGCTTTACCAAACTTCTATAGAAGAATCAATAGGGGTAGTTCGCGAATATCTACGAGCATTCGGAATGAATTTACATGTGACGAAAGCAAAGTTTTGCCAGGGGTTTCTCGGGATAACGGAAAGTGGCGAAACGGTATGTTGCGATACAGGCCATCGATAGCACGGCATGACGTAGTGAGACACAATACAGAAGTTCCATTAAATATAATCGAGCATTGGTCGAGAATCGGAATTTCAGATTTATAATCTGGAAGATACAACAAAGTCGTAATTTGCCAAAACTCGCACGCTAAGGCGTCTCTACACGGCAGTATTCATGGAAGAAAATAACACTGCCCACGTCTGTGCTCTATTACATCTGGACCACTGCTGACGATCTGTCCCGCGCTCTCTATACATGAAACAAACCCCGCGACTCCATCTGAAGTATTCATAACAATAATAAGCTAAAACAGAGACTACCTCTACATAAACTATCTGGAAACAAGATGGAACGAACTTTTGACAAATTATTGCAAAAGGAAAACACGAAACACTCGGAAGATAATATAGAATTTAAAAAAAGCTATAAATAAGTAAGGGTCTGTAAGAAGTTAAGAAGTTCTAATATTCAAGAAATACAAGGTGTCTCAGAGAGTTTTGCACTTTTATCTTTGAAATAATTTTTGGATCTCTAGAAAAATATTGCGTGGTTTTCTGCATTGAGGATGTAAGGCTTGGGAATTTTTTGTCACAATTTAAATATGTCACAATTGAACGTTTTGTTTTAGATGTTCAACAACGTACGTTTTGGGGTTGCAGTTTTTATCAACAAAAAAATTCTTATATCGCAGTTGAACGTCCATTTCATGCTCCTTACGGTTTTTACAACCTAAATGAAGCACTTAGTACGAATCGTATTGAGCATTTAATAAAGAAAACAAGCTTCATGATTTTTTGCATATTGAAAAATGTCTTAAAATTACTCATATTTAAAATTTAATTGGTGCAAGAATTGAAGGGAACAGATTACCCTATACGGATTTCCGATCAAATTTTGAAACAATTTGACTTTGAAAATTTGATAGTTTTGATGACCACTAACCATTCATTCATCAAATACCGTATTAGAAGCAGTAAGAATTTTTTTCTTGAAACATTGCTACCAAGAACAGGCGACAACAATTGGCCTAACAGAAGGTTGAACTTGAGCTGAATTCTTTTGGAACTATCTCAAAAGCCGTGTCTAAGACAACGCCCCAGCAAATTTGCTCGAACTCAATAATAGTATTCGACAAGAAATTGCAGTCATATCGCACCTACGCACCCGTCTAATAAAAAATGTAAGGCATCGCTTGTGATGATTTAATTTGTCATATTGTTATACTAGAAGAATCTATGGGTATGGGTAAAGCCCTTATATTTAGGACTGATGTAATAATTAAATTACCTAACATAAAAATATTAAGTGGTTTCAATAATGAATTAATTATGTCAAGCCCGGTCTAATTAAAACTATTGTAATTATTTTGACTTGCAAAAGAATGGTTTATTTCCCCTTTGTATTATATTTATCTGCAAATTAAATGTGGCTAAGCTATGGTGTAGCATGAAATGACTTTATTCCGCATTTTGTTTTATTTCGTATTCTAGTATTAGGTTTTTTCTATATTTTACTAGGTATTCTATTATACAGGGCCCGCCAAAAGTCGACATAATATGGAATTTTTTTTAAATTTTTCAAAAAAAAAAATTTGTGCTTGTCTAAAAACCTATTTAGCCCCTATCGTATATACTCAGTCATTTTTACTTATTTAGAAAATGGAGTTTTTCGAAATTGTCAAAATCCAAAAAGTGCTATTTTTCGTAAATTAAGTAAGATTTCAATGAGATGTGTTATTTATAGCTAACTAAACAAGGCCATAAAACCCCAATTTTTTAACTGTAGCTAAAAATTATTTTTTAAATTTTTTAAATATATAAAGACTTAATATTAAAGTTCACATTTTTGTATGTGAAAACTTTAAAGATTTATAATTGGAAAATATTATATAAAATGTTAATTACATCTTTAGATTTTTTATTATTTACCGAAAAGTAGTATGTTTGCATAATTTTTAGGTTTTATATGCAAGGCGCTTTTTAGGAGAAATATTTTTCAATTCTAATTAATATCTATTTAAATGGTTTCTAAAAACTCTAATCTACCCCTGTTAATGAATCACTGTTACAAAAATCCTCTAAATGTTCTTTTACAGTTGTCTGAATGAGGAGATTATTCTTTATCCAATTACATGTTCTAAAAATCTGGTGTGATACACGCACACAACTTTTTTTACAGTGATCTTATAATTAGCCAAAAATTTGACTTTAAATTTTTAAGCATTTGTCAAAAATTTTCAAAAATTACAAATTTTACAAAAACGGTACAAAATAGAGTGTTAGTTCAAGAGACAAATTTTCTCTAGAATTTTAAGCTGAATTCAAAACTGTAATAATATACCGGGCGTTTTATTTAAAATAGGAGTTAATAAAACAAATACAAAAAAACAAAAAAACCCATTTTCGAAGTATTCAACTGAAAAATCACCTATTTCACATCAATACACATTAAAAATTTAATAATAATGTAAAGTTTAAAAAAATCGTTAGAGCGATTTTTGAAAAAATCGAAAAAAACTGAAAAATCACAAAAGTAAACATCTACTTCCGGTTATGCGATTTTCTTCAAAAGCTTGCTGTCGCATCTACATAGTACACAAAGCTTATATATGAAGTTTCAACGTCAGACCTTTTTCCGCTTTTGAGATATTCTGTTCACAGACAGACAGACACACAGACAGACAGACAGACCAATGAAAAAATATATATGTTTTTTAGGGATCAGGGGACTCTAAAACGTGAAGATCTGTTGAAAACTCAATTTCGAATTTTTGGGGTGAATCCAATACTTCCTTTATTGTAAGGAATTGAAAAATAAATTTTTAGCTAAAGTTAAAAAAGGTGTTTTCTGGCCTTAAGATTGTTCAGTTAGCTAAAACTAACACATTCTAAGAAAATCTCATTGAAATCTTACTTAATTTCCAAAAAATACCACTCTTCGGATTTTGACATTTTTGAAAAACTCCATTTTCTAAATAAGTAAAATAGATTTTTAGACAAGCACAAATTATTGACGTAAAAAGTTTTTTTGAAAAATAAAAAAAAAAATTCCCATATTATGCCGACTTTTTGGCGGAAACTGTATATTGTATTTTATAATATTATTTATCTATTATTCTAAATGAAAAAACCAGCAAGAAAATAAATCTGTTTATATGGTTGCTTAGGAGAGCAAATAAACCATTATCTGACATGCTTTATTAGCTGCGGTATTAACCATTAGTCTGGGACCTACCCTAAAAATTGGCTATTCATTTTTTTATTGTTAATGTAGGGTGTGTATAAGAGATAAATGATGGATAATACGTTTTTATTTTACTGCTGTTCTAATATTTATATATTACTAGGTACATCGTTAAAAAGCTTAGTCAAAGAGTAAAAAAGTGTTCATTACAATTGTCTCTAAATAGTTTCGGCTTGTTAAGTACCTATGTTAGCGTTTTGTTATAATAGCTGGTTAAAGAGTTTTTTGAATGCATCGGGAAATTTGATAAGTGTCATTGCTGAAGACGAGGGTGCTGTTTGATTAGTATATGATTTTACTGTCGTTACATTGGCAGGATTTTGATATATAGGTTTGGTAGGGTTGTTTTTATTTGCAGTTTTGGTTCCTCTCTGCAAGTCTTCATATACTTACTTGTATCTTTGTAATAAACTCCACTGCATAAAGCACGTGTCCCTTGTTTTTGTGTACATACTGGAAGAGCGTGATCAGCCATATTTCACGCAAGCAAGACAGCGATTAACATCTACTGCATTATGCCAGTTTTTTTGTAGTTTCACCCAAATACGTGTTTGTTTGAAGCTCAGCTGAAATTGCTCTTTTCTTATTTGTTTTGTGGATGGTAGGATCAAAAGACGGTAGGTTATTTCGTGCTTTAATTGGTAACTAGGTGTGATGAGCTATCTTTTAATTTGAAAGAAATTAAAAATTAAAAACATTATAGAAGCAAGAAATAATAAAAACCATCTCGTCTTTCAATTTCCTATGGGAACGTTCACTTCTATTTCTTTCTGGTAGAATTCGTTCGAACATTTTTGGATAATTCAAACTTCTTTTTTTCTTGTTCTATGGAAAAACAAGGTAAATAACTGAATAAATAGTAGGTAATTGTAATGTAATAATAGAAACGTAATAGAACACCACATATCTGTGATATTCATAGTAAATTAAGGTTCCTTGCAAGGTTACCATATGTCCAGCATCATTCATAATATGTATAGTTTCATATAATTATATAGAACAAGGAATGAGAGTATACAACATATGCACACCCTTCTTCACTGATTATCAGATATTATTAGCAGAAGATCGATATAAGAAGGTCAAATGCAAGCTAGGAATAAAAGGCTCGGTAGTAGAACAAGTTATGACATTCAGCTACCTCGGAGCTGAAATAACTAGCGAAAGCGACTATGTGAAGTAAGTGAAACAACAGTTCAACGAATATCTGGATACCTTCGCTACATGATATGAAAAAATAAATTTAGAACTGTAGAAAGAAAAACAAAAACTTATAAAACAATCAACAGTACTAAAAAACGAAACAACTACTCACGATGTCAGAGATGGGAAGATCGATACAAAGCCAGGCTGGACGGAATTCCCAATATACAAATAAAAGTAATTTGTGGCAAAAACGATATAGCCACGTGGACGAAAATAAGAAGTAAATAGCGGAATTAACACATGTTTCGAATGGAGACTAATAGACTAACAAGAATATCAAGAGGCGATAGACCGCAGACCAAACGCAATCCATGCCGACCTCCGAAACGTTGGAGAGATGGTTGGATGTCCTAATCACAAGGGACACCATGCAACGCCGCGTCTTGTACCGCCCCCTTGTTATTTTAATTTTGATTGCCCTTAAGTTTTTGACTAGCTCGGATGTCAATGCACAAGACTCGTTTGTTCCCCTAGCAGTGGCTGTGGGAATGCCAACATAACTTTGCTCCGAGCTTGTCTCGTTCACCCCTTCAATTCTGAAATTAAATCTCCTAACCTCGCTAGTGATAAAAACCAAGGCTGCTTGCATAAACATAATATACTATATATGTATGTTGTTTTGTATGCATTCAAATAAAATAAATACAAAACGACAATATTCATTCATCTGCAAGTCGTAAATTCGATAGTAATTTGTCGATAATATTAATTCCAATGTTTTTCCAGTTTAAGATTTGAAATGCACCTTCTAAAATATTTATAAACAATGGAAATTGAATGGCAAACCGCTACAGTAGGTGGACTAAAAAAATGACAGAGTGGAGCCCATGGCAGGACAGAAGAAGTCAGGGTCGGCTTAGAACCAGATGGAGATACGATAACAATAAAGTTATGGGAAAACTTTAGCTTCGATCGGCGGAGGATCGAACATTGTGGAAAAACATAACACTTATATCCAATATTGAGCTTCATGGTTGATCTATGGTGATGATGATGATGATGATGATGATGATGATGATGATGAATGTCTACGAGTTAATAGTTAAATTCTACTCCCTTTTACAATTTGGCATTAACATCTTTCTTAAATAAACAAAAGATTAAAGTTTGGTTCGTAGTGGTATGAGCTAAAAGATAACTTCTACTTGCATTCTACTGGAATTTATAGTTTGCACAAAATATAAAGAACAAAATGCCAAACATTTACGCTAGCATGAAAGTTCAAGAAAATCTGTTTTACGCACCACGCCAACTAACTATAGTCCGACCCTGCATACGCGTGTAACCGCTAACAGGTATTTGCTGACTATGCGGCCACGCCATGAAAACGGCGTCACAATTTCGCGTTAAAATATGTGCTCGAAGTATGATGCAACGTAGCACGGAATTGTGGATTTGATCAAATACATTGGTAGTAAATGAACTAACTTGTTTTCTTATTTGCTGCTAGCTAAACAGTGAATTTGGCCCTTTTAATGGCGTCGCTGTTCAAATTTACACTTAGCACGCTCGGTACTGGGATCGGGTGATTTTACCTTCAAATCGCTGAAGAGGTTTCCAGCTGTTAGTTCGGGGGTGCTCTCCAACGTACGACACTCTCATGTCTCGGAGGTCGCCCCAAAACTAGGCGTTGGCCGCTGCACTTGATTTACACCCACCGACTGCTGCAACCAGAACACAAGTGTTTTTAGATCCCACAACACACAGCTACATCGAATCCCCTTGTTTTATTTTTGGCTATCTTCGGCGTTGATCGGCTGATTTTTTTCAATGCACTATCGGGAAGTGCGGGAATTCACATTGAGCGCGATTTCAAATACATAATGCCTCCTAATCTAATTAATACAATATCAAAGTTACAGGTCAGCTTTATGCCAGCCGTTTATATATTAAAAATCACTGGTGAGACTAATCACACTTGGTACAACCATAACGAAATCTAATCATTGATGACCAAACAGGCCAATTCTTAATTTACGATGAACACGAAGAAAGAAGAATTAATCAAAGCATGCAGGCTTTGGTGACTAAAAATTAACATAGAAAGAACAAGGCACACAGTCGCAAGTGGAAAAGAATGACATTTAACCCCTTACTGCATGTATTCACTACTTGGAAGAAAACCTCAGGATTACGGGAAAAATATTAAAAACATTGTTTTTTAACTAGTTTTTTTTATTGCTTGATTTTATTTTATGTGTCATATATGGGACAATATGCAATAAAACCTACAAGAAAACATCAAATCAATCAACTAAAAGTTATTCAGTATGGAACTTATAAAAGCAGTTTCTGTCTTTGTTCAAGCAAAGATAAACACCACATTTTTCACACTTTACAAAAGACTTTCCACCCAGGGATATTTGCACTTTTGCCTATTATCGCACCATATTGATCTTTTCGAACGTCTTGGAGGGGAAAATCTGATAGCGGGCCCCTTTTTTTCTTATTTTGTCAGTTTTCCATGACTCCACTGGGATGACCTCTTTTTCTTGTAGAGCTGACTTTATGGAATTTACACAAGCACTCTGCAACGGCTAATTTGAAATCTGCCAGAGGTAAATCTTTGAACTCGTTTTCACTTCTTCTCCAAAGTATCCATGCATTGAGAACCATCAAATCAATAATATGAAAAAATATCCTCATGTACTACCATTTCTTTATCTGAGTTTGATCCTATAGTATCCTAGCATGGAATCCAGGAGATCTACTTTTCCCATACATTTGTTGTAAATTGTTACAGCATGTGGACACGGAACCATTATATGTTTGTTATCCTTCTTTGAAAATCGTCGAACTTCAACTGTCGGCGTACTTCCAGCATATGTAGACAAAATGTTTACTAATTTATTATCATACCATGAAGTAATAGATATTGTTGTGCCATCAATTGTGGCGACTTTTTCCAGCATCGCTCCACGGCCGTTATTTTTTAGTTCACTCTCTTTTGGCATATTGCTGTTTGGAACTCTGTTTATTCTAACCGTACCGAGCGCTAACATACCGTTTTGTGCCAAATAAATTTCTAATGGGACGCTATTGAACCAGTTATCAAAAAACAGTTTGTGATTTATGTGCTTTGGAACAGTTTGTGTTAGGTGAAGAACTGCGTTTGAACTCATCCCCAGATCAGGAAAACCATTAGGGACAATATTGGTTTGATTTCCTGCGAAAATTTCATAATCGTAAGAAAATCCGCTGACACCTTTAAGAACAAACGCCTTATATCCCCATTTGTGAGGTTTTTTGGGATTATATTGTTTTAGGCTCGAACGCGCTTTCGTAGGAATAATCTGCTCGTCTATAGCCAAATACTCTTCTTTTGGAACTTTGAGTAGTTGCTCCCTTAGTTTACTGAGAACAGGTCGTATTTTGAAGAGTTGATCATGACCAGGATTGCCGGCTGGAACAGCGTCGTCATTATTCGCAAAATTCAAAAACCGTTTGATTTCTTCCCATCTGTTGCATGACATCACATCTGAGATCAAGCGGTGATGCAGGTTCTGGTTCCAATAACTTCTAGAATTAGGTAATTGCACTATTGACATATAAATACAGGTCCCTATAAACTGTTCGAGCTCCTTTTCCGTAAGATCCAAAGGTTTTTGTGGTCTCGTTTGAGTTGCATAGTTACTTTGGTAAACTATATCTTGAATCATATCATTTGTTAGGAAAAAGTTAACAAATGCGTAAGGAGAGTCTGACTTTTCCAGTTGAGGTGGCATGCCAGCAGAACCAAGAAATTTTAGGTCCTCATCCGATGTGACTAAATTACCCCGCTTCCAGATAGGATGATTCTTGTTTCTATTTTTCTTTAGTTTACGTATCCGTTCAAGCAAAGGTGTTTCGTCGTCGCTATCGGATCTGCTTTCTAAATCAGTTTCTGGAATAATATGTGATTGGTTATCCTCCATATCATTTTCGTCTTCGTAGTCAGACTCTGGAGCTAATATTACAGGTTTCCCATCTTCTGAAAGCCTCTCGTCCTCACTACCATCTGGTATATCCATGGGCACATATCTGCTGGCACCATAGAACTTTTTTGGATCCATTTTCTGAAATAAACGACGAAATAAAAAAAATGTCCGGAATACATATTGTGCCATATATGTCCACGAGAGTTTTGACGAATGTGCATACTGTTCCAAATATGGCACAAGAATATTTCTCATCAAAAACAGCAGAAAAATAAAGAATTACTTGGGTCTACTTACAGAAATCCCTTCGAGAAGGTCTAGCCTTTACGTGAATATTTTCTTCGAAGGCAAATCAGCCACAGAAACTCAAATGAACGTAGATCAAAATTGTCTCATCCACATAGTACACAAAACTTATATATGAAGTTTCAACGCCATACCTCTTTTCGTTTTTGAGATATTCTGTTCACAGACAGACACACAGACAGACACACAGACACACACACAGACAGACAGACAGACAGACCAATGAAAAAAAAATATGTTTTTTGGGATCAGGGGGCTCTAAAACGTGAAGATCCGTTGAAAACTCAATTTCGAATTTTTGGGGTGAATCCAATACTTGTTTTATAGTAAAAGGAAGTAAAAACGGGCAAAGAAATTCGTTCCTGGACTGGCAGAAATGATGAATTCCCTTCTAGGTTGAAAAAGAAGACGTCTCTAGAAAGTAGAGATGAGACCAGCTAATATGACATACTTAAGACGGGACGGAATACTCAAGATCATAGAAAGTGAAATCGAAAATGGAAATATCAGATAAAGGCCCCAACCCTAATGCATCAAATAACTCACGGAATGCGCAGGATGTAGCACTCATAAAGAGCTTTACAGAAAAGCAACGAACCGACAGGAACGGTTAGCTGTAAGAAATCATTAGGGAGAAGTGGACATTTAAAGTACTAAACAAGAATAGCTATCTTCACTGCAAAATTTGCACAATTCACTGTTCAAATGCGTGGGTTTTAAACAAATAAATGATAAAAAAGCCGCAACCAATTACTGTGGTAGATATTGCAGAGTAACCAAACCCAACTACATAAGAAATGACGAGAAACGGGAAATATCGAATATCGAATACAGTTTGTAATGGGCATCGACATATAGAAATGGACCGCTAATGGACGACTGCGCAACTCTTTGCGTTAGAAAGAGAAAGAGAACACTTTCAGAACTATCTTTTCTTTTCCTGCCGGCCTCCTATTGGCCGACAGAAAATGTTCCTTTTCCTGCCGGCCTTCTATTGGCCGACAGAAAATGACGTCAGAGCGACAGGGCGGTCGCGCCGTACGCTAATGTGCGCCAACAAGGACAGAGCGTTCTCAAGTCATATGCGTTCTCTTTCTATCCCGTTTGGCTCGCGCAGCTCTGACTAGCGGTCCATTTCTATATGTCGATGGTAATGGGAGTACTTTTTACTGAAATGACAGAACGAGAGATCAAACATTCCATTTTATTAGTTAGTGCAAAAACGATACTATTTCGAGGTAATTGTTATGAAACACTTCGCTCAACTAATTTTTAGCATGATGTAACTAATAATAAAAAGATTAGAACAATATTTATGCCAAATACTATCCTTATACGATAGTAGCGGATGGCATCTTGAATTCTGCGTGATAAAGCACTATCTATTTATTATATACATTATATTACAACAATATCAATAATAAAAATAATTACTTGACAATCTGGCTACAGGGCATAAATGTAAAAAAAAACATAAATTGCCACTAGAATTTAGTACAAAGCTAACTGTTTTGCCAATACAAACAAATAATTGAATCTTCAACTGTAGTATCTACACTAATTTAATTTACTATAGAGTAAATGGTATTCCTATGATTTAACTCTTGTAGACTCATAAAGACTGTAGTACCGAAAAGTCGAAGCAAAATGGTTATTCTGCGTATATGGAAAACTCCAACAACTTATCTCCAGTTGCTCTATAAGAACAGTTCTTCCGCTTAGAATTCCAAGAGCTATTCGCAAGTAACGTCAACCTTCTCTGTAATTATTTTTAATTCTTATTTTTATTTTAGTAATTCGATATTCATTCTGACATGTAATTTTCCCTCAGTAACCTCGATGTCATCCACGTCATCTTTGAGGGACTCCGAATAATTTCTGAATGTCGAAGTAGATGTGCATTAGTGTTCGCCGTCTGTTTAGCTGAGCGTCGCACGCATAGAAGAAGTATAGCACCTGGTGTCACAGATACGTTTTGGCTTTATTCCGATTCCTACGGTCCTTCGAAGCAAATGGTCGACAATTGAAAGTCCGTTTTTTACTTCCTTTTACGAGTATTGGATTCACCCCAAAAATTCGAAATTGAGTTTTCAACAAATCTTCACGTTTTCGAGTCCCCTGAACCCAAAAAATATGTTATTGTTCATTGGTCTGTCTGTGTGCGTGTGTGTGTGTGTCTGTCTGTCTATGTGTTTGTGTGGCTGTGTGTATGTCTGTCTGTCTGTGTGTCTGTCTGTCTGTCTGACAGAATATCTCAAAAACGAAAAGGGGTAGGGCGTTGAAACTTCATATATAAGTTTTGTGTACTATGTAGATGAGACGTCAAGCTTTTGAAGAAAATCACATAACGGGAAGTAGGTGTTTACTCTTGTGATTTGTCAGTTTTTTCGATTTTTTCAAAAACGACTCTAACGATTTTTTTCAAACATTACATTTTCACTACATTTTTAATGTGTATTGATATGAGATAGGTAATTTTCTAGTTGCATACTTCTAAAATGGGTTTCTTTTGTTTTTTGTTCCTATTTTAAATAGAATACCCCGTATATTAGATTTTTGAATTCAGCTTAAGACTTTAGAGAAAATTTGTCTCTTCAACTAACGCTCTATTTTGTACCGTTTTTGTAGAATTTGTAATTCTTGGAATTTTTTGACAAATGCTTAAAAATTAAAAATCAAATTTTTGGCTAATATAAGATCACTGTAAAAGGAAGCTGTGTAGGTGTATACACCAGATTTTGTATATTCCACTTTTTGGAGTACCCGGGGACCCTTATGCTTGCCGCTGCTTTCGAAAACCGCATTGGAGATTATTTATTTTAAATTTATTCTAATTTGGATGCTTAGCTAGTTGCTCCCCAATTTCATTTACTTTATAATTTATATTTAGTAAACAACCATCAGTTATTTACCAAATTTGATTTGCATTACAAATTTTGTGAATTTATGCTATATTTGTTAATTGCCAAGAACAGTAAACGAGTAATTTTATTGACATATGCAATCTGGATAATATCATACTACTTTTAAGTAGTAAAGCAGTTTTGATGGACTCGCGGCTGGTACTAGCTGGTACTGTACCAAATTGAGGTTAGCGCACCCAGACGGGAACGCTTTCAAAATTTAGGTCCGTGAAGCTACCAGTTATCCTACTTGTAAATACTCCATACATAACTGGCATAAATATTGTATACAAAATGGGCTTAGTGGTAATGTAGTAAATTATTTGTACGCATTTGAAGGCAAAGACTTGAAACTTATGTTCGACGAGGAATTCTAGTGGCAGCTGAGCCCGAAGACGGTAAAAGCATCGGATAAGCCCAGGTTGGAAAATAGTGGGTTAGCAGCGGTCAGGTTACGATAAAGCGCATCTGGATCTGATGTAGTTTAACAATGAAATTCTTCGCTACTCCATGCGACATGTGTTTTTACACATCAAATAAATTAATGTCAAGGAAGTGGTTGATCCAATAAAACCGTAGGTTTGTTACGAGGGCCGTAAAAGGAAGATACTTCCGAAAGGCAACTTTACATTTCTTGTTCTTTCTTCTCCTTTGCACGTTGCTTCTGTTCGAATTTCAAATGGGAAGTAATGAACATAATAGAGTGGTTATAAGAGCAAAAGGAAGTAATACAAAATATTAAAAACAATTAAATTGAATTGCTTAAAATTACATTGTCATTTTAAATTTTCTATTGCTTCTTCAAGAATATGTTTTTTTTAATAAATTAGTTCTTTGTATTTTTTATGACCAATTTGGTGGTTTTAAATGAATAAAAAACCATAAATTTCAAATTAAGTGAGTTTGATATAGATGGCTCGATTTCATTGCTGGCAAGTATATTTATTGACGAATTTTCCATGCTTTCAGCCCATAAGTCATTACATGCTATAGAATAACACATATAACAGAATATATTTTCGTTTTTATATTTTTTCTTATGTCTGAATCCTATATTTATTAATTCATTGTTTTTACTATATTCTTGCCATTATTTACTATATAATTTATTTCGTCTCACTATTACATTTCTTGGTAAATATAACCGCTAATTATTTGCATATTGATTTTCTTAGTATCGAATCAAACAAGTGTTTACAAAGGAACATATATCAAGAGTACTGTACTCTGAAATTTTTCAGTGCAAACTATTGGTGAGCGTCAAATGACAATATGTTCATTTTATCAACACTTAATACTTATCTGGCGGTTTTTTAAAAATCGAGATAATAAACTCCTATTTTAGAGAACTGTAGAATTCTTCAGCATACTTTACTTTTGCATTGTGCACTATTTCATTTTTAAACTGAAAAACCTTTACAAGGCTGAGTTATATATAAAACTTGAGGAATCTATATAGCAATTAAAAAGCGTTTACCATTTACATTTTCCTGTACAATAAATAATTCGAAAAAAAAATTATGAATGGTATAAACAAACATATATTCAACGTAATGTATTGGTAAATAAACACGCTTATTATGAATATGAAAATTAGGTAACACATGGTGTAACATCCCAAAATATTGGAGATAAGCTTGTCGAGGGCTTTTATTTCAACGAATGTATATCGAAGCTCGCTGATAAAAATCACAGCACTATAAGTTTGTATAAAAAGAACCACATTGTAATAAGTGTAGTGAGCAGACCAATCGCTTACGGTATAACAATGGAAAAAAGCAAGCTCTTTAGCACCGAGTCCGACTGCACAAAATGTTCCACCCACAGATGCTTCGGGTTTGTTTTGACGTTGGGGAAATGCTTTGCAATGTTTCCAGTTGATGGGCTCAGACAGCTTGACCAGAGCTCGCTGCAGTTTCGTTGGATATCCGGAAGTACATTATACACCTTTGTATATCTTTCAGGATTGATGGTTATAGTAGGTTTTCAAATCTACAACTTAACCCAGCTTCATAAGTGGCGATTTGGATATTTTGGTAATGCATCTGTTCAGATTAATTTAATAACACTGTCAAACAATCTCTATTTTAGTGACGTTGCTATTTTACAGCTGTTCTTTTGCAACAACCCTTTTGTTTTTGCAATTAGCTCGTGGTTGGCCCAAATTGATGAAAGAATGGGCTAAGACCGACCACCTTATGGGTTCTTATGATCTATATAACAAATTACGCTTCCGTTTGGGAAATATCGCTTGCGTCGTTTTAATATCTGCTATATGTAAGTAAATATAGCATTATTCAGAATGGATCATTATAGGATAGCTCACAAATTCCAGTGGAGCATTCATTGTTCTTGATAACTGAACTAACCAGTATACCAAATGCAGAAGGATGGGAAGTTTTCAGAATATTCATGAAAAATATTTTCAAATCTATATATGACCACGCGCCTCTTGCCGATTGGAACTGTATTCTGATGTTCGTAAGTACCTACTCAAACTTAATTAATGATTAAACATTTATCTACGTGTGCAACAACAGGCTATAAATTTGATGTGCACCTTCACATGGAACTATATGGACTTGTTTGTAATGTCGATTAGTACAGCATTAGCAGCTAAGTTTAAGCAGATTACTACTCGTCTGCGCAACGCTGTTAAAAATGAGGTTTAGTAAGGTATTGATTTTGCGAATTGAGTAAAACTTTGCCTTCGATTTCTAGCTGGATATCAATATAGAGTTCTGGAAGGACTTAAGAAAGGACTATAATGCAGTCTCAAAGCTTTGCAAAACGGTGGACAATGCTCTTTCAGATATAATGATGGTGTCATTTGCAAATAATCTCTTTGTAATTTTGGTGCAACTGTTTTTTAGTCTCAAGTATGCTTTGAGAATTTGTTGAAATTTTGCCTTTGATATTAGAAATGAACTACAGGCCCAAAAAGGATGGCGTTGTGGGGAAGATATACTTTTTGTATTCTTTTGGTTTCCTTTTGGTTCGTACCACTGCCGTTTCTTTATATGCTTCCAATGTTTCTGAAAATAGTAAAGAACCCATGGCTCTGTTGCTCTCTACTCCATCAGAAGAATACAATGTTGAGGTATTGCATTATTTAAAAACTATTATACAAATTTACAATAGGGTGTAACTGAAATGCAAAGCGCTACTTTCAGATTGTACTCGAAATAATAATTTGCACTTGGTTTTGACAAGAATATTATATTCTATGTGGCTCATGGATAAAACTTGTCTTAGAATAATATAACATCTAAGTTCTATATATAACATCCTTGGCCAAATGAAAATTCTCATTTCAAGGTAGGGTGACAATACGATATTGTATGAGAGATCAGCATCCTCTATAACTCTTTCTTTTGGGCAAGATAAGTT
>OW679198.1:122872804-123108503 GCA_940337035.1 Agriotes lineatus | reverse complement strand
ATGTTTTATTAATTTATTCTTGTAAGCATGATTTACCATACATGTTGAATAATAATATGTTTATATGAAAGTAATGCATCTGGGATATCTTTTGAAAGCCCGTTAGAAGTGCAGTAACACCATAAGCGCTCTGCGCCAGTTTATCAATATAGTTTTTCAATGTTAAATTGCCAGTCAGGCTAATACACCTGTAGAGACTTTGACTATCGCCCAACGTGATGTAATGTAGAATTCTTATGAATTATTTTATTACCGTTGTTGGTTATGGTTCTGGCCTTCTACTGGTAGTCGCATAAATGCAATTCACCGGTGCTCGAATCCAATCAGGCAGCCTGAGACTCAAGCATGTTGCTCGGCCATCCGCTCTTTAAATTTACTAAATGATTTTCATTTGCGAACGAAGTATAGTTCTGCTCAATCTTGCAGTAAGAAAAACTTCGAGAGATCACGTGAGATTAAGGTAAACCTGAAACACATTTCCTATCGTCGAGGGGCATTCTCTAGGTTGCATTTCCCCATTACATCTGTTAAAGCTCGAAACCGTCGTTACGACATGAATTTGACACTCAAAATACTCAACCGTCAGTTACCTGATAAAACGACACACACCAATCGGAAAATTTCTGGATCCGTTGCCCCAACTATGTTAAATTGAGCTATAACAAAAGTTGCTGACTAAAGCTCAGATGGAAAAGGGAGGTTTATTACGACCTTAATTAGGGCAACGCAAATAAAGATATTCATTGCCAGAAGCCACCACTTAACTTAATCGAGAAAAACACAGGTGGGCTCATCGAGAAAGTAGAAGCGGTGACCCAACCTTGGCAGCGCTTGAACGGCGGTCCACATACAGCTGCGTTGAACATACCTAGTTTGCATTCTCCTACAGCTGTATGAATTCCTTTACAGAGAAAAACACATTACAAAATCACATGCAAACGTCATAAATCTACTAAAGAAAAGCATAACTGATAGAAAATAAACTATATTGACATAAAAATATGTATGTGAACAATGAAATACTCGATAAATGTTAGTGTTGCTAATTGCGCAACGGTTAATCTAAATACAGACGACAAACTTGACAGTAAATTATCTAACTGACTTAAAAACGGTAACAACTTTAATTATGCAATAAGACTACTCACAAAAAATAAATATTAACGGTAAACAATCCAAACTGACTCAATGACGGTAATTACTATTCAAAAACAGATCTGGCGATTTATACGAAATCAAAGAACCGAAGTAGCGGAGTACATTGCATCCCCAAAGATCAGGCAAGAAGAATGGATAAACTATTTCACTCACTTATTCAATATAGAACAACGTCCAAACCACATTTCAGAGCCCGCTCTCACAAACAAAAAAGAGGTTGAAGTAACCAAAGATGAAATTGCCGAAACTATCAAAACACTGATAAATCGTAAATCACCTGGGCAAGACGGAATTTACAACGAACTCATAAAATATGGAGGATGCGTTCTTATAGAGGAAATCACCATACCCATCCAAAAAAATTTTCGCGAGCAAGAAATACCTCGAGAATGGAAAAGCAGCATACTAATCCCAGTATTTAAGAAAGGCGACAAGATGAAACCGGAAAACTACAGAGGGATAAATCTCTTGAATAGTACCCTAAAACTGACAACAAAAATTATAACAAATAAATTAAATACTATACTAGAATGGCAGGACGAACAACAAGGGTTTCGTAGCGGATGATCATGTAATGACGTAGTATTTGCCATACAGCAAATAAAAGAAAAAGCTCTAGAATTCAATAGAACCGCATATATGTGTTTTCCCGATCTGGAAAAGGCCTTTGATAACATCCAACTGAATGATATCATAAACATACTATACGAGAGGCAAGTACCACAGGCTATAGTAAAAATTATACAAACCATATACAGAGTCAACAAAATGGTGATTAAAATCAACAATAAATTGACAGAAGCTATACCGTCGCAAAAAGGTGTGAGACAAGGGGACAAGCCCGCTACTATTTAACCTTATAATGGACGAAATAATCAAAGTCGTAAAACAAAGCCATGGGTTTAAAATGGGTAGGGAAGCAATCAAACTTGTATGTTATTTGGATGATGCAGTGCTGATTTCTGACAGCGAAAACCAATTACAGAGAATGCTATACCAATTTGTAAATACTTGCAATGCAGTTAATCTGACCATCTCTCTACTAGAAACGAAATGTGTGACGATCTCACAAGAACCCGTAAGATGTAAACTGGTAGCATATGACAAACCCATACAACAAGTAATGGAAATAAATTATTTGGGAACAATTATTACCAGTTATGGGGACTTAAATAAAAAAATAAAGGAGCATACCACAAAAGCAAAAAGGGTTGCAGGATGCCTTAATCACACCATCTGGAACAATCAGTACATAAGAAAAGAAACAAAGATCAGTATATATAAAAGTACAGTACGACCAATGCATACACAGCAGAAACGAAACCCCAAACATCAAAAAGTAGACAACAGAAGGAAGTTGTAGAAATGAATGTACTAAGAAGAATAGCTGGAAAAACTAGATACGACAGAGTGAGGAATGTAAAGATAAGGGAAGCATGTAAAATTAAAAACATTACTGATTGGGTATCGCGCAGAAGAAGAGAATGGAATGCACATATAGATAGAATGAACGAGAGTAGAGTGGTACGAATCGCACCAGACGGCCAACCTAGGCGAAGAAGAAGTATTGGGCTACCAAAGAACGGTGGCGCGACGCCGTCTAATAATATGGCAAAGAACAGGCTGTTAGCCTATTTTAGAAGTTAGAAGAAGAAAAACCGTAATTTTAAATGACAACAACTACGTTACGTAAAAATGGCTACACTTCGTCATATAACTGACCACTTCACTGCACATTGAGCGTTTTAAAGTTACTATAAAAGACACTGTGCCTTTGAGGGGTTCAGCAGCCATTTTTGACGACCGACTCTGCAAGAAGCCGTGCCCAAGCGACTGCCCCAAAAGGATTTAAGAACTGCGAGAAACGGTCTAGGGTGCTATCTGTCGAGCGGATCTAGACGATGTTAAATCCCCAGAGGGTAGAAGCGAAGAACGTAGTCAACAGACAAGGTTGCGGTACGGTACATGTAACTTAATTAAAAATAATTAGCACGAAAGAGGTTCCCATTAATAATATGCCCTAAAGACGTCAATTGGCGATCGCCATCTCCGCGATACGAGAATTTCTGTTAATAACTGCAACAGACGTCATTTAAATGACCAAAAACTCAACCGATAATACCATTCACAGTTTTAACTTAATTTCGACGTTGCTCGGCGAAGGCTTTGCGCTTCTGCTGTCGCGGAGCAAACGATGACACTTATTGCCTTTTCCCAGTTAGGTGGGTAAATCACGAAGACAAAGGGAACGCGCTTTGGCGTTACTTGCCTTACTCTCTCTGACTCGCATGAAAGCGTCATTATTGCGTCAAGTTGTGCAACATTCGTACGTAAATTTAAGACCGTGGATAATCAGACAATGAATAGACCGCCAAACTGGTAATTAAGATAAGGTGTCCTTTATACGGCTGGAGACCATATGTGAATTAAAATAAAACATTGCCCAAGATATGATGAAATCAGCCGGAAGAAGCTAACATTTGAAATGCAGATTCGGAAAAGTGTTAAATTCAAAAATTATCCTGACACATCACAGGCAAACGAACACTAGGTGTGCCCATAAAAATAACACGAATTGGTCCCCGTACTTTTCCACGCACAATTGTTTTGACTATCCCAAGATAGCTCCCTGTTATTTTAGTCTAAGACCCACTCTTCACTGTGAGGTTTACGACTGCCGTTAAGCTTGTTACCTATAGTAAACAGATCCCATTATCTAAGTGGGTAATTCTAGACTATGGGGCATGACGATGAAAAGACAAGGGGTGATCACTTGCTTGAAAAAAAAGCACTATAAGATGGTTTGAGATTTACTTTGCAAAAGCAATGATGTGTCGATTCAAACACACTTTAACATATTGTAAGAGTTCAAAACAAGGAAGAGTTCTTAGCAAATCAAGTGCACCTTCGTCTGTTTATCTCGAACTCACTTCTACAGAGGTACTTGATTATTGCTTGACGAATCTTATTTATACTTGTGTAATAATAGAAACACATAAAAATATTTACTTGAGTGCTTACTAAATACGAAAGAATTACACTTAGCATTTAGTAAAAATTATATACTCCAAAGAAAGCAAAATCGATATTTATTCCTGATTTACTTTTTCCAGAACAGTAATTTAAACCACTCCTACATGTATGTAATCAGAACTAATTTTTCAAAACGTTGACAGTAATACAGGGTCCGGCAGAATGACCGACCCTATTTAAATTGTTAATAACTGTTTCAAATTTTAAAATAGTTTTAATTTTTTTTTTCAAAAGTGTAAAGTAAAAACTTGTCTTTTAGTTACAACATAATTTATTTATTAAAATTATTAGCCTTTGCTCCAAATTAATTTGGTTATTATTCAGTAGTTGAAGGTATTGTTCACAAAACGTAACCCGAAGGTCTAAATCTCGTGGTAGTAATTGGTGCACGACTTGAACTTTGTAAGGATGAAATTTGAAATCCTTTAAAATACGGCGAAGAGATCTGTCTAATAGGCCCAACTCGATAAGTTTAATTAAATTAAGGATTAGGTTAATCTGTATTAGTGTGAAAATGAAGTTTGGGTTTGAGTGATGTTATCTTCAAAACCTAATATTTTTAATAAATAAATTATATTGTAACTAAAATTGGCAAGTTTTTACTTTCCATTTAAAAAAAAAAGTTAAAAATATATTAAAATTTGAAACAGTTATTAACAATTTAAATAGGGTCGGTCATTCTGCCGGACCCTGTATAAGCAAAAGTTCTCATCTCCATAACCAACAATTTTAAAAAATGTTAATAATGTTTATGGTAACTTTTATATTTTGAATATTATTTATTCCAACGCTGTAATGGAATAAGGGATAAAGAAGAGAGGGAGAGGAAAAAAGAGAAAGAGACATAGAAAGAGAGAGAGAGAAGAGGGATGTTATTTACATGTCCTCTAGGTTAAATGTTTAGTACGTTCTTATCAATACTGTGACAATTTGGAATTCGTTTGTTTAGAGGGAAAGGTAGACACAAGAAATAATATCGTGTTAAATATCGATTACAAGCACGAAGTATGTAAATAACAATTCTAACGATTTGTTTTCAAATTGTGCGTGTGTGAGTTCAGTGAATTTCTTGTAAGCGTAACATTCTATTATGTTTAATAAGTTCCAATTCCACCATTCGTAGTTTGTTATTGGTATTTACTGCTCTAGTACTTAAAAATCAAATAAATTAATTAGTGTTTAGCTGTAACTGAAAATAATTATTGGGCGTTTGTGTACCTAAATACTTATTTTGCTTCGCTTCGAAATGCTGTACAGAAGTTTGTACCTCTACAAATCTATAAAAATACTAAATAATAAATAATACATTAACCTGTATGTTTTACACGATTTTATGGATATCCGATCTGATAACGAAGTAGGATTGAAATTAAGCAGCGCATGGAGGACTATATTTCAAAGTAGTCAAGATAAAACTGATTAACAGGTTATATTGGGCTTTTACTTTAATGGAGCTGCCCGAGATGCGTTATCGACGCCCACTGATTATCAAAATAGTACCTCTTACAAAATAATGGTTCGAGTATTCGCAAAATATATTAAGTTGCAACGAGCAAGCATCTTGCATACCATGAAAATAATCAAACGTTTCTGCTCCCAGTTTCGCTGTGCGAAACGCTCTACGCATGAAAGCTTCGCATTTATTTTAATTTTGGGCAAATTCTTTGCTATGTTTCCAGTTGACGGTCTCGGTGAAGCCGACCATCGCTCCATTCGATTTCGATATGTATCATGGAGCACCTTCTACACCTTGACGTTTCTTCTTGGAGTGGTGATTGTTATAGGCTTTCAAATCTACAACTTGACTCAGATAACGTCAAAGGTAATATTTGGACATTTTGGTAAGATAAAATAGCATTTTCCATTCCACCTATCTTATTCTTTGCTTTTACAGTAACGTTATTCTTTTATTTTTGCACCTTTGCAACAACGCTGCTGTTCTTGCAGTTAGCTCGTTGTTGGCCCAAACTGATGAAGGAGTGGGCCGAAACGGACCATCGCATGCGTTCCTATGGGTTGTGTACAAGATTATTCTGTCAGATGAGAATAATCGCAGCTGTGGTCTTATTGGGAGCACTAAGTACGACAAAATACAGTGAAAACAACTGCAATAGCTTTTGGTTTTAGCCGAACACGTTCTGTATATAGCTAAGGCCCTAACATGCGACACAGATGTGAAAGGATGGGAAGTTGTCACGAACTTTCTGAGAAATAACTTTAAGTACTTATTCGACTACACGTCCTTCGCCATTTGGAAGGCCATTTTGCTCCTTGTGAGTATCTCTCAGAATAGAACTTACTCTATTGTAATGTATTCGTACAGGGTGTAAATATCATGTGTACTTTCTCTTGGAACTACATGGATCTGTATATAATGCTCATCAGTGCAAGTCTAGCAGTAAGGTTCAAGCAAATTACCGCTCGTCTACGAATGGCCCTCATTAAAAAGGTGAAGTACGTAATTTAACATTGAGAATGAAGCACTCAATCTATATTTTAACAGCCTAGAAATGTAACATTTTGGAAAGAGTTGAGAACTGACTATAATATTGTTTGCGATCTCTGCCACACTGTAGATAATGCGGTTTCGGGCATAGTATTGTTGTCATTCTCAAATAATTTGTTCGTTATTCTGGTTCAACTTTTCAACAGTCTAAAGTAAGCTACATGTAGTATTACAATTCAATTCTTTATCGTTCTTAGTTTTATAGGCCCAGAAACGACAGTGTTGTGGGGAAAATATATTTTCTATATTCTTTCGGATTTCTTCTACTCCGTACTATTGCAGTAGCTTTATATGCTTCAAGTGTTAATGAGAACAGCAGAAAACCCACTGCGCTATTGCTTTGTACATCCCCAGAAATATACAACATTGAGGTAGGTACGAAATTACATTAATTTGCATATTACGTAGATATTTTAAAGTTAAAAGAAGTTGTACTAATCATGTGAAACGCAACAAAAGTAATAAATATAAAGTAGTGGCTTTCTAACAATAATGAATAACCTAATGAATAAATTTATTATTTTTAGATAGAAAGGTTTCTATATAAAATTCAAGCAGATCCATGTGCTCTAACGGGAAAGAAATTCTTCAACGTTACGAAGTCGTTAATCTTGAGTGTAAGGGATATGCAGATGTCAAAGATATATATAAGCAATTTAAAATTTCAGATTGCCGGTGCCATTGTTACTTACGAATTAGTGTTAATACAGTTTAAGGTAGTGACCTGAAACGGTAGTTCTCTAACAGCAACTCAACTGATTATCAACCAAAAACTGAAGATTTATATACATTAGTGCATTTGATGTAATAAATAAATGTTGTATTACCTTCGTTTATTAACGAAGTATAGTTGTTTGACATTAGTTATTAGTGTTTAAGAAACGATACGTAATAAGTATATTTACCCCATTTCATAAATTTGTCCTATTTCTTCCCTCAGTATCCTGTTTCATTTCGATTTTATTTTTATTCCCTCTTTATTTAATTATTAAAGCTTTTCTACTTTTTGATGTAAAGATAGTTTGGAGTTGACTTTGTTGAGTTTTTCTTCCACATTTCCTTCTATTTATTTCTGTCTTCTCATAACGTTAGCACCAGCTGAAAAATAGATTTTTGTATAAATAATTGCTTAAAATGTGTACGCCGCTGATCGTAAGAAAACATTCAGAACTTCTAAATCTCTCTTGAACTGCTAATCTAAACTCGGAACATACTTGTCTGTTTTTTTTTTGAACCAGCACCTACAATTATTTCCTTAAAATTACTTTTCGTCGCATTTGTGGTTTTTTGGAACCAGCAACTGAATACGATGGCTCTAAATATCGCCTTATCGCTCTTTGTCGTATTTGCGGTTTATTAGACTCAGCATCTGAATAGGACCCTCAAAATTCCCGTGGCTGTTTGGGGCCAGCTTCTTAGGTTCAATATTCTTTCCTACGTTATTAAGGGTAAGGTATTCATTACAGCACCGTAGAAACGGCGGAGACATCCACCAGGTCAATTTCCTGCTAAAAATAGTTAAGAGCACACCCTCCTGTTTCGGCAAAGCGCCCTGTTGGTGCTCAGGTTGTTATAAAATATGAATTTTGCTTAATGCAACGTTTCGGAGGCCGCCAAAAATGACTTCAGAAACTTTCTAGCACTATTACTACTCGATTCACCCACTAGGATAGCCCCAACCAGAATTGTTTGTCAGAATTTAGCAATATTAGTTTGACACCAAACGTAAACAACGTAGCCATTAGGAGCCGTCATCTCTAATAGTTTAATTCCAGAATCTCCTGTCTTAAAATACAGAGCGAACTAACAAGCAAATATTGTTTATCGCTGTACAACTTCGTTTAGGCCTATTTTAACATTTTCCTATCTTTCTTGTGTACTATTTTGGTAGGGTATTCTATTTTAATAAAATTTTAACAGCTCTTCGTAATATTTTTTCTGGTCGTATCATATTTTACTTCATAGTTTTAATTTTTTCTTTTATTATCTTTTTTTATTTTAGACTTTTTCCACCTTAAGGTTTATCCTTACTTGATAACAGTTGCTTCCTATTTCAGCACTTCTTTTTATTACTAGAACGCGTTGGCCAGCCTACGTCTGGCCCTGCCAGCTTAAAGAAACGGTTAACAATAAAAATGCTTGCTTAAGCTGGTAGCCAGCTGACGTCCGGCCCTGCCAGCGTTAACAATACAAATGCTTGCTGTTGATGGTCTCGCCGCTTGGGCTTACGATCGGCATGTGCTCGCCCCAGTGCTTACGGTCGGTCGGCCGGCGGCTGGCGGGCGGCGGCTGGCGGTCGGCGGCATCAGCTCTTATAATATAAGACTAGAACTCGTGGCCAGCCTACGTCTGGCCCGGCCAGCGTAAAGAAACGGTTAACAATAAAAATGCTTGCTCAAGGCGGCAGCCAGCCTACGTCCGACCCTGCCAGCGTTAACAATACAAATGCGGTCTCGCCATTCGTGCGCGCGCGCCACTTACTAGCATGCAGGCCGTTCATGCAGCGTGTGCGCGCGCCTCTTACGCCTGGACGGCCGGCATCGGCGCTTATAATATAAGATGTGTTTTATTAACTTTCATATTTTTGTACTTATTACGAAATCTAAGCATAATTAAACTTTCCCCTTTTTCAGCTTTTCTCTGGTAAACTTCGGTACGTTCTTTTATATGTCACTTTTATATTTCCTAGAAAAGTAAGTAATTTTTTGCACTACTAGTCTCACAACGCCCTGTTATTGGTCTATCTTTAGGTCGTGAAGTTGATTTTCTCTACCAAGGGAGAGAAAGTAAAATAAACAATTTTCACCGTGGTAACAAATAAATTGCTAAGTTACCAAATATGACTATTTTAATTTTGACGTTTTAAAGAGCTCTATTGTCAGGTTGACAGTTAAAATATTTTCGAAATTTGTTGGGAATTTAGGTATTAAGCCGTTTGGTAGTGCAAAAAATAGTATATACACCACGGTAGCGAATCATCTTATAACCTTCGCGCTTTAGATACTTCGCGCTAAAGGCTCAGTATCTAATATGCGCTCAGGTTATAATACTGCGCTTCGCTACCTTGATGTATAATATACTATTTAATGCATAGGTTCTTAATTTGTCTTTTATATTAATAAAACTAAAGATTTCGATTTTATTAATATTTAAGATGGTCCACGACAACGATTTTCGTATTATTAATTCGTCTTTTATTATTGTTTTTCGTCGCTTTCTTTTTATTTAAACATTCTTTATTGCCAAGGTTTTTTTTCCAACGTTTCTGTGTAAGTCTTCCATTATTTTTTCAGCCAAGGCTATTGCGTCAATTGTGTTAACTTTTATTATTTTAATTTCTTCAAGTCTTCTAGTCCCATTTTGTACGTTGTTGGTCATATTTTTATGACTCCTTTAACTTCAACACCCACTTCCGGAGTCGGCCTAATAAAACTTACCATCAATTCTTACTGCTGTTAATTGTGGAAAATTAGTGTTTCTACACATAAATAATGTGTTCAAATTTGAACACCGCTATAAAGTCACAACCGTCCTTTAAACCTCCGGTACGCGAGGACGGCCCAGCACTAAGCAACTACGCTTACAGTAAAGTCTCGCACTACCCTTCCCAAAATCCTCAGAAAATAGCCCAGACAGGTAAGTTCAGAAATATATAAGACGAAAGCACCCAGGCTGCTAAAGACAGTTGGGTCGAGCAATCGACCCATCCAGCTCTAAGTGGAAGAACCACCAAGATCTCTGAGCTTAGCCGAATCCGCTTGCTTCCAGAGAAAGTTTTCCTGTCGGATCCTGACGCCGCCGCTTGATCCTGTCAAGAAAAATAGGCCCGCCGAATGGATACAGACTTCATCCTACCTTAAAGACAAGTCGCCACTAGTCCGAGATCTTGACCTGCCCGAAGAAGCCATCGAGAACTGTTAGAAAATTTTAAAACCCCCGACCCTAAACTACAAATCTAATAGCGTATGTGTGTGGCTCGTTAGAACCAGCACCTACAAATATTTTCTCGAAATTGCTTTTTTTTCTTATTCGCGGCTTTTTGTAATATGTACCTGATTATCTGTATAAAACATTCCGAATTTCTTGAAATTTATGCAGCCGTTCTGCCCGGAATTTGGGTTTAACCTTTAATCAAAATGGCTGTATCTGGAAGGTTTATAAAAAACTAAAATTAATATATAACAATCGACATGCGTTAAATAGAAATATCAAAATTATACTGTGCGGCTCTTTAATCCTATCCCAATTTAATTAATGTGATGTGGTTTGTGGACCTTGTCTAGGTAGTTACTCTGTAAGAAAAATACAAATGGTGCAGCATTCTTGTTTAAGGCTCATTTATGATATAAGACCTGATTTATTTCACATAAGGCTAAAGAGACCAAATGGTTCAAGTTGTAGAAACGGTGATTACTTCTTTCTTCAGCCTTTTTTCATAATGTATAGTAAAATAAAATTTTGAACGGACGTTCATAATTTAAATCTTAGGTATAGGGGTCTCATAACTCCACCAATCCATTGCTTAGAATCATTCAAACGTTCATTTTCTTACAATATTTCTAAACTCTATAATTCCATGCCTTCGGAACTCAAAACTTTTTCGATATTTTGTTTCACAAAGAGTGATTAGTTGGTTGAATAATATTTGATCTCAATAATGTTTTTTTCCTATCCGTTTATTTTTAAATATCATCTGATGGTAGACCGCGTATTTGTATTTTTGGTTATTCTTATTTGGTTTGAAGCTATTTTGTTTAATGTTATTTTAAGAACTGTTTGCATATGGTGGCAGGAAAGAGCAGGGACTCTACTTGCTGGAGTCACCTGATCGCCATCGTGTTTCCATTAATACAATGCATTCTAATTTTATATATTTTGTTTAAATTATGTTATATACTTTTTTGGCTAAGATCCGTTACCAGAAGTTTGTTTACCCTTCTTATGTCGCTATGGGTCAGGTTCGAACACTAGACCGCAAAAAAGACAATAATACGCTTCCAGAGAGGCCCCGATAAATATGTAGATTGCTGCATGATAATAGATTATCAAGGGTAATACCACAAGAGGTAAACATTTTTTGAGAATTTTTTCGTTCACATGCAAATTATTGTGTTTAAATTTCGCGAAACCAAAACTGCGTTAAAAATTCCGGTCGAGTTCAATTTGAGCAGTTTTTGTTGAGAAAAATTTGCAATAATTTGCATGTTAACAAACGAAATTTTCTTAAAAATTTTACCTTAAGTGGTATTTTAAAAGATTATTCAACAATATATCATCTGACTTTTACTGTGTTCGACAGCACACATTTTTAACGTTTTCCACTGTTAATTCAATACTTGAGCTTCTAACACTATTATTATGAGTGTTTAGAACGATGCTGATTTGAAAACTTCACTTTGACGTTTTGGCGAAATGTCAGTCAAAGGCTACTCACAAAATTTAAATCATTGAAACCAATCGGGCTCGAGTGTAAACACTGCGGCATTAGGTGTTTTCAAAGACAGTCAATTTTGATTTGCCATTTCTAACAAATGAAACAATTTTTATTGGTTCGTTCATTCTAGTGTTAAATAATGAGATGAATTCACTATCAGAATCAATTAAGGGCACAACTTACCCATTAAGAGGGCATTTTTCTGTCCAAAGGCGGGATCTTAGAGTATCGTCAGACGAAAACGCAGCTTCTGCTTACACAAATATTCTACCTGCTGGAGCTCGGACTTTTGTAAGGTAAGCATTTGTTACAATAAGAAAATGTTTTTACTATAAAGCGTCAGTTTGTTACATTACAAAATCAGGAAATTTTCGGATGGATTGGAGAAGGGTTCTTTACGAGCTGAAATTAGGGCTAAGATTCGGTAAACAAAAGCAAGATTTTACTTGCCAAGCGCCACCACTTTTCTGTCGGTAAATCCGTTTACCCAAAAGTGGAAACAAATTAACGGAGCTTAAAAGGTATTTGCAGTGCTTGATATGAACCAGGATGCAGCATACGGTGAACTTACCTTGTAGCTTCCCCGAAAACTCCTTACAAAAGAAAAACACAACTACTACTAATTTTGCATACAACATGAGGTATATGCAATAAGAACACACGACCAATTTAGAATAAAATATATTAAGTGGAAGACAACAAAGGAAAAATTATTCTAAAAACATTAAATTAACTGCAAAGGGGTTAGTAAATATTTTCTAAACCATTATCCACACAGTCGGGCATAAATAAAATCCACATATGACGTAAAAACAGTGACCATTGAACATAAACCCAAAGTTACATAAACTACTTTACAAGAGAGAACTCAGTAGATATCTGCAAAATAAGTCTCACAAGGGAAAACAATATTGATATACTGGTTCAGACCGATGATACCGTTACTGCATTACGAAGGAAAATATAACCCAAAACTTACGTCACAACGGCAACTACCTATAAACACATACAATTTTGCGGTAATTAGACGTGCAAAAATTTCATTCTATTGCGTTTTAATATTGCAGAAAAGTGCATATGCGCTTTTAAATATTAAAGAAAATTACTTAGCCGAAACACAGTGTAATCTACGGTCAAATGCGAAAAATAAGGAATATCACAGTTTCGGGGCGTTGCCCAACGTCTTCATTGGGTTCACCTTGGTTGAGCGATGAAGGCGGGCTCGCAAAGGCAACGGGGTTCTTGTTTGAGGATGGGAGGAAAATGGTGAACTTCTTCATAATATCAACACCGAAATGTAAGTCAATCATACCCGCGATGTAGGGTAAAGTTTTCTCCAGAGAATCGTTAAAAGAATGGATAAAAGTAATTCAAAGATTTTCCACTCGCAATCAGCAAAAATCTTGGCGCAATATGCGAGAGTTTTCTTTAAGAATGCCTCGATATGTGGTGTTGGTTGGTACCAGGCGTCATAAAATGAGAGTGGTTTCTTTAAGTCCGATCAGAAATTTTCGGGGCGTTTCAAGATGAGAATGCTAAATTTTACATTTAGTAGCCTGCGGAAGGTTTAATAGATCGTCTTAAATTTGCAAAAACGGTACTGAAAGTTTATTACAAACACATAAACCTTTAGCGACACTGTACTTGGTTCACTAAAAAAATAAAAAAAATAAACAGCCGCATTTCTTGCCGGCTTATGCACGGAACGAGCGTGATGATTGTTGGGCAACTACACTCAAAACTAAACTGCCTTGCCTCGCGCTCACTTTAACGTCACGGCTTCAACCAAACGAAAACACCAACCTCTTCCTCTTTTTTTGCTCGCGCCAGATACATTCCGGCATTCAATTTTTAAATGTTGGTAACATTGAATACACTTCCGTAAAGATTATTTTCTAATAATAAAATAAACTGAGCTAGAAATTCCATTAACTTTCAATACCGTTTTTATCTACCGTATCTCAGATCGAAATAAGGCAATAGGGTTGCTTTAGCAATAACTGCCATAAATAATAGAGCACCAATCAAATATTGAAAGGAACATATATACATTGATGGAAATAGCAAAGTACAAGTTGAGATCAGGGAATGGAAGTCGATCACAAAGAAAACGAGCAGCGAGATCAAACATTGGATGGAATAAGCTTACTATGACCAAGACGAAGATGAAAACATGCGAAATCTACTTTATGAACGAGCTTGCTCAAACGGGTTGATTATCAATGGAAAATATAATATAAATCTAAAGAGTTAAAGTAAAAAAGATCTAGACGATGTAATACCAGAAAATCCAGAACAAGGATTTTGATACCTATAAGAAAATATATTAAAACAATAGAATTCAGATCAGTATGATAAATGTATTATATGTCCCAATGAGAAAATATGTAAAAGAAAAATATTTTTCATAAAAAGGTCAGAGGATGCTGTGGCGGTTACCAAGCTACCAGCAAAAAAATTCTGAAAGATTGCAATGCTAAAGTAGCGAGAAAAAGAGATGTACAAGCCAAAATTAGAGAACTTGCAGTTAATCTCCTAGCTTTTGAGCTTACCTTATTTTTGGATCTTTGAAATTGCTTACTTCACTTTAAAGTACACGACCGTTCTGCGCTTTGCAATGAAAATAATATAGAAAATTTCAAAAACTTTATTAAGATAACATTCATAGAAATACATTTAAACGGGTTAGCCCTGTTGCTGTGACTGCAACAAAGAGTTTCCATAACAATTCCCAGAATTCTATCTGCTCGTTAGCAGTAAAACTAGCAAATCGGCTTGCCTGCGAAATAATTCAACCGAGAACACAATACTGATACACCGGTGCAGAACGCCGAAGGCGTTACTACACTAGGATGGGGATACGCTTTGTTATGGTACTGTTTTTACGACACCCCGAGTACAAGGGTGCCACAAGACTTATCACGTCCGGGAAATGTCACCACTTGTCCTAAAATTCTCGAGAACAGACTAATAGCCTTGGCTGTATACGTTTAGGGAGATGGGCGTGGTTCTACAAACAGGACGCCGTAGAGACAAGCGTGACGACATATACACGGTGTTGAAAATTAAAAGGGCGCCACGGGATTCAGAGGGAAACCTACGTCTGACAGAAACCCGTAAGCCAAACGGGGTTGGAAAGTGTTTAACTTTCTAACTATCTCCCCGGACACGGCAGCTGAAGCGCTCGAACCTACCTTGACGCTCATCAAATTCGTCCGGGATTCGCTTTACATCAATCACACACCAGTCGCCAATCGGGCGACGAGACTACTATTGCTTAAGCTGAGACACAACATTTGACAAAAAGAAAACACCGCGGGACTGTTTAACAAATAGGTCTATTGTTCTTTAGACATCTCAAAAGAGGACGAATCGATATTTATATGTAGAAGCTTTAAACGTTAAACGGAGTTAGTGAACAGCATTACACAGCTGATTTTTAAACGCTAATCAAGTAGCAAACCGCCCTGACAATTTTACAATGGACAAATTACGCAAAAGCCCACTAGAAGGGTAACGCTCATTCGCGTAATTACAGCCCAATGTTCAGACCACCGTGACGCAAGCAGTGAGTTCATAAGTCGCACTAGTTGCAAGCAATTCAGGTCCACGCCGCCACTGATGTGCGATACCGTACTGTTAGGAATGCGATGCGTAAACAAAAAGGGGTTTGCAGCTCACATGGCGCGCACTGACTGAACCGCCATGAGGTATTTCAAAATGCGGGGACTTGCAGATTCGATTACAGTACGCACAACGTAAACTGCTAATGCTCACAGTACCTGATTAGTTTTCCCTGGGATTAATCCCCTCCAAGAGCACCAACTGGTCAACGGGCGATCTTCCAAAGCTAATACACAGGGAAAAAAGGGGCTCAAAGCGTGATGGCGAAGTCCAGCAGAATCCTCTCTCTAGGAGTAAAGTTGCAACCGGGGTTAACGACAGGATACTCTGGATTACAGATGGAATTAATCAGTGATCAAACCGCCCTCCATATCCATATATCTGCGACGGCGGTTATATCGGCCCAACGGCACATTTAACAACAAACGGAGGAGCACCTGGCTTCGACGGGACCCGCACAAAAACTCTCACATCAAGGCCTTACGACCAACTAGCACGACGTTAGGGAGACCAATCAATAAAAAACACCCTTGCAAGCGCCACGCGGACGCCAACCCCGAAGGCGCCGCGGGCCTCACACCTTAAAAATTGACTCTTGCCTTCTGAAGCTGGATGCTAACTGCTTTTCAAAACCGCGCCAGACAGCCTCAAAAATGCAGTCAGACAGCGCGATCGATAATATAGTGGGACAGGAGAGCTGTGACTTGCTCTCTTGCACCAATGGCCGTTGTTTCAATTCTGGTCCAAAACGAAAGCCTTCTTCAGAAAATTTACGACTGCCGCGAAGCGATAAATAAACACGTATGTAGCAAGAGTTCAGACCGAAGCGATAACACAGCTGCGTACGCTATAAAGCCAATATCTGCATAATACTCGAGATGTTTAACTTTAAGCGGACTAATACGAAAAACCCATATACAAGTGGAGTCGTAATTTCTAAAATACGCTAATAGCCGTACGTTCGTACCAAACTAAAAATGTCCTGATAGCTCCTAAAATTATTTCATAAGGCAACTACGAATAAACAAATACGACATTTTGCAATAATTTACACATACAAAATCTTCTCCTAGAGCATTTTAAATTAGAGGAAAATTGCATTTGTAACATAAAATAATTTAGCTGAAATGCAGTTCATACTTGATGTAAAAAACCAAGGAAATCCACAGACTCTGACGCAGCACAAAATCTTGGCCGGGTTCGCCGCCCAACTAACAGCTTTACCAAACTTCTATAGAAGAATCAACAGGGGTAGTTTGCGAATATCTACGAGCATTCGGAATGAATTTACACGTGACGAAAGCAAAGTTTTGCCAGGGGTTTCTCGGGATAACGGAGGGTGGCGAAACGGTATGTTGTGATACAGGCCATCGATAGCACGGCATGGCGTAGTGAGACACAATACAGAAAATTCCTTTTAATATAACCGAGCATTGGTCGAGAATCGGAATTTCAGATTTATAAGCTGGAAATTCGTAATTTTCCAAAAGTCGCACGCTAAGGCGTCTCTACACGGCAGTATTCATGGAAGAAAATAACAGTGCCCACGTCTGTGCTCTATTACATCTGGACCATTTCTGACGATCTGTCCCGCGCTCTCTATCCATGAGACAAACCACGCGACTCCATCTGAAGTATTCATAATAATAATTAGATAAAACAGAGACTACCTCTACATAAACTATCTGGAAACAAGATGGCACGAACATTTGATAAATTATTGCAAAACGAAAACACGAAACACTAGGAAGACAATATAGAACTAAAAGAAAAGCTATAAATAAGTAAGGGTCTGTGAGAAGTTAAGAAGTTCCAATATTCAAGAAATACAAGGTGTCTCAGAAAGAAATAAGTTTTGTATCTCTAGAAAAATATTGTGTGGTTTTCTGCATTGAGGATGTAAGGCTTAGGAATTTTTTGTCACAATTTAAATATGTCACAATTGAACGTTTTGTTTTAGATGCTCAACAACGTACGTTTTGGGGTTGCAGTTTTTATCAACAAAATAATTCTTATATCGCAGTTGAACGTCGATTTCATACTCCTTATGGTTTTCACGCCCCAGAAAATTTGCTCGAACTCAATAATAGTATTCGACAAGAAATTGCACCTACGCACCCGACTAATGAAAAATGTAAGGCACCGTTTGTGATGATTTAATTTTTCATATTGTTATAATAGAAGAATCTATGGATATAGGTAAAGCCCTTATATTTAGGACTGATGTAATAATTAAATTACCTAACATAAAAATATTAAGTGGTTTCAATAATGAATTAATTATGTCAAGCCCGGTCTAATTAAAAATATTGTAATTATTTTGACTTGCCAAAAGAATGGTTCTATTTATCTGCAAATTAAATGTGGCTAAGCTCTGGTGTAGCATAAAATGACTTTTAATCTTAGGTTAGGTTTACCAAATCTGTAGTACAATTGCCACTCTCTATAATTATTAGCAAATATGACAGATTCATGACTGTATGAAAAACACGTTTATAACCTATAATTTAATCTAACCTCAAAATGGCTTGCTCGCACAAAAAACAGCGCAAATTGAATTCAAAACAGACCAAAACGGCAAGACTACATCAGGTAAACTATTGAAATCACTGTTACGTCATTTCCAGCAAACTTGTTTTGTTTTAGAACGCCAAAGGACGCGGTGGTTTTTATTTGTCTGATTTCCGCTTTAATGCTCCAAACTGCATTTTCAAAGGACGCTAAGCAAATTATGAAATTGTGGAAAGGGCCTGGAGACTGGAATCTGCCCGTACGGCTACTAAAAAGCCTGCTCTTGATGAAGCCTTTGATTTCAAAGGCCTGCGGCAATTGGAGGCTGTGGTAAATACCTGGCAACTGGAGGCTTCCTCGTCGGGTAAAGGTTTCAGGTGACGACACCTCAATTTTCGGATTGCTGATGGCTTCCTGCTGCTAATTTCTGCACCCTGGCTATCCTGAGGGACTGCTCTAAAGGCTGCACTTGGGTTTCTGGCAGGCCGATGTGGTACCTCCTCGTAAAAAGGCCTCCGAAGTGAAACACACTCTGGCAATTCTTGCGGATAAATTTACAGTTTCACCGGGATTCACTATCTGGACAAATTATACACCCACATAGGTACAACGATTTGGAGAACAATTAAAACACTCTTTGGGTAACAAATTGTAACTTTTTATTGATAAAAAGGCTTGTTGATTCTTTTTTTTAACAATGGACAATTTCATTACCTAGCAACTATGAATAACATTTGTTTTATTGAATTAAGTATGGATGTACAATTTTTACTTATAGACTAAAGTTTTAATGCACTGTTCTTTTTTAAATTCTAAATTGCCTTTTCTTAAATGCTAAAAATTGATTTTTTTGTAAACGTTCAACGCAACACAACTTTTTATGCTCTGCTTTTTACACATGAGTTTTAAATGCACCGACACTTGAGTTTTTTAAAAGCACTGCACGAATCTGTGTTCTTTGCAAAATAGCGTAATTGCTTTTATAACGTCCTTACTTCTTTTTACTGTTCTGCCTTATTTGCGCTTTGGTCATCTTACCGTTCGTTGGTACAATAACCTTTAATTATCACAACATGCTCATAATTTCTGTACTTCGCACACCATTTCTGTATGATATTAAAATTAATATCATCGTATTGACTTCACACAACTAAAACCTTTCAGCTACATAATTTAATCTGCATTTTCCATTCCAATCATTTATTATGATTAAAACCATGAACGTAATCCTTTCGAATTCTGTCAATTTAGTGCCAACCTTTCTTTCTCAAATTACATTACAGCTGCTCAGATCGAGTACATTTATTACCGTAAAGTTACTGGCTTCATTGCAATAAAAAAAATCTTTAATTCTGTGCTCGTTTTGAATATTTGGTTTATGTTACCTAGGCAACCAGAATTACTGTAAGCATAAAACCATTGCAATATATAAATTAAAAAAAAATAGTTTTAAGTACTTCATGAAGTTGTTGATAAAACATTATGATAGCTGAGCTAAATAGGATAAAAAACAGCAAAAACTGTCTGAGACAACCTGTATTTCTGAAATATTGGAAGTCTCTAACTTTTCAGAGACCCTTATTTATTTATAGATTTTCAATCTTATTCCGCATTTTGTTTTATTTCGTATTCTAGTATTAGGTTTTTTCTATATTTTACTAGGTATTCTATTATAGAGGGTTCGCCGAAAAGTCGGCATAATATAGAATTTTTTTTTAAATTTTTTAATAAAATATATTTGTGCTTGTCTAAAAACCTATTTAGCCTCTATCGTATATACTCAGTCATTTTTACTTATTTAGAAAATGGAGTTTTTCGAAATTGTCAAAATCAAGAAAGTGCTATTTTTCGTAAATTAAGTAAGATTTCAATGAGATGTGTTATTTATAGGTAACTAAACAAGGCCAGAAAACCCCTATTTTTTAACTGTAGCTAAACATTAATTTTCCAATTTTTTAAATATATAAAGACTTAATATTAAAGTTCACATTTTTTATGTGAAAACTTTAAAGATTTATAATTGGAAAATATTATATAAAATGTTAATTACTTCTTTAGATTTTTTATTATTTACCGAAAAGTAGTATGTTTGCATAATTTTTAGGTTTTATATGCAAGGCGCTTTTTAGGAGAAATATTTTTCAATTCTAATTAATATGTATTTAAATGGTTTCTAAAAACTCTAATCTACCCCTGTTAATGAATCACTGTTACAAAAAATCTCTAAATGTTCTTTTACAGTTGTTTAAATGAGGAGATTATTCTGTATTCAATTACATGTTCTAAAAATCTGGTGTGATACACGCACACAACTTTTTTTACAGTGATCTTATAATTAGCCAAAAATTTTATTTTAAATTTTTAAGCATTTGTCAAAAATTTTCAAAAATTAAAAATTTTACAAAAACGGTACAAAATAGAGTGTTAGTTCAAGAGACAAATTTTCTCTAGAATTTTAAGCTGAATTCAAAAAATGTTATAATATACCGGGTGTTTTATTTAAAATAGGAGTTAATAAAACAAATAGAAAAAAAAACAAAAAACCCATTTTCTAAGTACTCAACTGAAAAATCACCTATTTCACATCAATACACATTAAAAATTTAATAAAAATGTACAGTTTAAAAAATCGTTAGAGCGATTTTTGAAAAAATCGAAAAAAACTAAAAAATCACAAACATCTACTTACGGTTATGCGATTTTCTTCAAAAGCTTGCTGTCGCATCTACATGGTACACAAAGCTTATATATGAAGTTTCAACGTCAGACCTTTTTCGGTTTTTGAGATATTCTGTTCACAGACAGACACACAGACAGACAGACAGACCAATGAAAAAAAAAAATGTTTTTTGGGATCAGGGGAATCTAAAACTTGAAGATCTGTTGAAAACTCAATTTCGAATTTTTGGGGTGAATCCAATACTTCCTTTATTGTAAAAGGAAGTAAAAAGTAAGGAATTGAAAAATACATTTTTAGCTAAAGTTAAAAAAAGGTGTTTTCTGGCCTTGAGATTGTTCAGTTAGCTAAAACTAACACATTCTAAGAATATTTCATTGAAATCTACTTAATTTCCAAAAAATACCACTTTTCGGATTTTGACATTTTCGGAAAACTCCATTTTCTGAATAAGTAAAATAAGTTTTTAGACAAGCACAAATTATTGACGTAAAAAGTTTTTTTGAAAAATAAAAAACAAAAATTTTTCCCATATTATGCCGACTTTTTGCCGGAAACTGTATATTGTATTTTATAATATTATTTATCTATTATTCTAAATGAAAAAACCAGCAAGAAAATAAATCTGTTTTATGGTTGCTCAGGAGAGCAAATAAACCGTTTTCATTATCTGACATCCTTTATTAGCTGGGGTATTAACCATTAGTCTGGGACCTACCCTAAAAATTGGCTATTCATTTTTTTATTGTTAATGTAGAGTGTGCATAAGAGATAAATGATGGATAATACGTTTTTATTTTACTGCTGTTCTAATATTTATATATTACTAGGTACATCGTTAGAAAGCTTAATCAAAGAGTAAAAAAGTGCTCATTACAATTGTCTCTAAATAGTTTCGGCTTGTTAAGCACCTATGCTTTGTTATAATAGCTGGTTAAAGAGGCTTTTGAATACATCGGGAAATTTGATAAGTGTCATTGCTGAAGACGAGGGTGCTGTTTGATTAGTATATGATTTTACTGTCGTTACATCGGCAGGATTTTGATATATAGGTTTGGTAGGGTTGTTTTTATTTGCAGTTTTGGTTCCTCTTTGCAAGTCTTGATATACTTACTTGTATCTTTATAATAAACCCCGCTGCATAAAGCACGTGTCCCTTGTTTTTGTGTACATAGTGGAAGAGCGTGATCAGCCATATTTCACGCAAGCAAAACAGCGATTAACATCTACTGCATTATGCCAGTTTTTTTGTAGTTTCACCCAAATACGTGTTTGTTTGAAGCTTAGCTGAAATTGCTCTTTTCTTATTTGTTTTGTGGATAGTAGGATCAACGTTTTTTCGTGCTTTAATTGGTAACTAGGTGTGATGAGCTATCTTTTAATTTGGAAGAAATTTGATGAGTTTGCGATAATTTTCTATTGTTTTTACCCTGATTTATTATTTATAGCTTTTAAAAGGTAATGTTTAAGCGCATACGCTCTATTTTATGCCTATTCGCGTTCTCCCAAAATTTTCTTTACTCATTCTAATTAAATTTGGACTAATAACTAAAAACATTATAGAAGCAAGAAATAATAAAAACAATCTCGTCTTTCAATGTCCTATGGGAACGTTCACTTCTATTTCTTTCTGGTAGAATTCGTTCGAACATTTTTAGATAATTCAAACTTCTTTTTTTCTTGTTCTATGGAAAGACAAGGTAAATAACTGTATAAATAGTAGGTAATTGTAATGTAATAATAGAAACGTAACAGAACACCACATATCTGTGATATTGATAGTTAATCAAGGTTCGTTGCAAGGTTAGTATATGTCCAGCATCATTCATCACATTTATAGTTTCATATAATTATGTAGAACAAGGAATGAGGGTATACAACATATGCACACCTTTCGTCACTGATTATCAGATATTATTAGCAGAAGATCGATATAAGAAGGTCAAATGCAAGCTAGGAATAAAAGGCTCGATAGTAGAACAAGTTATGACATTCAGCTACCTCGGAGCTGAAATAACTAGCGAACGAGACTATGTGAAGGAAGTGAAACAACAGATCAACGAAGGACCCCGAATATCTGGATACCTTCTCTACATGATATGAAAAAATTGATTTAAGACTGTAGAAAGAAAAACAAAAACTTATAAAACAATCAACAGTACTAAAACGAAACAACTACTCACGATGTCAGAGATGGGAAGATCTATACAAACCCAGGCTGGACGGAATTCCCAATATACAAATAAAGGTAATTTGTGGCAAAAACGATATAGCCACGTGGACGAAAATAAGAAGTAAATAGCGGAATTAACACATGTTTCGAATGGAGACTAATAGACTAACAAAAATATCAAGAGGCGATAGACCGCAGAGCAAACGCAATCCATGCCGACCTCCGAAACGTTGGAAAGATGGTTGGATCTCCTAATCACAAGGACACCATGTAACGCCGCGTCTTGTACCGCCCCTTTATTATTTTAATTTTGATTGCCTTTAAGTTTTTGACTAGCTCGGATGTCAATGCACAAGACTCATTTGTTCCCTAGCAGTGGCTGTGGGAATGCCAACATAACTTTGCTCCGAGCTTGTCTCGTTCATCCCTTCAATTCTGAAATTAAATCTCCTAACCTCGCTAGTGATAAAAACCAAGGCTGCTTACATAAACATAAATTCTACTCCCTTTTACAATTTGGCATTAACATCTTTCTTAAATAAACAAAAGATTAAAGTTTGGTTTGTAGTGCTATGAGCTAAAAGATAACTTCTACTTGCATTCTACTGGAATTTATAGTTTGCACAAAATATAAAGAACAAAATGCCAAACATTCACGCTAGCATGAAAGTTCAAAAAAATCTGTTTTACGCACCACGCCAACTAACTTTAATCCGACCCTGCATACGCGTGTAACCGCTAGCAGGTATTTGCTGACTATGCGGCCACGCCATGAAAACGGCGTCACAATTCCGCATTAAAATATGCGCTCGAAGTATAATGCAACGTAGCACTGAATTGTGGATTTGATCAAATACATTGGTCGAAAATGAACTAACTTGTTTTCTTATTTGCTGCTAGCTAAACAGTAAATTTGGTTCTTTTAATGGCGTCGCTGTTCAAATTTACACTTAGCACGCTCGGTACTGGGATCGGGTGATTTTACCTTCAAATCGCTGAAGAGGTTTCCAGCTGTTAGTTCGAGGGTGCTTTCCAACGTACGGCACTCTCACGTCTCGGAGGTCGCCCCAAAACTAGGCGTTGGCCGCTGCACTTGATTTACACCCACCGACTGCTGCAACCAGAACACAAGTGTTTTTAGATCCCACAAAACACAGCTACATCGAATCCCCTTGTTTTATTTTTGGCTATCTTCGGCGTTGATCGGCTGATTTTTTTCAATGCACTATCGGGAAGCGCGGGAATTCACATTGAGCGCGATTTAAAATACATAATGCCTCCTAATCTAATTAATACAATATCAAAGTTACAGGTCAGCTTTATGCCAGCCGTTTATATATTAAAAATCACTGGTGAGACGAATCACACTTGGTACAACCATAACGAAATCTAATCATTGATGACCAAACAGGCCAATTCTTAATTTACGATGAACACGAAGAAAGAAGAATTAATCAAAGCATGCAGGCTTTGGTGACTAGAAATTAGCATAGAAAGAACAAGGCACACAGTAGCAAGTGGAAAAAAATGACATTTAAGCCCTTACTGCATGCATTTTTTTATGAAAAAATTCACTACTTGGAAGAAAACCTCAGGATTACGGGAAAAATATGAAAAACATGTTTTTCTAACTAGTTTTTTTTATTGCTTGATTTTATTTTATGTATCATATATGGGACAATATGCAATAAAACCTACAAGAAAACATCAAATCAATCAACTAAAAGTTATTCAGTATGGAACTAATGAAAGCAGTTTTTGTCTTTGTTCAAGCAAAGATAAACACCACATTTTTCACACTTTACAAAAGACTTTCCACCACAGAGATATTTGCATCTTTGCCTATTATCGCACCATATTGATCTTTTCGAACCTCTTGGATGGGAAAATCTGATATCGGGCCCCTTTTTTCTTGTTTTGTAAGTTTTCCATGACTCCACTGGGATGACCTCTTTTTCTTGTAGAGCTGACTTTATTGAATTTACACAAGCACTCTGCAACGGCCAATTTGAAATCTGCCAGATGTAAACCTTTGAACTCGTTTTCAATTCTTCTCCAAAGTATCCATGCATTGAGAACCATCAAATCAATAATATGAAAAAATATCCTCATGAACTACCATTTCTTTATCTGAGTTTGATTCTATAGTATCCTAGCATGGAATCCAGGAGATCTACTCCTCCCATATATTTGTTGTAAATTGTTACAGCATGTGGACACGGAACCATTATAGGTTTGTTATCCTTCTTTGAAAATCGTCGAACCTCAACTGTCGGTGTACTTCCAGCATATGTAGACAAAAGGTTTACTAATTTATTATCATACCATAAAGTAACAGATATTGTTGTGCCATCAATTGTGGTGACTTTTTCCAGCATCGCTCCACGGATTTTCTTTTTTAGTTCACTCTCTTTTGGCATATTGCTGTTTGGAACTCTGTTTGTTCTAACCGTTCCGAGCGCTAACATACCGTTTTGTGCCAAGTAAATTTCTAATGGGACGCTATTGAACCAGTTATCAAAAAACAGTTTGTGATTTATGTGCTTTGGAACAGTTTGTGTTAGCTGAAGAACTACGTTTGAACTCATCCCCAGATCAGGAAAACCATTGGGGACAATATTGGTTTGATTTCCTGCGAAAATTTCATAATCGTAAGAAAATCCGCTGACACCTTTAAGAACAAACGCCTTATATCCCCATTTGTGAGGTTTTTTGGGATTATATTGTTTTAGGCTCGAACGCGCTTTCGTAGGAATAATCTGCTCGTCTATAGCCAAATACTCTTCTTTTGGAACTTTGAGTAGTTGCTCCCTTAGTTTACTGAGAACAGGTCGTATTTTGAAGAGGTGATCGTGACCAGAATTGCCAGCTGGAACAGCGTCGTCATTATTCGCAAAATGCAAAAACCGTTTGATTTCTTCCCATCTGTTGCATGACATAACATCTGAGATCAAGCGGTGATGCAGGTTCTGGTTCCAATAACTTCTAGAATTAGGTAATTGTACTATTGACATATAAATACAGGTCTCTATAAACTGTTCGAGCTCCTTTTCCGTAAAATCTAAAGGTTTTTGTGGTCTCGTTTGAGTTGCATATAATTTACTTTGGTAAACTATATCTTGAATCATATCATTTGTTAGGAAAAAGCTAACAAATGGGTAAGGAGAGTCTGAGTTTTCCAGTTGAGGTGGCATGCCAGCAGAACCAAGAAATGTTAGGTCTTCATCCGATGTGACTAAATTACCCCGCTTCCAGATAGGATGATTCTTGTTTCTATGTTTCTTTAGTTTACGTATCCGTTTAAGCAGAGGTGTATCGTCGTCGCTATCGGAGCTGCTTTCTAAATCAGTTTCTGGAATAATATGTGATTGGTTATCCTCCATATCATTTTCGTCTTCGTAGTCAGACTCTGGAGCTAATATTACAGGTTCCCCATCTTCTGAAAGCCTCTCGTCCTCACTACCATCTGGTATATCCATGCGCATATATCTGCTGGCACCATAAAACTTGTTTGGATCCATTTTCTGAAATAAACGACGAAATCAAAGAAATGCCCGGAATACATATTGTGCCATATATGTCCACGAGAGTTTTGACGAATGTGCATACTGTTCCAAATATGGCACAAGAATATTTCTCATCAAAAACAGCAAGAAAATAAAGAATTACTTGGGTCTACTTACAGAAATCCCTTCGAGAAGGTCTAGCCTTTACGTGAAACTCAAATGAACGTGGATCAAAATTCACAAAATTCTGCTAACACATGTTCACACGGCGGCCATGTGCAAATTTGTATGAAACTTCACCAAGCTGCGTAGAGATGTCGCTACACTACTGGTGCTATGAAATATGGTCCATATATGACCATCTATGGATAAATAGTTTGGTATGAAGCTTTATTTGATAACGGTTATATGTGAAAATATTAATTGTGCCAAATATGACTCATGATGCGGTAAGGGGTTAACTGTAGACACAGAAAACATGTAATTGATAGACGAATGTAATTATTTAGGTGTCACAATCACATCGATAATTAAGACGAATCTGAAATAAGAGAAAAAACGGGCAAAAAAATTCGTTCCTGGACTGGAAGAAATGATGAATTCCTTCTACGTTGAAAAAGAAGACGTCTCTAGAAAGTAGAGATGAGACCAGCTAATATGACATACTTAGGGCCTGTTCTATAATGCAAGTATATACTTAGAATAAGCTATCCAAGATATAATTGTCATAGTTTCCATTGTTACAGGAATCGTTTCTTGGGTATTTATTCCTCGGATAATTTTATCCTTGGTTTGTAGAACCGGCCCTTAGACGGGACGGAATACTCAAGATTATAGAAAGTGAAATCGAAAATAAAAATATCAGATAAAGGCCCCATCCCTAATGCATCAAATAAATCACAGAATGCGCAGGATGTAGCACTCATAAAGGGCTTTAGAGAAAAGCAACGAACCGACAGGAACGGTTAGCTGTAATAAATCGCTAGGGAGGAGTGGGCATTTAAAGTACTAAACAAGAATAGCTATCTTCACTGCAAAATTTCCACAATCTACTGTTCAGATGCGTGGGTTTTAAACGAATAAATGATTAAAAAAGCCGAAACAAATTACTGTGGTAGATATTGTAGATAGAGTAACCAAACCCAACTACATAAGAAATGACGAGAAACGGGAAATATTGAATATCGAATACAGTTTGTAATGGGAGTACTTTTTACTGAAATGACAGAACGAGAGATCAAACATTTCATTTTATTAGTCAGTGCAAAAACGATACTATTTCGAGGTAATTGTTATGAAACACTTCGCTCAACTAATTTTTAGCATGATGTAACTAATAATATAAAGATTAGAACAGAATTTATGCCAAATACTATCCTTATACGACAGTAGTGGATGGCATCTTGAATTCTGCGTGATAAAGCACTATCTATTTATTATATACATTATATTGCAACAATATCAATAATAAAAATAATTACTTGACAATCTGGCTACAGGGCATAAATGTAAAAAAAAAACATAAATTGCCACTAGAATTTAGTACAAAGCTAACTGTTTTGCTAATACAAACAAAAAATTGAATCTTCAACTGTAGTATTTACACTAATTTAATTTACTATAGAATAAATGGTATTCCTATGATTTAACTCTTGTAGACTCATAAAGACTGTAGTACCGAAAAGTCGAAGCAAAATGGTTATTCTGCGTATATGGAAAACTCCAGCAACTTATCTCCAGTTGCTCTATAAGAACAGTTCTTCCGCTTAGAATTCCAAGAGCTATTCGCAAGTAACGTCAACCTTCCCTGTAATTATTTTAATTCTTATTTTTATTTTAGTAATTCGATATTCATTCTGATATGTAATTTGCCCTCAGTAACCTCGATGTCATCCACGTCATCTTTGAGGGACTCCTAATAATTTCTGAATGTCGAAGTAGATGTGCATTAGTGTTCGCCGTCTGTTTAGCTGAGCGTCGCACGCATAGAAGAAGTATAGCACCTGGTGTCACAGATACGTTTTAGCTTTATTTCGATTCCTACGGTCCTTCGAAGCAAATGGTCGACAATTGAACGTCTGTTTTTTTACTTCCTTTTACGATAAATGAAGTATTGGATTCACCCCAAAAATTCGAAATTGAGTTTTCAACAGATCTTCACGTTTTCGAGTCCCCTGAACCCAAAAAACATGTTTTTGTTCATTAGTCTGTCTGTGTGTGTGTGTGTATCTGTCTGCCTGTCTGTGTGTCTGTGTGTCTGTCTGTCTGACAGAATATCTCAAAAACGAAAAGGGGTAGGGCGTTGAAACTCCATATATAAGTTTTGTGTACTATGTAGATGAGACGGCAAGCTTTGAAGAAAATCACATAACGGGAAGTAGGTGTTTACTCTTGTGATTTTTCAGTTTTTTCGATTTTTTCAAAAACGACTCTAACGATTATTTTCAAACTTTACACTTTTAATGTGTATTGATGTGAGATAGGTAACTTTCTAGCTGAATACTTCTAAAATGGGTTTCTTTTATTTTTTGTTCCCATTTTAAATAGAACACCCGGTATATTATTAGATTTTTGAATTCAGCTTAAGATCTTAGAGAAAATCAACTAACGCTGTATTTTGTACCGTATTTGTAGAATTTGTAATTCTTGGAATTTTTTGACAAATGCTTAAAAATTAAAAATCAAATTTTTGGCTAATTATAAGATCACTGTAAAAGGAAGCTGTGTGGGTGTATACACCAGATTTTGTATATTCCACTTTTTGGAGTACCCGGGGGACCCTTATGCTTGCCGCTGCTTTCGAAAATCGCATTGGAGATTATTTATTTTAAATTTATTCTAATTTGGATGCTTAGCTAGTTGCTCACCAATTTCATTTACTTTATAATTTATATTTAGTAAACAACCATCAGTTATTTACCAAATTTGATTTGCAATATAAATTTTGTGAATTTATGCTATAGTTGTTAATTGCCAAGAACAGTAAACGAGTAATTTTATTGACATATGCAATCTGGATCATATCGTACTACTTTTAAGTAGTAAAGTAGTTTTGATGAACTCGCGGCTGGTACTGGCTGGTACTGTACCAAATTGTGGTTAGCGCACCCAGACGGGAACGCTTTCAAAATTTAGGCCCGTGAAGCTACCAGTTATCCTACTTGTAAATACTCCATACTAGGGATGGGCGCGTGACGTGAAAACAGTCGTGTCACGTCGTGTCACGGCGTGTCACGTCGTGAACGTGACTAATATTTGAAAATCGTGACGTGAACGTGAGTGAACGTGAGTAAAAATTTCCAAGGCGTGATTCACGTTTCACGTTAATTTCACGTTAAATATTTAGTAACGAATAAAAAACTGCAGGGTGCAGCAACTTTTAAATTCATTAAATCACAAATTGTGCCAAACAAGTTGATTACAAAATGTTGATTACGTTTTATTTTTAAACCAATTTATTGTGTAGATTGTAGATGAACTTATTATTCTAATAAAAGTAATTTTTTTTTTGTATACTCGCCTTAACGCTGAAAATGTTGATCCTTGTACGTAATAGTAGATTATGCAATGAGGGAGAGAAATGCGTTATTTTGCTGAGGTGCAATTTCTGACTGGAGCGCGAAGCCCGAGAGTCAGAAATCGCACTGAGGCAAAATAGTATTCTCTCCGAGTTGCATATACTATTTTTTTCACGTTGCAGGAAGATTTAAAACGTAAAACCTGTATTTTTTAAACGTCATTTATGACATTTTAGTTACAATTATTTTTAAATTAGTAGCCTATGGTAAATTTTAAAGTTGGTGGCACTGTAAGTCATTATGACAAGAGCTCACAATTATGTCAAATTCGAGATTATCAGGTTAGGTTTGGTGTCAGTTTTGACACAAACTGAAGCAAAACCTAACCTGCTAACCTAGATTTTGTAATTGTTCTGTCAGTCATAATGAAAACTCCCTAGGGAAATGTTTGTATTATTTAGTCTCTAGGGAGCAAATGTTTGACTTCTGTCACAATTTTGATGTTATAGAAACCGACTTCTACTCCCGGTCGTGGAAAAAAGTACTTTCAAACCTACGAATTAAAAGTGTTGCCTAGCAACATATACCTTCTGTACTCATACCAATAAGGGAAACGTCAATTCCAATGACAGCTTTTGGTATTAAAAGTAATGTCTTTTAAGACAGCTGCAAGAAATATATTTGCGAGAAATCAGTATTTATCCCTGGTCGAAGTTATTGTAGTCAATTTTCATTTTTTTCTTTTTATGTAAACTATTCTGATTGCAATATATCACGTAAATTATGTCAGGTGCAAAACATATTTTTTTCCCAGCCGGTTAGAATAGTAGGCATTGCTCACCTCATCTGAGGTAAGAAAGTTCGTTTTTCTCACCTAGGTAAGAAAGTAAATCATGCAATTTTTATGAAGAAACTGTACCGCATGTTAGCTGACTGCTGACGCGTGCTGATTCTGACAGCTGACATATTGATAGTTGACGGATAATTGACTTTATGACTTGTGTTACAGTCTGTTTATACGAGGAATTAGGAATGCATTCTGTGAGTGTTCACATCCTTTTGATGCAGGTAATTAAGAAACTTTAAGTGGCCCCGTGAGTGGCACTTCATTCGAAGGAATTAAATTAACATCTCGCGCATGCGTACTCATGACAGGAGAGGCTAAAAATCACCGTGCGGGCCAGCGCTTTATTTTTGAATCCAACCAAAACTGCTTAGACAGTTTGACCTCAGTGGACATAACCTCAAAAAGTATAAATAGTAAAGCGATTTTTAACGACAAAATTTTTAAGTTTTCAGAGTTACTTATGAATAAAACCGTGTAGAAACATTTTGAGAACAGCATAAAATCGGAAAACATGCTGCATATATTGCAGGATATTGTCACCTTTAACAACTTTAACAGTCTGTTGAATTATTTTTATAGTGTCAAATTTTGCTCCACTGAGGCCGGCTGGGAAAAAAATAGTATTCAAACTTCGTTAACAAAGTGCTCTTGCATACCTTGCGCAATTACAAACCTCGCCTTCGGCTCGGTTTATAAACTTTGCGCTCGGTATGCAAGACTGCACTTTCTTACCTTGGTTTGAAATATACTATTTAATTCTCTTTAGGGTTTTTTCATTGGTTTTAACAGTCTTATCTATCTGAATTTAAATTTTGAAATAAAAGCTGCGTGTCACGTCGTGAGTGGCGTGTCACGCCGTGAACGTGAGTGAACGTGAGCGTGAACGTGCGTGAACGTGACTGTTTAAAGCAAGCGTGAAACGTACGTGACGTGAGCGAAAATTCACTCACGCGCCCATCTCTACTCCATACATAACTGGCATAAATATTGTATACAAAATGAGCTTAGTCGTAATGTACTAAATTATTTGTACGCATTTGAAGGCAAAGACTGGGAACTTCTGTTGGACGACGAATTCTAGTGGCAGCTGAGCCCGAAGACGGTAAAATTATCGGATAAGCCCAGGTTCGAAAATAGTGGGTTAGCAGCGGTCAGTTTACCATAAAGCGCATCTGGATCTGATGTAGTTTAACAATGAAATTCTTCGCTACTCCATGCGACATGTGTTTTTACACATCAAATAAATTAATGTCAAGGAAGTGGTTGATCCACTAAAGCCGTAGGTTTGTCACGAGGGCCGTAAAAGGAAGATACTTCCGAAAGGCAACTTTACATTTCTTGTTCTTTCTTCTCCTTTGCACGTTTCTTCTGTTCGAATTTCAAATGGGAAGTAATAAACATAATAGAGTGGTTATAAGAGCAAAAGGAAGTAATACAAAATATTAAAAACAATTAAATTGAATTGCTTAAAATTACATTGTCATTTTAAATTTTCTATTGCTTTTTCAAAAATATGTTTTTTTTAAATAAATTAGTTCTTTGTATTTTTTATGACCAATTTGGTGGTTTTAAATGAATAAAAACCATAAATTCTAAATTAAGTGAGTTTGATATAGGTGGCTCGATTTCATTGCTGGCAAGTATATTTATTGACGAATTTTCCATGCTTTCAACCCATACGTCATTACATTCTATAGAATAACACATATAACAAAATATATTTTCGTTTTTATATTTTTTCTTATGTCTGAATCCTATATTTATTAATTCATTGTTCTTACTATATTCTTGCCATTATTTACTATATAATTTATTTCGTCTCACTATTACATTTCTTGGTAAATATAACCGCTAATTATTTGCATATTGATTTTCTTAGTATCGAATCAAACAAGTATTTACAAAGGAACATATATCAAGAGTACTGTATTCTGCAATTTTGCAGTGCAAACTATTGGTGAGCGTCAAATGACAATATGTTCATTTTATCAACACTTAAGGCTTGCCTTTAGTAAGTTGCCGTATACCGGTATTTATCCAATAATGGAAATAACTTTCTAACAAAATTACAATTTTGTTATTACAGATGGAATAAATGACGACTATTTTACATGTCGCTATATTATTTATAAATGCCCCCGCGACCCCAAATTTTGAAAAAGTTAAATAGAATTTAAGAAATTATTATATTTGTTTCTAACTATTATTGAAAATATAAGGTCAACTAATTCAAATTTCAGAATTTTTGCTCTGCCGGTGCATTCAGATTGTTATTTTCCATCAGGATAGCTACCAAAAAGTTTGAAGAATGTTAATCTTAATCCAAAATCTTATAATTTGTATCAATCTGAAACATTCTTATTCAAAAAATTATTTCTAAAGATATGCAACCCATCTAACCACATTAGATGGAGGAAGCAAAAGGTATGATTCGCCACAGTTAAGCTAGGTAAGCCGATTAAGGTAACATCAAATAAATGAGCGGCTATACTCACAGTTTGTTTAAAATTTTAAAAGTGAAACTGCAGTTTATTTGAATAATAATAAATAGATTTATTTCCAATTACATGAAACATAAAAAAATTAGTAATTAAATTAGTGTCGCTAAGACTTAAATCAAATAAAACAAAATAACTGATTATCTTCTAAACTAAACTATAACATAACACCACAACAGTGAAACAGTGCCTATAATAATAAAATAAAATAAAATGAAAGCACCGCCTAAATCCACATATTATAGTATAATAATAAAAAAATTCCCCGAGTACAAAATCACTTCTGTTGGAAATTGCAGCACGAAACTGACCACTTGTGAGTCCTAGAAAGCGGGTATAAAAATGAAAATTGAGATCTGATCCTTAAATCAGGCAGTCGGAGTTGTATTTGTGATAAAAGTGTAGATGCGTCAACACGATAATTAATTAAATTAAATAGAAAAATTAACAAATGTAACGTTCTACGATTTGATAGTTCAGTTAAATTAAAATGAAGGCACAAAGAATTGGTGGTAATTTCGTGCTTTGAACGTAAAGTTTCAAGGTTCAGTTTAGTACTTTATTCGATATTATTGATACTATTTGAGACATTTTAAAACTGGGCCCAATTTTAGTTTTCTGCTCTTGAAAATTCATCCAACCATAGTATTTATTAATAGTCATGATTAAAATATCTATTTTATTAATTAGTTTATTTATTTTTGATTTATTTAGATTTTATTATAAATCTATTGCTACAGACTACGAGCACAGCATTAAACACGATTAGAAATTATGCAAGATAAATAAAAAGATGCCAACAAGAAAATAGGAAAATGAACTTTTAGACAAGCATATGTGTAAGTAATTTGAGTGACAGGAAATCATTTAATTAATCTTAATATCAGTTTGAAACATCATTATAAGACTCTAATATCTGTCCTGTTTTATAATAACTGTTTTCTGCTTAGATAGCTAGATTATTAACGGGTGTCCCGCGGCAAATTTCATTTTTAAACTTGAAATGAATTTTTTATTTCTTCAAGTATTTTATTGAAAAAAATTACAAAATAGACCTCAATCTTTGGGAAATTATTTGTGAAACAGCACATCCACCAAATAAAGCCCCTCACGTTGTACCGTCGCTTCTTCCAAACAAACTTGAAAATTGCGCGTCACACGCATAAGCATAGCACGTGTAATTCTACGAATTTTGCGGGTGATGTTCTGCTTTAACACATCCACAGTGGCTGGTACATTCTCGTAGACTTTTGATTTGAGATATCCCCACAACAAAAAGTCCAAAGGAGTTAAATCAGAGCTTCGCGGAGGCCAATTTAGAGTCCCTCTCTTAAAAATTATACGATTAGGGAAAAGTCAGAACGATACCTGGAAATGATCAGTAACTTTCTGTGGCCTTCTCTTCGTCGTCGGATAATGTTTAACAGAGGTCAAGATATCTGATATATGCAAGATAGGGCTACTCCTCATACCGCGAATATCGTAATGGCTTCGCCAACTTTTCCCGAATAGCATCATTTCTAAGAGAGGGACTCTAAATCCCCCCCCCCTGGTCTCAAATCAAAAGTCTACGACAATACAGCACCCACTGTGGATGTGTTAAAGCGGAACATCACCCGAGAAATTACACGTGCTATGCTTATGCGTGTGATGCGCAATTTTCAAGTTTGTTTGGAAGAAGTGGTACGACGTGAGGGGCGTCATTTGGCGGATGTGCTGTTTCACAAATAATTTCCCAAAGATTGAGGCATATTTTGCAATTTTTTTCAATAAAATACTTGAAGAAATAAAAAATTTATTTCAAGTTTAAAAATGAAATTTGCCGCGGGACACCCGTTAGCTTACTATGAATTATTTTTCTATTTTATTGAAAATCGTACGACTGTTATTAATGACCAATAGAAAAATTAGTTCAGGACTCGTAACCAAGACAACTAAAAAATTTCTTGGAAATTTTTTGTAGGTAGACATTACTTCTTTTTAGGGTTTGTGTCGTTACGATTTTCCTACCGAATCTCCATTCGAGCATTAATTCATACTTATCTGGCTGTTTTTTAAAAATCGAGATAATAAACTCCTATTTTAGAGAACTGTAGAATTCTTCAGCATACTTTACTTTTGCATTGTGCACTATTTCATTTTTAAACTGAAAAACCTTTACAAGGCTGAGTTATATATAAAACTTGAGGAATCTATATAGCAATTAAAAAGCGTTTACCTAAAATCCATTTACATTTTCCTGTACAATAAATAATTCGAAAAAAAAATTATGAATGGTATAAACAAACATATATTCAACGTAATGTATTGGTAAATAAACACGCTTATTATGAATATGAAAATTAGGTAACACATGGTGTAACATCCCAAAATATTGGAGATAAGCTTGTCGAGGGCTTTTATTTCAACGAATGTATATCGAAGCTCGCTGATAAAAATCACAGCACTATAAGTTTGTATAAAAAGAACCACATTGTAATAAGTGTAGTGAGCAGACCAATCGCTTACGGTATAACAATGGAAAAAAGCAAGCTCTTTAGCACCGAGTCCGACTGCACAAAATGTTCCACCCACAGATGCTTCGGGTTTGTTTTGACGTTGGGGAAATGCTTTGCAATGTTTCCAGTTGATGGGCTCAGACAGCTTGACCAGAGCTCGCTGCAGTTTCGTTGGATATCCGGAAGTACGTTATACACCTTTGTATATCTTTCAGGATTGATGGTTATAGTAGGTTTTCAAATCTACAACTTAACCCAGCTTCATAAGTGGCGATTTGGATATTTTGGTAATGCATCTGTTCAGATTAATTTAATAACACTGTCAAACAATCTCTATTTTAGTGACGTTGCTATTTTACAGCTGTTCTTTTGCAACAACCCTTTTGTTTTTGCAATTAGCTCGTGGTTGGCCCAAATTGATGAAAGAATGGGCTAAGACCGACCACCTTATGGGTTCTTATGATCTATATAACAAATTACGCTTCCGTTTGGGAAATATCGCTTGCGTCGTTTTAATATCTGCTATATGTAAGTAAATATAGCATTATTCAGAATGGATCATTATAGGATAGCTCACAAATTCCAGTGGAGCATTCATTGTTCTTGATAACTGAACTAACCAGTATACCAAATGCAGAAGGATGGGAAGTTTTCAGAATATTCATGAAAAATATTTTCAAATCTATATATGACCACGCGCCTCTTGCCGATTGGAACTGTATTCTGATGTTCGTAAGTACCTACTCAAACTTAATTAATGATTAAACATTTATCTACGTGTGCAACAACAGGCTATAAATTTGATGTGCACCTTCACATGGAACTATATGGACTTGTTTGTAATGTCGATTAGTACAGCATTAGCAGCTAAGTTTAAGCAGATTACTACTCGTCTGCGCAACGCTGTTAAAAATGAGGTTTAGTAAGGTATTGATTTTGCGAATTGAGTAAAACTTTGCCTTCGCTTTCTAGCTGGATATCAATATAGAGTTCTGGAAGGACTTAAGAAAGGACTATAATGCAGTCTCAAAGCTTTGCAAAACGGTGGACAATGCTCTTTCAGATATAATGATGGTGTCATTTGCAAATAATCTCTTTGTAATTTTGGTGCAACTGTTTTTTAGTCTCAAGTATGCTTTGATAATTTGTTGAAATTTTACCTTTGATATTAGAAATGAACTACAGGCCTAAAAAGGATGGCGTTGTGGGGAAGATATACTTTTTGTATTCTTTTGGTTTCCTTTTGGTTCGTACCACTGCCGTTTCTTTATATGCTTCCAGTGTTTATGAAAATAGTAAAGAACCCATGGCTCTGTTGCTCTCTACTCCATCAGAAGAATACAATGTTGAGGTATTGCATTATTTAAAAACTATTATACAAATTTACAATAGGGTGTAACTGAAATGCAAAGCGCTACTTTCAGATTGTACTCGAAATAATAATTTGCACTTGGTTTTGACAAGAATATTATATTCTATGTGGCTCATGGATAAAACTTGTCTTGAATAATATAACATCTAAGTTCTATATATAACATCTTTGGCCAAATGAAAATTCTCATTTCAAGGTAGGGTGACAATACGATATTGTATGAGAGATCAGCATCCTCTATAACTCTTTCTTTTGGGCAAGATAAGTTGGCTTCACAAGCGTACATTACAATAGGAATATTTTCCTTAGGACTACAGGGAAATCACGGTAATTAACCCATGACCAAAGGAAGTTGAGCGCCATTTTGTTAGAGGGGTAATTAACGCTTACAAAAACCTTTAAATGATCGCAACACAGATGGTCAGGCATTCGTTCACAGCGGTAATTGGGGGACAAATATTAATTGATAAACCAATTTTACAGCTCAGCTAAACAATTGTTGACCCACAAAATCAATTCGTCCTACAACAATAACTTGCTCCGGCTAGCTGCAATCGGAAGAGGGGGTCCGTTTGACGTAATTTGCAATTGAGGGTTCATCAACTCTCGACTCACTTTGATCGGAAGATGAGACTTCGCAGCCTTTGTTTTTTTAGAACCCGTCCTGCAAGTTGCTTCACAGAAAAATTATAAGAAAACACACTAGTAAAATTAATTAAGCCGTTCTGTTAAACACACAAATTATAAGTCAGAAATCCTACACATATTTTGAAAAGTAACAGCACCCTATGTGACGTTACTATATATACAGTCTAACTCAGGAATTCCTGTTTGCATCAGCAAGCAGCGGCTTACTTATTCAACAGGACTTCTAAATTCGGTTATATTAGAACGTTCTAGCGAACGACTGTGACCATGAGTATTCAATGTCTAACTTAAAATCTATCTGGCATATCCGTAATGACATAAATGTATCAATTATTGACGTTGGCTAAACGTTTACTTTAAATCATTCTATTTCCCTCTTTTGAAGTTCGACGAAGCGTATGCGAATTAAATACGATTCTAACCTGGTGGACAGCCTGTAGTCTCATTATTCGACGACGGCGTCGGTTATCTGCACGAAGACCTGCCTAGCACCACACGATAGAGAAAATTAACCCCTATGGATAGCGTATTCGGTGACCGAGTATGTAGCAAGATGTAGAAGTAATCAGTAAATTCGGCACTAACCAAAATTTAACACAGAATGAAGAAGTACTATTGCGGCTGTATTAAAAATTTAAAATGATCTAGCCATCTTGTGAGCTATAACAAGTTTCCCTAGGTACTATATAGGTTTCTGTTTCACTTCATTGAATCGTTGTTTTTTAGTCGCTGACTGTGGAATTAATTATCAGGGCATTGTTGTATAAGGCGCTTGACCACTTGAAAACCAGCCACTTCGCACAACGTGAGATGGTTGATTTTTCTGTCAGTTATTGCGATTTAATTTGGTTAAGCTCCAGACCATAAGCTTGTTCATGATCGTTTTAGTTGATCTATATAACGTAGGTTGCAAATTTTTCTACCATCTATATATATTATTCTTTCCATCTATTCATTCATCTCTTCTTGTATTGGGTGTTCACTGTAAATACTAAATAATAATAGAGAGGATGAAACAATAAAGAAGCCGACCTGCGATTAATTAATAATTAATAAAAAGTCATGAAGTGTCAGTAGTAAATAATCAGAATAATTAAAATGCAAATAATGTGATAACAAAGTTGTGTACGTTAACTGAAGGTTGCGACACGCATAAAATTAAAAACCCCTTTCGGGTTATTTTAATAACTTTACCAAAAAACATTCGCGGGATAACCTTATCACAGTCATTTAATAAATCCTTCTGTTTAGGCTATTGAAAATAAAAAGCGTGACTGTACCTTTTACAGAGGGTCGAAATACATCAAAATTGCAACTTTAAATACTGAGCATAATTAAATATAAGCATAAAAATTCAAATGTAAAAAGCAAGAGCATGTATGAAATTGAACATTACATGTTAATAATTGCGGAACGTATGCATTTAAATTTTAAATATTGACGGGTTTAAACTGTATAAATGTAAAATCCAGGTATTGAAGATAAATCGATAATTAATCCCGGAGTAGCACAAACTAACCTTGTTTCTCCAACGCTCACAAACGGCCGGGGTAACTACACCCTTCGGTTTAACATAAGGTGGTCGTGAACTGCACACATATCGTTGAAATCGACGTGGATGCGCCGAAAATAGCTGCGGAAGCATCCTCAAAAAAGCAGCAAATACGCCAAACCCAGCAGGTGTCGAAAATGCGACAAGGCAAGCGCCTTGGCCTCCGAGATAAACTCGTGGTTGAAATTGGTAATTAAGAGCTAAGAAAAAATGTAATTACTATGCGAATAACAAAACAGAAAAGCGCCATCGTACCTGATCGTAATCAGCCCTTGGGAAACATACACTGCTCATTGAAATTGGTTGAGCGCACGTAATTTGACTTGAACAAAAATAATGTAACCACGCCGGTGACGGCGGGCCAAAAATAGCAAGTGCGAGGTACGGACAATTCGAGCCCAAAAAAAGGCTCGCACTCTGATAAGAGATAGCGCGGGTCGAGAGGGCATCGCTCAAACGAAAGGAACTCGATACAGGTACAAAATAAGCTGCTTTGGAAAATTTACGAATTCGAAATGCAAAGGATTTATAATTCAACTAAAAATATACAGGTTAAACCTGAAATAATTGGATAACTGGCGAAACAATTAGGCGAAGCCAAAAATTTGTTTCAGGGATATAATGAAGTCTTGCCTTATTCATATTTCAATTATGAAAATATTTGAGAACTCATCATTCGTTTTAAGACATGCTCTGTTGTTTATGGATAAAATTTTTCTATTTTACTTTGTCGAACACCTTAGCAAAATTTACAAATACGAACATAATGTTAAACTCTCTCGTCTTTTTTATGATTTGTCCAACGTTAGGAACTTCAATCGTCATTGATGTAAGCACTCATCTGGTATTTTTGGCAACAATATTTTTTTAAATCTTTTATATATAGCAGTTAGTATAACTTTTCTCGTATAAAATATAAATAATTATATAAATTGAACAGATTTTAGGTGACCCTTTTCATGTAACTGGATGAATATTGACTAACACCATTTATGTGGCCACGCGTTAGTTTGCCAAAGTTTTTAGTACAGCAAGTGTAGACCCACCATAAGTAAGCCCATTACTTGAATGTCTGTGTGTGCTTTTTTTGTTGGCTTTGCCATTTCATCTTTCTCTGCTTCCTACTAAGGTGTTATAAATAATAGCCATACGATATTCATACGTATAGAATGTTGTCTGGTATTGTTATAGTTGCTATTTTTATTATCAATTAGTTTTGCTTAGGATTTAAAGCCATTATTATATAGTGGATATTTTAGAAATACTCTTTGGTGGATTTTGGTCTGCATCCACTTTAATAGAATACATATTTTATTTTTCTCTCATCCGCAGGGTTTGGATTCTTCTACTGGCTTCGACAATTTTGCTGTCTTTCTTTCTTCAATAACATTTTCGATTCGATTAGTCATCTAATGTTTTCCTCTCTTTAGTGCGTATTTAAGGATTAATTTTTTCATAGAGCTGCTTAAGCAGTTTTGAATCTTGCGCCAAGATTCGTTGAAATCAAAGGCGATGTTCGACATTGCAGCATTTATTGGTTATCTGCAGATTATTTTTTGTTATTGGCGAAAAGGTTAATACTGCTAACAAAATAAAAGAAGCACACGACTAGCTTCAGTGTGACACAGAAGGGGGTTTGCTCTAAAGGGGTAGATGTTTACTGTGATTACCCTCGCCAAAAAATGTTACCACACTCCCAGCTCATTATAACCCATTACAAAGCAAAAGAGACGTAACTATTATATCTACGAAGAATGATGATATTCATTTAGGAATTACATTTATGCGGTAGTAGGGAGATTACGGCGTAATGCAATTTAACAATACCAAGTCTGGAGTTAAGTTAAAGTTTACCAGCTCAAAATGGCTGAGTGTGACTGGCTGTGGCCAACCAAGTCCAATAAAACAAATTTAGGGTTCGGCGGTAGCTCAAATAACGCTAACGAAATACGAATTCCCAAAGTTTTAAACACTGCAGAGATTTGAATATCCGGTATCCAACCGAAGCAGCTTGACGCCAAAAACCGTCGTTTCTGCAAGCTGACGTCAGAACCTCGACAATACGTAGGCCGCTCGTCCACACACGTTTGAGGTTTCCTTTAATTCTGTCAGATAATTTCAGCGCAAATAAAAAAGACAGCCGCGACTCGGCCCAAGCGGGTGCATCTACCATGCGCGTAAAAACGGTCCACGAGCAGTCTTTCTGCTTCAGGTCGAGTGAAGATTCACCGCTTATGTCGCGCGTTAGCAGGCCGCGACAGCAATCAGAAGAAAAATGTAACCTCTACTTTTTTCCTTGGGCGTGAAAATCACATGGCTATTTAAAAATTTTAAATATTGTGACACTGTATTAGGTGTGGGTATTCTTTTAAGGTTACTAACTGATCTAGCTTATGTAAAAACACCAACACATTTTTATATTTAATTTCACTGTTGTACTTCATAAACAGCGTGTGCATTACAAGCAGTCAAGATTTCATGACTGACCGAATAACTAAATGCAACTATGCTGAGGTTGCCGACGTTAATATTACAGTTTGTTGTGAAATGTAAAACGTTTGGTAAAATTGCAATTTATCTAGGATCAATATGCTTAACCTATAGAATTTACGTCATAAATTAGGTGTAAATATAGGACATCTTCTAGTCAATAAACTAATGCAGTTAGATATCTTTCTGCGCATGGGCGTAACTTGGGGCATCACTTTGGGGGGGGGCAAAATCAAGACTTCACAACATTTTTAAACCTAAATTGCAAAAAAATGCTTCACTGGCACTTTAAAATGAAAATTTTGGGGGGGCGACCGCCCCCCCCCCTTGTCCCTCCCAAGTTACGCCTATGTTTCTGCGTTGAGAAACCTCTGCTAACGGGGCTAACGGAGCTTTATTATTCTCCTGATGTGAGACTGCAAACTCCGCTGGCGCACCCCCTACCAACGAGTCAAAGTCTTTACTACCTTTCTTATGTGAGACTGAATAAGGGCGTTGGCGCAGTATCATTTTTCATACCTCTACATAAAAAAATTATTTTCTAACTGTTTAAGTTACCCAAAAATAAAACCTACAGTCTGACACTTTCTGACAGTTATTCTCCATCTTTTTGAAAATAATCTCTTAATTCTGATGTTGCCAGCATAACCAAACCATCTACGTATAAACTCGTCTTGGTTGTTGTTTAAATATTGTATTCGCGATAGCGAGATTATTGTTTAAAGCAAATTTCGTTATCCTATGCTTCTTTAACATATTTAGATGGTATTAGGCCCACAACTTGGCTCTGTTTACAGTGCAGGATAATTGACTGATTCAATAAGCACAGAGTTGGAATGTTTTATGCAATTGCAATGTAAACTATAGTAAAATATTAAATGCATTGACAATGAGATGTGAGAGACAGTAATGTAGCGTGAACGTTTGTTTGGTATTATTTCAAGCTGGTTAGAATTATTGAGAAATTTTGGTTTGGGGCTTGAGTCTAAAATTGTTTGCCGTTCGTAGTATAGCTATTTAAGTAACAAGAAATGTAAGGACCTATTAACATTTGAGGTAGGCAAGTACAAGCCAAGGCAAAACCGCGGCTTGCTGCTTACTGAAAATGTTAATAGGCGATACATTCCGAGTTATCTTATTGTATTTTTCCCGCTGCTTATAGAAATTTTCCTAGATTAAAAAAAATCGTTTGATTTGTCACCTGCCACCAGGATTAATTTTCGTGAGTCGTGTTACCTGTGAGTGTCATATGTCACATAAACACTTGCTATTATAAACAAAACGTCTAACTCCGCATCTTGCGTTGTTAATTTTATTATCCTAGGAACTTAATAATAATATTGCGTTCCGTTGTCAAGGGAAAGCAGCAAACAAATATAATCACCGACTTACACGTTTTGTTACTAAGGCTGTATCACTGACTTTCATGATCAGCAGCGGGAAAAAATAATTACGAGGGCTTGTAGCATGGCCTCTCCGATCGCCAAAAATTGAGTTCTCTCAATTTTTATAAATGAGGATATCTAATATTTCTTTAGTCGTGTTTTAATCTTACCCTGAGCCGAAATGGATTCAGATTGATTAATATTGTTTTGAATATTAGCTGTAAAACCCCGAACTTGCTTTCTATTTGATTTTTATCCAACCAAAGTAATGAGTTATGATGGCGTTGAATATAAAAATACATTTATCTAACTTAAAGGCAACTTTTAGGAAGCACTTATATAAACTTTATCATTTCGATGACACACTCTGAAAGTAGCTGTCTTTTTTTACGTACACCCTGTATACCAAAACAATGAGTTTATGCTTACGTTGTATTTCTAGATCGAACGATTTTTGTATAAAATTCAAATGGATCCATCTTTCTTGACAGGAAAGAAACTGTTTAATGTATCCAGGTCGTTAATACTGAGGGTAAAATGACTATCATGCTGACCAAAAGAACTTATTAATTATCTTTTTTAGATTGCGGGTGCCATTGTTACTTACGAGTTAATATTAATACAAACAGCTCATTGAAATGGCCACCTCAGCCGTTTTTTTCTCTCTAGCGTTTTTATCAGATGTGTTTCCGCATTAAAACTGTTACATCGAAATTTGGGTCAACTGAACTTCTTCGTAATACCATGATTACATCGTTTATTTCGATCGACCAAAAAGAGTATTTTGTGGCACCTCATCTAAATGGGTTGTAAATTGATTAATAGACTAACCAATTTTTTCGACAGGTTGAATAAAAACAACACAAAAATATAAATTAAACTGTTCGCATATCTAGTATTGAAAATAATTTTGTATATTGTGGTGTTAATAAGGTATATTTTAATCGAGAAGTGTGAGAATTATTTGTAGTTATATTTAAAGCTGTAAGTATATATTGTCATAATAATTAAAATGGAGAGTTACTTTTAACGCGATTGTATTGTTACATTACATAAACGACTATTACGACATGACACCTAACTTGTTACAGTTTAAATTGGCCGTTAAAACACCTTAATAAACAAAAAGCAAACTTTACTCTAATTGCGCCGTAACTGTCCTGTGACAGGACGTTGACCGGCTGAAACTTAGTGGGAGGGGGGTTCGATTCGACACGACAACTTAGGGTGAGCTGCTGTCACAAAGGTTGTTCATTGTGAAATAAGACTAATTGGAAGGATTGTGGAAGGCATTCGAGAGCGGTGACATTGAGCTACAAAAGCGACTTCCAGCAGATCACGAATACATTAAAAACGATTTCTACAGCCAGGTAAAAGAAAGGTATCAAGTGGTTACAGATTACATACACGAATGGCAGAAGAAGTTAAATCCAGCCGGTGAGAAGAGTAACGGCTTAGAAACCGAGAAAATAGGAAAACAAGTAAGCAGACTCAAGAAGCAAGAAATTGAAATGCAGTTATTTAGCGAGCTACTTGACGATGCAATTTAAGCATTGGAACAAGTCCAGACAAAAATGTTCTATGAGTATAAATCCAACAAGGTTTCAGACCAGTGGGAAAACATTACAAGCCTGCATAAGGAAATCTTCGGATGTGAGCAAGAATTGGCCGAGGACTACTTTAAGCACGAAGTTTACAATCAGATGTGAGAGCGTTATAACCAGGTACTAGCTCAAATATTTAACAAAATAAGTAGCATCCCGAGAAATGAGCAGCCACAACCACGAGAAGAGTTGGCTATCCGATTGCCAAAGATTACCATGCCAATTTTTGGGCGACTCATCCACATTAGGCAAGGCAGAGAAAATGCAGTACCTCAAGACCTACCTCAGAGGCGAGGCGAGTAAATTAATAAAACATGACGACGCCTCTAATGCTAATTATAAAACCGCATGGGACCTACTGACGAACAGGTACAATAGCAAAAGAATTTTGTTTTCAAATTTTTTAGACAATATATTAGAGCTGCCCAATTTAAACTATGAATCAACAGCTAATCTAAAACAGCTGCATAATACGACGATGGAAAGTTTACGTGCCATATCCAACATGGGCGTAAATACAGATACATGGGGACCCATAATAGCACATCTGCTGGTTAAGAAGCGGGACAAGGAAACGAAGAAATTGTATGAACAGTCGTTGACCAACTCTTGAAAAATCCAGGATCTAGCAGATATGTTAAAATTTTTGGAAAACACATTCCAATCACTTGAGGCGGTTCAAGATTCGAAACGGAAGCTGGAAGTCGCAAATTCAACAAAAGCATCGGAGTCATCAAGAAACTATGGCCGGTAAGAAGTTATCAAGCAAGTATCGGCAAATGTCGGATCTGTAACAGCAGCCACAAGATGACACAGTTGCCAAAATTTATTTCATGACCAGTGAGGATGCGTACCAAACTATCAGGCGCCATCGGCTGTGTGGGAGATGTTTAGTCCACAAGGAAAACGAAAAATGCTACAATTCAAATGAGTGCCAGAACTGTGACAAATGGCACCACACTCTGCTGCATAAGGATTGGAACAAAACTCCGGTAAGGAATCCACAACAAATAACGGAAAAACCACAACAGGAGATAAATAGGAAATCCCAAGTGGCCACCACCACCGGACAAAGCAGCGTAGAAGAAGTACGCATCCTCGTCAGCAGAAAAATCAAACATCCCAACCAGAAGAAAGTTCTGCTAGCCACGGCATTTTTGAAGGTAAAGACAGCCGGAGGATATTATAAACTGTTGAGAGCATTGGTATATCCAGGGTGACAGGCATCATTTATAACGGAAGAAGCAGATCAATTATTAGCACTACCGAGAGTAAGAATCCAAGCAGATATTATAGGGCTAGGAAGAAGTGAAGCTGGGAAATCCAGAGGAAAAGTTGAAGTGAAAATGAAGCCACGATTCTCCAGCAATTTTAGAATTTTTGGGGATATACTTATATTGGCAAGGTTGACGGAACATTGCCAAAAAACACAATCATTGAGAAGGAAAAGGACGCATGGGAACAATGCCTACTAGCCGATCCTACCTACAACATGCCAGGTCCAGTAGACATCCTCATATGGGCTGATCTATACAAAAATATACTCCTAGAAGGAGTTAAGAAGACGAACCAAGGAATAATGGCACATAAGACGGAGTTAGGATGGATCATATCCGGGGCAGTAGAAGCAACAAACCAACCCAATATGAGAGTGGTCAGTATGGTGTCTAACCTGGAAGAGGATCACCAACTCAGGAAATTTTGGGAAATGGCTAATGGAGAAACCAATCTCACAGGAAAAGCCAGACTGTGAACAACAGTTCGAAGCATCCCATTGTTGAAAGCACGACGGGACCTATGTGGTAAACATACCGTTCAAAGAAGACCAAAGTCAATTGTGATAATCAAAGTTAAGAGTAGTTGCTAGGATGCTGCAAATGGAAAAACGATTCGAGACTGACAAGGAATTGGAGTCCGAATACAAAAACTTTATGAAGGAATATCTTTCCCTAGGACACATAAAGAAAATGGATCAAGATAATGATCCGGGAAAAGGATATTACATTTCCCACCAAGCTGTTACAGCGACAAAACCAAATTAAGAGTAGTCTTCGATGCTTCGTCCAAGTCATCAAATGGAAAAAGTCTGAACCAAATGATGCACACAGGGCCAAGACTACAACAAAATTTGACAGACATCCTTCTGCGATGGAGGAAGTACAAATTTGCATTAACTGCAGACATCGAAAAAATGTATAGACAGATATATATAGCTGAGGATGATCAGCACTACCAGAAGATTGTGTGGAGGTTCTCCAAAACAAAACTACTCCAAGAATATCGGCTAGCCACGGTGAGTTATAGCACAACCGCGGCTCCGTACCTAGCAGTCCAGACTCGGCAGCAGTTAGCCAAAGATGAGCAACACCGCTTCGGAAGAGAGTCTCAGATAGCCATGAGAGACTTCTACGTAGATGATCTTCTAACAGGAGCCAGTTCCGAAGAAGACGTAAGAAGCATCCAAAGCGAATTGACCAAGATGTTGAAAACTGGAGGATTCAATCTAAGAAAATGGACTAGCAACCTTCCAGATGCTGTAGAAAGCACCAACATCATAATAGGGGACAAGGAGGATGCAACTAGGAAGACATTGGGAGTGCATTGGTCACCAACGATTGACTTACTACAATACAAAGTCAAGCAGCAGCCAGAGGGCAAAATAACGAAAAGGAAGATCTTATCAGAAATAGCGAAAATTTTCGACCCATTGGTCTTGCTAGCACCAATTATCATAACTGCTAAGCTACTAATACAGGAGTTATGGGTCGGGCAGTATTCATTGGATGAAGAATTACCCAAGGATATTGAAGAGAAATGGTCAAGATTCAGGCAAGAACTACCAAGGGTAGAAGAGGTACACATTTCAAGATGGACAAACTCTGAAGAGAATGTCCACATGGATGTGCACGGTTTCTGCAATTCCTCAGAAAAAGTTTATGGGGCGGCGATCTGCATGAAAAAATCTTCACCGTCAGGGACTACAACAGTGACATTACTCACAGCCAAGTCAAAGGTGGCACCCCTCAAGATGAAGAAGACGCTGCCGAAGTTAGAATTATGTGCGGCTGAATTGTTAGCCAAATTATTAAAGAAGACCATTACAACCATGGAGTTAAATGACATTGAGATCTATGCTTGGACAGACTCAATGATCACTCTAGCCCGGATAAAAAGAAGTTCAGAAAAATGGAATAACTTTGTGACAAATCGGGTTGCTACAATACAAGCGTGCATCGGCAAGCAGTGCTGGAATCATGTCAAGACAGAAGACAACCCAGCAGACCTGGTCACAAGAGGAGTGCAACCGTCCAAATTACGTGACCACCTGTTATGGTTCCATGGCCCTAAATGGTTAATAAAAGAAGACACCCAGGATCGAATAAAGGCCCAGACACCAGTGGTAGGAACCAAGGAAGAAGAAAGGAGGAAATCCCGGCAGGTAGCTGTACATGCAGCGATCAGTGAAGCATCTGATGTACTGGAAAGATTCTCATCATTCAGCAAAATGATTAAAATAATCGCCTACTGCAAGCGGTTCATGAAGAAATGTAGGAAGGACATCGTAGCAATCCAGCAACTATCCACCACCGAACTACGTAAAAGCCTAAAGTGCATCATCAAATCGGCACAAAAGCATGACTTCCCAAGGGAACATCATCTGCTACAGCAAGGCAGAATGGTGGACAGCAAAAGTACATTATTCAATGTAAACCCATTCCTAGATGGGAGGAAGGATACAGTGCTCGCTGTTACCTTACGATGAGAAACATCCCATCATCATAGCCAGCAGCAATCATGTGGCCAAACTGATCATCCTGGACGCTCATCACCAGACATTACATGGAAGTAATCAAGCAACATTAGCCTTCATAAGAAGAAATTACTGGATAGTACGAGCCAAGCAGACCATTTCCAAAATCATCAATAGATGCATGACGTGCGCAAAAAGCAGCACCGATGCACCAGCTAATGGGTCAAATACCCCTGCACGAGTAACACCATCCATTCCATTCACACATACGGGATTGGATTACGCTGGACCGATCCAAATACGAGTATGCAGAGGAAGAGGCAACAAGTCGTACAAAGGGTACATCGCCATCTTTATTTCTTTGGCCACAAAGGCTATACACATCGAAGTAGTCAGCGACATGATTGCTAAGGCCTTCATAGCAGCATTCCGAAAATTTACTGCAAGAAGAGGAAAGTGCGCCCATATCTATAGTGCTAATGGTACCAATTTTGTGGGAGCAAGCAAGATGTTGGACACCCAAATAAAGGACAGGTTGGGCACCGAAGCAATCCAGTGGCATTTTATACCCCCGGCAAGCCACCACATGGGTGGCATATGGGAGGCAGGGGTGAAGTCAATCAAGTACCACATAAAACGAGTTATCGGAGACAGCACGCTCACCTTCGAAGAAATGACAACCCTGTTGTATCAAATTGAGGCCTGTCTAAACTCGAGACCACTGACACCAATGAGCAATGATCCTGTGTATCAGCAATCACCCCAGGACATTTCTTGATCGGACAAGCGCTTATCACCCCAGCCGAGCCGCACGGCGCCATCGCCACCGACAATCATCTAAACAGATGAAAACGTGGAAAATGAAAGGCTCATAGAAGTAGGGGAACTGGTACTCATAAAAGAAGACAATATCTCGGCTAACAAATGGCCGTTAGCACGAGTAATCGAAACACATCCAGGAAAGGATGGGCTGATACGAGTAGTGACAATCCAGGGCAGAGACAAAGCTCATTCAAACGACCCATAACAAAGATTTGTCAGCTACCGGTAAGCGACGAGGGCAATCAGGTGCAAGCAAGTATCAGCAATTCTCGACCTACCACAAGGTCAACACAGAAACGACACATGAAAGTAAATTCAGCAGTAATAATGTGCATGCTCATGATGTGTCACATAATTCCCAATGTAGCGAACTATGCGCTGCAGAGACTACAGCCTGAAGTATATGTGGAACAAGTTGGTAATTCGAAGCTCGATAGAGGGGTAATTCGAATAGGAGTGGAATATTCGATATCTGCATTCATCACAGACGAGCATGGGATTAACGCTACCGCAACACAATTCGATCAATTATGCGACGACAGCAGCAAAATGACGGAGGATCAGTTTTGTAAGGAACTCATGCACTACATAACGGAACAACAAGACAATATCCTGTGGAACATGAGGAGCATCCGGACAATAACCAAACACCGCACACGGAGAGGACTACGTGGAAGGTTCTTGACGTCAGTGTTTGGAGTAAATGATGAAGTATATAAGGACATCACTAATTTAGTCATCAAGCAAAATTAATGTTAGCTGCAATGACCACTGTGAACGAAACAGAGAACAGGATCACGACAAGTTAGAAAACTTTCGAATAAAATTCAACCAAGGAATCCACCTGATAAACGAGATGAAGGCCTGGTACAGATCCATTGACGTCAATAAAATAAATCTTTACGTGCTCTCAGCATATCAAGTTGCCATCAATTACTTACAAGAAGTCGCAGAAAAATACGAAAAGTTGCTCGACGCAGTATTTAGGTGAAGTTGTGTCACCAGCTCAAATAGCAACGATAGTTAGTCAGCTGTCCATGAAGTTGCCACCTAACCTACAAATACTACCATCGCCAGTATACAAAATGGAGGTTGGACAAACCGAGGAAGCCATTAAGATATTTGGATATTTCCATATCATTGAAGTAACCGAATATGAGGTCATCAAGGTCACCGCCATCCCTAGAAGGATCAACAACGGAGAGTATGCAACACTAGCAGTCAGCCCTAGAGTAACTGTATAATAGGAGAGTAAAGCAAACGCGGTAAGAGTATTTGATTGGTTGGATCCCATTCTGGAACGTAAGATCCCATTGGAGCTCAAAAGTACGCGGCGGGCTTTGGATTTTTGAAATCAGAGAGTGACATTAAATTATTTGTCAAAATTATTCGAAACTCAATTTTCGAAAGTGAAACATAAAGAATTTCATTTTGTTATGACCCGGCTGTTCTGTGTGTGAGTGTAAAAGACGTTAGGAAAATGGATTTTATTTACTTAGTATCCCAAATAATCTAGAGAGGAAAAAATTTGGTTGAGAAATTTTGGGCGACAAGATTACGGTTGTAAAAGGCTAAGAATATGTGAACAACAAATCAATGGGAAGTTGCAAAAAGTGATCATAAAATACTAAAAACGATCAACACAGTTAAGTAAAATCCAAATACTGAAAATCATGTAGAAATTTCACCACCTGAACCTGAACCTTGTTACAAAAAGAAGTAGGTACGAGTCTCTGCTAGTTCAACATTCTAAATTACGAAAAAATAATAAGAAATTAACCGAACTTTTAAATAAAACAAAACGAAACATTTATTTATTGAAAATACATTTAAAGAAAATGCTAACTGATGATCAGATTCAATCTTTAATAATCAAACCAAAAAAAATTAACAAATGTTCGAATGAAACTTTGGAAAAGTCTTTAAGATTAACATTTTCCTGTGGCACAACTGGGTACAATGACCTAAGGGATCTACCTTTTCCATCTATTCGCACGCTAAATTTTCATCTCCGTCATTTAAATTTTCAGTCCAGCATTTTAACAGACTTTACATTATTCAAGAATAAACTTTCTAATTGCAACACCAAATTTGAAAAGATTGTATACTAACTTAGATGAGATAGAATTAAAAAAGTAACACAACCAAATCATGAAAATAGTTTAGCTTCCAAGGCTTTAGCATTCATGCTAGGTGGAAAAACTACAGTAAGCTTAATTTTAATTTTAATTTTATATTGCATTTAGGGGGTATTTCAAGCAGATTGAAACAAACCGTTGTCTATTATTTCACAGCAGATAGCAGTAATGGAGCTGTATTGGCTGACATTTATTTAAAATTGTTGAAAAAACTACCAATATAGGTCTTCAGCCCTCAAAATTAAATAACTAATAATATTAAACCTAATTTATCTAAGCATGTAATTAAGTGTAGTTTTTTATTTGGTAATAAATTACTTTTTGCAATTTATTTATCTGTCGGGCACTGAACTTGCTGCTTTGGAAGTTCGTCCTTTCTTATATCATCCATTCCGGTTCTGTTTGCAATGCAATCCCACTGTCAAAACACACATGTTCTTTGGCGGGAATTACGATATACATAATACTAACAGATCTTAACAAAACAAGCATTTAAATAAGTAATAAATCTGTAATTACATTATTATTTCAACTATTCAAAATGTCGATTATTTCATCTCAATAGAACTATAATCAAATAAACACTCAAGCTCAAACACGAATCCACAATACTAAATTGATTTAGTCGACTATGAACATTATGACTAACTTCACAGTATGGATCCCTAAATAATAATAATAATAATAATAATGCATTTATTTCCACACGTAGCAACAGTACAGAAAACCAAATTAAAGAACAAGTTAATTGGGGAAACCATTGGGTAGCAGTTCAGCAGCAGTGAACACTGCGTTTGGTCTTCCACTGTACCCAGCAAATAAAAATGAGGTTTATTAAATATAGAATAAATGCCTAATAACTAATAATATTAATACATTACAAAATAACTAACACCAATAATTCTGTGACAAATCAACACATAAAATGGATACACAAGTGATGCCTAACTATTCTGACGGTTCAGCAAGTGCAGACGCAATTTGGCCTTGAATGAAACCAATGGATAACTTTTAATATTTTGGGGGATGCTATTGTATACCTTCGCAATTTGATAAGAGAAACCCCTTTCAAACAGGGCAGTGCGATGTAGTGGTGGAGTAATAGTAAATTTATGTCTTAAATTTAAATTATGAACATCTGTCCTATAGGAAATTTTGTTATACAAATAAGCAGGACATTTATCTGTAATTACTTTATGGTAAAGACAAGCAGCTTGCAAAGATCGTCTATTGTGCATATTCAGCCAATTCGATTCTTTAAGTTTGTGAGATATGCGATCGTACTTTTTAACACCATGAATCAGTCGCAGACATGAGTTTTGTACTCTTTGAACTCTGCTAGCCGCATCAACCGTGATGCTGGGGCCGTAAACCTGAGAGCAATAAGAAAAGTGCGATAGCACTAATGCTTCACAAAGCATGGACTTAATTTTAGGCGACAAATAAGATCTGTGTGGATAAATAAGTTTCATATTAATGTAAGCTTGTTTAATATAATTAGAGATTTGTTTATTGTACCTAAAACCATTATCCATGATTAATCCCAGATTTCTAGCTTCAGCAGCAACAGGTATCGTAGTATCATTAATTTTTAAAGTTATTCTGTCTCCCAGTTTTGATAAGATATTTTTATTGCCAAATAATAAGACTACAGACTTGGATGGGTTAATTCTTAAGGAATGTTGTTGCGAAATAGTAGCAATGGTGTTTAGATCCCTGTTTATGTCCACCAACGCTTGCTGATACTGTTCACCTTCAAAGCTATGATACAGCTGTGTGTCGTCCGCATACATATGCATATTGCAAGTAGTTATACTATTGCAAAAGGCAGATGTATAAATGGTAAACAGCAGTGGTCCTAATATGGATCCCTGTGGCACACCCCTACTAATATTTCTATATTCAGAGGATCCAGAACTCATCCTTACACATTGTAGCCGGTCTTTTAAGTAATTTTCAATCAAGATGACGCTAGGTGGAGAAAGGCCGATAGAATCCAGAATAGATAAGAGAATGTCATGGTCGATAGTGTCAAATGCTTTACTAAAGTCCAATAGGACCAAGACTGACATCTTATTGTTATCTATGGCAGTGAGCAAATCATCAGTAACTTTTGATAGAGCAGTCGAACAGCTGTAGCCAGCTCTGAATCCGGACTGACATTCAGGAATAATACTGAACTTTTGTAGATGAGATCGCAGCTGCAGATTAATAATCTTTTCAAAAATTTTCGATAACACAGGTAAAATACTAATTGGCCGTAAGTCTTTATATTCTGCGGGATTAGAAATTTTGGGAATAGGTATTATAGTGGCCTTTTTCCAACTAGCAGGAAAATAATTATTTTCAAAACAGCTGTTTATAATATGTGTCAGATAAGGTAGGATAAAAGGGCAACAGTATTTTATCATGTCAATATTTAGACCATCAAAACCAGTAGCATTGCTTTTGATTTCATTAATAGTCTTAGCAACTGTTTGAATGTCAACTAAAGTAAAATTGAAGGAAACTGTGTTACTATTAGCTTTATTGGTTTTGTAACTACTAATGATTTTGGAAGCGTCATTATTGACATCAGGAATACAGTTTAAAAAAAAGTTGTTAATGTCATTTGGATTCTGGAGGTTAGTTGGTAAATCATTATGTTTTGAACGCTTCAGATCTAGTCTTTTTAGTTCACGCCAGATTTCCCTAGATTGAGAATTCTGTAGTTTAAAATCTAAGTACGCCTTTTTCACGTTTAACAGCTTGTGTGGTAAAATTTCTAAGGGTTTTGTAGTAGTTCCAGTGACCAGGAATTTTAGTTTTTTTAAACTTAGTCAAAGCTTTATCTCTGATTTTCATTAAGAGCCTTATATTATCAGTAATCCAGGATGCACCTCTTTTACAAAGCTTGACAGTTTTAACAGGAGCGTGCTTATTAAATACTGTTAAAATATTACAGTTTAAAAATTCTACTTTTTCATTTACATCAGTAATTCGGAATAAATTTTGCCACGGGATAAGCTGAAGATCATTTAGAAATAAGTTTAAATTAAAATGTTTATAAGACCTAAAGGTTTTGTATATAGGTGCATTAGTGGGCCCCTCCAGTTTGATGTGACAGTATACCGTTTCGTGGTCAGCAAATTTCAACCCACCTACTCCTGAATCAGTTATACAATCTGTATCGGAAACTAATACCACGTCCAAAAGAGACTTGATCCGTGTAGGCTGAGTAATAATCTGTTTTAGATCTAAGGACTCAATCATGGTGTTAAAGTACACAGAACTTGGGTGACGTGAATCTAGCAAATCTATATTCACATCGCCAAAACAAAAAAGTTTATCACATACAGACAAAATCTGCACACACGATTGCTCCAATTCATTACAAAACAGTTTATAATTTGATTTAGGTGGTCGATAAACGGCACCAACTCCAATAATGTATTTATGACTCTTAAAAGTTAACCAAACTTGTTCAATGTTATTATTATTTATATGAATGGGCGTTACTTGCAATGTATTTCTAACATAAATGCACACTCCACCACCTCTATCAACACGATCAGTGCGTACCAAGTTATATCCAGGAATTTTTAAGATGTCATTACTTACTGTATCAGACAGCCAAGTTTCACCAACTGCAACTACGTCATACTCGAGCTGAACAGCAAAATCTTTCAAAATATGGAACTTAGATAAAAGTGATCTAATATTTATATGTACAAATTTCAATGCTAACATTGCTATTTTGAAATCATTTGTGTACCTAAAACAAACAAAAGATTACTTAGCATGTGCGAATTGCGTTGAACAAAATTACTAGAAAAAAATAAATATAGTTGCGATAAACTATAACTAAATAAACCTAACTGTAATAATAAGCAATACACAGAACTGATAAACAGATACCTAGTAAATCAAACAAAAAGTTTATTCAGTGAGAGCCAGCGCCCTAGCAAGCTAAAAATTGTGTGTATTATCATATTATTATCGAATATCCTCGGAGGAGAAAATACGTTTCACATTACTATCACATTTAGCATACACTTTTCCTTCAAAGGACCACACATTTTTACCACCGTATTTTTTTGCAGCATCTTTTAGGAGTTGCTGTCGTAACTTTGTCAGATCCTCCTTGATTACAATTTTGGATCCTTTCAGTAGTTTCTTATTACTGTAAACCTGTTTTTTGGTATTGCGACTAATAAATTTTACTATTATTGGTTTTATCAGAGGTTCTTTGGCTGGGAGGCGATGGCTGCAATCTATCAGGTTTGGAGGGATATCCAGTTGTAATTTATCACGACAAAACTTGCTTACCACATTGTCGGTGTTTTCGCCTTTTGTTTCAGGAATTCCAAATATTCTTAAACTATTGCGTCGCGTGTATTGTTCTAGTTCGTCCTTATAATGTAAAGCTTCCTTCTTCGACTCATCTACTTCTTTACTTAGTTTTTGTCATCGTTTGCTCTACTCTCCTAGTATACAGGTACTCTAGTCAGCCCGTACATCTTAGCTGTGGACTATAACCATCAGAAGTACTTTAGCATACCACCGTCCAAATTTGAGGTCAGCATCCCAATAAAGGAGCACACCTATTTATGTACACCCACAGTAATAAATAGCGTCGAGAAGAACCCCAAACGCATAATCGACGAAATGTATCAACGCTTGGAAAGGGTGCCATGTAGCACACACCGCTACAACATCACCACTATTGAATGGAAAGAACTGTACAAGGCAAATACATGGATGTTTACACCCAACAAAGCCACCAGTGCAGCAATCATCTGCAACGACGTACGACAGGAAGTGGTTCTTGAAGGCAGCGGAGTAATCCAGATCGCTCCAGAGTGCTACATCCAAACAGGACAGTACACCCTTTACGCAAGATCATTCAGTACGATCCCGGTCGTCGCAACTTTCAATAAAGTCATGCAAGTCAACATAACATTGAAAGCAGACACAATGGGGAACGAGTATCCAAGCTTAGCCGAAGAACTCAGCTTGGACGCATCGGATCATTTAACCGTGCTAATATCTCGACAGCAGCAGACAATACATGACCTATCCAATACACGCGGGAGACACCTATCCATCACGACAGGGTCCGTCAGCAGTATAACAACAATCTTGGTTATTGGCTTATTATGCAGTATAAGCTATTTTATATGGGCACGCACCTACAGCGCAGAAACTCAGCGCTGGCCAAGACGGCTTCAGCTTAGAGCCCCTGTACGCGACACCTAATGCCAAGACCAACGCCAACGGAGCAACCCCTGAGCCGGACGCCTGACCATGGGACTCCCGCCAGTCGTCACTTTGCTCGGCAGGATGTTCAAACTTTGTTTAAACATGGGTTTAGCATTAAGAGTGTAAAAACAAAGTGAAATTGGGCAAATACAAAACACACGCAAGTGGGTTACAAAACTATTAAAAAGCGTGGCAATTCCGTGTTTACAAACAGACTTTGCAGTTTATCAAACGCACTAGGTCAGGTTGCGACGTATGGTAGCGAACGCTTTGATAAGGTGTGCAGTTTGCGCGATTGTAGGTCGGGTTACAAACAATAATGTGTATGCAATTACGCTATCTAAATGCAAGCGATTCTAATTTTTAATAGTGGGTTAAGAACACGGCCCACATTTTCTGTATATAAACTTTGTAATATTAATTTTAAATCAATATACTTTTAGCAACGAGAGTGTATTCATTGATAGTGGTTGACGAAGACAAAAATTGTCTGTAACGGGGTGGTTTGGCCTGACCATCTCACGCTATCTCTTATAACAACGAAAATAAGCTCCATCTTCTGTCAAGAAACTAACCTGGTTCTACAAACTATAAAAAAGTGCTAAGTTCCAAAGTGGATCTGGCTAACTTTTTTACAGTGGTTGATAAATATCACAATTAACACCGTAAGTGGGACTCGAGATATGAGATATATCACAATTGGCTTACAATGTGGAGCTTAGATATATTTCAATTGGCACTTATAATATAATTATATTTACGTTTGGGAGCGTCAAATTCAAATTCTGCTAGCTAAAAAGCCTCTGATGTTCAGTGGCCATTCCAAGATTTTAGAAACATAGCAGGGGTTATAACTATACATGTTATTAAATCCTAACAATACATCAACTCCGGCAAGTGTATTGTGTTTGAGCGAAACATAATTGTAAAATTTTTAGTTCGATATGCGGGTAGCATTATCATATTAAATCATATGTCACAATTGTCTTTCAAAATATCTAGGATGTCTGGTATGTGAATTTAAATTTATATTTTATGCATTACTTTCCTCTGAAGTTTCTATAAGTTTTCAAAGTATGGCATTTTTAAATCTCTATCTTTCAGCTTATAAAATATTTACACATTACTCTTATAATCAATTTAAATATCAATAGCATGCAATATTTACTGATAAGTTGTTTAGCAGGCAGTACATGTTGAGAACAAAGAAAACCGGCAAAAAATTACGTTTAACAGTATTACTCACATATTACAAGAACAAAACTTATTCTGGTACTGGAAGGTGAAAGTAAAGAATCGAGATCGTAACAAGTCTAGTAAAAATATTCCTCACCAACCTACATTCGATATATATTTTTATTTACATATTTTGATATATTTACTTTAGGGACACGCCTCATATAATATAAACACCTTAACTCAATGATTGTATATAACCCTTTTATTATTATCCATTATCTATTGTTATGTGTTGCATTTAAATTTAGTTTAGATCGTTACTTTCGACCCCTAGTCAAATCATTGTAGCCTAATTCCTGAACGAGCCGATAATGATATTTTTTTATGCAGTTCTGGTCAAGTCTGTAAATTGCCTATAATTGCTACTTAAAACCACATATTACCACTGGTAGGGAATTCTTTATTAATTAATAATTATAAATGCACGGTTATGGCCGTTTAATGGCATACTGTGTTGTATATAATTATATTTACGTTTGGGAGCGTTAAATTCAAATTGTGCTGGCTAAAAAGCCTCTGATATTCAGTGGCCATTCCAAGGTTTTAGAAACATAGCAGGGGTTATAACTATGCATGTTATTAAATCCTAACAATACATCAACTTCGGCAAGTGTATTGTGTTTGAGCGAAACATAATTGTAAAATTTTTAGTTCGATATGCGGGTAGCTTTATCATATTAAATCATCTGTCACAATTGTCTTTCAAAATATCTAGGATGTCTGGTATGTGAATTTAAATTAATATTTTATGCATTACTTTCCTTTGAAGTTTCTATAAGTTTTCAAAGTATGGCATTTTTAAATCTCTATCTTTCAGCTTATAAAATATTTAGGTACACATTACTCTTATAATCAATTTAAATATCAATAGCATGCAATATTTACTGATAAGTTGTTTAGCAGGCAGTACATGTTGAGAACAAAGAAAACTGGCAAAAAATTACGTTTAAGAAAAGCATTTATACATTATAAATCAGTTACTTATTACTTATCTACCAATTTGTTTATTTATTACATAAGACTAATATATCAACAATTGACTGAAGAAGCCAAAAAAGAAAATTTAAAATGATAAAAATTATCTGTGCCATAATATATTTATAAACTATTGCCATTAAAATAGCATAGAAAGGTTAACAGATTGGTTTCTATCATTTTGCAAGCGTCTTCAATCATATAAAACAGTCATGCATCAGCCATATTATTGTTTATGAGAATGAAATTAGATAATTACTCCAATTATTTGCATAATCATGTTATGGCCTGAAGAAACAGCAATACTAAATCCAAGCTTAATTTTTCATGATGATGAATTTTGACTAGAGAATTGATATCATGTAGAGGAAAGTGGGTTAAAACCGGATACCAAATGTACGTAATTTTTTTGGCCACAAGAATCAAGGGGCAAAGACAACCTACATTGCCACACCATTAGCGGGCTTAAGTAAAGATGAAACAAACAGAAAACGAGATTATTTCTTGAAAACAATATTGTGCCATCTTTCTCTTGAACATTGCTATAAGCGTCCCATTCCCAAACTCGCCAAACTGAATAGATGCTCTTTAGATCTTGAATGGATATAGAAGTTCATAGAAAAATATCTCGACTTCATTATTATCTTTTTCATTTTCTGAGAATAAGTTTTCTTCCTGATGATATTGTTCTTTTTTATCATTCACTTGAGAGATTTCAAAAAGTTTAATTTTTCTTTTGTTTTTTTTTGCATTATCAACTAAGAATGTCGATGGCCCCGATGGCAAAAGACGAATAAATATTCTAATGGCAAAGGAAACAAAGGAACCAAACAAAGGGTAAATAAGAATCTTTAGTTGCGGACAACCAGTTACCTAGGGGAAGAACACCCCGAAATCAAATACCCGGTTCTCATGGTAGGTGGCTAAAAAATTAGCCAGAACCTTAGTCCTTGTAAAAATGTGTACTTTTCTTCTCCTTTTTCTTATTCTACCTAACCTTCGCCTTTACTCGATGGTGTTCCTTCATCGCTTTCTCGGACTGAATATACTTCTCCCTCTAGGACGCGCATTATACTCTTACATAATACAGAGTGTCTAAAAAAGAATTACATCTAGTTACATGTGAAATTTGTTTACATGTAAATTTTTATGTGCCACTAGATTGTTATTGGTATTGCATTATCCAGAGCTGTCATTAATTAATTGTCAAAAAAAGTAAATATTCACTTCAAATAGTTTTAATTATAAAATATTTGTTAATACAATACAAAATGTACACAGTGCAAGAAAACATTTTTATTATTGAGGCATATTTTCGATCAGGACAGTTTGTTACGGTATCAAACGGTTCTTATGACGCCTGCCGATGGGCAGGCACCGATCGCTAGACGAATCCGGGAAATGTGGTACGCTCACCCTGGAAGATCGATAAAACAGGCTAAAGGCCCCAGCTGAAATGCGCTCAGAGATGGGCGGGGTTAACACCGATACGCCACAGGGCGAGCGTCACTTAATACGTGTTGATGGTTTTCAAAGAATGGGCGCCACCAGCTCTGACTCGGGATTTCCACGTTCTGCCGGAACTGGACGGCGGAACAGGGCGGGGTTACAATCAAGTACTACTTCGGGTAGCACCTGAATAGCTATTTCGAGGAAATCCGCAAATAACTATTTTAAGAAAATACCCGGATAACTGTGTCGAGAAAATACGCGAATAACTATTTCGAGAAAATACGCGGACAACTATTTCGAGAAAATCGCCGTACAATGCCAGCCGCAACCACCTACCTGGAAGGCCTACCCTTCGCGTCTGGTTCTCGCCTCACAGCTGTAGTGGCACAGCGACACAGTCGCTCTGTAATATGTATACACCAACACAATAGTGTCAAGAAGAAACAAAACGGTGATAATATTAATACGTCTATTGGATCCCTGGGAGTGATCTAAATACATACATATATACACAGGTTACAAAACATCATGGTTTTTAAAAGGAACGTAATGGTTAAGCCCAGCTGGGGAAAAGCGCTTAATTCCTAAAGGGTTGGCGCACAGTCGAGTCGGGTACCTCATCCAGGCCAGGTGTAATGGGTAAACGTGGGCTTAAACCCAACGGCCGGTCGCCGTTACGCGTGCAAACAAAACCTGAATTTGGGCCCGAAACCTCTGAACACCCTGTACTAGGTCGTGATAAAATTTGCCTGGCGGCACAAACCAACGATAGTTAATCTTAAATTTAGGCGCTGACGGCGCTGTCGATTAAGTGGGGTAACGGCGCGCGAACTGACGCACACCACTGGATTTTTCAGCAGAGTGTACTTTTACTGCACTCTATCACACAAAGTGTTCCGCCCACAACGTGCGATTATGATTGGCACCGCACTGCAGCAATTTGTATGCGAGAAGCGGTACTCACGAAATTAGTTAAACAAAGCAAGCGTCAGTACGCACAAATGCTATTTTTACAAGGAGTGTACCACGCTCTGGCGTCGCATTGCAGTAATTTGTATGCGAGAAGCGGTACTCACGAAATTAGTTGAACAAAGCAAGCGTCAGTACGCACAAATGCTATTTTTACACGGAGTGTACCACGCTCTGGCTTCGCATTGCAGCAATTTGTATGCGAGATGCGGTACTCACAAAATTAGTTGATCAAAGCAAGCGTCAGTATGCACAAATGTTATTTTTCAAGCGTTACCTGGCTAGCTCTGCCATCTTGCAGATGGGGAAACTTCCCTGGCAGCAAAGGGTATGCGGGACTTGGCATTGAGGCGAAGCTCAAACGATGCGGAAGACGAAAATGGCTGGCTTACTCACGAGTCCCCTTGTCGGGAGAAGTCTGCGACGACCTACCTAGGTTATGCAGAACTTGAGGACATCGCCGTTGCAATAAATGGACACAGCGATTATTATCCCGCACGCTTACTCAAAGAACTGCGGTTATTAAGCTAATAAATCGGCATGTTGCTGTGTTCCTGCGACGACTTGTTGCACCGAGAGCACCCACTGTTTCAGACGTGTAGACTGTTTAGCGAGCCCCTGCCGACTGCCGCGATAATCGCGTGCGTCCGGTGCCCCTGAGCTTCATGGGAAAAACGCTCCAGCCAATCCTAACACAGAATTTCCTAGACACGCGACTTTTGGCGCGAGAAAAGGCACTACCCCTCCTTGTCGCACAAGCAGCGTAATTTCTAGAAGGTTCGAAAATCTTGCGAGCGTTAACACACGGCTATCAAAGCACCAACAAAGGGGTGCCCCAGATGACGAGAAATACTGCGCTTGGAGGCCAAATATGTCCAAAATCATTATTATGAAATTATGCGATGAAGCCAAATAAGTAACTAAAAGGGTTTAACATACGGGCATGCTGCCCTAAAGCCTGGCTAATTAAATTATGGTTGGGTGCCAAATGACCTGACAAGTTAATAAATGGGGAATGGCAATATTCCTATGCGACTTTTAAGCAGCAGTTTCGACTGCAGTTTCCTAACAGAATTGTCGAAGAAACTGTTTTGCTGCACCACATTCGTTGCGTTGTTAAAAATTTCGGGCGACAGGAAGTGTAGAAAAAGGCAAGTCTACCGAAAGGCCAGCCACTGAACCAAACATTATTGAAAAGGTCGAAGCTCTTGTCGTAGAAAACCCAAAAATGTCAGTGCGTCGTATTTCATCTCAGACAGATGCCCATAGAAGTACCGTTCACAACATTTTGAAGAAGCGACTGCACATGCATCCATATAAAGTGTCTGTTGTACATGAAATTCGACAAAGGGACCATGCTAGTCGAATACATTACTGCAACTTTTTCCAAGAAAATTTAAACAACGACGATGTTCTTGATTTAAGCTTTTTTAGTGACGAGGCGTGGTTCTAATTAAGTGGATTTGTAAATAAACAGAACTACAGAATGTGGTCAGTCGATAATCCACATAACTATGTTGAAGCTCCTTTACATCCTGTTAAAATTAGAATATGGTTAGCTGTATCACGTCGTAGGATCATAGGACCAATATTTTTTCATAACACCATAAATGGTCAACGTTATCGAGAACAGCTATTAGTGCCCTTTTTGGATCAACTGCACCCCGATGAATTTAATGGTGGTTACTTTCAGCAGGACGGGACCACTGCGCATACGACAAGGGAAAATTTAGAATTTCTCGAGCAGTTTTTTCCCAATCGAGTAGTTAGTCGAGGGGTTTGAGCAGCAAATTCACCTGACCTTACTCCATTAGATTACTGCATCTTTGGACATCTTAAAAATGAGGTCTACAAAGAAAGGATTAATAACTTGGAAGAGCTGATGGAGTGCATTAGAATTAAATGCAACAATATGATGCCTGCAATGTTGCACCACATTTTTGACAACATGAAACGTCGAGTAGTATTGTGTATTCAGCAAAATGGTGGACACTTCTAGCACTTGTTGTAGTCAATAATTAACCCTTTTCTAAGGACTACCTTTAGTTTATTAAATTATATTCCTTCCATTACTTTTAAGTTCTGTATTTGAGAAATATTTTTTATTTTCTGGAAAACAATGAGGATTAATCATTTTTAATAAGGGTTGTCTTACTTCTTTCGATATTCATGCTGTTGAATAATCCGTTAAAATGCGCACATATCTTAATTTAAAAGTAAACGAAAACCACAAGTAAATTTTGTCAACAAAGACTGTCGTTGAGGTTATGTTATTTTTTCGTCTACTAGGTCTACTACTAGCTAACAGTAGCGCGCGAGAGCGGCACATTTTACGTTTGTATGGGAAATTCAAAGCACACTAGATGTAGTTCTTTTTTAGACACACTGTATATAGAAATAGGTAGTATTCATTACCAAAGTTTGCTTTCTGTTCGAACAACATTCCGCGCACTAGTATAGTTATGGTTTCTCAAACCTCAATTGGCGAATTTTTCGTGAATAATTAGGTCTTATCTCTACAAGATTTAATTAGCCCAAGAACTGAAACCAAATGACCATTTTCAGAGTCAACAATTCACTGATTGGGCCACGGAGCAGTTAAAACACCATCTTTAGCTACGGAGCCTATTTGTGATTAATAGATTCATAATCAAGTATGCGTTGTTGAAGCGAATAACATTTCATGATGATTTGCCAAAGTTGACTGGAAACAAATATACAAAAATTAAAGGCTCAATCATTTCAAGATAACTACGATCGGGTTTTAAAGTTATATCACCGTTATTGGAAAACCTATTATATTTGCATGTAATATGAAAGTGGGTCGCCAGCGTGGCCGAGCGGTTAGGGCGTCAGGCTGTGGTGCCACAGTATGGGGTTCAATCCCGACATCTGGCAACTGGTGGGCGGCCCACCCAGTCGCTTTATAAATTGGGTACCGAAACAACAGTTGTGAAAGTACGGAAAGGCAGTCGTCGAAGGCGTGATGCTAACCACATCACCCAGTACTCCGGGGGGTTTCGGAAAGAGATATTTCGGCGACCCTGACTCGCCTTGTCTCAGGCCATGTTCCTACATGGAATAAAGTAGTCGAACTTTACTTTAATATAAAAGTGGTATAATAATTCTTATGGATTATCTTTACTGTCCGATATCAGCACAGCATTATTAGTGTAGCATACCATTTTAATCTGATGTAGTCTCAGTTGGTATTATTTGGTAGGTACTATGTTATTCGTGATTAACTTGAATAGTAGTGGGACCAATGGATTTCTCTATCTTGTTCTTTTTTGCGTGGTATGCTAATTTTATTTTCTAAAAAATAAATATAGATCAGCCTGTCGGAATTCAAATAAGGCGAACATAGCTACGAAAATTGAATATGAATATACGGAAGTGGAATTCATATAAAATTTCAACAAAAACGCAAAAAGAAATAACGGAGATTAGAAAAATGAACATAGTCTCGCTGACAGAAACAAAAAAGAAAAGAAACGGATATGGAAACAATTGAACCATATACATGGTCCTGCAACGATGGGAGGGGGTGAGTTAGCTCACACACACTTAGGCCGCATTAAGTGGGCCATTGTGCTACCTCCCAGCAAATCTCCAAATTGGGTATCACTCAAGCCATCCAAATCTTTGAATGTACTTAAGGACGACCGCAACTGGAGTGTTGCTAATTCTAACCATATCGGGCCAGAAGTCTCCCAACATGGATCCTCTGACTCTTGTGAGAGCTGGGTAGTGGCACAGAACGTGTTCTGCTGTCTCGTCATCCTCGTTGCATCCGCGACAGTTTGTTCTGTCCACTAGTCCCATCCTGTGCATATGTTGCTTTAGAATGCAGTGTCGAGCTAGGATACCCACGACTAGTCCAAGGTTCCTTCTTGACAGTTGTAAACAATATTTGGCTGTCCTTTGAGGGGGCGCTGTAATAGCACCCCTTGATTGACGACAGCTTTGCATGTTAACTCATCTTAATGCAAAGCTGTTTAAGGTTTTTTGATATAGCATAGAGCGTAATGTTGTTAGAGATATAGGAATTACGAGTTCTGGTCCCCAGAGAAGTTGTTCGGAAGCCATTCTCGCAGTCTCATCGGCCTCCTCATTGCCGTAGTTGCCATCATGTCCTCTCACCCATACAAGAGAAACGACATTATTTTTTGAGATATCCTCAAAAGCTTCACGGCACTGCAGTACCACACCTGAGGTAATTTTGCAACTGTCCAGGGCTAGTAAAGCGGCTCCACTGTAACTGAAAATACCAATACATTGATTCTCCATTCTTCTTTCAAGAATTACTTTGGCACCATGCATTATTACAATTACTTCCGCTTGGAAGACAGTGGCCATTTTGCCTAGTGATATGCTTTGGCGGAGATTCAGATCTTCAGAAAAAGCTCCAATATCTTCGTCGACATTAAATTGCCTATTGAAGGCTTTCTGTAGAGGGAGGTAGTCTACCACAACGTCCAGAAGAGAGATCTTGTCGACGTCATCATTCAGAATGCGGGTACGCCTGCCTCCCTTTCCTGCTGTGTGCCACAGCCCCTCATAGCGCATTCTTAAGGCGGCTCTTAGGGCTACTTCCTCCACAAAATGATCAAGTATTGGAAGACATAAGAACACCTCTAAATCGGCCGTGAGGGTTGAGCGTATAACACTTGTAGAACTAAGACAAGCAAGACGTTGCGCATGTCCCAGTTTACTTGCTGTCGTAGCCTGTCTGACCCTGGTCCACCACACAAGTGCTCCATAACATAGCATGAACCTAATCACGGCAGTATACAACCACAGGGTAATTTAAGGGAGAGTCTCCAGGATATACCGAGAGTGCGGCGACACTGCCAGAATACCATGCCTGCTTCTTCAGTTTAAACTTTCAAATGGTTCTCCCAATGTCAAAAGTAACTTCCAAGTATTTGACATTTCTTGAAAATCTGAGAGAAATATTAAATATGAGAGGTCTACGTAAAGGTCCAACCTTCCTTTTCTTTGTGAAAAGTACCATTTCTATCTTTGAAGGGTTGACAGAGAATGACTGTTCATTACTCCATGTTTCTGTTATTCGAAGAGCCGTCTGTTACAGAGTTACAAAGCGTGTCTTCAAACTTCCCAGTTATGAGGATGACGATGTCAGCTGCATATCCAGTAGTATAGAATCCAGCATTATTGAGTGTGCTTAGAAGGCTGTCCACCACTGTATTCCACAGTAGTGGAGACAGAACCTCCTCTTATGGACAGCCTTTTGTCACAACGCCTCTAATGGAGTTGTCGCCTATATTAAATTGTACTGCTCTCATCGTAAGCATGTGTTTTATCCATTCATAGAGAGTGGGTGCCACACCATGTCTGCATAAGGCAGAGTTAATGCTTTCAAAGAAAGATTTGTCGAATGCTCCTTCAATATTAATGAAAACTCTCAGAGTGGATCTCTTAAACCGGTTCACTACAGCATGTAGCGCCGATTCAGTGTAGATCTCCCTGAGATATAGCAGTGTTGGTTCAGAGACAATGGATGTAACACCAGCACCCTTTTCCGTATTTCTCTATCACAAAGTCTCTCAAGCGCCTTTAGTAAGAAGGATGTAAGACTAATGAGACTATATGATTTAGCCTGTATATAATCAGTACGCCCTGGTTTAGGTATAAAAACTACCTTCACTTCTCGCCAGCTCTCCGGTATATATCGAAAAGCATCAGGTCCAGTCGACATTGTAGTAGGGCTGGAAAGATACAGTCGACTCCTGGCGACTTGAAGGGGAGAAAGGAGTTTATAGCCCAGGTGACCTTAACACCCCGTACTACCTGGTTCACCACATTCCAATCCTCCTCTAAGGGAGTTGGAATGTTAGGTCTTAGCCACACAAAGTCAGGGGTGTCAATACAGCCTGGAAAATGTGTTTGAATTAGCACTTCCGCTGTCTCTTCGGGTTTGGTTGTAAAATAACCATCCCATCGATCCAGACAGTCTGGCTGTTGGTTTTAATCCTTGGAAAGAATTTTCTTCAGCCGAGCCGCTGAGGCAGTGGTCTCTATGAAACTGCAAAACGTTTTCCAAGTATCCCTCTGTCTCTGGCGGTTTTCTTTTTTGTATAATCGTTTTTGCTTTCGGAGATCTTCCAGCCACTAGTGATTCTAGTTCTTTTTCCTTTATAAATGGTTTGCTCAATGTTTATTTCATCCTGGCGAGTTTCGGGCACCACCAAGAAATTGTGCGACTCGCTTTAAATGTGTTCAAAGGGCATGATAATTCGTGGAATTGTAGGATCGGGTTTTGCAGGATATCCATACTGATTTGCAAGTTCTCTAGTTTTATAGGGTAACTACCCATGCAATTGCGCAACACGTCCCAATGTCTAGTTTAAGATAGGCGTGTTGTCCTTCTTGACGATAACAAAATCTTTTTATTTCAAGTCGGCTGCTTGGCATTTTCTCTTTTGTTGGAGTTCGGAGTTCCTTTTACCAGCAAAACCAAAAGCTTTACACAATTTGATGTAGCCTTTGAAACGACGACAGCCGGTTTCCATGTAAAAGTCTCTCATCATTTTCAGGAATAGCAACTATCTCCCTACTATAATCTGAGCGGGGGTAAAAGAAATAAGATCTTTGAGATTAAAAATTCTTGGGTAAGTTATAAGAGCTTTATTTGCATAAGTACAGTATAGAGGCCCTCAACAATTAACAACGAATTGCCAAATACACACTGTTTTGTTGATTTAATGCTTACCTCTCATATTCTGCCAAAATGAGGATAATTGGCGGGAACAAAATCTCATAGCAGTTTCTTATTGTTAATGAGCGTCGACAACTCCCCTGATGCTTAAGTAGAAACTTGTCCAGTAATTGGAAATCAAACTTTGCGCCGTTACCCGAATATACATGTTCTAGTTTGCTTCGTGACATGAACCACTTAAGAGTGAAAATAAATGTCTTTTGGTTATCTCGGCGGCTAATCTTAAGGGAACTGCCTTCGTCGCAAAATAAACAAATGGTGGTTGCACCCTAAAACATCGAATGCAACCGCGAACCATCTCTCTGTCAGCGCTGTGACCGGAAATGGACAAGAAATGTGACATACGTAAATGTTTGCGTTCAAATATCAGTTACATTAATAGGCTTCAACATTCTAGAATTATTGAATGAAAATTCTTTTTGTAGTTGCCCTCCTACGCAAAGAATGACCGCCTCGTCGTTGAATGGGTTTAGAGTGAGTATCCTACTCTTTGCATTTATTGGCTTATCCCGTTTTAAAGCATTAATTTCTTTAAATAAAATTGCGTTTTGGGCCACTTTCAATAAATACATGATAACCAGTTGCATTTTGTCAAAAGTAATCGCACCAAGCTCCCGATCCCATGAATATTTTGAACAATTGGTTCTGAATCAGAAACAATATGCTACACTACGTTCTAGGCTGCTTAGGTTGGAAAAATTGGTAAATATTTACTAGCGGAGACTGAAGGGCAACGAATGATTGGGTGACCTTTCAGAGTTATGGCAACTCAATATGCGCTAGTAGGTCAACAACAGTACTCCTTTGTTAACTAATAAGGCCCATACCACCAACAGTGAGAAAACTTTATAATGATTTTGGATTAACTCCTTGAGGCAGAGAACCCGCAGAATTGACTTTGTAAGGAACGTGACGCCATTTACCGAATTCTGTCAACGTTAAAATTGCTGACATTCGAGTGCTAATAAAAGTGTTCAGCATGTTTTGGTGGGTGTTTATCTAAGCCAATATAATGGTTGAATTACGCCATGTAAGGGTACTTTTATCTAGCCGTTACGTTGTTGACCGTAAACTGTAATGTGGCTTTTTTTCATGCCCTATACTCCACTGTATTATGAATTATATTGCCCTTTGTATGTTAGTTAGCCCAGTCGTAGAAGCCCAAGACCAGCTCTTACCTCAATGCAGCTAAGGGAAATGTCAATATTACTCTTGCCGGCCTGCTTGTGATCACCTATAATGCTGTAATTATAAATGCAAACAGTGCCAGAAAGGAAAACCAAATAGTTTACATGAAAAGATATATAATCTGTAAAAGAAACAAACATGCATAAAAGTACACAGTGTTAATCGATAAACGTTCTATGCGCTATTAATATCAGCACGAACGATCCACGAACTTGATGCTTAATCTACCCTCAATGTTTAAATTCCGCACTCGAATTTACTGCATCCGATCCTGACTCTTTTAGTTCGAAATCAGCTGACGCGATACGTCTCCAGGATAATGAAGCGCTCCGTTCAGACGCCCTGACTCAGCAGTTTGCCGTTGCTTTCGAGCGAGTAATTTTCCAGGTGAAGTTATTGATTCATTTGTTGCAACCACTTCCTAATTTGCTGGTATACTTATTATTTATAGGACTAACCTTGCGTTATAGTTGCTCAAATGATCTCCTACATTTACAATATCGGCTGCTCCTTTAAATCTTGCAGAGCGGCTTGCGGCGCTGAAGAATGATTGGTTCCTCGGTGTTGATTCCAAGGTAGTTGTCTGCTCTCGAGGCTGTATTTCGGCTCAAGAATCGCGAGGAGTCGACTGCTCTTAAACAGGCCAACACAAAACTTTTAATCGCACTTTATTGCTTCGCGTGACGTCCTGTGTCTTTGAACTTAATGCATCGTTTGCATGTTGGTAAGCAACTGTCCCCCGCGCAGGACCGCGCCAGCATTAATGGCCGCCTGTGTGCAGAGACAAATTTGCCGCCCCAAAATTTACATTTTTGTTGTAAAATATAAATTTTATGTAGTACATACCTAGTTTAACTGTAACAAATCAAATTAATTTAAGTGAAAAACAGAAATTTTAAAAAAGTTTTATTAACAATAAAATTTACAAAAAAAATAGTGGAATAAAATTAATAAAAAAACAACAAAACTTTACAAAATTATAAAAAAGCAACTTTCCTAGGTTTTTTCTCCGCAAATTCTTTAATTACTAATTCTAAATCGATGGAATCCATCGTGTCGCTTTCTATTGCTATTATAGACAGATTATTGAATCTGTTTTGTGACATTGTGGATCGCATATAATTTTTAATAATTTTTAGTTTGGAGAAAGATCTCTCACCAGACGCAACTGAAACTGGTAACGTGAGTAATATTCTAAGAGCTATTGGCATATTTGGAAATGATGCTATGGGCTGATTTTCAAAAATATATTCAAGAATGGACTGGGGCTCTAACTGATGCTTTTCAGCTGAAGTAGGTTTAAGATGTAATTTTAAAGATTTTATCTCTTCAAATAATTCTATTCCATCTACATCTGATTCCTTTCTAGAATCATCAGTTAGATGAAGATGTAAATCTTTACAACATTGTAATAGCTCGTTTTCCGTTAAATCAAACATATTATAGAGAAATCCAAACATAGTATCATAGCTTGTTATTCCCTCAAATCTGTCTCTTAAAGACGATAAAGTTTGATCTAATATATTAAAATAAACGTTAACTTTATAATAATTTTTTGGATCAATAATTGGTTCATCACTGTGTTCATAATCAAATTGTCTGGGTTTTCTTCGTGGTCTAACAGACTGAACAGCAGGGAAATTAGGTTCAATACCGAGTTCATCCGCAAGTGTATTAGCTTCAGTAAGAACATTATTGAATTCTTCATCTGATCGAAGAGCTAAGAAAAAATCTAACAAATTTTTAAAATGCTCTAAGCAAGTTTTTATATTTATAGTAGGATTTTGCATCATCGTGCTCAAAACATTAATTTTGATTAAAATATTGTACCAAATAATTGTTGAGCACAAAAATTTATAACTTTGGATTTTTAATGCCAAAGATTTGGCTTGATGTGAAGCACTGTGGTCTTGTACGGATAAATGATCTTCAATTACTTCTACCAATGCATCATATATTTGCCCAATTTGGTAACGCAGGGGCTTTACAGCGTCTATTCTACTAGACCACCGTGTATCACTAAGTGGTTTTAAATTTAAATTTGTTATGTGGTTTTTCAGAATTGACCATTTCTTTACCGACGCAGAAAAAAAACAAATAATTCTTGAACTATATCAAAATAACCAGAAATCTCAAAAGAAACTTTAGAAGCATCGTTCACTACTAAATTTAATGTATGGGCTGTGCACGGCACAAAAAATGCTCGCGGATTTATTTCAAAAAATTTTTTTTTTGCAAACCATTATGTTTGCCGCGCATATTTGCCCCATTATCGTACCCTTGGCCACGCATGTCGTAAATATTTAAATTCAACTTTGAAAGTAAATTCATTAAAAATTCACTTAAACCCACTCTAGTTGAATCATTAATAGGACAAAATTCTATAAAATGCTCGCGTATTTCAATTTTTTTTGAGGACTCATTCAACATTGTAAATCTAGAAATTATAGTCATTTGTTCGATATGATTAATATCCGGTGTACAGTCAAGAATGATAGAATAGTATTTACATTTTCTAATTAAATACAAAATATTATTTCTAATTTTGTTACCAATGACATCTATTATTTCATTCTGAATTTTGTCCCCTAAATAATTTACCATTCGTGTTTCATCTTTTTGTGACTTTTGAGTCCGAAGCACATGTTCTGACATAACAGAATAAAAATTTTTAGATCATCTCAACAGCTTTTAAAAAATTACCGTTATTGCTTTGCTTCTGCATTCAGCACACGTAGTTGCGTCTGGTTTACAGTTTGTTCTTTTGATAACAATTTTATAAGTTCTAACTGTTTTTCAACATTTGCATTGTGAGTATGACTTTTTTCGTGCCTTGAAATCAATAGTGACAATTGCTGCCAGTCAGAAACACCTTCCTTTTGCGAAAAATTGTTTTTAATTTTGCCAAATATTGTACAACAAAAGCAATAAACTGCATTATTTTTTATTGAATAAACTAACCACGGTCTATTAATTTCTTCTCCATTTGGAAGAGAACGATAGAAATATTTTTTCGAAAACCTTCGACCATTTTCATTAGTTGGGAAATTAAGTTGCGTTACCTGAACAGGCCCTCTTTCTACTAAAATTTTTGTTGTTTATATTATCTCAGGCCACTCCAGGATCATCTGAGGTTGCTGTGTCCTGCTGCGACTGCTGTGAATCTGATGAGCAGCCAAATTTCTTTAGTTCAGAAAGCCTTGATGAGGATGACGTGCTGGCTTCTTCAGCGTCACCAACTTCTCTTCTCTCTGGTTTTGGAGACTCCGAGTCAGATGAAGTCACCTTCTCTTCCCCAGATTCGGAATCTTCCCTCATAATTTCCATTTCGACTTCTTGGACGCACGGCTCATTAAGTGGTCCGGAAAGAGAACTAGAGCTTGATTCTAATGCTTCCGCTGACACATTTTCTGGCTTCAAATATATTTTTCTAAAGTATTGGCCAGTTTTTTCTTTTCTTTTTTTTTTTTGTAGACTTTGTTTTCGATACTGAAAACCCAGCAGCCTTTTCGTTTTTCTGTTCTAGAAAAATTACAACAATTTTATTACATAATACAATTTAAGAATATGTAGGTAACTATCTGTGTATTGATTGATATATGATTGATATGTATGTAGGTACTTACCATATTTATAACTTTTCTTCAACTTTCTTCAAAACACAATCACTAACAAAATTAATTTTCTCTACTCGATCTTCTCTGCAGCCGATTCAAAAATTAAATGACCAAATAATTATCATTGCACCCATATTACCACAGCATTAATGTAAGCATCATATAATATTATATTTCTTAAAATCAGCTTTAAACAATTAGGTACTTACCGACAAAAGAGATCGCCGACACCCGGATTAAAAATAATATAAATACCTACTTCATAAATACGATATGTTTCACAGTCAATAAAAGCCGCCAGCCGCCAGTTTTCTAAAAAGTCAATTTTTGTTGCTTATGATAAATATCGGGCTTTTTTGTAATCATTGCATAAAGATGCATGGAAAGCGTTCCTTCAAGTTGGTTTCGTTTAACAATTAGCCGCCACGGAATAAAAACTAACTTCGAGAATTTACATAAACAATAATCCATGTAACCATATTATCAGGTGTTCAGTTACACAATAAACATTTTTTATACCTATAAATGTAGGCACATATTTTCGGTGCCCTGAGCTAATTTATTTTTCCAGGATTCAGATCCGTCACATGCATAAATTTCACAAGAACTGGCGACTTACCAGAAATTCCATAACGCCCCTGCGGCCTGAGGTTGTAAATCAGGAACGGGATACTGGGGATTGCAAAGTGGTCGGCGAGCCCTTTCATTTAGCAGGTGGTCACACACGCCCGTCCGCGAACATAAACCCAGCCAATTTCACTCAGTCATGCAAGCAAAACAACAAACATTCAGCTTTTAGCAGTAATGTGCCCATTGCATAATACTTACAGGGGGTCGTATGGGCCCCCCGCGTCGTCCCACGCCGCATCTCGTAGAAGCTATCATCAGGTATATTCTTCGGTGCACCTTCAATGATGTGCCTGTAATAATCCTGAAAACACGGATGCTTACCGCATCTAGTACGCCTTAACCGAACGTTAACGGCATCAATGGGTCCAACCCATGTCAATGTAACCCGCAATTACGGTGGCCGCATGGATCGTAAAAGACACAGGTACAAAGCATCTTTGGGAGATGGGCTTCCCAAGCCACCCAATCGCGCTAATTGGGTCACTGATAAGCACAATGCTTATCAGGTCAAGGGTCGTGGGCTATCTCGCCGGATAGCCATTAACCCAGGTACGAGGGCACCCTCTGCGACAATGAACAGCGTTCCAATTAACAAAGCTGTCTACAATCAGCATCAGTACGAGACAATATCGAATGTTCGTCTTCGCTGTACACTAGATACATTTTCTAAGCTACTCAGGCACTAGCATTCTATTTAGATATTACAGACCTCATCGTTTTATTCACTCGATTATAATCTACAATTCATTCCACTTCAAAACATAATCGCGGTGGAACCACACACTTGCGGAGAATTAGGCTCGCGTCCACGCATGTGCGATTTCGTCTACAGACTGCCCAAAAACACATAAGCACCCTCGCATTCTAAAATGCAACCCCCGGTCACCTCGGGTTCACAACATTCCAAAAATGGGAATTCTCGGCTAAAGGCCTTTCCATAATTTAAATCTACCTGCTAAAACGCCCCCGATCTTAAAAACAGCATTCGATCTGTAAATTGGTTTTGGACTCGTTCCGAGTCTGTGCTCGTATCATATTTCAGTGGCTGGTTTAATCGAAAGCCCATAATTATGCGAATACAAATAAAACAACAGAATATTTTCAAACAACTCAAAGAACACAAAAGTAAATATTACAACATATAGGTACATATTTTTGAACTTCTAAAATTTGTAAAGTAAAGAAAATTGTACATTTTTTATTTTTTTTTTTGTAATTTGTATATAATTTTTAAACCTTTTTGGCCGCCCCTGAATTTGGCCGCCCGTGTGCGGTGCACACATTGCACACTGGCTTGGCGCGGCTCTGCCCCCGCGTACAATGAGTCTTAAGCTAATTGATATGTGTACATGTACATGTATGATATATAGTTTAGTCCTATTCCTAGCAGAATAATGGTTAAATACCGGGGTGATTATTAACTGCGAAGGTGACATAAACCAACCCGCTACAACCACAATGTACAAGCTTGCAACTAAATCCAAAGCAACTTTTTAACTTTGTTAGCTAGTCTAAATAAAATTAAAGCTTCATACAATTTCAACCTAGGAAGTATAACTTTCATTAATGGTACATTTGTTTTTGAACGTACCAGAGTTACAAAAACGTTTCAGCGCTTGTCGGTTGACCGCAAATAAATGCAACCACCATACCCTGCTTCGGACGTATCTTAGAAGCATGCATCTAGACTAATCTTGGGTCATTGCATATAATTTTACGTAGAACGCCCAGTTCATTTAAAACGTTAAGTTAATTCTGGAACCGCTGAAACGAAATGTATAAATCAGCTGGTCCAGATGACCTCTGCTGTCAAAGATATTGAATGATAATATTTACAATTTTGTTGTAGGAACTTAATAATTCCAATAGAGCAAAGATTTGAAATACAGTAGAAGGGGTAGAGCGCTTTGGTTACCCTACTATTTCCGCCAAAATTGAAATGTATATAGTAGAAAGGTGTCTCTAGTTGCTGACCACGACCATCCTAACGCTTTTACCGATTTTTCCTTTGTTCAATTCTTTGCAATGGTTTTTGTGACTTGTTTGTACAGTTTGGCGATATCGGCGGAAACTACAAAGGCGTATTTTCGGAATCTTAAAATGATCGCGAACAAATCATTTTCTACGGTTGGGTCAACCATTTGACAATTATTTTGTGATTACCCTGTATTAGTCGATGTCGAAATATCACATACCACTTAGTTGTTACAGAAGACGCAGGTGAGCCATCAAATCTTGGCAACTAAATTGTGGGAAGTATTATTCCGCTAGGCTTAATGTCTGAGTGCGAAGTGGTACAAGACGCTTGCCCGTTACTATTCTGGGCAGCTTTGAATTTGGAAATTAAAGCCTTAGCGTTGCCGATGACGGAAAGGAAATTTTATCAAAAACCTATCGTTCAACGGAATGCGACCTTCAAACTTTAGAGGTCTATTTGCACGTTTTTGACTTGGTGTATTAAACTGGAAACCTTATTTATTCGTTCTCTTAATTCTATGGCGGAAATATCGTTTAAGGGAGTACCTGACGCAATAATTTCGCCAACATAAGTTCTAAAAACCGTTATACGGGTTTTCATAGAACCTCGTTTACGCTTAAAACCTGATTGCTCGTTTGCAATTGAGGCTTCGGTTGTCATAGTTATAAATTTTGGTAATTGCGCAAATGGAAACAATGTACAGATAAAAGAAGGATTTCAGGTGTAAACCACGGACGGGTTGGTATGTCGATCTTGAGCAGCCGGAACTCCCTAGTTCTAGAAGAATCGGTGCAAAGTCGATGCTTCAAAGGCTTGTGTACTATAGTTGGACTGCGAAATATATATGAAAATTTAGAATTGTCAATCGCTTACTTAGATGTTATCAGGTTAAGGATGTGAAGTGTTCTGGTCTTTTGCTGCATCGCGTCTCAGTCATCACTTCAGTCAAGTACGTCCCTTGCTTAAACCAGGTGGCAAGTTTAAATATTAGCTTTTGCGCCGACAATGATGGCAATTGTTACTTAAAATTAATATACTCATTTATTCAGATTTAGTGTTATAGGGATCGATTAAGATTAAGTAATAGCACGGAAAGCTGATTAAAAAAAATGTATCTTCTTGAAAGCTTAAAGTGGTGCAAGACTTTTTTGACACCACTGCAGTCAGTGTACATGTTTGCTTAATGGGTACATAGATTCATGCCAAAATAGTAAGTTTACTTTTCGCAAATGAATTGCTATGTCAATAAAAAACTGAATCCAGAATGAACGTAACGAGCTTCGCGTGCCATAAAACAGGTGCAAGGTAATCTCTCTTGTGTACATGTAGCTATGTAATAGGTACTCAGAAACGTTACGAGTGTTTGTTTACCCGTTATCCTGAATGTACGGCTTGTTATTGCAGTTCTGGTATCTCACGATTGGTAGCATATTTACAAGGCAGCAGTTTTGCGAAAAGCATTTGAACAAACACATTTACTATTCATTGCAGCAATTAATGTCTTATCAGATCCGTAGTAAATTCTCACTCAGTACAAGGGTCCTGGCGGCTTTTTTAATTCGTCCTGGAAAAGCGTGGGCGATTAAAATTTAACGTTTCGCTACCGATAAGTGGACGCCAATATGAGCTAATGACAACCGAATATCAATAGAAGTGACAGCCGCGCTCTAAGCACATACGGGGTAAACAAGGGCATTAGATTGAATGTCTAAGTCTAATGCTCACTTGTCCTGCAGTAGGATTTAAATATTGTTTACGATTTTATCTACATCGTTATATTTTCAAGAAATGAATAGCTGTTGGGGGGAAGCAAGTAATATGCTGTTGTAATAACTCGTCCGATCAACAGATAAAAACGAAAGCACCGTTCGATTATGTAATAGCTTTTTGAGTGTTTCATGTGAAAAAGTTTTAGTGAATCCGAGCAGTAAGTGCCCGCCCAAATGGAATTTTCCCATCAACCTTGCTGATTCTAGGAGCCCCGCGACAATGAAAGTTTCTCAAAAAGTGTTCACCGTATTATATAGCAAAGATGAACCTGCCGCTGCTCTTATACCCAACAGAAACTTACATAAGTCACTAAAATGGATAATCGTCCTAGCACAGTGCTTCGGCCAAATCCCGGTCACGGGCATCGGCAAGCCAGATTCGCGTTCCCTGAGGTTTACTTGGAGATCCTGGAGATGCTTTTACAGTATTTTGACATGCATAGGTGCCCTCATGCTTACATTGAGTTACGTAGCTGAAGCAATGGCTTGGGGCATAAATATTTTTGTATCTGGTAAGTAGTTATCGAACTTCGAGCTGAGGATGATAATGTTCTATCTTCGCTATTTATAAGATTGGCATTTTTGAAACCGATTTTAAAGCATTTCTGCCGTTACAACAATATAATTAGAAGCATGAGCAATGCATGTACGTGCATTACTATATATTAAAGTATTATAAATTTGTACTATTTATAGATGCACATCGAGAGAAAAAGAAAAATTCAAAAATTGTGATTTGGATAAGCGAAGTGTTGATTCAATTACAGCAATTTTGGATTTTTATATAGCAAATGTGCATGATCATAGATGGCACATTACAATTTTCAGCTCGCGAATTGTTAAAACCGTGAGGAGTTTTTAAATATATGCAGAAAATATACAAGATGTTAATACAGTCTACCGTGTCACTTCTGGAGGAGATTCGGCCTAAAATTCCATAGGTATTGTGGTATTAAACTCATAAATTTGTTGAAAAAACAACGAAAGGACTTAAAACTCAGGAAGGAAAGATTGAGAACTGCGTATGTAAGGTAGAATTGAAAATATTAAAGCATTCCATCAGTTTGATTGCTATTTCAACATAATCTGACGGTTTGAATTCTGATTACGTTAATATTTCTGTAAAACTGGTTTGGTTTTCCGTAGTTTTACACATCTGCATTGAAGTCTTCAAAGTGTCTTATACACAGCTACAGCAGTGTTTAATATTTTTTCTTTGAGTTTCAAAATGGTTATTTAAGAAAGCATCAATTTGGCATCCTTTAGACTTAAGCGCCGCGATAGCATTTTCGTGATGAGTCACCTCTATAAGTAACACCTTAAACTTACTAAATATCCTTTAAACATACGATTTGAATTGTTATTATAATTGAAAAAGTTTAACAATCCTTAATAATTACAATTTTAAAGATGAGGCTTTTGTTAACCATAAACAAAAATTTGAAACGTATTCAAAATGTATAAAATTTGTAAATATTAAAACTGAATTACTGAATGTTGTTCTGAAAAATTTTTTTTCTGAAATGTTCAGATCGTTATTTAGCTTGTACAAGGTAGTTCATAAACAAACCGACAAACTTCTAGGATGTGTTCTGGTAACTTTCTTCTTTTTCTTGAGCCCTTCTTGAGATCGATTTTTGGATATAGGACTTACTTCTTTCCAACGATTTTGATCTCTATTCTGAGCTAAGTAAATCATTTACCTTATACGGTCTCCATTTATTATTTCCATCTATTTGTGCTACTTCTAGTTATATGCCCCATAACTATTTCAATTGTGCTATCTAACGTCTGCCACTTTGGTGATTTTTCCAATTCTGTCATTCCATACTATCATTTCCGGTAATATTTAACATTGCTCTTTCCGCCCTTCTTTGTGTTATTTTCATTATTTCGATGTTCATCGTTACAATTTGCTATGTTTTTGATACATACGTTAGTGCTGGCTGAAAACAATGCACAAACAATCTTGTTTTTAAACGTTGATATACTTTGTTATTTCTAATGCAGAAAGATGACTTTCCAAATACTACCAATCCAGTTCTTACCTTTCTCCTTATTTTCTAATTTTTACTATTTCTTTACAACTCCAATCTTTGTTCCAGATATACATATATTGCTGTCCTTGCAATTTGCTTTCTTTCTTTCCTAATATATATTTCTCATCGGTAATCATTTCTTGTAATTTTTTTATATTAGAAGAATATTGTCGTCATTTTAGCGTAGATTTTCTCGTCCAGTCTATTTTTAACAAATCTACAAGTACTAAAAAGGTTCAAAGAAAGAGTGTCTCCCTTTATTGCTCCTTTTTTGATTGGGACAGGGCTGGTTCTGTCATGTAGGGGTTGCTGTAGTTTCGCTATTCTTCTGTTGTGAGTACTATAGATCTCTAATATACACCGTCAAATGCTTTCGATAGTCTATAAAAGCGAGATGTAATAGGAAGCCATATTCATTTGATTTTTACTTCCCTCATATAAAAGAAGAAGAAAGTATGGTAATCGCGAAAATCACCATCGGAGATTTCTTCAGATCTTCACGTTTCACGGTGCCTAGATGATGAAAAACAAGTTGTCTCAATTCCGTCTGTCTGCCTGTCCGTCTATCTGTTAGCGGTATAACTCAAAAACTATTTGTTAGAAGAAGACAATGTTTTGCATATGTTTACATTATATATCTACCTAGCATGAAACCGAGAAAAATTCAGACAAATATGTACATGGTGAGCACCTTAAAAAATTAGATTTTGTTAATTTTTGCTATTACTTAGAAATAGATAAAAGTAGTAATTTGTACATAGAACAGACTTTATTCTTGCCACAAATGGGACTCAACATATACAGGATAAATGTTGTATGAGACAACAAGGAACAATGAAGAAGTGCCTTATGTTAAATATAGCTGCATCGAAAGAATTCGAAGCGTCCCGGTGGCTCAGGCAGCGAATTCCCACTTACCCCCTCAACAATGAAACGAATGCGCCGGCTCGTTCGCAGTCGATGAATTTCGAGTCCAATCACCGGTAATACGTATTTTTATTTTTACTGTAGCTGAGATACAGATAAAAGTAACAATTTGCACATAGTTCAGGCTCTGCCCTTGAAGAAAATTGAACCCAACTGATACAGCGTAAATGTTGTAAAACAGAAAAAAGTGTCAACTAAGAATGGTTTCAATTTAAGGCAGCCAGGACGCACGGACTCAAGAAGTGCTCCGTAGCGCATGTAGGGATAGCCCAGTCCTTTGCAATATCCCGCTAAATGTTGGAATTGCATTCGCAGCCGTTAAAGTGAACTACCGGTAATGTTGTTTATTTGAAAATTTATATAATTGATTAAAAACGTCAAGATATTTTTACCGCTAGTTTAATTTGATTTTTAAAATTATTTAGTGCCACAACGTCCACTTATGAGAGAAGTTCTGGGTAAAGTCCTTTACAGATATTTTAATAAATATTTTCTTGGTTAATAGATGGTTCATGGTACTGTAATTTTTTCTAAGTCTTGTTCTTGGGGCTCTTATTCATCGAATTTTCGTGTCAGTTTGTTAACGATTATTTTTGTTAATATACAAGTTTGTATTTTCACCATTTTTCTGTAGCAACACAGCATTAGTGTTTTTCCAAGATTAATGTATTTCTGTTGATTTCATGCATATGTTGATCATATTTCTGATTCTTGATATTAGATCATCACATCTATTGATATATTGTCTTCTCCAGCAGCTTTATTTGATTTCATATCGTTTGAAATCTCCTATATCTTTTCCCACAGTTATATCAAGTTGTTTCTTTGATGACACATTCTGTATTCCCGTTTTGTGCTGAGTCGTTTTCGTTTTCCTCTATACCTTAGTTTTTAATGCCGCCGAAAAGTTATGGACCCCATTTGTCAATTTTACTAATCAACTAGTTAAATTTTTTTAAATAAAATTTTAGGAATCAGGATCCCAACGTAGATTGGGCTTGATAGTGGCAACTTGTTATTTATTTTTCATACTTTATAAATTTAGAAAATAAGAAATATTTTCGAGCGAATATAAGTTTCGGAAATATTCATAAAGCATAACTTTCTTTTGTTTTCTTTCTTTATAATTAACATTAAACAAATGTATGACATTCCTGACTTCATGACAAATATTTTTCGAATGCTCTCGTGGCCAATTGTTGAGTCAAGGTTTCATTAGAAACAGTATTTTGAGTTGCGTAGCCTTGTCCGCGACATTAAAAAATAGAGTATTGTATTTTGGATTCATATAATTCAAAGTCAAAGTCTTCCACAAGTTTGAGAATTTCTTCCCTATCATTGTTAATAACTCAATATTTATTGCTTGGTGCGTATGTTTCCTTTCTTTCCCATTTTTGTTTGATGCATTTCATCCCTTTATCTTATCACCTCATTAATTTATTACTTTCTGGTTTACATATTGAATATCTTGCATTCTTCAGTTGTTCTTTAGCTTTAGTTCCCAACGGCCTTCACTGTTTCATCGTTGTCTTAGTTATATCACTGATATCAGTTTTATGGCTTTTTCGTGGTTTTACTTTTTAACTTCTTTTACTGGTCTAGTTGTTGCTGTTTAAAAATCGTCATTTTCTTCTACTTATTTCTTTATAGAATCCACGATGTGCTCTATGTTCTCCGTCACTTATGGGTTTATGGTCGCTGCCGAAATTAATTTGAATTAAGGCAGTAGCGGCCTCTATTGTGTGTTTTTTATTTTCTAGCATGTCATGTTTTTCTTGTTTTAGACCCCCTGATGGAGAAATCCAAGTATCTGGGGTAATTAGTCGAATCGACCACCACCAGCTCGCAGTAGCATAATTACAAGTGTTGCTATACTTGAACTAATTTCAGTAGTCCACTTTGATTTTGCGTTGCTGTCAGTATTTTAATTTAATTTTCTTTATTAAAGCGCCATCTCTTGATCGCCGCAAGAAAAGTGGCAGGGATTTTCCTATCCGCTCTGGAGAGTTCGAGATATCCGTTATATTTAAATTTCAATTATGAAGCAATTGACAATAAAACGCCACGCTTCACTGTATCTTGGCGAGTTTGTGTAGAATACAGCAAGGATATAATTGGGATTGGGCAGGATATAGGTTGGGATCTAGTGTTCCCGTCTTTGGAAGTGGGTTATACCAGAGGCTTACATGGGCAGCGTCGCTACTCCTGAAAGAGATCTGTCCTTCACCGGAATCGTGAAGAAATTTTTACCCACTACTCAAATATTCTGGAGATCGTGTCAAGTAAAATACTCACATTCATTACCCAATTTCTGTCCTATTATCAACATCATAAGATATTTAAGTCTTTCCTAGTTCTTCCCCAATGTTTGCACGGGTCACTCGTAATTCGTCGTAACCCAATTCGCCGTAACCCAATTAGTCGTAGGACAATTCGTCGTAAAACAATTTGTCGTATAGGTCAATTCGTCGTATAGGTCAATTCGTCGTAATTGAGACAATTCGTCGTATTTATTTACGTTAGATAATTGACTTTTGAAATCATTATCAAGGCACTACTTGTAAGATTAAAGTAAAAAATTAATTACTTGTCATTATGGCATCGTTTGTTAAATCCGAAAAGCTGAAGCAAAAGTTAACATACAACGGTTATGCATACGTCTTAGACTATAATAGAAACGAGAGCAATTATTGGAAGTGCGAAAAGAGAATTATTTGTAAGGCACGGGCTATCACAAGAAAAAATGCTCTTGACGGTTGTGCAGTGACGGAAAAGGGTGTTCACTCACACCCGCCCGACGCTAGAAGAAAAGAAGTCATTGAGGCTGCGAACCGACTTCGCGAGTTGGCACCGAACCCTCACTACACTACCGATGAGGTAGTAACGGAAACACAAACTCCTGTTCCATTAGAAGTAGCGGCGGCGATGCCGTCCGTAAGTTTAATGAAGAAAACTGTAAGACGGGAAAGAAACAAATATACATGCAATAAATCTCCTAAAACATTGCTGATGGAACTTTTAAAACTGCACCGCAACTATTTTTACAATTATACACAATTCATGCCTTTGTAAAAAACCCGTGTGTTCCATTGGTTTACGCTTTTCTTCCCAATAAGCAACAAAAACCATACGATGCTTTTTTCAGCGAATTAAAGATATATAGTACGTATGCACATTTAGAGATGGTACTATTTGATTTTGAATTGCCGGCAATTAATGCCTTCAAGGCAAATTTTGAAAACGTTAAGATACAAGGTTGTTTCTTTCACTTACAACAAAATATATTTAAACATGTACAGGAAAAGAAATTGCAAGATAGATATGCTACTGATGTAGAGTTTGCTTCCAGTATAAAAATGGTGGGCGCGTTAGCGTTTGTTCCCCCCGAGTAGGTGGACGATTATTTTGAAATTGTCGTTGAAAATCTGACGGAAGAAGCAATGCCAATAGCAAATTATTTCGAGGACACATATCTAGGCAGAACAAACAGAAAGAGAAGAAGCCAGCCTTTATTTTCAAAAGAAATTTGGAATGTCTATGAAAGAGTACTCAACGATCAACCGCGATCGAATAACTCTATTGAGGCTTGGCATAGTGTGCAATGCGAAAAACCAAATATTTGGCATATTATATAAAAAATTCGAGAGGAACAACAATATTATGAAAGGAGAATCTCTCAAGTACTCAGTGGGTAAGATGAAGCACCCCGAAAAAAAAAGTATATTGACTTAGACCGGCGAATAAAAAAAGTAGTGGAACAATTCAACTACTTAGATGCATTAACTTACTTAAAATGCCTGTCAAATAATTTTTAATTTGCATGTTAAATATTTTGTGTGTTACAAAAGTTATTTTAAAATAAAATGCTGTTCGTTGCAATACTCTTGGTGATGATTGAATATAATTCGTGAGCACCCACCTAGGAGGTTGACAGATAAACTTTTTTTTATTTTCTATTAAAATATCTTTCACTTAACAATATGCAGTTGACTATAACGTCTATTATCTTTTTATTAAACAAAATCAGAGCGTATTGAATCCCATACAAAGTGAATAAAAATACGACAATAATACGACGAATTGGCCTTTACGACGAATTGACCTATACGACATATTGTTTTACGACGAATTGACCTACGACGAATTGGTTTACGACGAATTGGGTTACGACGAATTACGAGTGACCCTGTTTGCACATATCACACGAAATGTCAAGTTTTAAAAGAAGAGTACTACAGGTGAGTAGAAAAGATATCTCGAAATCCCATCATGCTAAATCGGTTAGACCAAGAGCCCATAAAGCCCGAATTACTAGTCATAGCGGCAAGCTCGGTAGGTAGTAAACCTTTTTATATTGCCCAAGTAGGTGTCAAAAACGCAAGTATGGCAGCCGAACTGCGGTTACAAATATTAACGGCGGCTTTGGAAAATTGTTAATAAAATTAAATATATTTGTTTAAAGCGACAAGGCTAATTTTGGTTGTAATCGATAGACAAGGTCCCTAAACCCAAACGAAAATTTTGTGCCATACTGATAAGAAGGGTATAAAGGGCCGTCATACTAGATCACACTGGTAACTTTTTTATTGCAAAAAAATAATAATAGCGGCAAGCTTCAATTTTTGTTTATTACTTCATTTAAACGCCAATTATCCAAAAATATAATTGCCAGACCGCTCGGATGGTTATGTGGGTAGCCATACTGGTACAAATATATATAATTTTTTGGCGAAAATTTGTGATAGCAGCATGGTTAATAAAATCGTACATGTTTGTACCAGTATGGCTACCCACATAACCATCCAAACGGTATGGCAATTATATTTTTGGATAATTGGTGTTAAAATGAAGTAGTAAACAAAAATTGAAGCTTGCCGCTATTATTTTGTTTGCAATGAAAAAATTACCAGTTTGACTTAGTATGGCGGCCCTTTATACCCTTCGTATCAGTATGGCACACAATTTTCGTCTAGGTTTAGGGACCTTGTCTATCTATTACAACCAAAATTAGCCTTGCCGCTTTAAAAAAATATATTTAATTTTATTAACAATTTTCCAAAGCCGCCGTTAATATTAATTTGTAACCGCAGTTCGACTGCCATACTTGCGTTTTTGACACCTACTTGGGCAATACAAAAACGTTTACTACCTACCGAGCTTGCCGCTATGACTAGTAATTCGAGTGTTATGGGCTCTTGGTTTAGGTCTTTCTCGAGAATTATGGGAATGCGAAAAATTCAGTTAGTATCAGCAACTTAAGCTTTTTCTGTGAGCAACTATATTGGAAAAAATGAAGGGTGCTATACTTTAATAAGCTTCGCCCAAGAATATAAAGTCTTAATAATTATCACTTGGTTTAATATCGAAAATGTTGTACACATAGTCAACTCAATCAAATGGATAATAGAAAAGTAATAATGGAAATAGATATTGTGATGGTTAAATAAAAAGCGATGAATTGGGATATAAACAAACACGATTCAGAAGAATCGATAAAGATAGAAAAATGGATTATGGAACATACCTATAATAAAATGGAGGAGCTACAACGCACATATGATGCATTTATTGTTTACCACATTTTAAATAACTAACGCGAGAGCCGATTGTTGATTTGCAGGACAAAAAAACGGAATAGACAAGATACATCTGGGAATTGTTTAGTGATAATAGGATGAAGCCATTAGGGCAAATTTATCATATGCAACAGGACTTACTTCGCCTGTCAATTCCTTGCTCATTTCTTGGTTTCCACGTTTCGATGATAATTATGGTCTGCCTCATTTCCTATTCCCTATTGGTTGCCATTACAACAACTTCCAAGCCCTCCTACTTTCTGACAGCCTTCTAATGGGTCCATAGCACATTAGCTTCTCAGCTTCCATTATTCCATTGATGTGTCTGTTCGTATCTCAGTTCTGAACCCCGATATTTTAACAACTCTAATTTTTAAATACTGTATTTGATCGTCAGTAATCAATTTCCATTGACTTGAGTGTTGCTACACTTTTTTCTATTATTCCTAGATATTTACAGTTTATATCGCATTACCCTCTCTATAAGTATATGGGTATATTTTCACTGTGTTGGTCGTATTTTAGCCCTAGTTAAGCCAATGTAATCCTAGATTGTTTATTTTTCCTTTGTGATTCTGTTGTTGAGCTGTATCCTATTCTTCCATTTTTTTGATATATGATTATATATTGTAATAAACATTCTAAGGTACATAATGCTGACGTTTTCCTCCATTTTAGCAAAATAGGTACTAAGTTTAATTAATAATATTTTTGAGTATCGAAATGTTATCCTTGATTGGCTATTGCTAATTCTATACAAAACCTAGTTGACCAATAATGTAGCTAAACCCATTATAGAAGTTTGTCTATTTCTTCGCCAAGTATCCAGAATATGACTGTCAAATTAAATTAATAATCTTACAATAATTGATACTAAATTCTAGGTTCAATAGCATTTCACCTAACCACTACAATGATATCAATTTTATTTATAAAACTCGCCATGGAATGGCCTCAGCTGATGCGCAGGTGGGGGTCAGTTGAAATAGCAATGACAAGCTATGGCTGGCCGCCACATCTACACACGAGAATTGCCCTCCTTACCACCGTGGTGATGTCTATAGCTGCGAGTAAGTTGCTTCTTGCTGAATACTTGTAAGTTGTCCTTCTCGATCATTTCAGTTGAGTATCTAACGGTTAAATTCGATAAAGTTCAGATCTCGATGAAATATAAATGTGAATATCAAGATTTGACAGAATACTACCTCACATTTCATCTATATCCTAACATTATCTCCACCGTAGGTTACTCGATTTGGTTGGGGATTGTTCTGCAGGTAGGTTTTGGTAGCTGCTGTGTTCAAAAACTATTTTTCGACGACTGACATCGAAAGTAGATTTTTCTCACTGTCATTTGACAACAGAAAGTTGACATTTGCCGCTGAGCGTGCGTTTTCATCTTTTTGCCGCTCGCCGAGCGTTTTGGGTTTCCGCTTGAACAAAATAGGTAGCCACGTCCGAATGTTTCCTTGACAACGCCCGTCATTTGTGGAAATAATCGCGTCACATGTCATATAGACTGCGCGAGTAATGTTAACTTGGTTGTCAATTAATTTTTGCGATAAAACGAAATTTGATATTTTCCTTTAATAATATGCTCAGTCGTCGAAAAAATAGTATGTAGGTTTCGAGCTAAAAGTGCGCTTGCCGCTTTTGCATGATTGCTGGTTTCGACTTCGTCTCAACCAGCAATATTCATGCGCAAGCGGCAAGAATGCACTTTCAGCTCTTAACATACAATATACTATTTTTAAATTTCCAGGTATTAAACATTCAGATGACATTCGCATGGACTTTTAATGATGTTTTTATCATGGTAATGAGTACCGCTGTGGCAATGAGATTTCGACAAGTAACCGCCCGATTGAAGAAGAATTGCAAAGTAATGCATTTTAGTGTTTCAATCTTAAACCAACAATTTATTCTAAATAACTGTAGAACGATAACGTAGGGGTATGGAGAGAATCCCGAGAAGATTATAACAGACTTAGTCAACTAACCAGAAGTTTAGACAGCTCACTGTCGTATATCGTATTGACTTCCTTTTCTAGCAATCTGTTCTTCATACTTACGCAACTGTTTAACAGTTTACGGTGAGTAAACTTGAAGGACATTATTTGTATTAAGTTATTTCAATAAAAAAGTCTATGATAATTCCACACAATATTTTATATTAACTTCATTAATGAAAAAAGTCAAGCGTAGTTATATCAGAACAATTAACGTTAACCCATCAAAATTCTAATAAATATAAGAGCTTCCACTGTTTGATGATTAATTTAAGCCCTTAATATGTGTTTAATGTGTACTCTTCAAAAGATAAATTTTCTTTCAATACTTCTGTCCAACAATATTTTACAACAAAACCTAATTAAATTTAAATTGAGTTGTGTAACGTTTTGATTATATAAGACGACTATTAATTTGTTGCACCAACTTTTGGTAAAGTGTAACATTAACAAAATGCCCAATATGAACGTCGTAACTTTTAGTATACCAAACAGAATGCCGAAGAAAAATCATGGGAATTAAAAATGCATAATAAATTGACCTAATTGTATGACCTATAATAATAATCTATCAGATAAGGGTGCCAGGTTCAAAATTTATCTTGTCATGCTCCGTAGAACCACGCGATTCTGATAATTTCTACCAAAACAGGTTGAAAGGATATAACGAGTATTCAAAGTAAAAACAATAACCGTTAGTGACAATCATCAACGTTGTGTTGATTCACAATGATTAAAAACACGAAAAATTATATAATAGTATTAAATAGAATAGATGCGGTGAGCGAGTGCGGTACCGATCGAGCGAAGTAATAACGGCCTTGAATGAGGAGTCTCAATTAGGACTAAAATAAAACTACGAATTAAGTTTACTAGCAGAGACCTCCGCGAACGCAACGCCTTCAGACAAAGAATAACATTAGAAGTGATTTTCAACACATAATGTTTGCTATATTCGCCGAATCTTTGTAACGTATGTGCTTGTATATATTCAAGTTAACCCGATTACTATTTCTGTTGCAAAGAAAAAAATAATATAAAATCGAAAGGCTTACACATCAAAATGGAAAACGGTAAGTGACGATATACGGTTCAATGGGAAAGCGACTGATGGCCGCTTTCCCCTAAAAAACTTAATACTTTATATCCGTATCGAGTAATTTCTCCAACGGGAGTAATTCGGCAAACCAGGAACTGCATTTGGAAGCGTGAGGTGCATTGCTGGGTACCCAAAAGATGATAGTAATAAAAAAATCCAATCTTGGTGGCTACAGTAAGTCGCAAACATACCAACCAAATGATTAAGCCAACCTGAGATGAGAAGTGATAAAGAAACGGGACGAAGGAGAATGAAAGCAAGAGCAGCGGAACTGGATAAAGAGGACTGAAAACAAAATAAAGCGTTAGTCCACATGCGAATAGATGCAAAATCGCTTTCTACCTTAGGTTGTTGGCGGCCAATAGATATCTTACATTCAGGAAACTATCGTTTTTTGTAGGATCCAAACGGCAGAAGCGAAATGCCAAACCACCCACATCAAACCTGCCCTATCATTGAAGGTTTATGTTTCAAAAGTCAGAGTAAGAATCTTTAAGATTTTCGACATGGAAATGACGGCCGAAAAGCACCTCGAAACTGAGCACGCCAGATTTTGGAGGCAGAAGAAATTCTCCCGACGGACTTCGACATTTATAAGCAGCGCATTCGGATCGTAAGAAATTTCTTATGTAGCCTTCGCAGCTTGAAATGCAAATTAATGTCAATTAGAACAGGCAATCTAATTAATAATAAAAGATAAGGTATATGGGAAAATGTGAAACATGATACAATTATAACAAATAAAAAAATATATAAATGCAATCAACCGCGGTAAAGAAAATACACACAAATAAACAACAGTTCTGAACATGCTTCTGGCACATACTGGTAAGTAGCAAAAAATGCTGGAACCATTAAAATTAAATGTACTTTATGATTATTTTATAATGCAAAAAAGCATAAATAATTTTAAAACTCTTCAATAGGGGAAAATACTCGCTGGGCAGTTAAAAAATGTTTTATACTGAAATATTGACAAAAACAGACAGAAAATCCCCAAAATTATAGTGCAGTTTTGTAATTGCTGTCGATATAATGTAAGCGTTTTTCTGCATATCATATTATTATGACAGCAATTAATTATTAATTCAGCTTCTTGGATTTTTGGGAGGATAAACAAATGTTTTGAAGGGTCTATGACACATTGTCGAATGGGGGGCCGGACACATTGTCGAATGGGGGGCCGGACACATTGTCGAATAACCACAACGTCGAATCGATTTTGAAAGGTCCACAATGTCGAACGTGTACACAACGTCGAATATCATATGATGACCATATCGTCGAACGTGACCACAACGTCGAATGCTGATGAAGGACACTTTGCCGAAAGTGTCCACTTCGTCGAAAATCATTAAGCAGTATTTGCGAACCCGATCTTACCCGATCAGAATCTAGTTTGCGTGGAAAGTGTAAAATGTAAAGCTCTAATTAACAGGGGGTGGACACTTTGTCGAAACGTGACCACAACGTCGAATTCTCGAGCGGTACATATCGTCGAACTTGGCCACAACGCCGAATGCTAGAGAGGACCAATTTGTCGAAACGTGACCACAATGTCGAATTCACGAGAAAGACACTTCGCCGCACGTGACCACAAAGCCGAATGCCTACCGGCAATGCCTCGCCATGTATTTTTCATTAAATAAAATGGACTTTAACTGTTTATACCATGAACAGTGTTCCACATACCGAAATTGGATGATAGCCATCGTACACTTAAAAGTGTGTTTCTTACATAAAAATTCCGAATTCTACCAAAAATAAGTAATGTTTTGTGCTAGATAATAAAGCCTATTGACTAGATTATTACTGTTACATATTTTATTGATTATTCAACACTATAATAAACAAACTAATAAAATTGGTCAACTTGTCAGAAACGGCCCCTCAAAATTGACTGCATTTGAAGACATCTAATGTCGCAGTGTTTTCAGGCGATCACTATTGGTTTTAATTAATTCAATTTAGTGAATAGCGTTTGACACACCTTTCGCCAAAATCTCAATGTGGAGTTTGCAAATCGGCGTCGTTCTAAAAATGAATAACAATCGCTTTGGAAGCTCCAGTATTGAATTAATAGTGAATAACGTTAAAAAACTAACACAGTAAAATCTAAGTCATGTACAGGGTAGTGCACGTAACTTGTCCAGTGCAGTACCTGAGTTATGCAACTCAAATTACATGTATAATGGCAACTAAGAGCCCTTAACTAATGAAATTGTGTTTAAGAATCATAGATATTTAAAGGATATGCAACCAAAGTAATATTAGTAAGTGTATGTAGTGCACAGCTTTTTGACTTATGAAGTAATAGATAGAAACACATCTGCTTGCTATTTGGAGAAGTTTCACAACAATATTTTAAAGCCAAAGTTAAACTAAAAGAAACAGCTATGTGATATGGATGAAACTTTGCTTTCAAAATGCGTTGAATAGAACGACGACTTACGCCAAGATCTCGGCTTAATTGTCATTGACTTACATGTACATTTTCAACTACTGCCTGAATAATGGACATCCCATTTTCTTCAAGCGTAGCTATTCTTGGGCGGCTTCTCGTAGATTGCGAAAATTGCCCGTGTTCTTTTAAAGATGGTACTAATCGTTTAAAAAATTTACTGCTTGGCGCTCGTCTTTCCGGAAACCATTCTCTGTAAAGCCTAACAGCAGTCTGCGAATTTTGGAGGCACTCACCATAAATCAAAATTAGATAAGTCTTGTCAACTTTAGTAAACATTTCTGAGCCTTGAAAATAATTCAATCACATTTGACGTTTGCTGACTATCTGTCTATCAGTAAGGTAACCATGATTGCTAATACGATTTTTAATGTTTATCTGTTCTTAGTAGCTACGATATATGTAATTTGAGTTGCATAAATTTACTACAGCAGCGGACAAGTTACGTGCACCACCCTGTATTTATATTGTAGAATAATCTTTCCAAATACTGCCCAAGCTAAAAAATTTTAAGAGATTTTTTTTTATTTGCATAGATATTGCAAAACTTCTCTCACCAACTGCTCAAATTTTTAACGCAGTTTTGGTTTAGAAAAATTCAACCGTAGTAATTTGCATGTAAACGAACAATAATTCACCTCATGTATATTGCAATCAATGAGCAACTTTAAATACTAGATTAGTTGTCAATTGTATGTGATTATATTGGAATTTGCACTATACTTGGCGCAACGAACAAATAGAGTGGCTTATGCAACCCAAATGACATGCTACAAAGCTGACTGGATCAGTAATTTAATAATTATTATCAGAGATGGCGGCACAAAGCAACCACTAATAGAGCGATTTCTCCCATAGTATGCTTGTATAAAAGTTTCAGCGCCCTACAACGGGTGGGCCAGAAACTATTCCAGCAAGGCGGCAAAATTTAAATACGCTTTTACTACGATATTTGAATTAATCAAGGATATGCCGTCAACATCAATACAAATTTTGCATATACATAATTTGCCTTCATCAGAATCTCGATTTTAAAATTTTGAACCGCATAAATCGGAATATGCAAAATCTTTATAGGTTCTGAAGTTTACAATAATTATGGAAAATTCAAACAAAATATTTGCGAATAACGAATATTTTTTCAGTAATTCAAATAGCAATAATGTTTAATAAGTATTGTCAATCTTACAATAGTCGTGCTCAATTGCAACAATTTACTTTGGTTCAAAATGCTTTTCACGCATTTTAAATGATTTGTCGGTGTCAGGTTGACTTATGAGTTTACTATTTACGCACTTTCAAAAAGCGGACAGGTGACACCAGCGCCTCCTGACGGGTGGGCCAACCTCTAACAATTATTTGATTTGACAGATGCATTCAGAAAACGTTTCTATTAGTAGGTTTTTTTATGTCTTTGGAAAATTTATGTCTCCTACACTAAATCGGCACAATTTGAAACAACACTTCTTCACATACTGACCCATCATTAATTATAGTTTGGTTCACAACCTTGCCGAGTGGCGACACTAGCGCCCTTCGACGGGTGGGCCAGTCCCTAACAATTATTTGACAGATGCATTTAAGAAACTCCTCTATTAGTGGTTGCTTTGTGGATGGCGGTCCTTATAGTCTAAGAGCTTGGGCCTTCTTTGGTGATCATTTAGTTAAGGCCTATTTTTTCAGAGAATGTTGCTGGAGGCATGTATAAGTGTCATCTGTAAGGATTCTCCTAGATAGCGGTATCGGAGGGATCCAGAACACCCCCAATTTGCACTGTCAGTATATGTCAAATTCGAGGTGAGCCGGTTAGGTTTTGTGTCAGTTTGTGTCAAAACTGACGGAAAACCTAACCTGCGGCGGACGAAATTAAACACGATTCTAATAAGTAATTCCTGCGGAATAGCAAAAATTCTGGGAAGTTGAAAATCTTCAGCCTTTCTAGTTTCCCATGAAAAGTACAACCTGAAGCACATTTTGCAAACACATTTCGACGAAACGGTGCCGGCAGGTAATAAAACTGCCGTTCAAAATTAATACCTCCAATATTGGCTAATCAGCTTAACAAAGGAAATAACTAGTAGGCGATTTTCAATTTTAAAGATTAAATTAAATCGAAATTCCTTACTATAACAAATTATAGTCATTTATGAACGACTATCAAAGAGTTAGCCATATAGAATTGGTTCCGGTATCAAAATTAAATTAACCCTATGCGTTTTACCTACCGCATCACTCAGTAATAAAGGAATCAAGTAAATCCAAAAAACTACTGGTGAAGGTTGAAGCATAGGCTGTATTTATCTGGGATTAGTTTAAATAAAACATTAATGGTTGGGCCAAAACTTCAAGATGACCTGCTTTTAATTATTCTTAGATTTAGATTGCACATATTTGTTTAAACCGCCGCGCCGATATAAGCCAAATCTATCTGCAAATATTATTCCCTCCAAAAGATCGATAATAGCAAAGGATTTTATGGTGGACTAACTTCAATTAGAAGACATATTTAAAGGAATGCAGATGAGAAACACATTAAATTACTGGAATGGTAGTAAGAACTTACATATCTTGACTGCATACATCAAAAAGAGTACAGTACTTTGATAACGAGAATAGAGTATTCTTACAACTGTTAATCTGCGTTTTTCATTAATTCATTATATTTACAAAAATGATAAAATACCCATTAAGAGACTTGATATTATAATTAGTAAAAGATTAACACTTTGCCATTTGAAATTCAAATATTTTAAGTTCTATACGTTGTATTATAAAAAATGTGCCACTCTTAAGAAGACGCATATACAGAGTGATTTTGAAATGTACTTATAGGTATATCGAAATCTCACATAAATAATGAATAAACAAGTAGATCTGTAAAGTTTTCGTATACAGCGTCTTCCGAAAAATTCGCAACAAATGGAACACTGTTTTATTATTGATTTCTCAAAAAGTTTGTGCATCATTTAAAATTAGTTTTAGGAATATATTTTTCAATTGTTTTACGGTTTGGCGGGAAATAGAATTAATGTAAAATGTCAGGAAGAAACTACCTTTATTTATAAAAAGAAAAATATGGCATATGGCAGTTTCAACAAAAACAATTCATTTTTATTTTTAATCGTTCATTTACTTTAAAATATTAAGTTAACGAAACTTAATTTTCCTCATTAAACGTCTATTATATCATATGCTCTGATATTTTTAAATACCGCTAGTATTTGGGCATGCAGCCGTCTTTAGGACAAAAAACCCCTGGACAAAAAACCCTGAACATAAGACCCCCGGACAAAAAAACCCGGACTAAAAACCCCCATCATAAAGAAAACACCCTCAAATCATGTGGGGAACGTGGGAGATTATTATTTTTATTAATAATAATGAATTATTAATTATAATTATAATTACCACTGATGCGAGAATGCAGATCAAAATGACATATGCAAAAAGTAGGGCATTTATTTAATATAAAATACATTAGAAGGTATCGTTGTATTATAGCTTTTGTTATCAGTGGTAATCATAGTTGTCCAATAAGAAGGCAGGTTTCTAAAAATTGCAAATGGATTCTTGCATGAGTACGGAATGATAATTAATAATTGGAAATTGGCGACAGACTAAACTAAATTTGCTTTCTCTGAAGAATAAAAGACCGACATATCAAATTTTGCAAACCCGCCTGAAACAAGTATTCTAAGAGCCAAGATTATACAGGGTGTATTAAAACGGGATGCGGAAAGTTCGTTCCCCACATTTCGTTCCCCACATTTCGTACCCCACATTTCGTTCCCGGGATATTTCGTCTCCCCACATCGCGTACCCGGAAAGTTCGTTCCCGAGCTAGCTCAGTTTGTCTACTAGATTACAGGGTGTTGGAAAACGAGTGCAGCGATTGGAATACAGTTAGATAACGAAAGATATTTTAATTTATTTATTTATTATAATAAACTTATAAGAACAAAATAAATTGTATTTATTAAAAATGACGGTTTAATCTCAGTATCTTCCTTATATCTCGTATAAGGCCATAATTTCTCATTCTGAACAACTTTTCTTAGTAATATTTTGCCGTATTATGAATAATAAGAGTAGTTTACCTAAAAAAAAGATAGTTTTTTCTTAACTGCCACGGCCGACTTGTTTTTGAAAAACTGAAAATTTTCTACAAACTAAGCACATCCCTATTTACAAGCACTAATATTCATACTATAGTTTTCAGTTTTCCATAGACCTTTCGGGTCGGAAGATTAACTTATTTGTTCAGTATAATGATTACACTTGGCTGTTCTAATTCGAGTTGGTAATACAGGGTGTCCCAAAAATAATGGGATACCTATTGGTCATAGATTCCTTAGGTTATAATAAACCGATTAAACCTAATATACATTAGTACAAAGTCCCTTCAGTAAGAAAGTATAAGGACTTGCAAGATCATTTTTTAAATTTTTATATTAGTTTCCACAAATATAAAGATATCGATTTGAATTTTGGGGCAGAGTCTTACTACTATGTAATGCACTAATGGAATAATTTTCATAAACTAGACTTGACTAAGATGCACTTTACCTATCTCTGAAAATTTTTTTTAGCTCTAACTTTGTAATCTATAGCATTTTTTTTTAAATTTTAGGTTATCATCTGACAGGGAATTAAAAAGCGTAAAAATAAAATGCTCTTAGTTCATAAGCGTAAAAGGAACCATTTGCCTTAAAATGCTTATCAAAGGTTTTTGGTTGTCAATCTTACAGATTACAAAGCTAAAGCTAAAACAGGTTCTCAGAAATAGATAAAGTGCCTCTTATAATCAAGTCTAGTTTATGAAAATTATTCCATTAGTGAATTACATGGTAGTAAACATCTGTACCAAAATTCAAAACGATATCCTTACATTTGTGGAAATTAACATAAAAATAAAAAATTGAACTTTGTAGTGAGGTATATTAGGTTTAATCGGTTTATTATCACCTAAGGAATGTATGACCAATCGGTGTCCCATTCTTTTTAGGACACCCTGTATATTGTAGTAATTTTTATAAATTAATCTCATTTCATATGGTAACGTACAACATTTCTACATTCAAAATCGTTGAGTAACGTGGTATTTTTCAACATAGCAACTATTACAGCATAGCAACAGCGATTTGTTTTACGTTTAGCAACATTCAAGTGTAGTTTTGGTGGAATCTAAGAAAAAAGTGCCGAGGAAAAAAGTGCCGCGGAAAAAAGTGCCTGGAAAAAAGTGCCGGCGGGAGAAAGTGCCGCGGAAAAAAGTGCCGGCTGATAAAAGTGCCGCGGAAAAAAGTGCCGGCGGAAAAAAATGCTGCGGAAAAAAAATTCGAATGATTCAAGCGCCTAAATACACTTTTGTTCTAAAATAATTAGGCAAGAAATAAAATTAAAATATTAAGAATTTATATTTATTAATGGTTATTAACTACTAAATAAAATACAAGTTTATTATAAATAGTCACAAAAAAACTAAAGTAAAATCTAATATTTTATAATTAACCCTAAGTTATTCATACACTTGAAATCTAATAGTATGTCCTATGGCACGAAGATTTGTTCGCGCTAATTGCACTTAAGATGGTAGACATAATCCACATGCACTGTAGATAAAAAACTTCAAATTGAGATATTTCTATGTATTATCTATAAATCTGCATTCCTGTCGATGTGGGAACAAGTAAACACAATACATGTTCAAATACTGCACAATACTACAATGCAGAGGTTTTTTAAAAATAAAAGAGTAACTTCCAGTTTTGTTTAAATTTTGTAAACCTTCTTCGTCCGGTTATTACTTTATTATTATTATTTTCCCCATTGGCACTTTTTTACGAGGCAGTTTTTTTCATCGGCACTTTTTTCCGCCACCCGGTTTGGTGGCACTGTCAGTCTATATTTATAATACTTGAAGTTATCAGGTTAGGTTTTGCGTAAGTTTTGACAAGACTGACGCAAAACTTATCCTGCTAACCTCAAATTTGACAAAGACTTACAGTGCCACCAACATTACACTTCAGGGCGATGTTCGAGAACCACGCCTGATCACACTGGTGCGTCGGACATCCTTATTTTTCATTGTGAGAATGTAGTCCAGTCAAATAGAAAATAGGGGAAAGTTTTGGTGGAGTTTTGATATTTGGTTCCTATATGTTTTTTGGGTCGCTTTACACGAATATCAGGTTTTGCAACAAGAATTTCGACCGGAAACACGTTTTTTAAAGCAAAAATGGATTTTTTTTTAGTTTTTCTAAAATTACTCGAAAACTAGCCAATTTTGTACCCGAAAGCCATACTTTTTTCGTAAATGTTGAACCTATATAAAGTGAAAGAAGATAACATTTCCTACTTTTTATGTAGGAGAGGTTTTTTCCCCGACCAATCGTTCAGCCGCGAGAGCGCCGCGAAGTTAGGTGTTAAAAGCAAAAAAGGGAATAATCCCAGTTTATTTCAAAGTAACTCGAAAACTATCCATTTTTAGTAAATCAAAATGGTATATGAAATGAATCTTCATAAATGAAATGTTGGCAAACCTGATATTCGCGTAAGAGACCCAGAAAACATATAGGAACCAAATATAAAAACTCCAAAACTTTTCCCTATATTCCACTATTTGACTGGACTATAATTTTGCATTTACATTTATTGAAAAATGATATACGAAAAAATATACAAATTGTCAAAAAGTTGTAACTCCCAAAGAGACGCTTTCTGTAACTTTAAGGTGGGTATCTATATTATAAAGTAAAAACAACTAAAAATATTGAACTTTAAATAGTTATATTTATTGGTTAAAGAGTAAAGTAACCACACATACAGCCATTATAAAGGCTGTTAAAATAAACAAAAGCGCATTAAAATTTGTTTACTAATGAATAAAATGTCATAAGCACTAACGTTTTGATGGGCTTTTGTTTATTTTAACAGGGAATTAAAGTTAACGTCAGATTAGTAGTCTTTATAAGACCGGCCGATAGTATTACATATTTTAACATTTTGGGTTTGAAAAGTAACTATGCAGCTAAATTATTCAATCAAATTTATCTTTACGCGCGTTTCGCTAGCATTTAACAGCTAACTTTTTCAGACGTTTACGTTAAGTTTTTAAACAATTAATTATTTGATGAACTAAAAATAGGAGAATGAGGTTAGATTTTACATATAAACAATATATATTTTTATTCTTACCATTGTATAAATTGATTTAATTGGGGAGAAATTAACACTCTCCTTTTTTACTTTTCGAATAAATCATGGATGAAGCTTACAGTTTATATTTAAATTATGCTATTAGTAATAAATGTTTAACAATGTGGAAAATAACATTTGTTCCGCGAACTGTCAAATGGCCGTTTCTGACAAGTTGACCAATTTCACTAGTTTGTTTATTATAGTGTTGAATAATCAATAATAATAATATATTATACAAGACGATAAAGTTAAATTTTATCCACGAGTGAATCGTTTAACGTCGAGACGAAATCGAGACGTTAATGATTCAAGAGTGGATAATAATCTAGCAAAAAAAATCTGGTGTGATACACTCACACAACTTCCTTTTACAGTGTTCTTATAATTAGTCAAAAATTTCATTTTTAATTTTTAGCCATTTGTCAAAAATTTTCAAAAATTACAAATACTACAAAAACGGTACAAAATAGAGCGTTAGTTGAAGAGACAAATTTTCTCTAGAATTTTAAGGTGCATTCAAAAATGTAATAATATACCGGGTGTTTTATTTAAAATAGGAGTTAATAAAAAAAATAGAAAAAAAAACAAAAGAAACCCACTTTTGAAGTATTCAACTGGAAAAGCACCTATTTCACATCAATACACATTAAAAATTTAGTAAAAATGTAGAGTTTAAAAAAAATCGTTAGAGCCGTTTTTGAAAAAATCGAAAAAAACTGAAAAATCACAAGAGTAAACACCTACTTCCGGTTATGCGATTTTCTTCAAAAGCTTGCTGTCTCATCTACATAGTACAGAAAACTTATATATGAAGTTTCAACGGCATACCTCTTTTGGTTTTTGAGATATTCTGTTCACAGACAGACAGACAGACAGACACACACACACACAGACAGCCAGACAGACAGACCAAAGAAAAAAAATATGTTTTTTGGGATCAGGGGACTCTAAAACGTGAAGATCTGTTGAAAACTCAATTTCGAATTTTTGGGGTGAATCCAATACTTCCTTTATAGTAAAAGGAAGTAAAAATTACTTACTTTTGGTAAAATTTGGAATTTTTATGTAAGAAACACACTTTTAAGTGTACGATGGCTATCATCCAATTTCGGTATGTGGAACACTGTTCATGGTATAAACAGTTAAAGTCCATTTTATTTAATGAAAAATACATGGCGAGGCATTGCCGGTAGGCATTCGGCTTTGTGGTCACGTGCGGCGAAGTGTCTTTCTCGTGAATTCGACATTGTGGTCACGTTTCGACAAAGTGGTCCTCTCTAGCATTCGGCGTTGTGGCCAAGTTCGACGATATGTACCGCTCGAGAATTCGACGTTGTGGTCACGTTTCGACAAAGTGGCCCTTTCTAGCATTCGGCGTTGTGGCCAAGTTCGACGATATGTACCGCTCGAGAATTCGACGTTGTGGTCACGTTTCGACAAAGTGGCCCTTTCTAGCATTCGGCGTTGTGGCCAAGTTCGACGATATGTACCGCTCGAGAATTCGACGTTGTGGTCACGTTTCGACAAAGTGGCCCTTTCTAGCATTCGGCGTTGTGGCCAAGTTCGACGATATGTACCGCTCGAGAATTCGACGTTGTGGTCACGTTTCGACAAAGTGGCCCTTTCTAGCATTCGGCGTTGTGGCCAAGTTCGACGATATGTACCGCTCGAGAATTCGACGTTGTGGTCACGTTTCGACAAAGTGGCCCTTTCTAGCATTCGGCGTTGTGGCCAAGTTCGACGATATGTACCGCTCGAGAATTCGACATTGTGGTCACGTTTCGACAAAGTGGCCCTTTCTAGCATTCGGCGTTGTGGCCAAGTTCGACGATATGTACCGCTCGAGAATTCGACGTTGTGGTCACGTTTCGACAAAGTGGCCCTCTCTAGCATTCGGCGTTGTGGCCAAGTTCGACGATATGTACCGCTCGAGAATTCGACGTTGTGGTCACGTTTCGACAAAGTGGCCCTTTCTAGCATTCGGCGTTGTGGCCAAGTTCGACGATATGTACCGCTCGAGAATTCGACGTTGTGGTCACGTTTCGACAAAGTGGCCCTTTCTAGCATTCGGCGTTGTGGCCAAGTTCGACGATATGTACCGCTCGAGAATTCGACATTGTGGTCACGTTTCGACAAAGTGGCCCTTTCTAGCATTCGGCGTTGTGGCCAAGTTCGACGATATGTACCGCTCGAGAATTCGACGTTGTGGTCACGTTTCGACAAAGTGGCCCTCTCTAGCATTCGGCGTTGTGGCCAAGTTCGACGATATGTACCGCTCGAGAATTCGACGTTGTGGTCACGTTTCGACAAAGTGGCCCTTTCTAGCATTCGGCGTTGTGGCCAAGTTCGACGATATGTACCGCTCGAGAATTCGACGTTGTGGTCACGTTTCGACAAAGTGGCCCTTTCTAGCATTCGGCGTTGTGGCCAAGTTCGACGATATGTACCGCTCGAGAATTCGACGTTGTGGTCACGTTTCGACAAAGTGGCCCTTTCTAGCATTCGGCGTTGTGGCCAAGTTCGACGATATGTACCGCTCGAGAATTCGACGTTGTGGTCACGTTTCGACAAAGTGGCCCTTTCTAGCATTCGGCGTTGTGGCCAAGTTCGACGATATGTACCGCTCGAGAATTCGACATTGTGGTCACGTTTCGACAAAGTGGCCCTTTCTAGCATTCGGCGTTGTGGCCAAGTTCGACGATATGTACCGCTCGAGAATTCGACGTTGTGGTCACGTTTCGACAAAGTGTCCACCCCCTGTTAATTAGAGCTTTACATTTTACACTTTCCACGCAAACTAGATTCTGATCGGGTAAGATCGGGTTCGCAAATACTGCTTAATGATTTTCGACGAAGTGGACACTTTCGGCAAAGTGTCCTTCATCAGCATTCGACGTTGTGGTCACGTTCGACGATATGGTCATCATATGATATTCGACGTTGTGTACACGTTCGACATTGTGGACCTTTCAAAATCGATTCGACGTTGTGGTTATTCGACAATGTGTCCGGCCCCCGTTTTGAATAGATGTGTAGTGTTCGTTATCGAAGCAATGTTCATAATTTTTTCAGCAAGCCTACATTTAATTCTGTACATAAGAAGTTGGAATACATTACATAATCCGCACATTGCTACAGCGCCAAAGATCTATTATGTGTATACAGGGAGTTTGTTATAACGCGCAATGTGTAAATGCGTTTGTTTTAAAATGGAATATGGAAACGTTACTGAGTAATAAAAAACATCATATATTCTACGGAGATAGGAATTCTGTTGATCAAATGGTATAGACTTCAATTTACAGCAAGTACGTAGGTTATTACATGCCCTGTTGTTCTTTCTGATACTTCTTTTTCCATAAAAGTACGGTTCGTATATTGCATTTTAAAATAAACGCATTTACACATGGCGTGGCGTACCCTTAGAAACCAATAGTAACAATCAAGTCCTCATGAAAGCGGGAATACCATATTGCGCATTAAAATAAATTCACTGTATGTTAATAATGAGATGTTTGTCGTATGTAAAATCCGATAAAGTAACAGAAAGCATTGCGTACAATTTTACGAAACCGTTAAATTGTAGTAAAGGTCCGGCAGAATGAAGTATCCATTTTAAATTGAGTTGTTTTTGTTAACGGCTAAATTTTTATTCAAACATCAAACAAAAGGTTCTTCAGGAAACACGGAAATTTTATTTTTTAAACATTACATCACTCAAGTGACCTCCTTCTCGCTGCTGGCGCTCTTGAAGCTGCTCTTACCCTTTCAGCATTTTCAAGTATGCGTACAGAACGAATTTGTTCCTTTTGCTTTTTCTTTGGCACATGAGGCAGTAGTGCGAAACTTGTGTACCCACTTTTTAATTGTTATTCGACTAGAAACTGCATCTCGTGGATTTAAATGAAAGTAACGACGATATAAACGCTGGGAGGTTACAACAGAATTGTTATTTTTAAAATAAGCTTCAACTGCAAAAGAACGTTAAATATTTGACCAATGCTCTATATTCACAGCTAACCTGACATTTCTCGCAAACACCTTGACAACTTTCTTAAATTTCCTTTTATCACGAAAGCATGGCGACTTATTTGAATTTCTATCGCATTATATTATGAAATGAATTAACTTTGAAAATAGATACGTCATTCTGCCGGACCCTGTATAAGGGACGTTACTTAAGAAACACAGTTTTTCTTAATTGGTTATACTTTATAGTCAATAGAGTTTTATTCTAAATTAATTCATATTGCAGTATTCGTAGAAATAAATATACTCGTATAATAATGTTATTGTGGAGATTTTATTTAAACAGTAGGAGTTATATTAAGTTTAGGAACTATAATAAATCCTAATCGGTCAGAAAAATTCTTTGTGATTTATAAGGTAATGATTTATAAATATATTTTAGCCCAATGAAAGATACTGTGGAGAAGGTTTATTTCTTTTTTTCCTTTGGTCTCCTAATACTGCGCACCATTTGCGTATCCCTTTATGGTGCTTGGATCTATGACGAAAGCAAGAAGCCGATAGCTGTACTAAATTCGGTTTCTTCTGAAGTATACAATATAGAGGCAAGTATGGAGACGATTAAACCTACCAGTCAGTGGTTACATAAATTACTTTCAGATTAAACGATTTATCGAGCAGATTAAATTCGACACAGTTGCCTTGACCGGCAAGAAATTCTTCTACGTCACTAGAGGACTAATTTTAAGCGTAAGTTGTTTATTTAAACTTGGGATGTATAAACGCAACCATGTTATTAGATGGCTGGTGCAGTTGTAACCTACGAACTGGTGTTAATACAATTTAATGAAAACTTGCTAAACGACGAAGAAGTTCCGAGCAACCATACAGAAAATGTTTGCTAAAAGCTAAAGTACGTGTGGGAAATGTTTATTATACTGCTTTCGTTAAGTACATATAAGTTACTACTTTGACTACTAGTAAATTTTTACATAAATAAGCCTATTTTTAGGGATAAGTACATTTTTAATATAACACTTATTTACAGTTGTAACTGTTAATGAATGATAATGCTTACCAGTATTTTATGTGTTATTAATCACATACAGTATGTGCTTGGGTATATTATTGATGTGATACTGTTTTCTTATATGTACTATAATAAAAGTGTAAATAGAATTTACTTTTTGAATAAACTTCAACTGTTACACTACAATACAATATTGATTCGGACTTTTATTTTCAATATTACCTACCAGTTTTCAAATAATTATCAAAGGATTACCCAGCAAGTTTCCATCCAACTTCTAAAGGTAAACTTTTATACGAGACATGGCAATGCAGAGGCATTTTCCCAATTGTCAAAGCTGCAGTTTTTTGGTATGATGTGTAGCTATTTTCATGAGGACTATGAGCTTTGTTTGTTTTCTTATACAGTGTCCGCCAAAAAGTCGGCATAATACGGGAAAAAAAATTATTTTTGATTTTTCAAAAAAAAACTTTTTACGTCAATAATTTGTGCTTGTCTAAAAAGCTATTTAGGCCCTATCATATATACAGCGTGATTTTTACTTGTTTAGAAAATGGAGTTTTTCGTAATTGTCAAAATCGCTATTTTTCGGATATTAAGTAATATTTCAATGAGATTTTTTTAGACTGTGTTAGTTTTAGCTAACTAAACAATCTTAAGGCTAGAAAACCCCAATTTTTTTACTTTTGCTAAAAATGAATTTTTCAATTTTTTAAATATTTTTCAAAATTTCACATACAAAGACTTAATATTAAAGTTCAATTTTTCTTATTTGAACACTTTAAAGAATTAGATATAAAATGTTAATTACTTCTTTAGATTTTTTATTATTTACCGAAAAGTAGTATGTTTGCTTAATTATTACGTTTTCTATGCAAGGCGCTTTTTAGGAGAAATATTTTTCAATTCTAATTAATATCTATTTAAATTGCTTCAAGAAACTCTAATCTAACCCTGTTAATGAATTACTGTTACAAAAATCCTGTAAATGTTCTTTTACAGTTGTCTAAATAAGGAGATTTTTTAAATTCAATTACATGTTCTAAACAGTTTCCTCATTTAGGCAACTGTAAAAGAACATTTACAGGATTTTTGTAACAGTAATTCATTAACAGGGTTAGATTGGAGTTTGTTGAAGCCATTTAAATCGATATTAATTAGAATTGCAAAATATTTCTCCTAAAAAGCGCCTTGCATAGAAAACGTAAAAACTATGCAAACATACTACTTTTCGGTAAATAACAAAAAAATCTACAAAATAAATTAACATTTTATATTATATTCATGAATTATAATTTTTTAAAGTGTTTGAACTTTAATATTAAGTCTTTGTATGTAAAATTTTGAAAATATTTTAAAAATTAAAAAATTAATTTTTAGGAAAAGTTAAAAAAAAATTAAGGGTTTTCTGGCCTTGAGATTGTTTAGTTAGCTAAAAATAACACACTATAAAAAAATCTCATCGAAATATTGCTTAATTTCCGGAAAATAGCACTTTTTGGATTTTCACAATTTCGATAAACTTCATTTTCTAAATAAGTAAAAATCACTCGGTATATATGATAGGGGATAAATAGTTTTTTAGACAAGCACAAATTAGTGACTAAAAAGTTTTTTTGAAAAATCAAAAATACAAAATTTTCCCATATTATGCCGACTTTTGGCGAACACTATAAGATATGATCAATATTTTTATCAGATTTCGATGTAATTATTCACTATGGTTCCAAAGTGTAATGATACTTCTATTTAGCCCTTATTTTGGGCACCGTAAACTGTAATGTGGCTATTCTTGTGGTCTATACTATACTGTACTATGAATTTATATTGCCTTTATATCCTAGTTACCCCAGTCGTAGAAGCCCAAGACCCTCTTACCCCACTCTTACCTCAATGCAACTAAGGGAAATGTCAATATTGCTCACCTATACTTCTGTAATTATACGGGCAACCACTGCCAGAAATGAAAACCAAACAGTTTACATGAAAAGATATATAATCTGTAACAGCAACACTTATGCATGGAAGTATACAAAAAGAATACACAATGTTAATCGATGAAGGTTATGTGCGCTATTAATATGAACACGAACCAGTCCACGAGCTTGATGCTTTAGTCTAACTGCAATGTTTAATTTCCTCACTCAAATTTACTGAATCCAGCCCTGGCCCGAGTAGCTTGAAATTAGCTGAGGCGATACGTTCACAGGATAATGTAACTCCTTGTTCTGACTCAGCCGGCTGCCGCTGCTTTCCGGCGCATAATTTTCCAGTTGAAGTTATTGCGTCATTTGTTGCAATATTTTCATAATTCGCTGAAATGGTTATTTATAAGATTAACCTAACATTAACAAGATCGCTTGTTCCTTTGAAGCTTGCATAGCGGCTTTTGGAGCTGAAGAATTATTGATCTCTCGGTGTGGGCTCCAAGGTAGTTGTCTACTCTCGAGACGGTATTTCGGCTCAAGAATTACGAGGCTGCTCTTAATGCAGGTGAACACAAAAACTTTCAATCGCACTGTTTAACACATGCCTAGCGTCCCTTTTAACTTGGATCAACGCTCTGGCCGCCTACTAGTGAACCACTGTTCCCCGCGTCGCTCTTCGGGCACAAGTTGCTTTGTTCTATTATTAAACAAACGCAACACTTTATCAGCTGACTTGCACTATTCAAACGCGCAGAATAAGCGTTGTAAGTTTTAAAGACGCAATAGGTTATAATCTAATTACTACAATGTAAGAAATACAGTTGCTATACCTGGCATAATGACGGGTAAATACCAAGGTTATTATTGTCTGCGAAGGTGACACAAACCCGCCCGTTACAAAAGCAACCCCGAAAGATTATAAAAGAGAATAATAAACTCCAAATTCAATCTGACCAATTAACAAATTCGAAGTTTTTCTACTAATAATCAAAGGAACTGTGGTCTGGGCGGCTTTCAAATTGAAATAATACTCGTAACAGTGGGCGTGGCTCCGAAAAAGTCAAATTAATTGTAGCTTGCAAGGTACGAGAAATATGTAAATAACTGCTTTTGTTAATGTTTAGTGCCATTGTGGTATTCTGAATACCTTTAATGGAGTGGAGACCCCGCCACAGAGAACCTTCAGGCGATGGGAAGTGTCTACGAAGCTCAGCTCCGGGATTTAGACTTCAGATCATTTCTGTACGTTTGGGATGCTTAATTAGCTGCAAAACACGCGGAACTGCAATGCGCTCTACAAATAAAATATAATACTAGAATTTTCAAATAGTTCTATTACGATATTGATAATATTACACTTGAGCGGGATAACCTAGCAGTTGTGACCGCAATAGGGGTTTCTCATAGCATGTCTAGAAACTATATCTGCACGTTATTAGTAAAACTAGCCGACGGGCTTGGCCGCTAAAGAATTCTACAGGGGAAGGCATTGGTGATATACGGACTGAAGACGTTACTGCACTACGAACGGAGATACACCGCAAAACTTATTTTACAAAGGCAACTACAGGTTCAGAGATTCTTAGAATCAATATTAGCGGGCAGCTTACTTTAGTTGCCGAACGGATAGTGGGTGACTCCAGGCGATCTACCAACGCAGCTGATTAGAAAAGTATATTGAATGTACTAAAAATACCGGTCTAATTAAATTAGAAACAAAATTTCGTTAAAATAAATTACATACAAATATAAAGTAATATTCATGTTATCAACTTATATGTGGTATAGCTGCTGCATTGAAAGTCCACACTGTAATGGTGTAAACCTTTTTACGAGGTTTTCTGCGCATCGATAAATTGGAGCCTAAAAATTGCGGGACGTGTACGTATAAAGTCATACAAAATTTAGAAGTACAGTATAGCAAGTTCAAATTATTCTAGCATATTATGTAGTTAAATATAGACGGTAAATAACACATTCAATATCTTATTCTAAGGGCGAGTTGTTCAGTCATGGATTAACTGTAATCCCAGGTTAGTTACTATGGGTACAATTGTCTCAATAATTGTATCCATAGGAGTTGACCGGGATTAAAAGTTAATCCATGACTGAACAACTCGCCCTAAGTACATCAAACACATTTTATATTAACAGTAAATCACACATGCCAAAATTGACGATTTTATTTATTTACTTATTTAGCGTGTGACTTTACAAGAAAAAAAATAGTGGGTGTATACAAAACATAGAATAGTCAATAATAATACCTATGTTATCTATAGTTTAATATCAAAGTTTCTTCGCCAATTTATTGTAGCAAGTGGCGCATCTACAAAATTATCTGAGGTGCCATGGAAGGCTCTATGTGAGCACCGGAACGTGATGTGCATTACTTTTTGGTTCAGCTCCCCGCAATCGCAGGAAGTGGTAAGTCGCCTGCCTCATTTGTGCATGGAATTGCCGCATCTACGTGACCAATCGTCATCCTGTTGAGGGCCGTCCAGGTTTTGCAAGCTTTTCGGTGCCCCTTTCCCCCCATTATTCAAAACAGCTGGTACTAGCTTAGTCTATTAGTTTGTCCATGCAGTTGGTTCAAAATCTGGTTTTATCACATTATAAAGTACTTAAAATTAACGGTAAATGACACATGCAATGTAAAACAATAAACCATAAATCATTTAGCTGGGTGCAGTCCGATCAATGATTAAATTCCAAAATTAAAATAAGGTAGGGGCCCTACAGTTGCGTGCGTTGTACAAAATATTCACCAAGTGTACTAATCGCTCATCGTTAAAGTTCAGCGATAGAAGCAGTCTTCGTAAACGGAAGCAAAACAGGAGCTTCTCCAGGATGTAGAATTCAAAAATTACGTAATACTACACGCAATGCAGTGGCAGATTTCCAGTTTTTCAGGAATGAGTCAATATATAAAATTAGCTGCGATACAAGGTATCGATGAACAACAGTGTGGTGACGACACTCAAACTTCTATCAAATTGAACCGACTTGTTTTGACTTTCACCGTCCGGGATCAACGAAACGAAATTACCAATTCGTTCTTTTTTATGCTAAATGCATGCTGGAATTTAATTTTTAGACGACCCTATAAAGCCTACAATAGCATCTAATTTTCCTTCTAGCATCCACAACTTACATTAAGTAAGTCATTGTCTAAATAATTCTGCAAAACATTGTGGTGGTATTCAAACTTTGACACAATAGCACAGGGAGTATACATTCGTTGAAAATAATTTGTGGAATATTCATTTTTATTGTATGACTCAATTTGCCGTAACCCTTCCATCCCAGTCTATACGAGCACGTCTATTCAGTTTCGCTTCGGGGTTCTCTTTCCCAATTCGGATTGCCTGTCCAAAGTAAATACGCATTTTGTAAAGAATACTATGACGTAAGCTTCAGAATAGCTGTGAATACCTTTTAACACTTAATGATCTCGGAATAAGGCATGGAGTCTCAGATCCCTATTGTCCCCATAAAACGGAACTGTCGACTTGACTTGTCGGAAAGCAAGACGGAATTTTGATTCTTTATCGTTTTACAAAACTACAGAGTGAAGTTAGGTACTCCCCAAAATTCCATTAAGCTAGAATGCATTCACACGCAGAATCTAAGCCGCCAACGGCAAAATAAAAAAGGGCCATTACAATGTTAAAAGAATGACGACCTAAACCATTGGTCGGCAACCTTTTGAGACGGAAGAGAAAAAAATTTCAATTTACAAAATTTCCCAGTCCTTAAAGAGCCACTAAAAAATTTTCGTTTCAATATTATAGTATTTGCTTATATATATTTGATTTTTGATTTAAAATAAACGACTTATAATACGAAATAATATTTATTCATATAAAGACAGACAAATGTTTTTAGCACAAAACATATTAAAATATTTTAGCTAGAATAATAAAATAATTAATCCAGTTATTGAATAATGGATAGTTACATCAATGGGAGTATTGGCTTTGCATGTCTTTTGAAACTTTGGATAAATCTTTCTCATAACTTGTTGTTTTAAGTTTCAAGCACGACTCTAGATTTTTAATTGTTAGCTGATTTCTTACTTTACTTTTTATTATGTTCATGCAAGATAACGCTTGTTCGCAGGAATATGTCGACCCTAAGATCGTCAGCACTCCAAATGCCAACTTCTTCATCTTACTGTAGCATTCTGGAAAACTATTCCATGCGCCGAATATTAGTGCCTCAACTCGCGGCATTTCTTTTAGAGCTGTCCACTTGTGCTGCGTGACGTGCATGCATTTCTGGACCTCCAACTCTTGCAACTTGCTGGATCTAGGACAATTGCCCGAAAACAATTTCCGGAAAGACAATTTCCCGAAAACAGTTGCCCGAAGAAAAATTTCCTGAAAGAAGAATTGACCGAAAAATGTATTTTAGCGCAACTTTATAAATTTATAACCAATATTTTCGGCACATTCTGTATACTATTATTTCTTCGCTGCTTTACATTTTATTTATTTATTTATTTTGCACTCAGCCAACAGCCGTTAGGCCAATTATAGGCGTCGCTGTGCATTTATGGGGACTTCCAAACCCACTAACGACTGTCATGATGTTATTATGACAACCGGGACCAACTTTTTTCAGTGGTAGCCGTACCACGAGGTGCCGGGAGAAGCAGCCGTGGAACTCCCATCCAAGTTCTGACCAGAGAGAGCGTTGCTTAACTCTGCCGTAGCATGTATACTATTATTTCTTCTCTGCTTTACATTTTATAAGCACATCCTGTATATGCTGTACTTTTTCGCCAAAAATTGTATAATCCCTCTTCATAAAAAACATCCTAATGTAACCATAATTGGTTTTTAAATGTTGTTTAGAATGAACAATAAGTACACCCCATTAGTCTTAATACTATAATAATTAGTTAACGTCTCCAAGTAGGTATTTTCAGAAGTAATACTATAAGTACTTCGATATTATCGGGTTATATGTGGATAACTTGTTGCACAATAATAAAAGAGTGACGCTGTCGGGCTATTTAACCTGTCAAACTGACACGATTTGTTATTGTGCAGGAAGTTTGAGACGTATAACCTGTTCGAAGTACGCATTGTATTCGATTTGATTATTTTTTGAGTAAATTTTAATATTAGGAACAAATAAATATTTTATTAGCAGCTCGATTTGTTTGTATTAACGTAGCTAAAATTCATCTCCATGAAAACAACATCAAGTTGACAAAGCTTATGTATTGCTTTACCTAGTGAAGTTACTATAGTATAATCGATTTTGTATAATCGAAATTATACAAGATAACTTAACTAAATCCAGCCTTCTGATTGGTTAAAATCTCTACAAAAAAAAAATCATTATAATTGCATAATCCAAACATTCACTAAATCAAAAATATTAAATTTGGTTTGGAATAAGTGAAGCTCGTTAATTAGTCATTATTTAATTTCATATAAATACTGCACTAAAGGTTTCTATTGATTTATTGTCCAAACTCTGAGCAGAAGTCACGACGCAAAATGGCTTTGGAGTTTGTACTTAGTGAAAAGGGAAAGAGTAGATTATTGATCGACGGTTATCTTTACCAGAAAGATAAAGAAAATGAAAATGTGATTACTACAAGAAGTTCAAGTGTAAAGCTCGTGTTACAACCTTAGAAGATGCAGTAGTAAAAAGAAGTGGACACACAACCATGTAGCGGATGCAAGGCAAGTGGAAAAAACAAAATTTCTCAATGGCCTACGTGAAAACGCTACACAAACCCAAGATGGGCCACATCATATAATATCAACGGCATCTGTTCAGCTTGGTCAGGCTACAGCTGCCACGCTTCCAAAAGTGAGCAGCATTAAAAGAACAATCAGGCGTGTACGAAGTAATCAGCAAGTTGCTCCGGCTTTACCTCTTCACAGAAGATACATTGTTTTTCCAGAAGAGTATAAACTAACAAAAAATGGAGAACAATTTTTACTATTTGATTCAGGCCCACACGATGATCGGTTGTTAATTTTTTCAACCAGACAAAATCTGTTTCTTCTGGCAAGGTCACAACACTGGTTTGCCGACGGAACTTTCAAAACTGTACCTCACTTTTTTTATCAACTATATACAATCCATGGATTAGATAAGAATACTGCGATTCCTTCAGTATACGCACTACTACTTAACAAGGCAGAATAAACTTATGTTCGGTTACTTTCAAAAGTAAAAGAACTTTTGCCTGAAGCTTCGCCTGCAACCATATTAACAGATTTTGAAAGCGGTATGATAAGTGCTATAAGACAACAATATCCCGACTCGAGACATCGTGGGTGCTTTTTCCATTTCGTCAATGTATCTTTAGAAGAATCCAGTCAGACGGTTTAAAAAGAAGGTACGAAACTGATGCAGATTTTGCTTTAAAGCTCCGATTATTGTCGGCCTTAGCATTCATTCCTACTGTAGACGTAGTGGAGGCATTTGAAACCATTTGCGAGCAAGATGTGTTACCTACAGAAGCCCAGTCAGTAATTGATTATTTTGAAGATACCTGGATCGGGCGTCCACAAAGAGGTAGACAACGTCGTTTGCCCTTATTTTTACATGATCTGTGAAATTGTTATGATGGGGTACAAGAAAGTTTGCCAAAAACAAACAATTCCATAGAAAGATGGCATCGAGGGTTTGAACAACAGATTTTCGCAGATCATCCAAACATTTGGAGATTTATTAAAGGCATTCAGCTGGAGCAGAGCTTACATGAACTTCAAATTGAACAGTATGTAGGAGGCTTGAAAGTCCCACCTACACGTAAAAAATACACAGATTGTGCAGAGTGGATTGCAATTCTTCTTTATCGTATTAGTATAAAAGAAATACATAAAAAGATCAAATGCATAAATAAATTTTAAAAAATAAATAAAAAACTAAATAAATTGTAAAAAACAAAAACCAATAAAAAGCAAAAAAAATTTTAAAAATTAAAAATCTAAAAAAATGACGCATTGGATGTTTTATTCCAAGTTCTAAAAACGCCAGCGGTACGCTGCCAGTCCTAAGTCTGGGCAAACTGTGAAGGGAACATGGAATAAAATATATATTTTATAATAATAAATTAATTACCGAGTCTGACTTTAATTCTAAATAAGATTTAAAACTTTTAGATAACTAGGTCGAACACAATATAAGCAGCAATAAGTATTTAAATACATTTTTCGGTTAATTCTCCTTTCGGGCAATTGTTCTTCGACCAATTGTCTATTCGGGCAATTGTCCATTCGATCAATTGTGTTTCGGGAAATTGTCCATTCGGGCAACTGTTTTCGGGGAATTGTCTTTCGGGAAATTGTTTTCGGGCAATTGTCCGGAACCCCAACTTGCTCTTGAGTTTTGTGAACTTGCCACTCCACAAGTCTTTGCTTTTCAAATCCAGCAATTGCATTTGAAGCGATCCAGCATCAATTCCAAATAGCTCAATGTTGATCTCATTTGTATTTATGTTGAGAGGATTTACTATGAACGCGAGAGTACGTTTGTTTGTTTTGAATTACTCGAATCTCTAAGCGAATCCATCCTTTATTTTTTTTATAGCTATGCTGAGTGTGAATAGTTGCATTGGTTTCATCGCGATATTGCTTCAGATTTTTAAAATAAAGTAATTTACCACTCTCCATGTCTTCAACAAAGAGAAGTAATTTTTTTATCGAAACAAACCACTTCTTCCAGCAAGGCATAGGCTGGGTTTCCCTTTCCTTGCAGTTTTAGATTTAGTTCATTTAGTTTCATTGTGATATCTACCATGAAGTTGAATTTTTGCAGTAATTTGTCTTCTTCCGAATCGGGATGGTCAATGCCTTTTTCATTGAGGAACGTTTATATTTCACTCAAGCGCAAAGCAAACGTTACCTCTGGAATGCCATCGCACTTTATTGTGCAGAAGTAGGTCAGACTACTGGCTCTCTATTGCTGCAAGGAATTCTTTAAACTGGCAATGGTAGAGTGCTTTTGCCAAGATGCTGTTAATAATATTACCTGCCAAGTGCATGACCTCAACTATTTCGGCCGGAAATGTTTGGGCACAAAGCGCCTCTTGATGAATTATGCAGTGAAACGTTAGAATTTCATGGTTTATTTGTTCTGAAGAATCGATGTTACTCCTGTATGGATTCCTGTCATACTTCTGGCTCCATCAGTTGCTATGGAAACGATTTTATTTAAATCGATTCCATTGTCTTCCAGGCATTTTTGAACAGCATTTGCTATATCTTCCTCACGAGTTTGCCCTGAGAGAGGTAGCAATTTTAGCAGTTCTTCTTTTGGACCTTAGGACGACATATACCTAACGAAAAGGGCAACTTGTGCCGTGTCTTTTATGTCGCAAGACTCATCTATAGCAAGTGATAAGGCAGAAGCCAGTTGAATGTCTTCCACTTGCATATGTGTTATATTTGAAGACATTTTAGCAGTTCTATCTTGTACTGTTTTAGCAGATAATGGCAAATATTTGATTTTTTTTTATGATTTCTGCTTTGTTTTTGGAATCACGAAACAGTTCTTCAGATGCACGTATGAAACAATCTTTGACGTACTCACCATCTGTGAATGATTTCATTCTTTTTGTAATTTCTAGTGATACTGCAAAGCTTGCCAGATTTACATTAAATTTATTTGAAGATTGCACCCAGTTACTTAGCATGGAACTTGACTGCTGTTTTTTTAAGCTCTTCAACAGTTTTTTTTCGTGCGTCACCGGTTGGATACTTACTGGCGAACTGGGTATGTTTTGTAGTGAAGTGTCTCTCCAAATTTGACTCTTTATTATTAACTGGAGAGCCGCAACTTTACATCGAAAGAGCCGCAGGTTGCCGACCCGTGGCCTAAACGAATACTTAAATGGACAGCACCACAATTGAAAATTGGGGTAGACAGAAATTAGCCAGACTTATTTAACAATAACGCCGTTTGATAGAGTTTGCAGTTAATATTATTTTCTTGTACATTTATTGCTTCTCTATTCCGACACCAACGCAGTGATATTAACACTCATAAATGGTAGGCAGATATTAAAAAAAAACAGAAGCAATTTTCGTGTTTATAGGTCACGATGTGAGAAGCTGTTTATAAACGGATTTATTAATCATTGTTCCAATTAACTTAATATCAGATTCTTGGAAAATCATTAAGTTAGTTTCACCATTGAGCTTTTTGCAATTGCCAACCATCTTTTGATTTCATTGTCGTAGTAATCTATGTTAGTAATTAAAGATCCAAGATAATTAAATTTATGAAAGTCTTCAAAACCACCAACTTTCCGAGTATTTCCCAGGTTGTTACATCGATCGAGAATGGTAACTTTGGTCTTTCTGGTGTTAGGAGAGAGCCTCATGTTCTGGAATTCGAGCTTTAGTATAGTAACACTTCTTTCTAGTTTCTCCCAATGCGTATCAATGATCCAGGTTGCGTCGGCATACCTTAAATAAGTCATTTTTAGGCCACACACAGCAAAACCCCTTTCCGAAAATTCCAACACGTCTCACATTAAACAGGGCGCTTCATAAGTACGTGTAGAAAATTTACTCCTCGATTTATTCTAAGACAATACGTTCCCAACAAACAAGTTTGGCAGCAGCTGGTTTAATTTTTAGAAAAACACGGCGCATTTTAACAAAAAATCCTAAGAAGAATTTTTTGTAGAACTGTAATCAAGGAATTCAACATTTTTTATTAAAACTGATGAAAATCATTTTCCTTGCTCAATCGTGGAAAGAGAATTCAAACGCACACCAATGGTGAATTTAAAGGTGGTTTACCGACAAACAAAAGATTCTTCGCGCCGTATGTACATACACGCCAAACTTGTAATTAATATTCCAACTCATTCCTAAAAATTAAAAAAAAAATTGTGATTGTTTTCTCAAATCCAACATCCTATATTTTAAGAACGAAGAACGCATGTTGATAGGAACTTTTTGCCTTAAAATAAACAAAGAAACATGTCAGTTAAATGTCTACGCGTACTTAGGAAGTAGCTGTATATTCGCTGCGGTTATTAAATAGGAGTGGAGGCAGAATGGAGCCCAGTCTCACTCCATTCTGAATTTTTTATTTATTTGTGATGAATTGTTTACCATTGCATTACCGCCCTAATTTAAGATTTAAGTGAGATGTTTAGAGACTCCCTTTTCTTCAAACCCTACAATTATGATTTAGAAAATAATAAAAAAGTTCAACCAATAAGAGATGTATTCTTCTTAACATAAAGTGTCGGCTTAGACGACGTAGTATTTGTAGATGAATACCCAGCATTCTCTGGCTTAATGTGCCTTCCAACTTGTGAACTCGAGTAAGAAACCGCGCGATGGCCATGCTCTTTGGTGGCTAGTGTTGTTTAAGTACCTTGAGAAGGAGGATACTTAGGCAGATTCGGACTTTTTGTTGTTTGTGCATTCATATTCAACAACGTTTCGAAAGACGTTGCATCATGAGTGTGAAAGTCGCACTAAGAGCTAAAGGCCGGCGCCGGCGTGAAGCTATTTATAGTCCTCTGTGCCAGGCAAGCTGATTGGTCGTTCGAGAGCAACGTCATCCGTGGGGCGTGGCCGTAATGCTTTAGATCGTGTATCACAGGAGTCTACGTTTTACTAAGCTTAAAACCATCTTCCCTGTTTATATTATTTGAATGTTTTTCAATTTCTATGGCTTCATGTATCACTCGCGGGAAGTAGTGAAGTATTCTCGCAAGTACTCTGGCGTGCTCAAATTCTAAGGTGTGGCCATTTGTAAACGTATGCTCAGCTACGGCTGATTCTGTGATGAGTTTGTGTTTGAAATGGCATTATATTCTTGAAGTCTTAGATCAACGGAACGACCAGTTTGTCCAATGTAACTCGAGGCACAAGAACAAGGAATGCGATATACACAAGCGGTTTTTAAACTTGGAATTTTGACTTTTACCGATCTGCCTAAGTATCCTCATCGTCAAGGTACTTAAACAACATGAGCCACCAAAGAGCATGGACATCGCGAAGTTTCTTGCCACAAGGTGCAAGGCACATTAAGCCAGAGAATGCTAGGCGTTTATTCACAAATACTATTCGGTCTAAGCCGAAATTCTATGTTAAAAAGAATAATTCCAGTAATCGCGAAAGCCTCCAACAGTATACAATAAGAAATTTGTTTGATGATAATTTCTGAATGTATATTTTAGGCCAATGGAGGACACTTTGGAGAAAGTTTATTTTTTCCTTTCCTTTGGTCTGCTAATACTCCGTACCATTTGTGTGTCGCTTTACGGTGCTTGGATTTATGACAAAAGTAAGGAGCCCCTGGGTATACTAAACTCAGTTCCTTCTGAAATGTATAATATAGAAGTAAGTATGAAAACAAAATAAACCCTGTAATCGCTGCAATTATGAAACTTTTCGATTAAACGGTTTATCGAGCAGATTTTTTTTTAATTTTGTGAATCTGCCCTTTTGTAGGTATATATAATAAGCAGTGCCCTGGACTGTATACGGAGATCCATAAAGTAATTCAAAGTTAAGCTTTAGTCTAAGACTCAGCACCAATTTGCCCGCTTTTGCAAACAGGCAAAAAGATATGATAATTACTTTTATCTACTCCAATGGGATAAGTAACGCATTACGTCACTCATTTGACACTATTTCAGTTACGTAATGAAGCTCATTACACCACTCAGTTATGTAATGGTTTCATTACGCAACTGAGTTGTGTAATGTGTCAGGTCATTTTGGCACCCAACTGTAATTTAATTAGCCACTTAGGCTTTAGGGCAGCATGCCCGTATGTTAAACCCTTTTAGTTACTTATTTGGCTTCATCGCATAATTTCATAATAATGATTTTGGACATATTTGGCCTCCAAGCGCAGTATTTCTCGTCATCTGGGGCACCCCTTTGTTGGTGCTTTGATAGCCGTGTGTTCACGCTCGCAAGATTTTCGAACCTTCTAGAAATTACGCTGCTTGTGCGACAAGGAGGGGTAGTGCCCATTCTCGCGCCAAAAGTCGCGTGTCTAGGAAATTCTGTGTTAGGATTGGCTGGAGCGTTTTTCCCATGAAGCTCAGGGGCACCGGACTCACGCGATTATCGCGGCAGTCGGCAGGGGCTCGCTAAACAGTCTACACGTGTGAAACAGTTGGTGCTCTCGGTGCAACAAGTCGTCGCAGGAACACAGCAACATGCCGATTTATTAGCTTAATAACCGCAGTTCTTTGAGTAAGCGTGCGGGATAATAATCGCTGTGTCCATTTATTGCAAAGGCGATGTCCTCAAGTTCTGCATAACCTAGGTAGATCGTCGCAGACTTCTCCCGACAAGAGGACTCGTGAGTAAGCCAGCCATTTTCGCCTTCCGCATCGTTTGAGCTTCGCCGCAATGCCAAGTCCCGCATACCATTTGCTGCCAGGGAAGTTTCCCCCTCTGCAAGATGGCCGAGCTAGCCAGGTAACTCTTGAAAAATAACATTTGTGCATACTGACGCTTGCTTTGATCAACTAATTTTGTGAGTAACGCTTCTCGCATACAAATTGCTGCAATGTGACGCCAGAGCGTGGTACACTCCTTGTAAAAATAGCATTTGTGCGTACTGACGCTTGCTTTGTTCAACTAATTTCGTGAGTACCGCTTCTCGCATACAAATTGCTGCAATGCGGTGCCAATCATAATCGCACGTTGTGGGCGGAACACTTTGTGTGATAGAGTGCAGTGAAAGTACACTCTGCTGAAAAATCCAGTGGTGTGCGTCAGTTCGCGCGCCGTTAGCCCACTTAATCGACAGCGCCGTCAGCGCCTAAATTTAAGATTAACTATCGTTGGTTTGTGCCGCCAGGCAAATTTTATCACGACCTAGTACAGGGTGTTCAGAGGTTTCGGGCCCGAATTCAGGTTTTGTTTGCACGCGTAACGGCGACCGGCCGTTGGGTTTAAGCCCACGTTTACCCATTACACCTGGCCTGGATGAGGTACCCGACTCGACGGTACGCAAACCCCTTAGGCATTAAGCGCTTTTCCCCAGCTGGGCTTAACCATTAAGTTCCTTTTAAAAACCATGATGTTTTGTAACCTGTGTATATATGTATGTATTTAGATCACCCCCAGGGATCCAATAGACGTATTAATATTATCGCCGTTTTGTTTCTTCTTGACACTATTGTGTTGGTGTATACATATTACAGGGCGACTGTGTCGCTGTGCCACTACAGCTGTGAGGCGAGGACCAGACGCGGAGGGTAGGCCTTCTAGGTAGGTGGTTGCGGCTGGCATTGTAAGGCGATTTTCTCGAAATAGTAATTCGCGCATTTTCTCGAAATAGTAATTCGCGCATTTTCTAGAAATAGTAATTCGCGTATTTTCTCGAAATAGTAATTCGCGCATTTTCTCGAAATAGTAATTCGCGTATTTTCTCGAAATAGTTATTCGCGTATTTTCTCAAAATAGTAATTCGCGCATTTTCTCGAAATAGTTATTCGCGTATTTTCTCGACATAGTTATTCGCGTATTTTCTCGAAATAGTTATTCGCGGATTTCCTCGAAATAGCTATTCAGGTGCTACCCGAAGTAGTACTTGATTGTAACCCCGCTCCGTTCCGCCGTCCAGTTCCGGCAGAACGTGGAGATTCCGAGTCAGAGCTGGTGGCGCCCATTCTTTGATAACCATCAACACGTATTAAGTGACGTTCGCCCTGTGGCGTGTCGGTGTTAACCCCGCCCATCTTCCTGAGCGCATTTCAGCTGGGGCCTTTAGCCTGTTTTATCGATCTTCCAGGGTGAGCGTACTGCATTTCCCGGATTCGTCTAGCGATCGGTGCCTGCCCATCGGCAGGCGTCGTAAGAACCGTTTGATACCGTAACAGGCTTATTTTGGCACCATCTAACGTGGGGCTTTGGCTATTTGGTTTTGTCGTTAAGCCACCCGTTGTGCCTTTATTTTGGCGACCAACGTCTGGGGCCATGTATGTTTGTTTTTCTTATTAAGTTACCCGTTGTCTGCCTTATCTTGGCTGTCCAACGCGAGCCTTTTTGGTTGCGTGACAACGCCCGACCTCATTTTTGAGGTTTTCTTTTTTTGCTCTCGTAGCTTGGTTTGTGGGTCTCTTTGAAGACCACCCCTTGAGAGTCTCGTTAAGTTATCTACCATCTCTTTGGCTATCTTTCTCCCGTCTTGCCGTCTACGATTTGTTTCGGATATATGATTTAAGTAGCTTATCGGACGCGAACGCCAACGTCGAAGCTAACGCTTACTATCGCGTACAATCGTATCGCATTCAAAGCAACCCCTGTTTCGAAATGGAATGTACAATTTTTCGGTGACCCTAAAGGTCTATCAGTCAACGCTTTCATTGAGCGTGTTAACGAACTCCGAGTGGCCAGAAACCTTACCGAAGACGAATTATTCATGCAGGCCATCGATCTGTTTTCGGGCAACGCATTACTATGGTACCGCGCTAATAGAGCGACCCCTAACACTTGGCAACAGTTAGTCAACTTGTTACGCTTAGAGTTCCAGCCTACCAACTACGATGAACGTTTGTTGGACGAAATTAAACGTCGTACGCAAGGCCCTACGGAAACTATGGGCATCTATATCGCGATCATGCGCACAATGTTTTCGCGGTTGACGGAAGCACTATCCGAGGAGAGGCAATTGCACATTTTACTGCATAATATTGCACCACTATATCAAACCCAATTAGGGTTGACAGAAGTCCGGTCGATCAGCGAGTTAGCGCAATACGGTCGTAAGATTGAAGAACGGCAATACGCTATCGAAACTTACGTGCCGCCATCTAGGAAGAAGTCTGACCTGGAAACAGACTTAGCATATGTTAAAGTCGCGCCTGTTGCGAAAACGTACCCAGTCAAGGTTGTAGAAGCACGTAGAGCTAATACTCCCGAGAGGAGGACCAGAGAACCGGCACCAACGTCAAGTATGCGGTGTTGGAATTGTAACGAGCCAGGCCATAGAGCCAGCAAGTGTTCGCTACCCCGCGACAAGAAATTTTGTTACCGTTGCAGCAGACCCGAAGTGACCGTGAATACTTGTCCTCGTTGTCGATCGAGAAATAGGGGACAGGGAAACGACCCCGCGAGACGCTGAACAGTCGAGCAGTGTCCTCGCGCGTGTTTAGTAATTCGACTAAATTTATGAAGGGACTTATCGATGAGCGCGAGGCTACATTTCAGAAAAACAAGATCATCCTAGACTACATATTGGAAAGGTCATCGGACGACCGTCGGCCACATGTGACAGTTGAAATTATGGGTTTCGAGTTGTTAGCGTTGTTGTACTCAGGAGCGAACCGAACGATTTTAGGAACTAAACGTTGGGACGTATTGCGCACAGTAGGCTTACGTGTAAATAAGAAACTGTGACCTATTTGCTCAGTGGCAAATGGCCAAACCGTGACAAGTTTAGGTACTATTTACTTGCCTATTCGTTTGAATGACAAGGTCGTAACTAACGACGTGTTAATAGTTCTGGAGGTTCCGCACACCCTAATCTTAGGCATAGACTTTTGGAAGTCCGTGGGAATAGTCCCTGATGTGTTCCGAGCGAGTGGCAATTCTCAAAACCTAACTTAGCAACCATTGATACTGCTACCGGCAATCTACAGTCGAATTTCGACCTGAACTCAGACCAACAAGCCCAATTAGACAGCCTTGTTAACCGACATTTTACTACCGCTAAACCCGAACTCGGCTGCGCCAAGTACGTTAGACATAAGATCACTACTAATGCAGCACCGATTAAACAACGATACTACCCGGTCTCTCCCGCAATGCAGGCGCATATCGATGCTGAGTTGGATAGTATGCTCAAGTCAGGCGTCGTGGAACGATCCCGTTCAGCCTGGTCGAGCCCTATTTTGTTGGTTAAGAAAAAAGATGGAACCTATCGTTTTTGCGTTGACTTTCGCAAGTTAAACAGCGTCACCGAGAAGGACGCCTACCCGATACCTTACGTGTTGTCAATTTTGGACCGTTTACGCGATGCTTGGTTCATAACGTCGCTTGACATCAAGTCCGCGTACTGGCAGATTGAAATGGACGACCAATCCAAGGAACTAACAGCCTTTACAGTACCCGGTCGCGGGTTATTCCAGTTTAGTCGGATGCCCTTTGGGCTCCATAACGCGCCAGCGACTTGGCAACGTTTCGTCGACCATGTGTTGGGTCCCGAGTTGGAACCTTACGTTTTTGTTTACTTGGATGACGTGATTATTTGAACCCCGTCTTTTGAAAAACACGTCGAGATACTTGATGAAGTGCTGCAGCGGCTAAGTGACGCTGGTTTAACGTTGGGACGTGAAAAATGCTATTTTTGCCAACCGGAATTGCGGTACCTGGGCTACGTCGTTAAGGCCCAAGGACTCTTAGTCGATCCCGATAAAGTCTCAGCAATTCTCAACTTACCGCAACCTAAGAACGTTTCGGAGATACGTCGTGTAATTGGCGTGGCGTCGTGGTACCGGCGTTTTATACCGAATTTCTCAGCCATTATCGCCCCGCTAACGTCGCTATTGAAAAGGTTCCAGAAGTTTGAGTGGACCGAGTCGTGCGACACCGCCTTCGTCACTATTAAAAATTGCCTAGTTTCGGAAGCTATTTTGTCGTGTCACGATTTTTCTCTCCCGTTTGCCGTACAGGCAGACGCTTCAAATGTTGGTATCGGCGCTGTGTTGACTCAGATCATTGATGGCCAAGAACAGGTCATCTGTTACATTAGTCGGACTCTTACGAAACCCGAGCGTAATTATTCGGTTACGGAACGCGAATGTTTGGCCGTCCTTTGGGCCATAGAGAAGTTACGCCCTTATTTAGAAGGCACCTATTTCACAGTCATTACCGACTATCACTCACTTGTTTGGCTTAATAACCTTAAGGAACCCACCGGGAGACTTGCCCAATGGTCGGTCCGTATACAGCAATACGACTTTACGATCAAGCACCGTAAGGGAAAAGACCACGTCGTCCCGGACACGCTGTCACGTGCTATACCCGAAGTAGACGCAGTCTCGGTTGTCGAATCCGAAGGACCAGAGGAGGACGCTCCGACGCCACGTTATAGTCAAACTGACCGTTGGTATAGGCAAATGTACAGACGCGTTGTAGAGAAACCCTTCAAATACTCAGCGTGGAAACTGTCCCGAGGTAAATTGTTTAAGCATGTTAACGTAAAGTACCCCGAACTTGACGGTGACAATAGTTGGAAGGAGGTAATTCCGAAGCCTCAACGTGCCGAGATTCTTCGCAAAAACCATGATGAACCTACCGCAGGCCATTTGGGCATCTACAAAACTTACGGTCGGATTGCCCAACAATATTACTGGTCCAAACCTAAGGCGGATGTGACTCGCTACGTTACCCGCTGCGCGATGTGTTTAGCGCAGAAACCCGAACAGAAACGCCCGGCCGGCTTGATGTGTCGTCACCCCGATGCAGATAAACCGTGGTAAATGATATCTATCGACATCGTAGGGCCGCTGCCCCGTTCAAAGAAAGGCTACGTATATATTCTATCTGTGGCTGACTATTTTACCAAATTCACCCTTTTCTTCCCGTTGCGTACCGCCACTGCATCCGCGGTGACGCAGAAGGTTGAGAACGACGTTTTCTTGCTCTTCGAAGCCCCCCAGTACGTCTTGGTTGACAATGGCGTACAGTTTCGCAGCAGAGAGTTCCGACAACTCACCGATACATATAAATCACGAATTATCTTTAATGCACATTATCATGCGCATGCCAACCCAGTAAAACGCGTAAATCGAGTTTTGAAAACTATGCTAGCTTCGTATGTCAAGGACAACCACCGGGAATGGGATTAATATTTGTCGAAGGTTGCTTGCGCCGTGCGCACCGCAGTACACGAAGTCACCGGCATGACCCTTTATTTCGCTAATTTCGGTCGAGAGATACAGTTAGAGGGGACGCGTGCCGATAACCCCGAGGAGGTAGATGTTTCGGAACAAATATGGATAGAGAGTCGCAAAGACTTATTGCGACGGACCCCCGCGTTAAGGTCGGTATACGAAGACATTGTCAAACGACTCGACGCAGCATACAAAGCCTCAAAGGCTACCTACGACTTACGACGGCGTCCCGCCCAGTTTGCCGTTGGCGATACCGTTTGGCGCCGTAATTACGTACTTTCCGACGCGGCTAAGTATTTTAACGCCTCGAAATAGTAATTCGCGCATTTTCCCGAAATAGTAATTCGCGTATTTTCTCGACATAGTTATTCGCGTATTTTCTCGACATAGTTATTCGCGTATTTTCTCGAAATAGTTATTCGCGGATTTTCTCGAAATAGCTATTCAGGTGCTTCCCGAAGTAGTACTTGATTGTGACCCCGCCCCGTTCCGCCGTCCAGTTCCGGCAGAACGTGGAGATCCCGAGTCAGAGCTGGTGGCGCCCATTCTTTGATAACCATCAACACGTATTAAGTGACGTTCGCCCTGCGGCGTATCGGTGTTAACCCCGCCCATCTCCCTGAGGGCATTTCAGCTGGGGCCTTTAGCCTGTTTTATCGATCTTCCAGGGTAAGCGTACCACATTTCCCGGATTCGTCTAGCGATCGGTGCCTGCCCATCGGCAGGCGTCGTAAGAACCGTTTGATACAGTAACAAATGACTTCATTACGTAACTGAAATAGTGACAAATGAATGACATAATGACATTTGCCTACTAAAATATTTTTGCAAATGACAGATCTGACATTTCTCTTAATGCACTTTTCTCAATTTTAGGCAGTCGTAGATAAAATTTTGTACAATACATGTGTGATAATGCATCGTTAATATACCTGTGTGCTTACATAAATCGTGCTACGCACTCGTTGGTAACTTACACACACGTATATTAATGATGCTGTTATCCCACTTGTATAGTAAATAACTATTAAACACTTCAGTTGGCTAGCCAGTAACTGAATAAAATACGATTAATAACCAGTTCTGACTTTACAGATCGACTCTAATGCCATCCAATGATGGACCGCTTTATAAATAAATATTAGTTACACAGACCCGACTGCATGTGCTATCCCGGCACTGATAATAAGTTATTGGTCCGAGGTAAGTTAGATGCAATAAGATAACAAATGATGTTTTAAATTTCTAATAAGTGTTTGCATAAAACAAAATCTACTGCCATAAAAAGTACAGTACGGTTCATTTCAAATAAGCCACGACAAAAGTACGATATTTTGTGTTTTTACAATTTTTATGAACATAACATTGTATTTTCATAAATCAACAATATTTACACAGTGTGGAAGTACTTCATGTTCACACAAGACCTTCACAATTAAAAAATTTTAAAAAATCAGTACCTAGTTGACACATTGCGAACTGGATATAAAATAGTGCAACATAGTAACTATTAATACTTCAGCGGACTTCTTACGCTCCCACAAAATCTTCATAACGATTAGGTACCTACTTATACTAGCATTCAAATACCACATTTACACTACAATATTATAGAAAAAACTTGAAAATTAAAGTGCTACAACGTTGCTGTTAAAGAAAATACTGAAATAAAAATTATTTTCCAAGTTATAGCCACTATTCATAGGAGCGCATTTAAAATGAACTGTACTGTATATTCTCATATCTTGATTAGTATGTAAACTGTAAAAATGATCTTAAGTAAAAGCTAAATAACAACAAAATCAAGCTCCTCTAACTCCTTATCAATAGCAGCATGTATTCAGTTCACGACGTGTGTAACAGGTTTCGCAAAGAATGGTTTAACAAACAAATTCATAAATCATTGTGGCAACAACTTCATATCAGGTCAGTAGTAAATTTTCCAAGTTATTGCCACTGTTTATAGTGGTGCATTTAAAATGAACGGTACTGTATATTTTCATATCTTGATTAGCATGTAAACTATAAAAATTATCTTAAATAATAGCTAAATAATAACAAAATCAAACTCATCTTCGCAATTCTAACTTCTCATCAATAACAGCATGTATTCAGTTCATGATATGTGTGACAGGTTTCGCGAAGAATGGTTTAACAAACATATTCATAAATCATTGTAGCAATTAATTTCATATCAGGACCGTAGTAAATCATGCAGCATTTTTGGAGTTTTGACGGCTTTTTTAATGCATTCTGAAATAAGAAAGAAATATTAAATTTAACGTTTTGATACTGATACGTCTAAGTAATAATACTGCCCCTATAATTAAAACTGATTACTAGAAGTACAAACGATAAACATGCGCTAAATTAAACATAGAAGTGTGGAAATATACTAGCAGCAAAAGCTGTAATAGCTTAGTAAATTACCCTTTATAAGGAATAATTTGCAGGGTGAGCCACGTAGGAGCGAGCCCCGTAATCCGGTGAGCCCCAATAAAGGTTAATGCAAGTGAGCCGCGTACAAAGTTTTATGTCCTCTTGCTGAAAATTCTAAAATAGTTATTTATGTATTAAGGGCGTAAAAATTATCTTAAATAACAGCTAAATAATAACAAAATCAAACTCATTTTCGCAATTCTAACTTCTCATCAATAACAGCATGTATTCAGTTCATGATATGTGTGACAGGTTTCGCGAAGAATGGTTTAACAAACAGATTGATAAATCATTGTAGCAATTAATTTTATATCAGGACCGTAGTAAATGATGCAGCATTTTTGGAGTTTTGACGGCTTCTTTAATGCGTTCTAAAATAAGAACGAAATATTAAATTTAACGTTTTGATACTGATAAGTACGTCTAAGTAATAATACTGCGCATATAATTAAAACCTATTACTGGAAGTACAAACGATAAACATGCGCTAAATTAAACATAAAAGTGTGGAAATATACTAGCAGCAAAAGCTGTAATAGCTTAGTAAATTAGCCCTTATAAGGAATAATTTGCATAATCCGGTGAGCCTCAATAAAGGTTAATCGCAAGCTAGCCACGTAGAAAGTTTTATGTCATCTTGCTGAAAATTCTAAAAATTAATATTAATGATTAATAAAAGATGTGTTTATTAGAAAACAAGGTGCTTGTAAAGTCGCGATGGTAACATTTTACAGGCACCGTGCCTGTACAGACTCATTTACCGAGTCAGTTCACACAACAGTAAACGATCATTTAACAAGTCAAAAGGAAATAAATATTGTTTATTTCATACTATAATGTGAACTGTAACCAAGGAAACCAGCATACAAACAGACCAGATTGTTTTTATTCGATGACACCTAATTCGCATCAACATTAATCTAAAAACAAAAAATGCGACATAGTATGAAATCAAACGTTGTTATACATATAGTAACTTTTTTACAGTACTTCTTTGTCGAGTCGTTCACAAACATTGAACTCGTACTGTAAACATGTATTTACCGAATTGCTAGTGTAAACCACTATTACGATTTTATCTTCATAATATCGAGTTATTATAAAATTAGGGGTATACCTTAAATTCTTATATACGTAATTTTAACAAATCAAGCCAACAAAAATGTAAACGAAGTTGAGTTGCTTAAATAATGGGATGGCATTGTATCTGTGGAAAACAAAAGTGTTGTCATGGCAACTATTGACACAGATGTCAAAACAAAATGCTCAAAATTGAGAAAATATAATGTGATTGTAATCGATTTATATAGTATAGTCATTCTCGCTTCACACTTCTCTCCTTCAGAAATCATTAGTCCAATATTGTACTTAGTGCTCTTCTATGAATTTCAATTCTTCTCTCAGCTGTGCCAATATACCTTCTCCTTGTTTTCTTACAGTCAGCTGATTACCTAGTCAAGAGCTCTTTCCGTCTACTACAGCAACTGGATTATGCACCTATCATTAGTTCCTATTGCTATATATGATCAACCTTTTTGTATCTCTGTTGCGTATAATTGCATTTATTATCATTCTTTGAACGATTTTTCAGGCTACTGCCTTTAGGTCTTTGAGGTTTCTTTTAGTTATCACGAATATCTTAAGGCCGGAGAGCTTCTGCATCATATTTTTTTACTTCCCTCGTCTAAAAGACGAAGAAAGTATTGTAATCGCAAAAAAATCCTAGATAACAAAACCAAATTTTCTCAATTCCGTCTGTCTCTCTGCCTGTTGATGGTATAACTCAAAAACTATTTGTTGCAAGAAGACGATATTTTGCATGCAGATTATACTGGGTGATCAATAATGATTGTAGGGTTCGTAACTTCGCTATGGTTGTATTGTTATCAATAATGTATACCGGTACCCACGAGAATATGTTGTTTATCAAAAATTTCTTCCCCCGCGACCATATGCGCCCACATAAAAATTTTAGATCTGTCAATAATTGATAGACTGTCATTCCTGTTGCAATAAGTAGATTAATGAAATTATTTCTATAATTCTCATAAACTCAGTCTTTAGTAAGACTAAAACTGCATATCTGATTGCTTTATCTAGTAAGTAGATATTTTACAGAGCTTTGTTTTGAATAAGAAAATGTGAATAATTTTAGGTTACAATTTCTGACGAAAAATTTATATTGGAGGCTTATTTTTGGTCTGGGAAACGTGACCAAAATGGCGTCTGGCAGTATTCACAAGCTCCTTACTTCGCCAAACTCCAGCAGCAATTCGCAAACAATGAACGTTAGCTATGAAACTTTCACACATGTTCGTCGCATTATCAACCGATTTCGGGATACTGGCAGTGTCTCCAAGGGTAAATCTCCTGGCAAAAGGCCTGCGCCTAATGAAAAAGCCTTAGAAGATATTCAGGAGAGATAGGAACCAAGCCCCAATAAATATTTAAGGCGACTGTCTGCTGAAACTAGTAATGCGTATATGTTTTTATTACTAAATGCTGATTATTATTAAATGTAGGGCTTTCGTATGGAACATGCCAGATGGCTTGCCGAAAAAAAGCTGCATGTGCACCAATACAACGATGGAATATTTATCACAATATTTCCAGGATAGACTAATAAGCACAGGTCGATGGTCACAAATTGTATTTTTTTGCTAATTTTGTCTCATCTTTGTTGTTATATTGTGTGTTTTTAATATAAGAAACGTTCTTGTCTTTATGTGATTTCAATTTTATAATTAAAACTGGTTATATGTTATTTTAGTTCTTCTTGTATGCTTGTTCAATTTTATTAACTTTTTGTGTAACAAAACGTGCACTATGTATAATTTAAAACGTTGCAATAATATATTTATTTTTAATATACCACCAGCTTTTAAATTTCTCGCCCAATCTGAAATACCCGCCTGTACGCCACTGGAAATAGTTGGGATCACTGCATGTGCTAAGTGGACAATAGCTTTATTTGAAGGAGGCGGCACATTCAATCATTGTTGATCACCCGGTATGTCTACCTAGGCATGAAACCGGGAAAATTTTGCACAAATATAAACAGGGTGAGCACTTTAAAAAAATATATTTAGTTTATTTTTGCATTAACTGAAAAATAGATAAAATTAATCATTTGCACAGGCTTGACACTTTACACTTGGCGAAAATGGGGTGCAACAGATAGAGGGTAATGTCGCAAAAAAGTCAAAAAGTTTCAACAATAAGACCGTTCTGTTAAATACAGCAGCGAATTGCAAAGCCGGGAGAGTTCGTTGATGGGCTGGTGTATTCAAATTCGCGTTTGCAGGCGACGTAGTTCGAATCCCACAGCCGGTAATGTTTTTTTATTTGAAATTGATGCATTATCAAATGTTTCCTTTTATTGTTTCAGTATTATTACGAACGTGAAAATATTTTACCCTAATTTTTGTTGATCGTTAAAATTGTTTAGTGTACAACATCCACTTACGTGCGAAGTTCTAAGTAATAAGCCCAAGTGGACACTTTTTCAAGTTATTTTCATAGGAAAAAACGGAAAACCGTCAAAGTATTTGATAGAAATGGTTAACTTTTCCAAGCTACTAGAATTCATTTATTTCATTAATCTTATCGTTGTATGTATAATACTATCCTCGTTCGTGGTAAATGTTCAATTTCCAGTAAGATTTTGTATAAAACCAAATCCACATTTGTGTTTTCCTAATTTTTATAGCAAATTAGAGACTAAATTCAGATAACATATTTTTGTCCACCCAAGGCCTTCACAGTGAAAAATTAATACAAAAACCTCAGTAGTTAAAACATTCGAAACAATCTGCAAATATACTAATGCTTTAGTATAAAAAAACGGTATTAATACGAGGAAACCTCCACTTGCTAGCACAAAAACTTCACAACGATGGCAAAAACTATCGTCATCCGCATACATCTTCTTCCTTCGTCGTGGGACAAGTAGGGGCCTTTGTACAGGTAGGTCGGTCCTTAATTAATTCTGGCAGTGAAATGGCCTAGTGAACACCTCATTCGTCACGAGTTGCGCGTTCACGTGGCCTCTCTGGGAGCACATTATTGTAGTTTCTGCGGTCCTGACCAGTAGGGAATGGGGAGGGCAGGTAGACCTAAGGTAACGCATCTGAAAAGACACGAGGTGCAGTTCAAGGGCTGTTTTAGGAGTCAATCACGACGAGGCTGGTTGAAGGAGATATTTTGGCTATCTTAATTAGGTACTGGTAATAGCAAGCCACGGATTCTACAAAAAGCTAGTCTAAGGATACATTTGGTGTAGCGTACTCAGGTACTAGTTTCGGGAATCCACAAATATGACAGGAGTGGTTTCGATGAGATGTATGTAGGTACTGGATCCAGCAAGCCACACAAATATGCTATGGGTTTCAACATGGAGTTTAGAAGACGTTCGGAAGTTCTACAAGGTTTCTCCAGGTGGGTCCATGAATTCAAGTGCACCTTGCGGTTTTTGATGGCTTCTTCGGGCAGATTGAGATCTCGAATTGCCTGCGATTTATCTTTCAGGGCAAGGCAAAGTCTGCATTGGTGCGGCGTGCCTATTTTGCCTGCGAGGTACAAGCGGCGGCTTCTGGGCTCGAAGGGAGAGCATTCTCTGGCTGCAAGCGGCTTCGACTTAGCCCAGGAAATTAATCACAGCAGAAATATTATTATGAATTCCGAAAATAGTGCAATCATAGTTCCCATGGGCGAAGTCCGCGGGTTACAAATATACCGAGAGAAGAATTGCGTTCGCTCCTGCTGTGTATACAATATTTTTCCTCGTCTACAAGACGAAAAGAGTATTGCAATCATGAAAAATTACCTTCCGTGATTTTCTCAGATCTTTACGTTTTAGAATCCCTAGATAACGATAAACATGTTTTCGTAATTTCGTCAGCTCATCTGTTTGGCTATCCGTCTGTTAGCGATATACCTCAAAAACTCTTTGTTGGAGGAAGTCAATATTTTGCATGCGGATTACATGGCTTGACTTGGCTTTAAACCAAATTTAATTCGTTCAAATATATACAGCATAAGCACATTAAAAAAATTGCACATAGGTCAGGCTGTACCCTTGACGAAAATGGGACCTAACAGATACAGGTTAAATATTGTAAAAGAGACTAAACTTGGTAACGCTAATAAGTGTTTCGTATATAATCCATCCGCTGGCGCAGATGCAAGGCGGTCCTTTGTGGTTGAATGGGACTAGGAGGCGGTTTGTGCCCGGGCTGTACATGTTCGCTTAATTTGGTACATAAATTCATGCCAACACAGTAAGTTTACTTTTCGCAAATGAATTGCTATGCCAATAAAAAATTGAATCCAGAATGAAGGTAACGAGCTTCGCGTGCCGTAAAACAGGTGCAAGGTAATCTCTCTTGTGTACATGTAGCTATATAATAGGTACTCAGAAACGTTACGAGTGTTCGTTTACCCGTTATCCTGAATGTACGGTTATATTATTCTGGTATCTCACGATTGGTAGCATATTTACAGGGCACGAGGCGTTGTTCAGTTGTTTTTGCGAAAAACATTTGAACAAACACATTTACTATTCATTGCAGCAATTAATGCGTTATCAGATCCATACTAAATTCTCACTCAGTACAAGAGTCCTGGCGGCTTCTTTAATTCGTCCTGGAAAAGCGTGGGCGATAAAATTTAATGTTTCGATACTGATAAGTGGACGCCAATATGAGCTAATGGCAACCGTATATCAATAAAAATGACAGCCGCGCTGTAAGCACATACGGGGTAAACAAGAGCATTAGATTGAATGTCGAAGTTTAATGCTCACATGTCCTGCAGTAGGATTTAAATATTGTTTACGATTTTATCTATATCGTTATATTTTCAAGAAATGAATAGCTGTTGGGGGGGAAGCAAGTAATATGCTGTTGTAATAACTCGTCCGATCAACAGATAAAAACGAAAGCACCGTTCGATTATGTAATAGCTTTTCGAGTGTTTTATGTGAAAAAGTTTTAGTGCATTCGAGCAGTAAGTGGACGCTCAAATGAAATTTTCCATCAACCTTGCTGATTCGAGGAGCCCCGCGGCAATGAAAGTTTCTCAAAAAGTGTTCACCGTATTATATCGCAAAGATGAACCTGCCGCTGCTCTTATACCCAACAGAAACTTACATAAGTCACTAAAATGGGTAATCGTCCTAGCACAGTGCTTCGGCCAAATCCCGGTCACGGGCATCGGTAAGCCAGATTCGCGCTCCCTGAGGTTTACTTGGAGATCCTGGAGATGCTTTTACAGTATTTTGACATGCATAGGTGCCCTTCTGCTTACATCGACTTACTTAATTGAAGCAATGGCTTCGGGCATAGATATTTTTGTATCTAGTAAGTAGTTATCGAACTTCGAGCTGAGAATGATAATGTTCTATCTGCGCTATTTATGAAATTGGGATATTGGAAACTAAGACCCTCTTTTTACTGATTTTAAGGCATTTATGTAGTTACAACAATATAATTAGAAGCATGAGCAATGCATGTACGTGTATTACTATAAATTAAAGTATTATACATTTGCACATCGAGAAACAAAGAAAAATTCAAAAATTGTGATTTGGATAGACGAAGTTACAGCAATTTTGAGTTTTGAAATAGCAAATGTGCATGATCATAGTTAGAACATTATAATTTTCAGCTCTCGAATTGTTAAAACCGTGACGAGTTTTCAAATATATATGCAGAAAATATACAGGATGTTAAGACAGTAGACGTGTTACTTCTGGAGGAGATTCGGCCTAAAATTCCACAGGTATTGTGGTATTAAGACTTAGAACTGCTGTATGTAAGGTAGAATTGAAAATATTAAAGCATTCTATCAGTTTGGTTGCTATCTCAACTTTCCGTAGTTTTACACATCTGCATTGAAGTCTTAAAAGTGTCCTTTACGCAGCTACAGTGGTGTTTAATATTTTTTCTTTGAGTTTCAAAATGCTTATTTAAGAAAGCATCAATTTGGCACCTTTTCGACTTAAGCGTTTCGATAGCATTTTTCGTGATGAGTCACCACTATAAGTAACACCTTATACTTACTAAATATTCTGTAAACATACGATCTGAATTGTTGTTACAATTGAAAATGTTTAACAATCTTTAATAATTACAATTTTAAACATGAGACTTTTGTTAACCATAAACAAAAATTTCAAACGTATTCAAAATGTATAAAATTTGTAAATATTAAAACTGATTTAGTTAATGTTGTTCTGAAAAAAAAGATGTTTCTGAAGATTCATGTTCAGATCGTTATTTATCTTGTACAGGGTAGTTCATAAACAAACCGACAAACTTCTAGGATGTGTTCTTGTGACTTTCTTCTTTTTCTTGAGCCCTTCTTGAGATCGATTTCTGGATATAGGCCTATTCCAACGATTTCGATTTTTATTCTGATCCAAGTAAATCTTTTGCCTTATACGGTCTCCATTTATTATTTCCATCTATTTGTGCTACTTCTAGTTATATGCCCCATAACTATTTTAATTGTGCTATTTTTCCCCACTTTGGTGATTTTTCCAATTCTGTTATTCCATACTATTATTTCCGATAATATTTAACATTGCTCTTTCCACCCTTCTTTGTGTTATTTTAATTATTTCGATGTTCTTCTTTACTATTTGCTATGTTTCTGACGCATACCTTAGTGCCGGCAGAAATCAATGGGCAAACAATCTTGTTTTTAAACGTTGACATACTTTGTTATTTTTGATGCAGAAAGATAACTTTCCGAAGACTACCCATCCAGTTCTTACCTTTCTCCTTATTTCCTAATTTTTCCTACTTCTTTATAACTCGAATCTTTGTCCCAGATATACATATTTTGCTGTCCTTGCAATTTGCTTTCTGGCTTTCCTAATATATATTTCTCATTAGTAATCATTTCTTGTGTTTTTTTAATATTTCAAGCAAGGAAACCAATGTCATTTTAGCGTAGATTTTCTCGCCCAGTCTATTTTTAACACATCTGCAAGTACTAAAAAGGTTTAAAGAAAGAGTGTCTCCCTTTATTACTCCTCTTTTGATTGGGACAGAGCTGGTTATGTCATGTAGGATGCGGGTTGCTGTAGTTTTGTTATTCTTCTGTTTTGAGTGCTATATATCAAAGGCTTTCGATATTCTATAAATGCAAGATGTAATAGGAATCCATATTCCTTTGATTTTTACTTCCCTCGTATAAAAGAAGAAGGAAGTATTGTAATCTCGAAAATCACCTTCGGAGATTTCTTCAGATCTTCACGTTTCAGGGTGCTTAGATGATGAAAAACAGGTTGTCTCAATTCCGTCTGTCTGCCTGTCCGTCTATCTGTTAGCGGTATAACCCAAAAAGTATTTGTTAGAAGAAGACAATATTTTGCACAGGTACACATTATATATCTACCTGGTATGAAACCGAGAACAATTCAGACAAATATGTGCAGGCTGAGCATCTTAAAAAATAAAATTTTGTTTATTTTTGCTTTTCCTTAGAAATAGATAAAAGTAGTAATTTTACATAGCGCAGACTTCATTCTTGTCAAAAATGGGACTCAACAGATACAGGATAAATGTTGTATGAGACAACAAGGAGCAACGAATAAGTGCGTTATGTTAAATATAGCTGCATCGAAGGAATTCGAAGCGCCCCGGTGGCTCAGGCAGCGAATTCCTACTTACCAGTGAACTACCGCCAAACAATGATTCGAATGCTCCGGCTCGTTCGCAGGCGATGAATTTCGAGTCCCATCACTGGTAATACGTATTTATATTTTTGCTTTAACTGAGATACAGATAAAAGTAACAATTTGCACATAGTTCAGGCTTTGCCCTTTGAAGAAAATTTATCCCAACTGATACAGCGTAAATGCTGTAAAGCAGAAAAAGGTGTCAACGAAAAATGGGTTCTATTTAAAGCAGCCGGGACGCACGGACTCAAGAAATGCTCCGTAGCGCATGTAGGAATAGCCCATTCCCTTGCAATATCCCGCTAGACGTTAGAATCGCATTCGCAGCCGCCTTCTCTTGAAAGTCGACTACCGGTAATGTATTTTTATTTGAAAATGTATGTAATTTATCAGAAACGTGAAGTTATTTTTACCTCTACTTTAATTTGATTTTTATTATTATTTCTTACCACAACGTCCACTTACCAGGGAAGTTTTGGGTAAAGCCCTTTACAGATTTTTTAATAAATATTTTCTTTCTTCTAACTCTTGCTCTTGGGGCTGGTATCAATCGAATTTTCGTGACAGTTTGTTAGCGATTATTTTTGTTAATATACAAGATTTGTATTTTTACCATTTTTGTGTAGCAGCACAGCATTAGTGTTTTTTCAAGCTTAATGTATTTTTGTTGATTTTGAGCATATTTCTGATTCTTGATATTCGATTATCACATCTATTAATATATTGTCTTCTCCAGCAGGTTTATTTGATTTCATATCGTTTGAAATATCCTATATTTTTTCCCACAGTTATATCAAGTTATTTCTATGACTACACATTCTGTATTCTCGTTTTGTGTAGAGTCGTTTTCGCTTTTCTCTATACCTTATTTTTTATGCCGCGGAAAAGTTATGCGCTCCATTTTTCAATTTTATTAATGAACTAAGTAATATTTTTTTAAATTAAATTTTAGGAATTAGGATCCTAACGTAGGTTGAGCTTGATAGTGGCAACTTTTCATTTACTTTTCATACTTTATAACTGTATAAGATAAGAAACGTTTTCAAGCGAATATAAGTGTCGGAAATAGTCATACAACATAACTTTCTTTTGTTTTCTTACTTTATAATTAACATTAAACAAATATATGACATTCCTGACTCTATGACAAATATTTTTCCAATGCCCTCGTGGTCGTGGCAAATTGTTGAGTCAAGGTTTCATTGGAAACAGTATTTTGAGTTGCATAACTTTGTCCGCGACATTAAAAAATAAGGTTTTGTATTTTGGATTCATATAATTCTGTGTTAGTCTTCCACAATTTTTAGAATTTCTTCCCTATCGCTGGTAATAACTCAATCTCTTCATATTTTTGTGTGATGCATTTTATTCCTTTATCTTATCACCTGATTAATTTTTTTCTTTCTGATTTCCATATTGAATTTCTTGCATTCTTCAGTTGTTCTTTAGCTTTAGTTCCCAACGGTCTTCACTGTTTCATCGTTGTCTTAATTATATCCCTGATATCAGTTTTATGGCGTTTTCGTGGTTTTACCTTTTTAACTTCTTCTACTGGTCTAGTTGTTGCTGTTTCAAAATCATCATCTTCTTCTTTCACCTTTTGATTTCTATTTTCTACATCAGAAAACTAATCTCTTACTACTTATTTCTTTATCGATTTCACGATGTGCTCTATGTTTTCCGTCACTTATGGGTTTATGGTCACTGCCGATATTAAATTGATTTAAGGCAGTAGCGTCCTCTATTGTGTGTTTTTTATTTTTTAGCATGTCATATTTTTCTTGTTTTAGACCTCCTGATGGAGATATTCAAGTACCTGGGGTAATATTGTTATATTATGCGAATCGACCACCGTCAGCTCGTAGTATCATAATTACAATTGTTGCTACACTTGAACTAATTTCAGTAGTCCACTTTGATTTTGCGTTGCTGTCAGTATTTTAATTTAATTTTCTTTATTAAAGCGCCATCTCTTGACCGCCGCGCCGCAAGAAAAGTGACCGGGGTTTTCCTAGCCGCTCTGTAGAGTTTGAGATATCCGTTATATTTAAATTTCAATTAAGAAGCAATTGACAATAAAACGTGACGCTTGGAGGGTATCTTGGCGAGTTTGTATAGAATACAGCAAGGATATAATTGGGATTGGGTAGGATATAGGTTGGAACCTAGTTTTCTCGTCTTTAGAGGTGGGTTATACCAGAGGCTCATATGGGCAGCGTCGCTACTCCTGAAATTGATCTGGCCTTCACCGGGATCGTGAAGGAATTTTTACCCAATACTCAAATATTCTGGAGATCGTGTCAAGTAAAAAACTCACATTTATTATCCAATTTATGTTCTATTATCAGCATCATGAGATATTTAAGTCTTTCCTAGTTCTTTTCCAATGTTTGCACATATCACACAAAATGTCAGGTTTTAGAAGGAGAGTACTACAGGTGAGTAGAAAAGCTATCTCGAAATCTCATCATGCTAAATCAGTCTTCCTCGAGAATTATGGAAAAGCGAAAAATTCAGTTAGTATCAGAAACGTAAGCTTTTTCTATTAGCAACTATATGCACACTGTGCTAAAACCAATAAAAAGCCATCAAGTCAAACTCCTTCTGGGAGACTTTAATTACGAAGTGGGTACAGAAAATGTAATGGGTGCAATACTCTAATAAACTTCGCCCAAGAGTATACAGTCTTAATAACCATCACCTGGTTTAATCTTGATAATAAAATGTTGTACACATGGTCAACGCCATCAGATGGATAATAAAAAAGTAATAAAGGAAATAGATATTGGGTTGGTTAAAAAAAACATAAATTAGGATATCAACAGACACGATTCAGAAGAATCGATAAAGATAGAAAAATGTATTATGGAACAATATAATAAAATGGAGAAGCTACAACTCGCATATGATAAATTTAATGTTGACATCATTTTAAATAACTAACCCGAGAGCTGATTGTTGATTTGCAAGAGGGAATAGACAAGATGCATCGGAGAATTGTTTAATGATAATAGAGATGCAGCCATTATGGCGAGTGTATCATATCCCACAGGACTTACATCGCCTGTCAATTCCTGGCTCATTTCTTGGTTAACTCCACGTTTTGATGATAATTTTGGCCTGCCTCATTTCCTATTCCCTATTGGTTGCCATTACAACGATTTCAAAGCCCTCCTACTTTCTGACAGCCTTCTAATGGGTCCATAGCACATTAGATTCTCAGCTTCCATTATTCCATTGATGTGTCTGTTCGTGCCCCAGTTCTGAACTCTGATATTCTAACAACTCTAATTTTGAAGTACTGTATTTGGTCGTCAGTAATCAATTTCAATTGTCTTGAGTGTTGCTACACTTTTTTCTATTATTCCTAGATATTTACAGTTTATATAGCATTACCCTCTCTATATATGGGTATATTTTCACTATGTGTTGGTGGTATTTTAGCCTCAGTTAAGCCAATGTAATCCTAGATTGGTTATTTTTCTTTTGTGACTCTGTTGTTGAGCTGTATCCTATTCTGCCATTTTTTTAAAATGTGATTATATTCTGTAATAGACATTCTAAGGCATATTTTACTGACGTTTTCCTCCATTTTCGCATTTTATTCACTCATTCTTTTGCTAAATAGGTACTAAGTTTGATTAATAATATTTTTCAGTATCAATATGTTACCCTTGATTGGCTATTGCTAATTCGATACGAAACCTAGTTGACCAATAATGTAGATAAACCCATTCAAGAAGTTTGTCTATTTCTTCGCCGAATATCTAGAATAACACTTTCAAATTAAATTAATAATCTTACAATAAGTGTTAATGGATTCTAGGTTCAATAGCATTTCACCTTACCACTACGATGGTATCAATTTTATTCATAAAACTCGCAATGGAATGGCCTCAGCTGATGCGCAGGTGGGGATCTGTTGAAATAGTAATGAGAACCTATGGCTGGCCGCCACATCTGCACACGAGAATTGCCCTCCTCACCACCGTGGTGATGTCCATAGCTGCGAGTAAGTTGCTTCTTGCTGAATACTTGTAAGTTGTTCTTCTCGATCATTTCAGTTGAGTATCTAATGGTTAAACTGCATAAAATTTCGCTCTCGGTAAAATATAGATGTGAATATCAAGATCTGATAGAATACTACTTCACAATTCATCTATATCCTCACATTTTCTCCACCATAGGTTACTCGATTTGGTTGGGGATTGTGCTGCAGGTAGGTTTTGGTAGCTGCTGTGTTCAAAAACTATTTTTTTAAATTTCAAGGTATTAAACATTCTGATGACATTCGCATGGACTTTTAATGATGTTTTTATCATGGTAATGAGTACCGCTTTGGCAATGAGATTTCGACAAGTAACCGCCCGATTGCGAGTCCTCAAGAAGAATTGCAAAGTAATGCATTTTAGTGTTTCAATCTTAAACCAACAATTTATTTTAAATAACTGTAGAACGATAACGTAGGGGTATGGAGAGAATCCCGAGAAGATTATAACAGACTTAGTCAACTAACCAGAAGTTTAGATAGCTCACTGTCGTATATCGTATTGACTTCCTTTGCTAGCAATCTGTTCTTCATACTTACGCAACTGTTTAACAGTTTACGGTGAGTACGCTTGAAGCCCAATTATTTGTAGCAAGATATCTCAATAAAAAATCTTTGGCTTTGGAATATATTAATTTTTCACGAAAATTCCATACCATGTTTTATATTAACTTCATTAATGAAGAAAAAATCAAGCATAGTAATAGCAGACCAATTAATCTTAACGCATAAAGGTTTTGATAAATATAAGAGCATCCACTATTTGATGATTACTTTAGGCCATTAAAATGTGTTTAATGTGGTGTTTAATGTGTACTCTTCAAAATGGTATATTCTCCTTCAATAACTTTGTTCAACAATATTTTGCAACAAAATCTAATTAAATTTAAATTGAGTTGTGTAACGTTTTGATTGGATAAGACTACTATTAATTTGGTACACACAAATTTTTGGTAAAGTGTAACATTAGCAAAATGCCCGACATCAAGCCGCAACTTTTAGTATACCAAATAATGCCGGAGAAAAATCATGAGAATTAATATAATATAATAATAAATTCACATAATTGTATGAGCAATATTAATAATAATCTAACAGATAAGGACGCCAGGTTCAACGACTTATCGTATCATGCTCGCAACTTCGATGACTGCGACCAAAACGTGCTGAAAGGAAATAACGAGTATTCAAAATAAAAACAATAACGGTTTATTTCAAATATTAGCGAGGCGTTGATTCTCTATGATTACAATAAAGTACAGGAAGACATTAATAGGACAATATTACGTTCGTAAACGCGAAACAAACACGAAATATTAAATTATAGATATTTAATAAAATAGATTAGATAAGAGGGTGCGGTACTGATTGAACGAAGTAGGATAAACTAAGAATTAACTTGACTCGCAGATATGGTCGTCGAAAAGGCAACGCTTTCAAACAAAAAACAACGAATATTTGTAACACATGTGACTGTCTATAATTAGGTTAAACCGTTTACTATTTCTGTTGCAAATAAAAAATAGTATGAGATCGAAAAGCTCACACCTTAGAATGGACAACGGTAGTTGATGAGAAGTCATCCACTAAGGCTGATATAGATATACGGTTCAATCACAAAGCGGCTGATGGTCGCTTCCCCTAAAACAATTAATACTTTAGATCCATATCGAGTAATTTCTCTAACGGGTGCATTTCGGCAAACCAGGAATTTCCTTTGGAATCGCAAGGTGCGTTGCTGGGTAACCAAAAATCAGAGTATTAAAAAATTTCAATCTTGGTGGCTACAGAGAGTTGGAAACATACCAACTAAATGACGAAACGAACCTAGGATGAGAAGTGATAAAGAAATTGGACGAAGGAGAATGAAATCAACAGGATAAAAAAGGCTGAAAACAAGATAAGTGTTTGTCCGCATGCGAATAGATAGCCCTAACAATAAAAGATAAGGTAAAACTATATAGGAAAATATGAAACGTGAGACAATGATAACAAATAAAAAATATAAACGCACTCAACCGTGGTAAAGAGAATACGCGCAAATAAAAAGACAACAGATTTGGACATGCTTCCGGTAGATACGGGTAAGAAGTAGAAAATTCTAAAACCATAATATTAAATGTACTTATTGATTATTTTGTAAGACAACAAAGACTATAAATCAAGTGTGTGAATTTACTAAGGAAACAAAACTTTTAGTATAAATGTGTAAATACTTTTTTGTAATACCTACTTGTTAAATATTTCTTTAAGGACTGTTTACTACTGCGTAAGCAACCTCTTTACGGCCCGGCCGTAAAAAGTGTCCGTAAAAACCACGGCCTGCTAAATTGTGTGCCAAACGTCAAAGTGACGTTTGTCACACAAATCCAGCAGCAAGCAATCCTTCAACTCTACATAGAAGAAGGCGCAAAAGACTGCTATAATTCCTGAACATACGCTAAAATAACTTCTTCATTCAGAATCTTAACGTCTTTAGGAATATCTTCATCATTTTCTACAGATGTCATAAGTTACGAGATGGTTACAACTTAAAACTGCTTACAACCATACACGAAATTGGAAATAACTGACATTTATAAACAACAGTTGCAACGTTCTACGCACTCTCAATCATTCTAAAACGTCATTACTCAAACCTAGCATGTTGATGAAAATAAATTAGAAAAATATAGATATGACCGAATTGTATGTAGGTATTACAAAAACTATTGTACAATACACGTCCGTTAGGGCCTTTACTGCCTCGCCAGTATTATTCGACTCGCTCTTTGAGCTCGTCTCACAAATTCTCTGGCTCGGCAGTAAAGGCTATCCTAACGGACTTCTACTGTAAAATACTATTTTACAGGTTTAATTCTCAGAATTATTTACAATCTGTTATATTACCATAACATTCAGTAAATTATTTATTACATGCAGATTATAACATGAGGAAAATATGCTCTTTAGTATTATTTCTTCGTATTGGTACAAACAAATTCTTTGATAAACTAGACTTAAGCTAAAACTATAACTAAACTTAGTTAAACCTGCTACCTAGGTCTAAGGGATCGTATCTTTTAAGTCTTTTAATATACTGCCTACCTGTATTTTTAAGGTGTCATATAACCTTGTAATTGGTACACCTAAACCAATTTAAAAAAAACTTAAATAATTTTAGAGACCTTCAATGGGAGAAAATACTAGTTGGGCAGTTAAAAATGTTTTATACTGAAATATTGACAAAAACAACAGACAAAAAAGCCCCAAAATAGTACTGGAGTTATGTAATCGCTGTAGTTATAATATAATATGTGTGTTTCTTCATATCACATTATTATAAAGACAGCAATTAATTCAGCTTCTTGGATTTTTGGAACGGCGAACCAATGTTTGATTAGACATGAAGTACTTCTTATCGAACCAATGTTCATAATTTTATCAGCAAGCACACATTTAATTCTGTTCATAAGAAGATGCGATACATCACATAATCTGCACATTGCTGCAGCACCAAAGCTTTATTATAATATTTATATTTTAAGAATGCTATTTTTATTATATGTAAAATCCAATAAAGTAACAGAAAACATTGCGTACAGTTTTACAAAACTGTTAAGTTGTGGTATAAACGATATTACTTAAGAAACACAGTTTTTCTTAATTCCTTGTATTTTATAGTCAATGTAGTTTTATTCTCAATTACGAGTAACATTACTAAAGTATTGCTAGAAATAAATATACTCGTATAATAATGGAGATATTATTTAAGCAGTACCAGCTATATTAAGGTTAGGAACTATAATAAATTCTAATCGGCCAGAAAAATTGTTTGTGATTATAATGTAATTATTCATAAATATGTTTTAGCCCAATGAGAGATACTGTGGAGAAGATTTATTTCTTCTTTTCCTTTGGTTTTCTAATACTGCGCACCATTTGCGTATCCCTTTATGGTGCTTGGATCTATGACGAAAGCAAGGAGCCGATAGCTGTACTAAATTCGGTTTCTTCTGAAGTGTACAATATAGAGGCAAGTGTGGAGACGATTAACACTGCAAACCAGTGCTTAACTAAATTACTTATAGATTAAACGATTTATCGAGCAGATTAAATTCGACACAGTTGCCTTGACCGGCAAGAATTTCTTCTACGTCACTAGAGGACTAATTTTAAGCGTAAGTTGTTTATTTAAACTTGGCATGTATAAACGCAACCATGTTATTAGATGGCTGGTGCAGTTGTAACCTACGAACTGGTGTTAATACAATTTAATGAAAACTTGCTAAACGACGAAGAACTTCCGAGCAACCATACAGAAAATGTTTGCTAAAAGCTAAAGTACATGTGGGAAATGTTTATTATACTGCTTTCGTTAAGTACATATACGAAAAGTTACTATTTTGACTACTAGTAAATTTGTACATAAATAAGCCTATTTTTAGAGATAAGTACATTTTGTTTATTTACAGTTGTAACTGTTAATGAATAATAAGTCTCTCCAGTATTTTATGTGTTATTAATCATATACCGCATGTGATTGGGTATATTACTGGTGTGGTACTGTTTTCTTAATATGTACTATAATAAAAGTGTAAATAGGATTTATTCTTTGAATAAACTTAAATTGTTACACTGCAATACAGTATTAATCCGAACTTTTATTTTCAATATTACTTACCAGTCCCATGTTTTCAAATAATTACCAAAGGATTGCCTACCAAGTTTCCATCAAATTACTAAAGGTAAAATTTTATACGAGATATAGCAATGCAGAGGCATTTTCCCAATTGTCAAAGCTGCAATTTTTTTGTATGATGTGTAGCTATTTTCATGACGGCTATCAGCTTTGTTTTCTTATATAAAATATGTTCAATACTTTTAGCAGATTTCGAGGTAATTATTCACTATAGTTCCGAAGTGTAATGGTACTTTTATTCAGCCCTTACGTTGGGCACCGTAAACTGTAATGTGGCTTTTCTTGTGTTTTATACTATACTGTACTATGAATTTATATTGCCTTTGTATCCTAGTTAGCCCAGTCGTAGAAGCCCAAGACCCTCTTACCTCGCTCTTACCTCAATGCAGCTAAGGGAAATGTCAATATTGCTCTTTCCGGCTTGTTCGTGATCACCTATAATACTGTAAATATACATACAACCACTGCCAGAAATGAAAACCAAACAGTATTACATGAAAAGATATATAATCTGTAAAAGCAACACCTATGCATAGAAGTATACAAAAAGAATAAAAATGTTAATCGATAAAGGCTATGTGCGCTATTAATATGAGCACGAACCAGTCCACAAGCTTGATGCTTAAATCTAACTGCAGTGTTTAATTTCCTCACTCAAATATCCTGAATCCAACCCTGGCCCGAGTAGCTTGAAATCAGCTGACGCGATACGTTCACAGGATGATGTGACGCCTTGTTCTTACTCAACCGGTTGCCGCTGCTTTCTGGCGCATAATTTTCCCGTTGAAGTTATTGCGTCATTTGTTGCAATGTTTTCAGAATTCGCTAGAATGGTTATTTATAAGATTAACCTAACATTAACAAGATCGTTTGCTCCTTTGAAGCTTGCAGAGCTGCTTTTGGTGCTGCAGAATTATTGATCTCTCGGTGTGGGTTTCAAGATTGTTGTCTGCTCTCGAGACGGTATTTGGGCTCAAGAATTACGAGGTATCGGCTGCTCTTAATGCATGTCAACACAAAAACTTTCAATAGCACTTTTTAACACAAGTGTGCCTGTCCCCGCGTCGCTCTTCATTCACAAGTTGCTTTGTTCTATTAATAAATAAACGCACTTTATCAGCTGACTTGCACTATTCAAACGCGCAGAATAAGAGTTGTAAGTTTTAAAGACGCAATAGGTTATAATCTAATTACTACAGTGTAAGAAAGACAGTTTCTATGCCTGGCAGAATAATGGTTAAATGCCAAGGTAATTATTGTTTGCGAAGGTGACACGAACCTGCCCGTTACTAAAGCAACCCCGAAAGATTATAAAAGAGAATAATAAACTCCAAATTCAATCTGACAAGAGCTTCTTACCACAATTAACAAATTCAAAGTTGTTCTACTAATAATCAAAAGAACTGTGGTCTGGGCTGCTTTTAAATTGAAATAATACTCGTAACAGTGAGCGTGGCTCCAAAAGTCAAATTAATTGTACCTTGCAAGATACGAGAAATATGTAAATAACTGCTTTTGTCAATGTTTAAGTGCCATTGTGGTATTCTGAATATCTGTAATGGAGTGGAGACCCCGCCACAGAGAACCTTCAGGCAATGGGAAATGTCTACGAAGCTCAGCTCCGGGATTTCGACTTCAGATCATTTCGGTACATTTGGGATGCTTATTTAGCTGCACAACACGCGGAACTGCAATGTGCTTTACAAATAAAAAATAATACTAAAATTTTCAAGTAGCTCTATTAAGACATTCATAATATTACACTTGATGTTGGACAACCTAGAAGCTGTGACCGCAATACGGGTTTCTCATAGCATTCCTAGGAATTATTTCTGCACGTTATGAGTAAAACTATCCGACGGGCTTGGCCACTAAAGAATTCCACAGGGGAAGACATTGGTGATATACGGACTGAAGACGTTACTGCACTACGAACGGAGATACGCCGCAAAACTTATTTTACAAAGGCAACTACAGGTCCAGAAATTCTTAGATTCAAATTCGGTGGGCAATTTACCTCAGTTGCCGGACGGGTAGTAGGTGACTCCAGGCGACCTACCAACGCAGCTGATTAGAAAAGTATATCGAATGTACTAAACATTGAGTTTTGTAAATATAACCGGTCTAATTAAAATAAACAATACGTAACAAAATTTCGTTAAAATAAATTACATACAAATATAAAATAAAATGCATGTAGTATAGCTGCTGCATTGAAAGTCCACGCCGTAATGGTGTAAACCTTTTTGGGAGGTTTTCTGCGCATCGATAAATTGGACCCTAAAAATTGAAGGAAGTGTACGTATAAAGGCATTCAAAATTTAGGGGTATTTGCACGTACACTACAGCACGTTCAAATTATTCTAGAATATTATATAGTTACATATAGACGGTAAATAACACATTAAATATCTTATTCTAAGTACATCAAACACATTTTATATTAACAGTAAATCACACATGCCAAAATTGACGGTTTTATCTATTTATTTATTTTTTCTTGTAAAGTCACAACTTTACAAGAAAAAAATAGTGGGTGTGTACAAAACATAGAATAGTCAATAATAATATGTTATCTATGGTTTAATATCAAAGTTGTTTAGCCAATTTATTGCAGCAGGTGGCGCATCTACAAAATCACCTGAGATGCCGTGGTTGGCTCTGTGTAAGCACCAGAACGTGATGTGCATTACTTTTTGGTTCAGCTCCCCGCAATCGCAGGAAGGGGTGTGTCGCCTGCCTCATTTGTGCAAGGAATTGTAGCATCTACGTGACCAATCGGGATCCTGTTGAGAGCCGTCCAGGGTTTGCATGGTAAATCGAAGCTTTGCGGTGCTCCCCATTATTTGAAATGTTATGCCAAACGGCTGGTACTTGGTTAGTCTATCGGTTTGTCCATGCAGTTGGTTCAAAATCTGGTTTATCACATTATAACGTACTTAAAATTAACGGTAAATGACACATGCAATGTAAAACAATAATCCATAAATCATTTAGCTGGGTGCAGTCCGATCAATTATTAAATTCCAAAACTAAAATAAGTTAGGGGCAGTACAGTTACGTACGTTGTACAAAATATTAACCAAGTGTACTAATCGCTCTTTGTTGACGTTTAGCGATAGAAGCGGGTTTCGTAAACGAAAGCAAAACAGGAGCTTCTCTAGGATGTCAAATTCGAAAATTGCGTAATACTACACGCAATGCCAACGAAGATTTTCAGGGCTCCGTTTGGGAAATCAAGAGCGACAATTCAAAGATTTTGCAGGAGCATTCAGAGCAAAGGTACGCGCGATTTATGTAAAGTAAGTAAAGGTATCGATGAACAACAGTGTGGTGACGACACTCAAACTACTATCAAATTGAACCGACCTGTTCGACTTTCAGCGTCCGGGATCAACGAAACCAAAATACTAATCCGTTCTTTTTTATGCTAAATGTATGCTAGAAATTAATTTTTAGACGATCCTATAAGGCCTACAATAGCATCTAATTTTCCTTCTAGCATCCACAACTTACATTAAGTTATTGTCTAAATAATTCTGCAATACATTGTGGTGGTATTCAAACTTTGGCACAATAGCACAGGGAGTATACATTAGTTGAAAATAATTTGTGGAATCTTCATTTTTATTGTATGACTCAATTTGCCGTAAACCTTCCATCCCAGTCTAATACGAGTACGTCTATTCAGTTTCGCTTCAGGGTTCTATTTCCCAATTCGGATTGACTATTCAAAGTAAATATATTTTTCTGCCTTCTCTATTTGTATTATTAAGTGTTATTTGAGCATTAACCTGAACTTCGTTCATCATGAGCTTTCATTATTAAATTTATTTTTAGATATCGTTCTCTAGAAACCTCATTTAGGGTAAGGGCATACTTGCGTTTTAGTTGCTGCGACACGATCGAACACGATTCCTTAACCGGCCTTAAGTTTGGCAACAGCGCACAATTAGGAGCAGTAGAAAATTAATATTGCACGGTACGTATCTTGTAACGAATACCATGACGTAAGCTTCAGAATAGCTGTGAATACCTTTTAACGCTTAATGATCTCTGAATAAGGCATGGAGCCTCAGATCCCTATCGTCCCCATAAAACGGAACTGTCGACTTGACTCGTCGGAAAGCAAGGGGGAATTTTGATTCTTTGTCGTTTTACAAAACTACAGAGTGAAATTAGGTACTCCCCAAAATTCTATTGAGCTAGTATGCATTCACACGCAGAATCTAAGCCGCCAACGGCAAAATAAAAAAGGCCCGTTACAATGTTAAAAGAATGACCTAAACGAATACTGAAATGGACAGCACCACAATGGAAAATTGGGGTAGACAGAAATTACCCAGACTTATTTAACAATAATGCCGTTTGATAAAGTTTGCATTTAATATTATTTTCTTGTGCTTCTATTACTTCTCTATTCCGATACCAACGGAATGATATTAACACTCATACAAGGTAGGCCGATATTAAAAAAAAACAGAAGCAATTGTATGATCAGCTTGCTGACGCAAATTTCGTGTTTATAGGTCACGATGTGAAAAGCTGTTTATAAACGGATGTATTAATCATTGATGCAATTAACTTGATATCAGATTCCGGGAAAATCATTAAGTATTATCATAACCCTGACGAATTCATTAATGCACTCTGAAACAACGTGGGCGATACATTTGAACGTTTGGATAGTGATAAGTCCGAAGTTACTGACATGTGCATATCAATAAAAGTAACTGCATTACATAACTACATAATGGGGTAAACATTGGCGTTAGATTGAATGTGGAAGTGCAGTGTTCACATATACTGGCAGCACGAGATGCAAATTATTGTTTACGATTTTATCTACCTCGCAACATTTTCAAGAAACGATTAGTTAACTAGGGAAAAATTTAATATTCTGTTGTAATCATGGAAATGCACTGCTTGATTGTGCGATGGGAGTGTGCTATTTAGTGAATGTTTTCCTGTGCATCAAAATTACAGCGGTCAACTAAATGGAACTTTTTCATCGACCTTGATGTTTGAAGAATACCAAGACAATGAATGCTTCCCAAAAAGTATTTACGGTGTATCGCAAAGATAAACATGCCGTTAAATCCAACAGAAACTTACATAAGTCGTTAAAATGGGTAATCGTACTAGCACAATGTTTTGGACAAATGCCAGTAACAGGAATCTGCCAACCAGATGCCCGTTTTCTGAAATTCAAGTGGAAATCATGGAGGTCCTTTTACAGTATATTTACCTTGGCTGGTTCAGTCTTGCTCACACTCATTTACATGTATAGAGGAATAAGTTTGGGCATAGATATCTTCAATATAAGTAAGTATAATATAGATCGAATCATCATTATTATTATTGCTGGAATATCAAGGGGCTTAAAATTCGATGCAATTTAAAGGAGAAACGCAAGGTCTTATAAAGATATCAATACGTGTGAACAACAAGTTTAATAATCAAATTCTAATTTTAATCTATGAAATGTACTTCATTATTCGAATATGTTCTTATAAAATATCTAACAACAGGAAGATAGTATTTACTAGAATTTGAATTATCCTTACATCTACCATATGGACACTCGATGCACATTTCCATGAAAAATATCGATATGTCAAGGTGTCTATTTTAAGGAATTTACATTTTTTTGTGATTTGTTAAGCAACCAAGCGATGATTTTCAGAAACTATAGCGTTTAACCTTAGCACTTCGGTCATAACATTTTTATTTTTGAAACTCACCATGGAATGGCCGCAGTTAATGCTCAGATGGAACTCTGTTGAAATAGCAATGAGAAGTTATGGATGGCCCCCGCATGTACATACAAGAATTGCTCTCACTACTACTGTGATGATGTCCTTAGCTGCTAGTAAGTTGTCCATTGCTTTAGAATTGTCGTTTCTCTTTCCCGATCGTTATAGTCGAAACTTCAATGGCTAAATTAAATAAACTTTTATTCGGGATAAAATACAAATGCAAAAATCAGGATTTGTTAGAATACTATCTTACGGATGTTGACATTTTCTCCATCATAAGTTACTCAATTTGGACAGCACTTTTGGTGCATGTAAGTCTTTGTGACTAATGTTTCCAAAAGTAATGTATTTAGTTTGCAGATCTTAAACTTTCTTATGACCTTCGCATGGACTTTTAATGATGTTTTTATAATGGTAATGAGCACGGCCTTAGCAATGCGATTTCAACAAGTAACCGCACGAATACGAGTTCTGAAGAACAGCAAAGTAATAAATTTAATTTATTAACTTATTTATATAAATATACATCATTAACCGCAGAGCGTCAACATCGAAGTGTGGAGAGAAGCTCGAGAAGATTATAACAGACTTAGCCAACTCGCCAGAAGCTTAGATAACTCGTTATCCTATATCGTACTGACTTCATTTGCTAGTAACCTATTTTTCATATTGATGCAATTGTTTAACAGTTTACGGTAAGTAGGTATATTAATATGTTTCCATAAAATTATGTAATTGATTAACAGATGCGTATTTGCTGATGTTAAAGTGTATCAGAAGTGAGTTTCTTTGATGATATTGTCTAGTTTCTCCAAGTACTTTACCTTTATTTTATGTTCTAAATAATCTAAATTAAGAGTTTAAAATAAATCAATATATTTATAGGCTTCCTTTTTACACATATGTATCTCTTACACTTTAAGAATTTCTCTGTTTGTGCTGAGAGTTTCAAACAATGAAGATTAAATAGAAAATCACTTTCTTTAAGATATACCCAAGACTGGCGTACTTCAACATTTTAGATAGCGCATCGTGGGCCAACATAACCAGAAAGGGACAAGGTGTCATTCTAAATTTTTTTTTCTTTAGACAGTCGCCTGCTCCTTATTTCCCTGTTTTCATTTGAATACCTAATCAGAAGCTTATAGTTCCGACTGCAGCAACAAGATTATCCAAGTGTCACTAATTCTTATAGTGATATGACCAGTCCAGTTCCTATTAGATTTATTCCTTTTCTTATGACATCTGTTATGCCCTTTTTATTTCGTAAAATTTCATTTGCCTCTTCATTACGGTTAATCTTTGACGTTGGTTTAGTTACTTCAGCCATTCTAAATCGACAGTTTCTTTGAGCCATATTTTATATTTTTACTAATTAAATCGAATGGTCCAGGTGTTTATGTTCTATTGTCTGTCTGTTGCTTGACTTGCTATCGTTAGAAGCAAAGATGAGTGATTACATTCTTTTAATACGTCGATACAAAGAACGTTAGGTCTCCTTTTATTTCCAAATGTAATTTCTTTCTTCAAATGTCTAATTCCATTATTTTGTACTTTATATTCAGTAGATTTATTATAAATACACTAGCTACACTTGAAATTGTTTCAATTTTTGTTATATTTCAATGGTACCTTAATTAATACTAATAGCAAAGAACATGTTCTTTGCTAATAGCTATATGAAGTTATTTATTTCGTTGAGTATCTTTCTTCATTCACGATGTTAAATTTCGAGGAATCTCTATGATATGGTACATACGCTGCTTCATGAAGCGCATGGCCAATAAGATTTCTCCTTTAATCAACCCAAAGAGTTGGAGATCGTCCTCGAGGTCTTCTTCCATAAAAATATCTTCTATCAAAATTTTCCAAATATATCCACAATTCAAAAGCATCATCAGTTTTTTTCTGTTATTTGCTTTTAAAGTCCACCTTTTCGCATCGGAACAACATAAGAGCCCTGACAAGTTTCAGCTTGGTATTTTGAGAAATTCCCTAGTCTTTCCATATATTTATTAGTTTCACCATTGAGCTTCTTGCAATTGCCAACCTTCTTTTGATTGTATTGTCGCGGCCATTTCTGTTAGTAGTTAAAGTTTCATGATAATTAAATTTATCAACGTTTTCAAAACCACCAACTTCCCTAGTATTTCCGAGGTTGCTAGATCGATCGATAATAGTGACTTCGATTTTTATGCTTTTAAGAGAAAGGCTGATTTCCTGGCATACGTGCCTTAGTACAATAACAATTTCTTCTAGTTTTTCCCCACGTGCATCGATGATCAAGGTTTCATCGGCATGCCTTAAATTAGTAATTCTTCGATCGTCCACTGCAAAACCGCCTCATATTATACGGGTCGCTTCATAAGTAAGTGTGGAAAATTGACTGGCATGTTCCTTGGCTTATTCTAAGACAAAAAGTTCCCAACAACCAATTTTGGTAGCATCTGGTTTAATTTTTAGAAAAACGCATTTTAACAAAGAAAAACTGAGAGGCATTTTTTGTAGCGCTTTAATCAAGAAATGCATTAAAACTGGTGAAAATCTCTGACGTTACCTTTTCCTTACTCAATCGTGAAAAGGGGATTCATACGCACGCCAATGGTGAATTTAAAGATTGTTTACTGACACAAACATGTTCTTCGCGCCGTATGTTCACACACACCAAATTTGTAACTAATATTCCAACTCGTTTTCAAAAATTAACAAAATTTATGATTTTGTTGTCAAATTCAACACCCTGTATTTAAAAAACAAAGAACACATGTTGAAGAACTGTTTGCCTTAAAATACACCAAGAAACGTGTCAGATAAATTTCTAAGCGTACTTAGGGAGCAGCTTGTATATTCGCTGCAGTTATTAAATAGGAGTGGAGACAGAATGGAGCCCTGTCTCACTCCTTTCTGAATTTTAAATTTATTTGAGATGAAGTTGTTTACCATAGCTTTACTTATCTAGAATAAGATTTAAAGCAGGAGAATGAGTTGTTTCGAGACTCGTACTTTTTCTACAACCATTTCCAATTAATTGTCCTTTACATTATGATTTAGAAAAGCTCAACCAATAAGAAATTTGTTGGACCATAATTTCTGAATATGTATTTTAGACCAATGGAGGACACTTTGGAGAAAGTTTATTTTTTCTTTTCCTTCGGTCTTCTAATACTCCGCACCATTTGCGTGACGCTTTACGGTGCTTGGATTTATGATGAAAGCAAGGAGCCCCTGGCTGTACTAAATTCGGTGCCTTCTGAAATGTATAATATCGAAGTAAGTATAAAAACAAAATAAACCATGTAATCACTGCAATTATGAAACTTTTAGATTAAACGTCTTATCGAGCAGATTAAATTCGACACAATCGCTTTGACTGGGAAAAATTTCTTCTCCGTTACTAGGAGTCTAATTTTAAGCGTAAGTTGCTTATTTTAATTTGGGATATATGAACCGTACCTTGTCATCAGATGGCTGGTGCAATTGTAACCTACGAACTGGTGCTAATACAATTCAATGGAAACTTGCTGAACGCCGAAACAGCCACGAGCAACAAAACGGAAAAGATTTGTTAATTTTAAAAATCTAAGAACATTTCTTATTACACTTAATTAGTTCATTGCATACACAAAAGAGGTCTTAGCAGATTTATAGACAAAGCTACTTCTATAGGGGACAAGTAGGTTATTGACACAATACTTATTTGGAGTTGTAACTTTTTAATATTTTATATATTATTTATACATAGCGTGTGCCTGAGTCTATTATTGATTCTATGTTTCTTTATTAATTCAGAAAACTAACTTTTTGAATAATTGCAACTAGTAAATTAAAATACAATATTGGTTCGGTCTTTTATTTCTCCATTACCTAGCACTAAACTCAATGGGCACTTTTCAAGGTATTCCTAAAGGAAAAAACGAAAAGCCGCCAAAGTATTTGGTAGAAAATCGTGGCAAACTTTTTATCCCTTCCTTAATTTTGTGAATCTACCCTTTCGTAGGTATGTACGTATAATAGCAGTACCTGGACTGTATATGCAGTTCCACGAACTAATTCAAAGCTAAGCTTTAGCCTAAGACTACAAAGCCTTTGTTAAAAATAAAATTCATTCAATTGGGAAATCAATATACAAGAAAATGTGAGAGATCAAAATTGACCGAGGATTTTGAAATTTGGTATAGGGGCCTAGATTCTGATTTTAAACAACTTTTTTAATTACTTTTTGTCGCATTTGCTACATAAAAGGCACTTTACCCTACAGAAAAATAGGTTTTTTAAAAATTTCTAAGGCATACTTGATTTTTCAAAACTGAAATTATGTAAAAAAATTAGCCTTTAACTAAGCAGAGCTGAACCCCAAAACATGAAAATTTAACTCGAAAATTGTTTACTTTTTACAAGAGTCGCTTCACCATCTGGGGACATACTGTATATTCTCATATCTTGATTATAATATAAACTGTAAAAATGATCTTAAATGAAAGCTAAATAATAACAAAATCAAGCTCATCATCGCAGTTTTAACTCTTCATCAATAGCAGCATGTATTGAGTTCACGATATGTGTGACAGGTTTTGCGAAGAATGGTTTAACAAACAGATTGATAAATCATTGTGGCAATTTACTTCATTTCAGGTCCGTAGTAAATCATGCAGCATTTTTGGAGTTTTGACGGCTCCATTAATGCATGCTGAAATACGAAAGAAAAACTCATTCAGGGTAGGCCTTGGAAAGAAAGATAGAAAATTTAGTCATGTGCTAATTTAAGTATGTAGGTGAATGTCAGATTGCATTTTGTTTATGAAAACGTTTGTCACTGTGACAGGCAAAAGTTTACACTGCAGTAAGTTTACTTGTATCAGGCAAAAAGGAAAATAAGATGGCATTTACACAACAATAACGAGCGTATTAATCATAACAGTCAATAAAAATTGATTGTATAGTTTTAGGAACATAGTCCAAATTCAAGATGTAATTTAGTTCTCTCTTACTTATGGTAGTTCATTTGCTTCAATGTGTATGTATCAAGTTATGGCAAACTTCAATTTGACCATGACATGTTGTTTAGACTAGTTAATGTAACATATTTCTATTTCTTTGTATAATATTAAGTTTGTGTATTTTCGTTGCAAGTTTTGTATTTCGGGCGCACTCGCTCATTTTCGGAGGGTTGCTGGTGCGTCATTTTAAAATCTTCGGTGGTCAGTTCAACCACTGACACGCAAATGATAAGTTGAAAATAAAGTGGTTACTCAGAAAAGTTGTATTTATTAACATATTTTGGTCTTTCGCAGTCGAATTAATAAGAGCTATGTGTAGTGTGTGTGTAAGAGTTTATCCGGTAACCAATTAATTAAATTTACCGTCGATAAACCAAATTCGCCAAGTGTTTGAAATCCGTGGCCTGTACGAATACCAGCGATTCGATTTCTAAATTCATCTTTCGAGCGACTACGTGAAAGCATCAGCGATTCATCCCCAAGTAGTATTAAATTAATACGTAATCAAAAGGCGACGCCGGAGCATCATTCCTTTGTCCATAGCCCTTGGGTCAACGTCCAGTTAGCATCCCTTTGTGCCCAGAAAGCAGCATCTTGGAGCATCTGGCACCAGCCTGTACTTGCAGTTAGCAGCGTGAATCAGCTTCCGGGTGCAAATCGACAAGAAAGAAGCCCGCCCGCAGGTAGCAACCCTGCGCGAGAACAAAGACGCTAAGAAGTAAGTGAGCTTCCTTATCGTATTTATCCTACTTTTCTTTATTCCTCATTACCATTGCTGCAATTACTTTGAAATTATGGAAGATTTAGCGAACTTAATACGAAAACGTGGTGTTATTAAAGCCCAACTCACGAGGTTTCAAACTTATATTAATTCAGCCTTAAGCAGTACGAATCCAGATGAAGCATTTCTTTCCCAATTAGAAATGAGAATTTCGGGAATAAAACCCATTATAGCTGATTTTAATATAGTGCAAGATGAAATTGAATCGCTTCAGTCTGAACAAGTTGTTGCTAGTTCAGATGAAAGAGAAAGCTTTGAATGTTTGTATTACACAAATTTATCTTTGGCACAAACATTTCTAAAGCAACACAGTCAAAGCACCCCCTTGCAGCAACAAACAAATAATTCAAATCGTAGCAACCTCGACCATTCCGGCATTATAAATCAAGTTCGTCTTCCAACAGTAAATTTGCCTGAATTTGAAGGCGATATCGGGCATTGGTTAGAGTATAGAGATTTATACAAATCATTAATACATGATAACGAAACTATTACAAATGTTCAAAAATTTCTATACTTAAAGGGCTCCGTGAAGGGAAAGGCAAGCGAAATAATTCAATCCTTACAAGTGTGCGATATTAACTATCCCATTGCGTGGAATTTATTGCTTGAAAGGTACGACAATAAGCGGCTAATTGTAAATAACCATATTAAGCTATTGTTTAATTTACCATCTATAGCAAAGGAATCCCATATTTTGTTACGGCAGCTCCTTGACAATATTTCTAAACATTTAAGGGCATTAAAGGTGTTAGGTCAACCAGTAGAAGCGTGGGATACCATATTGATTTATTTAATTAGTGCTAAATTTGATTCCGCCACTAAACGTGAATGGGAGGCTCAGAAAATTGAAGGTAATTTTCCAACTATGGAGCATTTAAAAACGTTTCTGAAGTCGAAATGCGAACTGTTAGAAACTCTTAATGTTACTCAGGCCAGTGAACTGAAAGTTAATAAATTTAAAACCAAATTTAACAATTCTACAGCAAGTTCATTTTTGGCCACTAATGAAAATGCAGTTAAGCAGCTTAAATGCGTCATTTGCAAAGACTCGCACAGCATTTATAATTGCGAACAGTTTAAAGCACTTCCGATAGCGTCTCGAATACAAGAGGCAAAAAACAAAAGACTTTGTTTTAACTGCTTAAAGGGCTTCCATTCCAGTAATTTTTGTAGGGCATCAAGCTGCAGATATTGTAGGAAAAAGCACCATACACTCCTACATTTAAATACTCAAAATTCAGAAAATCAAAGTTTTCCCTCCGGAGTCATTCAAAATAGTGTAGAAGCGTCAAGCTCCAGTCATTCGCAAACAGCGCAGATAAGTCAGGAAGAATCTAATGCAGTTTCGTCGATGACAAGTCATATTATGAATGGCTACGAGCAGCAAGTGTTACTATCAACGGTGATCATTCGTGTTGAGTGCAAATCTGGCTCTCTTTATAATTGTCGTGCATTATTAGATTCGGGTAGCCAGTCAAATATTATAACTGAAAATTTGTGTGAGCGATTAGGTTTACAAAAAACTAATATTGATTTAGCGGAACTCAGTATGCACTCAAGCTATGGCAATTTTAAAACCACCATCTCTTGTATAGTAGTCCCAAAAATAACTGGAAATATTCCAAGCTACTCGTTCGACTCAGCCTCATTGCAAATTCCGCCGAATATTAAATTAGCTGACAATACATTTAATATATCAAGTGAAATTGAAATTCTGATAGGTGCCGAGATCTTTTGGCAATTAATCTGTGTGGGACAAATTAAGCTAGGTGGAAATCGGATAACGTTGCAAAAAACGAGGCTAGGATGGATATTAGCCGGTCGTTTAAATTGCCAGCCTAATAATCGTAACAATGTTTATTGCAATTTAAATATAGCAAGTAGTAGTCTAGATGTGCAAGCACAATTAGCAAAATTCTGGGAACTAGAGGAATGTTGCGTAACCAAGGCGCTTTCAAGCGAAGAGCGTTTTTGTGAAAGGAATTTCACCAGCACTACTGCTCGCGACGAGAATGGTAGATTCTATGTCTCCATTCCGCTAAAGGAAACATCGAATAAATTAGGCGATTCAAAATTACTAGCTGTTAAGAGATTTTACGCCCTTGAACGAAAATTGGAGAGAAATCCTAAACTTAAGGAATTATATGTCAAATTCATGAGTGAATACGAGATGATGGGTCACATGAGCAAGATAGAAAATGTAGAAAATAGTGTCGTTTCGTATTACTTGCCCCATCATGGCGTGATAAAAGAAGAAAGCCTAACAACCCAGTTAAGGGTCGTGTTTAATGGGTCCGCGAAATCAACCACAGGCATCTCTTTGAACGATCTTCAAGCTGTAGGTCCGGTCATTCAGGATGACCTTTTTTCCATTTTAATCAGATTTCGCAAATATAGATATGCTCTATCGGCTGACATAGCAAAAATGTACAGGCAAGTGTTTATTCAGCCCGAACAAAGAGACTTGCAACGCATTGTATGGCGATCAAGCCCTACTGACCCATTGGCGGACTACTGTTTGAACACGGTTACGTACGGCACTGCCGCGGCTTCATTCTTGGCAATTAGGTGTCTTCAAGAGTTAGGGCATAAAAGCATAAGCGAATTTCCTCGAGCATCTAACATAATTTTAAATGATTTCTATGTCGATGATCTGCTTACGGGTGCAGATTCCATCGAAGAAACAATTGCTATTCGAAATGAAATCATTTTGATACTCCAACGTGGTTGTTTCGATCTCAGAAAATGGATATCAAACGAACCTTCAGTTTTACATGATATACCTGCCTCCAATGCTGGAGATTCTAGCGCCCTGAAGTTGTGTCCCGATCAAAACACAAAAACTTTAGGCTTATTATGGCTACCGCAATCAGACACACTAAATTATAGCATCAAGGCAAATGAATTGCAAACTTCCGTGACCAAAAGGTATATTTTATCCGCTACAGCTAAAATATTTGACCCTTTAGGGCTCCTAGGTCCTGCTGTCATAATACCAAAAATCTTGCTGCAAAAATTATGGCAATATAATTTATCATGGGATGAATCTGTTCCTATGGATTTGCATTCTCAGTGGCTACAGTTTCAAGATGAACTAAAAGCTTTGCAGCAAATAGAGATACCGCGTCAAGTAATCATCCACGACGCAACGAGCATTGAGATTCATTGTTTTTCAGATGCGTCTGAGGTCGCTTATAGCGCTTGTATTTACGTTCGGAGTATGGACGCGTTAGGAAACGTACATGTTAAATTAGCTTGTGCTAAATCTAGAGTAGCACCGTTAAAAACCATTTCCATACCGCGCTTAGAACTGTGCGGAGCTCTTTTACTTGCTAGGCTTGTTGATAAGTTCAAGGCAGCCATAAAAATGCAGTTTGGCGCTACGGTGTATTGGTGCGATTCGACAGTTACGCTAGCATGGATTAAGTCTGCTCCAAATACCCTAAAAACCTTTGTGGCCAATCGGGTTTCGGAAATCCAAAATTTGGTAGGCCAGTCTGACTGGCGGCATATTAGCTCTGGTGACAATCCTGCTGACCTCCTATCACGCGGTATTAGACCAAATAAATTAATTGGCTCAAAACTTTGGTGGCACGGCCCAAATTGGCTAAGGCAGTTACCTAGCTGCTGGCCCGGTAGGGCAATTGAAAATTATCAGACTTCCACTGAGTATTTGTCTGAATGCCGCGTTGCAACTACAATTGAATTAATGGCACGAATTGAAAACGATTTATTTGCTCGTTTTTCTTCTCTAAGGCGGTTGCAGCGATGTATAGCATATTGTGTGAGATTTAAAAACAATTCATTAAAGCTAAAACGTGATAGAACCATCGGTTGCCTTACAGTGACTGAATTAAACCATGCTTTGGAAATTCTGATAAAAATTGCCCAGCACGACGAATTTAAGCAAGAAATCAAGGAACTGTCGAAATCAAGGGATATTAACTCCAAAAGTAATTTACTCGCCCTACATCCTTTCCTTGATGAAAGAGGAATTTTGCGGGTAGGCGGTAGATTACAAAATTCCAATTTTTCTGAAAATAAGAAGCACCCCATTATTCTCCCGTCCAAGCATCGGCTTACATTGCTAATTGCGCAAGACCTGCACGAACGTACGCTACATTCGGGTCCGCAGTTACTTTTGTCAGTTCTTAGGGACACATATTGGCCAATTTCGGGACGCAACTTAGTGCGAAAAATTGTTCATAATTGCGTAAGATGTTTTCGTGCAAATCCCAATCGTGCTAAATATTTAATGGGATCTTTGCCTAAAGAGCGAGTAACAGCTGCCTTTCCCTTTCAAACATGTGGCGTAGATTATTGTGGCCCTATTTTAACGAAAGACCGCAAGGGGCGAGGTTGCAAGACGATCAAAACATATATATGCATTTTCATTTGTTTTTCGACAAAGGCAATTCATGTGGAAGTTGTATCGGAACTTACCACAGAAGCCTTCTTAGCTACCTTAAGACGATTTGTTGGAAGGAGGGGTAAGCCTTCTAAAATATATTCTGATAATGGCAGCAATTTCGTTGGGGCAAATGCTTGTTTAAAATCATTTTTAAGAGATTTAAATTCTGAATGCACTAGTAAGGATTTTGATAATGCAATAGCCTCAGAGGGTATTTCCTGGTCCTTTATACCACCACGCTCTCCGCATTTCGGAGGTCTCTGGGAAGCAGGTGTAAAAACAATAAAATATCACTTGAAACGCGTTATTGGTACTGCACTACTAACATATGAAGAATTAAATACAGTTTTAATTCAAATTGAAGCAGTGGTAAATTCTAGACCTCTCTCCCCATTGACAAATGACCCTTCTGACCTAAATCCTCTCACTCCAGCTCACTTTCTGATAGGGAGAAGCTTATTCAGCCTTCCAGATCAAGATGTTGTTGACACTAAGCCAGCAAGACTATCTCACTTTCAGAGGGTGCAGCAGATAGCTCAGCACTTTTGGGCTAGGTGGTCCAAGGAGTATATTAGCCAACTACAAGTTCGAACTAAATGGCGATCCAACAGCGCAAATTTAATTACGCCCAACGCAATGGTCGTCATTCGCGAGGACAATGTGCCTCCCCTGAAATGGCACCTTGGCAGAATTGTGGAGGTGCATCCCGGCTCTGATGGCATAATCCGAGTGGTAACTGTGAAAAGTGTTGGTGGCGTACAAAAACGTGCGGTAGCTAAACTGTGTGTGTTACCCATTAATGACAATTAACTGATTTTTAAAGACTTTATTCTATGTTGTGTTATTAAAGATTCTCGATTTTTGTATATATGTATGATTGATTAATCATTATTGTAACTGTACAGCTTTTTGAAGTTTAGTTCTTCAAGGTGGGGGGTATGTTTAGACTAGTTAATGTAACATATTTCTATTTCTTTGTATAATATTAAGTTTGTGTATTTTCGTTGCCAGTTTTGTATTTCGGGCGCACTCGCTCATTTTCGGAGGGTTGCTGGTGCGTCATTTTAAAATCTTCGGTGGTCAGTTCAACCACTGACACGCAAATGATAAGTTGAAAATAAAGTGGTTACTCAGAAAAGTTGTATTTATTAACAAAAAGAAAGCTTATTTTGAATACACTTTACGCAATCAAAATTCAAAAACAATGTGGAAAGAGCTGAAGTCATTAAATATAACCTGTAAGACCAACAGTACCCTTGCTAATGAACTTCTTAATGCTGATGATATCAATGACCACTTTCTTAATGCAGTTCCAATCATTACCGATAATGTTGAGGAGCTGAAGGAGTTTTATATAAACAATAAAGTAAACGATAATCTGCCGTTGTTTAATTTTTCACTTGTTAACATATCTTTGATTTCTTCCATTATTAACAAATTAAAGAGCAACAGCACAGGTGCTGATGGAATCAATTCATATATAATTAAACTTTGTTGTCCGTTAATCATGCCTTACATTACTCATATTATCAATTCTTGTTTGTTAACCAATACTTTTCCAAGTGGTTGGAAAAGTGCTGTAGTAGTTCCTATACCGAAGATATCCAATCCTGTTGATTACAAAGATTTACGACCAATTAGTATTCTCCCAACTTTATCTAAAATATTAGAAAAGGTCATTGATTCTCAGTTGAGAGATTACCTGGAACGAAATAATATCTTTCCACAACAGCAATCAGGTTTTCGATCAGGGTATAGCTGTACAACTGCTCTAGCTAACGTAATTGATGATATTATTACAGCTTCTGATCAAGGTAAAGTGTCGGTGCTAATTTTACTAGATTTTAGTAAAGCTTTCGATACCATAAATCAGCAATCAGGTTTTCGATCAGGGTATAGCTGTACAACTGCTCTAGCTAACGTAATTGATGATATTATTACAGCTTCTGATCAAGGTAAAGTGTCGGTGCTAATTTTACTAGATTTTAGCAAAGCTTTCGATACCATAAATCATGAACTCCTTTGTTCTATATTAAATTATATTGGTCTCTCTGTGGACTCTGTTTCACTTTTAGCCAATTATCTGAGCAATAGGAAACAGATTGTGAGGTTGCCTAGTGGTTGCTCCGGTTCTAGGGAAGTTATGCGAGGAGTACCACAGGGCTCAATTTTAGGCCCGCTTTTATATATTATATATACCTCAACTTTTTATAAGCACATTTATACTTGTAATATTCATATGTATGCTGATGATACCCAACTGTATTATTCTTTTTCTGTTGATGACCATCAGCGTGCATTGATGAGTATAAATCAAGACTTGGTTAATATTTCTGATATATCTAAGAAGCACTGTCTTAAACTTAACCCTAAAAAATCTGTGTTATTGCTTTTTGGAAAACATAACGATTTGGCATTGCTAGAAAACAATGTAAACTTGATTGTTGATGGTGATACCATCCCAGTTGCTAAGGAAGCCGGCAACCTTGGAATAATCCTTGATAGTAGCTTAAGATTCAAATCACATGTATCTAATTGTTTAAAAAGGGCATATTTAAATCTGAGACTCATCTATCCTCATAGACAATATTTAACTATTCATATTAAAACTTTATTGTGTGAAACTTTAGTTCTTTCTCATTTTGTATTTGGCTGTCAAATTTATGGTCCATCCCTTACGTATGATACCGCACACAAAATTCAAAAAATGCAAAATTCCTGTTTGAGACTTATATTTGGTATCAGAAAGTTAGATCATGTCTCACATAAATTAACTGAACTGGGCTGGCTCACGATGGCTAATAGGAGGAAATTGCTAAGTGCTTCATTCTTTCATAAAATTATAACTGAGAAGAAGCCTTCCTATTTATTTCGTAAAATCAGATTTAGAGAAGATGTTCACAACTTAAATATTCGATTCAAAGGAATCATTACGCCACCACTGCATAAAACGGCGCTTTTCGAACGAGGCTTCAGTTATCAAGTGTCAAAATTATACAATACTTTCTCCCCTGAATCACAAGCATTATCACTGTCTTGCTTTAAAAAGCAATACAGCAAAACTTTAATGTATCAACAGTCGCATAACAGTTACAGGTAAATTATTATTATTAAATGAGATTGCATCTATTATTATTAAATGAGAGGACATCGCAGAATTAGTTTTAGGTTTATAATGTTAATTAGGATTAGGCAACATGTTTTTTTTTTTAATATTTTGCATTCTTTCTTCCGGGTTATATGGAAGAACAGACTTTGTCTGAATAGCGCCCTGTGATTTCTTGTATTGTTTTATATTGAGAAATAAAGACCTTTATTATTATTATTATTATTATTATTATGTAAGCCCCTTTCTGGATTTTTACTGCAGTCTTGAAATAGTTTTGCAAATCTAGGTAATATCTGCGATCCCGTTCAAGCCTTGATTCTAAACATTTTCTATAGGATTTATTCTTAATTTTTACTTCCTTTTACTATAAAGGAAGTATTGGATTCACCCCAAAAATTCGAAATTGAGTTTTCAACGGATCTTCACGTTTTAGAGTCCCCTGACCCCAAAAAACATATTTTTTTTCATTGGTTTAGAGTTCTTTTGTAGCGCGAATTTATTTTTCAAGATAGTTTTAGCGTCATTAGGATTTTTAAAGATAACTTTCACAGGACGTGTCTTACTCAAAGTTGGTTTTCCAAGCCGGTAAACTTGCATCGCCTGAATGTTGACATTAGGTAACTTTTTTAATATAGTAGTAACAAAATCTTTATCATGAGCTATACGGCTATTTTTATCAACAGCCTCAGACTCGTTAAAATTATAAATTATTATATTGAATGGCTGACTCGCGAATCTAAATTAAAGTGAAACAAATAACAGAAAGTGAATTAATAGGTGGAAAGTGCACGGGCGGATAAAGTGAAGTGCAGTGCAAACACCAGCAGAAGGAAAAACCTACGACGAGTTAATCAAAAGCGCTAAATACAGCGAAACGACGGAAGGTCACCCCAGCAAGGCCGAATTTCGCAGACCGCGCCGTATCACAAAACAAGAAGCGCGTTACGGACAAGCGACTCGTGTTTGGTGAATCAGAAAGACGAGCAAACGCAACTAAAGAAGCCCATACATGCAAAACAACGAAGTACCAGTAGGATGGAGGAAGTTCTGCAATCCATACAATCGCTACGGGTGGAATGCGAAGGACTCCACAGAGAAGAGGAAACACTTGCCAAAGAAACAATAAACGTTGTAAAAGAACTAGAAGAATTAAGAGAAATAAACAGAAGAAGAGAAGAAGAGCGAAATAGAGAGAGAGACGAACTGTACAGGGAATTAGTATATCTAAGAGAAAGATTGTCAACATATTCTAAAAGTGATCCAAAAGAAAAGATAGCCAAATACACCTCAGAAGAACTAAAACAACTAAGAAAGTCAACAAGAGAAGATGAAGAACCCAGAGAATGGCTAAAAAGGCTAGAAGAACTGGGGATTAGATCCATAACAAAAAGAAAAGGTACAATTAAGATAAGTAAGAAAAACAACAAGCAGAAGGAAAAAGAAATCAGAATAGGTACATGGAATGTGCAAGGTTTGAACAAAGACGGCAAATTTAAACAACTGATAGAAGAATCCAGAAAATACGATATAGACATACTGGCAACTCAAGAAACGAATATAAAGGGAATAACCCAGTCCATCCACGGAGACTATATATGGTGTAACGGAGGAGGAGATGCAAATAGATTGGGAACAGGCTTTCTGATCCAAAGAAAACTAAAAAAGGAAGTGATAAACCACGAAGTAATAAACGAAAGGATGAGCCTACTAAGATTAAAAACCAAATATAGAAAGATAACTATAATAAACGTGCACGCACCAACGGATGTTTCAGAACAAACAGACAAAAACGAATTTTATGAACAATTAGAGGAAACGTTAGATAAGATTCCCAGATACGACATAAAAGTCATAATAGGAGACATGAATGCAAAAATAGGCAGAGAAGATAGGAATAGAGAAATAGCAGGAAGAGAAAGCTTACATAAAGAAACGAATGACAACGGCCAGAAATTGATAGACTTCGCAGCTTCCAAGAGAATGATAATTAAAAGCACTATGCTAAAAAGAAAAGATATACACAAAGCGACGTGGATTAGCCCTGACAAAAAGACTCAAAACCAGATAGACCACCTGATAATACAAACAATACATGCAACAAAAATAGGAAAAATAAGAACATACAGAGGTGCTGATATAAGTTCAGACCACCTGTTAGTATTAGCAAAAATAAAACAAACTGTAGAAAACACCAAAAAAACGAAATTAAGGAAAAACAGATGGAATACAGAAGCACTAAAAGAAGACAAAACCAGACAGGAATATCAAACTAATACTAGGAACATGGCTCTCCAGCAAAAGCCAGCAAATGGAACAGAAGAAGAATGGAATCAATTAAAAGAAATAATAACAAAAAGTGCAATGAAGATAGAAATGAGAAAAGAAACAAGACAGAAAGATTGGTTTGACGAAGAATGTAAGGAAGCGATAGAGGAAAGAAAAAAGATACGATTAGAACACATGAAAAGAGGATCCCAGGAATTAAATGAGAAGTATAGAGCAGCAAGAAAAAAAGCGCAGGATATTTGCAGAGAAAAAAAGAGGAAGGCAAAAGAGAAAAAAATAGAAGAAATAGAGAAGGCATTCAAGAACAAAAATACAAAAGCTATGTACAGAAATATAAAAGAAGAAAAAAATGGTTTTCAAAGACAGACGATAGGCCTTAAAGATGAAAAAGGTAAACTATGCATGGACGAAAAAGAAATGACAGAAATATGGGCCAGACATTTCGAAAAAATACTAACGGAAAAGGAAGCGAATGTCGAAGATCAAAACCAAACACAGCAACAACAGGAAAACCAAGTACAAGAACCGACATTCGAAGAATTTATGGAAATAATTAGGAATCAAAAAAATGGCAAAAGTCCGGGTACAGACAAGATAGAGATGGAACTAATCAAATGTGCAGATGCAACGGTATTAGAAAGAATTTATAAGTTAATAAAAGAGGTGTGGAAAAGAAAAGAAATGCCCGAAGAATGGACCAAGGCGCTCATTTGCCCCATCTACAAAAAAGGCAATAGGAACTTAGCAGACAATTACAGACCAATAGCACTGCTTAATGTGGTCTACAAAATTCTCTCACAACTGATAAACCGAAGACTGAAACAAGAGGCAGAACATAAAATCGGCAAATACCAGGCAGGCTTCAGAAATGGAAAATCGGTAATAGACCAAACCTTTATACTAAAACAAAGCCAAGAAAAATGCAGCAAAAAGAATATTCCAATACATACTCTTTTCATTGACTTCCGCCAAGCATATGATAAAATAAAAAGAACAGCTATACTCAAGGCACTAAAAGAGCTGAAGATCTCAGAGGAATTAATAGAAATGGTCCGCATGACATTAAAGAAAACAACCAATATGATAACTTTCAGAGGACAACAGTCCAGGGAGTTCAGGAGTAATTCGGGACTAAAGCAAGGAGATCCCCTCTCGACTACCATCTTCAACATTGTGTTAGAAAAAGTAATGAGAAAAAGTAACATAAATTTAGAAAGTAATATAATAAACGGGCCATACCAAGTGTTAGCATATGCAGACGATCTGGTGGTATTAGCAAGAACTAAAGAAGAGCTCAAGGAAATAATAAAAAAACTAGAAGAAACAGCAAGAAAAGTAGGCTTAATAATAAATGAAGAAAAATCTAAATACATGGTGTTAGGGAACAGAAAACAGGAGGAAAACCAAAATGTTACCTTTAAATCAAACATATTAAATAAAATATACAAGTTCAACATCGTAAACAGTGTGGTGTACCTCGGGTCAGAGATAACAAGCGAAGGAAACCAAGGAAGCGACATCAAGATGAGAATAACTATGGGCTCAAGATGTGCTGGAGCTCTTAACAATTTACTGAAGGACAAAAATATACAAAGAACGCTGAAGTTAAGAGTGTACAGAACGGCGATCAGACCTGTGGTAACCTTCGGGAGCGAGACGTGGGTACTTACAAAGGAAAATGAAAAAAGTTTGGAAATCTGGGAAAGAAAAATATTGCGTAGAATACTGGGAGGAATAAGAGAAGGGGACACATGGAGAAGAAGAACAAACATGGAACTAAGTGAAATCTATAAAGAACCCAGTATAACAACGATAGTGAGGCAAAATAGACTGAGATGGCTAGGCCATATAGAAAGAATGAAGGACGACGATTGGACAAAAAAAGCATTAAACAAAGAGGCGGAAGGAAGTAATAGAAAAGGTAGACCCAAGAAATCCTGGTGGAGTGAAGTACAAGAAGATATCAAAAGTTTTGGACTCACAAACTGGAAAGAGAAGACAAAAGACAGAAGAGTATGGAAGAAAGAAATAGAAGCCATAGGCCTCAAGGCCTGAAGTGCTGTGTTATATATATATACAGTGTGTTTCACTTTACATGGAAGCACCCCTGTATTTTCTTTGTTTTTGTATGAATCGATTTGAATTTTTTACCAGTTGTACAACCCACCAAGAGGCATCTATTCATGTCCTTGAGTGCAAATGACGTTTTTGGCCTTGCCTACTACGATCAAGAACTTGGGTCGTATTGTCAATATTTTGCATCGCGTTAGAGTTACAGCAAAAAGTTATTAAGAAAAGTTGTTTAGAATCAAAAGAATACCCCAAATACCGATTTTCGTTTAATAATTCGAAGTTTTAATTTTTATCCATAAATTTGTCCAAGTCCCAAATTTCAACTTTTAATTTGGTATCAAATGGTGCCATAGAGAAACAACATTTTTATTATTGTTGCAAACGTCATTAGCTTTTAATAATGGCTGAATTACGTTTAACTGTAGCTGAAAAAGTAGAAATAATTAGAATTACTACTGGTAAAAATGCAAGATCCAATAGAGAAGTAGCTAGAATATTTAATGGAAGGCATCCAGGGCGTGCACCTTTTTTCCTGGCACTTAGTTTCTGACGATGCAAGCAGCGGCAAATTTTCGATGGTGCAATAGTTACATTTAATGCCATATCTCAGGAGGATTAGCGTCATAAACCGCCAAAATCATTGCCTCCGAGGGATGCTCTCGAACTATTCTTCTTGGTCTGGGGTTAACGATATTTCCAGTTAAATTAAAAAGTTGATTAATTTTTGAAACAGTTCCAGGATAAATAGGTGCACGCCCTGGATGTCTTCCATTAAATATTCTAGCTACTTCTCTATTGGATCTTGCATTTTCACCATTAATTCGAATTATTTCTACCTTCTCAGCTACAGTTAAACGTAATTCAGCCATTATTAAAAGCTAATGACGTTTGCAACAATAATAAAGATGTTGTTTCTCCATGGCACCATTTGATACCAAATTAAAAGTTGAAATTTGGGACTTTGACAAATTTATGGATAAAAATTAAAAATTCGAATTATTAAACGAAAATCGGTATTTGGGGCATTCTTTTGATTCTAAACAACTTTGCTTAATAACTTTTTGCTGTAACTCTAACGCGATGCAAAATATTGACAATACGACCCATGTTCTTGATCGTAGTAGGCAAGGCCAAAAACGTCATTTGCACTCAAGGACATGAATAGATGCCTCTTGGTGGGTTGTACAACTGGTAAAAAATTCAAATCGATTCATACAAAAACAAAGAAAATACAGGGGTGCTTCCATGTAAAGTGAAACACACTGTATATTGAATGGCCTTTTATTACGCTCATTAATTTAGTTGATTACATTTTCATTTGTATCCTCCTGGATTTTAAAGCTTCCACTTCAATTGATAGTATTCCAAGCACGTTTTCAATTCAGAAATTGCATTTTTATTAGGGGTGCAATTATTGCAGTGAAAAGTGGGCCAGTATTTGCTATCACTCGAGACAGCAGTTGAACATCGGTACGGGTACACCTCAGCAGGTAGAATGCAAGTAAAAAATACAAAAGGAACCCAATATCGAGGTATTCAACTGGAAAATTATCTATATCACACCGATACGCATTAAAAATATAATAAAAAAATGTAGAGTTTGAAAAAAACCGTTAGAGCCGTTTTTGAAAAAAATCGAAAAAACTGAAAAATCGCAAGAGGCAACACCATACTTCCGGTTATGCGAGTTTCTTTAAAATCTTGCTGTCGCATCTAGATCGTACGCAAAATTTATATATGAAGTTTCAACGTCATACCTCTTTTTGAGATATTCTGTTCACATATTCACACCGACACACACAGGCATTTTATGCCTTACGGTATTGATAAGTAGTGGAAAGTTACTGACGTGATTAGGATCATTTACGCCCAATGAGAATCGAAAAGTAGTAAAGTTGTAGCGACAAGACCAATAGTGTACGCAACGCAAAGTAGCTTATATTTTATGCCTAACGATATTTATAAGTAGTTGAAAGACACAGAAGGGATAAGGGTCATTTATACCTAATGAGGATAGAAAATAAATTGATAAGATTGTAGCGACACGAACGATATGGAATGGAGGTAACTTGTACTCAATGTAAGTAACATAATACTTTGTACTTTAAGATAATTTTAAGTAGTGGATAATCACGGAACGAATAAGGTAATTTATACCGAAGGGTAGTACAGTTGTAGTAACAAGACCCTTTACGGTATTAGGTTAATCTGTGCGCCACGCAAGTTGCGTATATTCAATACCTAAGGGTATTGATAAGAACTGGAAAGTTACTGGCGGGATTGGGGCCATTTACACCTAATGAGAATCGAAAAGAAGTCAAGTTGTAGCGATAAGACAAATATGAAATTACGGTAATTTGTACGCAATGAAAGTAGCATATATTTTATATCTGACCATATTTATAAGTAATGGATAATTACAGAAGGGAGAGGGTAACTTATACCAAACGGTAATAAAATTTTAGTAACAAAAATCTTTACAAAAGTAGGGTAATTTTTACGCAATGCAAGTAACATAAATTTTATTCTTGACGACATTTACTAGTGGATAATGATGGAAGGAGTAGGATAATTTATACCGAACGGAGGTAAAATTTTAGTGACAAAACCCTTTACGGAATTAGGGTAATTGATGCGCAGTGCAAGTAGCGTAAGTATATTTTCTTCTTGATAATATTTATAAGTAATGGGTACTCACGGAAGTGGTAAGGTTATTTATACGGAACGGTAGTACAATTTTAGTGACAAAACCATTAACGGAATGAGGGTAATTTGTACGCAATGCAAGTAGCGTGTATTTTATATATTGATAAGTAATGAATAATCACCGAAGGGATAGGGTAATTTATACAGAAAGGTACTACAACTGTAGTGACAAGATTCCTTACGCAATGAGGTCAATGCAAGTAGCTTATATTTTATATCTGACAATATTTATAAAAAGTGGGTAATGACGGAAGAGATAGTTGATTTATATTGAAAAGTATTATAATCGTAGTGACAATACCCTTTACGGAATAAATGTAATTTGTAAGCAATAAAGGTAGCATATATTTAATACCTGACGATATTTGTAGGTAAGTAGTGGATAATCAGATTACGGAAAGAATATGGTAATTTATTCCGAAGGGTAGTATAAGTGTAGTGACAAAACCCTTTACGGAATTATGGTAATTTATGCACAATGCAAGTAGCGTATATTTTATACCTCAGGATATCGATAAGTAATGGATAATCACCGAAGGGATAGGGTAATTTATACAGAAAGGTACTACAACCGTAGTGACAAGATTCCTTACACAATGAGGTCAATGCAAGTAGCTTATATTTTATATCTGACAATATTTATAAAAAGTGGATAATGACGGAAGAGATAGTTGATTTATATTGAAAAATATTATAATCGTAGTGACAATACCCTTTACGGAATAAATGTAATTTGTAAGCAATTAAGGTAGCATATATTTAATACCTGACGATATTTGTAGGTAAGTAGTGGATAATCAGATTACGGAAAGGATACGGTAATTTATTCCGAAGGGTAGTATAAGTGTAGTGACAAAACACTTTACGGAATTATGGTAATTTATGCACAATGCAAGTAGCGTATATTTTATACCTCAGGATATCAATAAGTAATGGATAATCACCGAAGGGATAGGGTAATTTATACAGAAAGGTACTACAACCGTAGTGACAAGATTCCTTACGCAATGAGGTCAATGCAAGTAGCTTATATTTTATATCTGACAATATTTATAAAAAGTTGGTAATGACGGAAGAGATAGTTGATTTATATGGAAAAGTATTATAATCGTAGTGACAATACCCTTTACGGAATAAATGTAATTTGTAAGCAATAAAGGTAGCATATATTTAACACCTGACGATATTTGTAGGTAAGTAGTGGATAATGAGATTACGGAAAGGATACGGTAATTTATTCCGAAGGGTAGTATAAGTGTAGTGACAAAACCCTTTACGGAATTATGGTAATTTATGCACAATGCAAGTAGCGTATATTTTATACCTCAGGATATCGATAAGTAATGGATAATCACCGAAGGGATAGGGTAATTTATACAGAAAGGTACTACAACCGTAGTGACAAGATTCCTTACGCAATGAGGTCAATGCAAGTAACATATTTTTTATACCTGACAATATTTATAAGAAGTGGATGACGGAAGGGATAGGTGATTTATATTGAAAGGTATTATAATCGTAGTGACAATACCCTTTACGGAATAAATGTAATTTGTACGCAATAATTAAAAGGTAGCACATATTTAATGCCTGACGATATTTGTAAGTAGTGGATAATCAGATCACGGAAAGGATATGGTAATTTATTCCGAAAGGTAGTATAATTATAGTGACAAAACCCTTTACGGAATTATGGTAATGTATACGTAATACAAGTAGCGTATATTTTATACCTAACGAAATGGATAAGTAGTGGAAAATCACTTATGGAGTTGGGGTCATTTATGCCTAATGAGTGTAGAAAAGCAGTAAAATTGTAGTGAGAAGATCAATAGGGAATGAGAGTAATTTGTGAGCGAAGGCAGTAGTGTGTCCTTTATACCTGGCGATTTTTAAAAGTAGCGGATAATCACGGAGGGGGGGGGGGGTAATTTTTACAGAAGTAACATTGTAGTGACAAGACTCGCGTTACAGAATAAGGCAATTTGTGCGTATATTTTACATCTGACAAGATTATTATAAGTATAAGGTCTTGTATGGGCTGCAGGTAAATAATACCCACTGAGAATACTATTAATATTTTGATATGGGAAATGTATAAGCAATGACATTGAACTGGTAAAATTATTTAAAAAATGCACTTAATTTATACCTATAGCGATTTACACGTATTCAAACTTTATTGAAAATATCGTTTAAAGCAGATTAACTACATTTTTATTTATTGAAGTTTAGTGGTACTGTACGGGCAAAATTATGTAATTTATGAGGATAATTTATATATAGTGCCATCTAGTTAGCGAATATAAGAAGTGAATATACTTCATATTTATTCGTAGGAAAACTGCACAAGCAAAATATATGTATATATGCTGGAATTACACTTATTGAAACTTATAATTATGTTGCTGGTTTGTACTCACAAAAGATGGTGACAGTAATTTATTCAGAATGGTGTCACATTTATAGATATATGCTCGAAACGCTTTTAGAAGAGCACTAATATTATTTTAAACTTATTGAGGTGGTGAAATATCAAAAACCACATGTAGAAGACATTTATATATGTATGTAGAGACTACTTATATGAAAATAAAGCGGGTCAGGAATTTTTGTTGCCCATTAATTCTACTTTATATGAACTCATAGATAAACTGTTTACTTTAAATTAATGTCCGGGAATAGATTTCATTGCCACAGCAACGCGTTCTTCACGGGAACATTTTGTAAAGTTTTTTTTTATAATAGAGACTACCCTGTTCTATCAGGAAAGACACTATTCGATTAGAACATTATTCATGCTATCGGTAATAATCAATAGATGTAAAATTAAGAATAACTCAGTTATTTTTTTAATAAGCCAAGACTATAAATAGGGAAATAAATTACAGGGGCTGCAATTTTAGCTTTGAATCACTTTATTCCAAGTGCAAAAGTCATCTAAAAGTGTACAACTAGAAGTTTAGAGTGGCCAGAGGTCATTTGCCAGTTAAGTTTTACTTTAATTTTCTACACCATCATATAGCTACACCCAGCTTCTAGATTACTGAATTTTCGTATTGGATTCAAAATTATAAACACTTTTCAAACACATTATGGTGTAAAAGCAAAGACGGGTAATAACTTTCCCAGATTTGAGACATTGCCAATATCATGACACCGTCTCAATCCTAACAGAGGATGCTTTCAGTACACGGACAAATAGATTGATTTAATACTATGCAAACATGCTTCCACGTTGAGCTGATATAAATCTGATCGAGTTAATATTAAACATTTACTTGGCAATAAGAATTTTCTCCCTTCTATTAATTGCGACTAAGGCCAGAGACACATAAAATTCGAGCAAATTAGCAAACATTACTTAATGGCACTTCAAGTACAAGGACCTACTTTCTAGAATAAGTTGTATTTTGGGTTCGACAACTAATAGCAGGCCAGCAATTTATAATTGAGCGAACATAAACACAATTATCACCAGGGTCGGAGTAGCCCCGCGGCTGCCAATTCGATTCTAGTTGGCCGACAAATTAATGAGGTTAACAATCCATTTTGGCGGTCGAAGACAAATTATTAGCGAAACTATTCCCTAAACAAGTTACTAATATTTGTATACATGTATGTAACCTATAAATGTTACAAGAATGATATTGCTACTTTATTGTTTACATTATAAACTTGCAAGTGGTGAACTCGAATAAATTGTTTTTCGATCAGCAGTTAAAAATGTGCAGATGTTAGTTAAACATTTGAAAAGAGTATGTATTTCTTTGCTTTGCCATATTATACATTTATGTGAGTATTCTACAGGGTGCTGCTACAATCACGTTTATAACAATTTATTCTTTTGCATACTGCACGGAAGCGAAATGTAATTTGTTTTTGTCTCATTGTTTTAAATTGCAGTTGAGCATGCGATGTTTTAATCTAGACATCTACATACTGAAATTACTACATCGCGTAGTCGAAGGTCATTGTACAGACGAAAACGATATCATTAAGCTTTAAAACAATATTCCGTTGGGGTTTACTGCCTTTTGCCGGAAGAACGGAAGGGAAAATAAATTAGAAAATTGTTTTTTTTAATTAGTATAAAATCCAAAAATTCTCGCTGCAGTGATCGCTTTCCTGAATTTATGACTTTCCGAGTGGTTTTAATGTCAACAGATGAGAATAATTACTAAAATGTCGTTTTCTTCTTCTAAATTTAGGCCCTGCAATCATATTTATTTCTAGATCAAAAATCGCCTTATCGAGATAAAGACTACTTACGCAATTTAAATGTTGGAGTAAAATTTTCGTTAACAAAGTTGGTGTAATTTTTACGGCATATAAATTCGATACAAGAAATTAAAAGTCGCAAAATCACTAAAAACTCCGCTCTGACAAAATTTAAATTAGTGTAAATTAAACAACGTTTTAACTTTTAAATTGAAACATTGGTTGTCATTTGAGGATATTAAATTTGCATTAACGAAATTTAATGTAGTTTAAATGTGATGTAAGCGATTGAAAGCTTAGTAAATCAGATTGTGAACGATTTTAACTCGCTTCAAAGTCTCCTCAAAATGTAGCAAAGTCCGTTAAACGATAATTTCCATCAATAATTAAAAAGCCATTACAAAACTAAAATCGTTTTAACGAGCTGAGAAAATCTTATACATAAAATATTTTATGTAAAAATCTAAACCGCTTCAAGGTTTTCCATGTTCGTTTAAACAGGATTTAGGATGTGATTACATATACATTTACTTGGAATTTCAAGCTAAATAATTTACGGCTCAAACGAAATTGATATTCGTATTAACGAGAGGACGGCCGTTTCAACAAAGGTTTAAAATAATTTTGACCTGATAAGAATCATTTTAACGAGATGCTTTTTAATAAGGTGAGTAACCATTTCATTAGTTGTGTTAATTAATAAGCGATTATGCGGAATTTAAGGTTAATTACGACTCGTGTTAGTGATTTTAATTGCCATTTTAGAGATATTATTGGGCCTTTTAGCCTTTTCAAGAAATAATTTACCTTTTAAATGGCATTAGCAGTTATGGTAATGAAATAAAGGTTGTGTTGATGAAATTTATAATTGATTAGAATAATTTTAACGAGGACCTGTTCAACGACGTAGAAAGCTAGTTTGTTATTTTCTCAACAAATTATAATCGTGATGTAAGATTGATTATTATACGTTTTTTTACGCCTGGGGGCAAAACAGGGTTTCTACGATACCAAAATCGTGAGAGAAATAATGAATATTGCTGCCTAGAGGAGAGAAATTTCCCTAGGGAGTTTTCATTATGACTGAGCAACAAGAGCTCACAATGATGTCAAATTCGAGGTTGGCAGGTTAGTTTTTGCGTCAGTTTGTGTCAAAACTGACACAAAACCTAACCTGATAACCTCGAATTTGACATAATTGTCAGCTCTTGTCATAATGACTTAAAGTACCACCAACTTTAAAATTTACTATAGGCTACTAAATTTAAAATAATTGTAACTAAAATGTGAATAAATGATTTCGTTTTAAATCTTCCTGTAACGTGAAAAAATAGTATATGCAACTCGGAGAGAACGCTGTTTTGCTTGAGTGCAATTTTTCTGCCTCATTGCATAATCTACTATTTAGCGACAGTAGCAGGAATTTAACGATTTTAATAGGCCTTTCAGCGATATGACTATTTGTTTAAATAATATTTAGCAGTTCTAACGAGACATACATTATTTGAATGAAGTATAAAATTTTAACAAGCTAAATGTGGGTTGAAATAGTATATTACAGCCCGAGATGGGAAGTGTTTCATTACTGTCGAGAGATTAGTTAGCTGATTGAGACGCGAAGCGTCGAAATCAGCTATTATCTCGAGACTAAGAAAACTTCCTGTCGAGGTTTGTATACTATTTTATTCGCAACCACTTTATTCTAAACAATAATTGGAAAAATTATTATATTATGATACGACAGGTTGTGACGCGCATGAATGGATCAACGAGATTCCCAGTATCCCTACCTACTCAGCGGTCGGGAATGTACTTCCCGCACTCACTTCCCGCACTTGAGCGGGAAGTGAGTGCGGGAAGTAGCATGCTGAAATGTACGACTTCCCCCACTCAAATGAGGTCAGGAATGTTAACATTACATATATGGTTGCGAATAAAATATTTTGTTAAATCCGGTTAGGAATTCTTCGATTTTTCAATACTCAATTGGATGTGGAAAAATTTTATTTTTCCAAACTAGAATGGAAAAATAATTTTTTGTTTTACTTTTCCATTCTAGTTTGGAAAATTTCAACGTTTCCGCATCCATTTGTTTTACTTTTCCATTCTAGTTTGGAAAAATTCAACTTTTCCGCATCCAATTGAGTATTGAAAAATCTTTCCAAAAGGAACTTGATTATCGTATTTAAAATGGAAAGCAAAAGGAACTTGATTATCGTATTTAAAATGGAAAGCAAAATATTAATAATAATTAAATAATGAGTAATTTTTTACCGGATTTAACAAAATCTTGTGTACAATACGTTGGGAAAAGCATGTTTTTCCGTTTACGTGTTTGTTTCTCGGCTGACGCCTCGAAAAAAAATCTCACGTCTAAAACGGAAAAACATCACTTTTCCCAACTTATTGTACAAATAGCTATTATCTTACAGTAGCAGCTATTACCATACATTATACAACTGTTTTCAGCGACTAAAATGAAGTTTTATTCACATGTGAGTTTTCATTATTTATACTACTGCATTGTTGGTAGCACTGTCAAGCTATGTCAAATTCGTAATTTTCAGGTTAAGTTTTGCGTCAGTCTGTGTCAAATAACAAACAAAACCTAACCTAAGTACCTCGATTTTGACATAGACTGACAATACACTTTAGTACTGCCAATACACTTTAGTACTGTCAAACGTATCTCACAAATCATAAGCTCGTGAGAAATTGTATCGCTCGTGCTGGGGCACTCGCGATTCAAAATTCTCACTCGTAAATAATGATGCATTTCTCTCACTTATAATATAATCTACTATTATAATTTCAACTGCATCAGTATCGTTTTGAGAAAATGTAAAGGCATTTATTATTGATTAAAATCATTTTAACGGAAGCTGTCTAATGAAGTTGAAAATGATTTATAGCTATTAACATATCTAGGAATGTTATGATTGATTCCTCCGTTAGAGTTCGAGTCGCGAGGTACACATCGTAGATAGCGACGTTCGATCAAGCAACGGCTTCGTGTGTTAATCACAGTCATCAAACTAATTTATTAGTTCCTAATACTCCTAACTGTGACCAAATATAGTTTGCAAAAAGTAATAAGCAACGCGGCCATGGCGACAGCTTTGCTGTCGGGACCGGCACCCAGCAAATAATTGAAGGGAGAATTTAACTTGAAAATAATATTAGCTGGGCATAGACACGCACTTTTTCCTGCGGGAATGAACGTAACACACCAGATGTTCAGGAAAAAGCGTCCGTGTATGGGTATCTGCACGCACCGCGCCACACGCCGGTTTCGAGTGCCACAGATCTGAGCACGATTTTTCCTTTGCAGAGCCCATACACAGATGGATTTAACTCTTGCATTTTTATTCGGCTCTTGTACTTTGGTTAATGTGGAGAATTAGTTTGGTTCGACAATATTAGGAAGCGCAAAAATGAATAAAGAGTACTTAACACAATTTATTGAAATATACGAGAGGCAACATCCAGCGCTATGGAAAATTAAGTCGAAGGATTACGTAAACCATAATTTGAAAAATGCTTTCATTGAAGTCAGCAAAAAATACAATCAGTCTATTAGGGGCTCGTTTCGAAAGGAATTTAAAAAAGTCCAAACTTCGAAACGCACTGGAACCTCTCCCGACGATAAATATGCAGTGCTTTGGTAAAGTAGTGGATAAATTCTTTAAAAATTCAAGGAATGACTCGGAAAAAAACGCTGGGACCCGTCGATTTTTGTCTTTATTTGCCCATTTTTTCATATAAAACGCATAGGAGGTATGACGTCATCGATGTTTTTTTAAATGCAACCCACTTTTTTATTACGGAATTAATAATTTTAAAATTGCAAAATACTAAATTTATTTTTGGAAAGTACGATTTTACGTTTTTATCAATGGCAACAACCAATAAAAAACATGTCGGTCATTTTGGCTACTGTCAGGCAGACAACGGTACACAATTCGAACATTTAATTTAGTCGTTGTTAAAGTTATCAACAGTAATTACATAAATGGTGATCATTTTTTGATAATTTTAACTAGATTCACGAATCGTCCACTCGTGAGATTTTTTAATAGCAACAAATATGAGTGCTAAACTAGTTAAAGTTATTTAAAAAAAAGTATTACCACGAATGTAATTCGGCATCATTATTTTTTAAACAGTCCAAGTTGTAAATAGGGTTTGATGAAGCTTCCAGATAAGTGTCCTGTTATTTTTAACAACTGCTGCTCACCTACTCCACTTTTAGCTAGTTGTGTTACAATAGAAGAACGATTTGAATGGTTTGTGAAAAAATAGTCGCTGTAATCAGCTACTAGCAAATAGTCGGTGTAATTTTGATGCTATTTCTCGATTTGAATTTTTTTCTCATTACTATTATTGGCTGATAAGACTGTTTAAAAAATAATCATTGCAATTAAATTTAGTATTTTTCAATTTTTTTCTTAATTTTTGGTCATGTGACCTATAGTCATACACTGGTTGAAGACCTTCCTTTTTTTCCAACCAGTGTGTGCTACCTGTGCTTACGTACGGAGACGAAACTTGCTCTCTTACAAAGCAATCTGTGAACAAGATACGCATTGCTCAGAGAAAGATGGAAAGATCAATGTTGGGCATTTCTCTGAAAGACAAGGTATCAAACAAAAATGTGAGGGAAATATCTGGAGTAACTGATGCTGTGGAACGGATAGCCACCCTAAAGTGGAACTGGGCGGGCCACGTGGCAAGACTTACGGACGAACGTTGGACGAAAAAGGCTCTGGAGTGGAGGCCGCGCCAAGACGCATATCGCAGCAGAGGACGATCACCAACAAGATGGTCCTACGATATCAAGAGAATCCACACAAACTGGATGAACACAGCACAGGATCGACAAGAATGGATTCAACTACGGGAGGCTTATGTCCAGCAGTGGACGCAGATGAGCTGATTGATGATGATGATGATGATGATGGCCTATAGTCAAAAATCAGCTTAGCGTAAGTAAAAAAAAATGCATTCTTTCAGTTTCCATAATAAAAAAAGGGGGTTTCCATTAAAAAAACATCGATGACGTCATACATCCTACACCGGTCACTCTGTATGTATAGATTTTATTTGGAAAAATGCGCAAATAAAAATAAAAATCGACGGGCCACAGCTTTTTTTCTAAAAGTTATTCCTTGAATCTTTAACGAAGTTATCCACTACTTTGCGAAAGCACTGTATACAGATTGCGACAGGCAACTAGAACCATAGCAAAAGCAAGGGGACCTTACATGTGGCCGTAATTGGGTTTAACAAACGAACAATGAATGTACGATAGCAGCGGGTCGTTAGGAGCATTATAAATACAAGGTATATATTCGATTTTTAAATTTTTAAAATACAATCACGGTCACATGTAAGGTCCCCTTGCTTTTGCTATGGTCCTAGTTGCCTGCCGCAATCAGTATGTACCAACCTTGTGGTATTTCAATTTTTGTTGTTCACACAATTGAACAAGAAATGCCAACAGAAATCCCTTAATTCCCGTAAAAGTGTCGTAACACTGTATTTGTTCCGTTTACTTAGTCACTTTTTCTGCCAGACCCTATATTATATATACTTCTGGTTGGGTTAGTTCCCCTTTCTGCACTGCGGCCTAAAAGACCTATTGTGCACATCCCAGTGCTTCACCTAGCCTCACAGAGGTATTCCGATGTCCTCAAAAAAGCTTCCTAGTGAGTTTAGTGAGGTGTTTATCAGCAGTTCGGGTTCAATTGTTGTTTCCCCAAAGTGTTTATGTTGCAGAGTTATGAGTTCCTCGCACTCGCATATCCAGTGGATTGGAGTCTCGTCCTCCTCTTCACAGAATCTGCATTCTGTGTTTGTTGCCACTCCTATTGTGTGCATATGTTTGTTCATATAACAGTGTCCTGTAGTTATCCTTGTTATGTGTTTTATTTTCTCCCTTCCATTTTCCAGGAGTGCCAGTGTCGCTTTCTTGGACGGTTCCCCTATGAAGTTCCTAGAGTGCCTTGCTTTAGGGTAGTCGTGCCAGAATTTGCGATGTTTATCTCGTAACCAGCTTCTAGTTTGTTCCCTGATCATGCTATAAGCTATGTTACAGGTAGGCTCTGGTCCTATCAGCTGGGTAGTGCTGGCTGATTTTGCTAATTTGTCTGCTTTTTCGTTGCCTGTTATTCCTTGGTGACCTGGGACCCACAACAGACTCAGTTTGTTGTGTTCTCCCAGTTGAACCAGTTTTTTATGGCATTCATATACCAGTTCTGAGTTGAACTGGTTAGATGACAGCGCTTTTAAAGCTGCTTGGCTGTCCGTCAGGATGTGTATTCTCCTGCCTTTGTAGGATCTCTGCACCATTAATTGGGCGCAGGTTAGAATTGCTGTTACCTCGGTCTGGAATACTGTTGCATATTGTCCCAGGTTTATGCTTATTGCATTTCCTGGTCCCGTACCATAAATGCCCAGACCTGTTCCATTTTCTGTTCTTGATCCGTCTGTGTACCAGACTTCCCCCTTTAGTTTGGTTAAGACTTCTTCCTCGTTCCACTCTTCCCGCTCTGGAAGATATACTTCAAACGGTTTTTGGAACTGGTAGGATGTCTTTATTTTGTCGGACTTCATCTGCAGGATGAGGTTTTCACGTAATCGGTTAAAGATTTCGGTATGGTATCCTCGATGTCCAGGATAACGATCATACCCTTGTGTTTTCAGCCTATATGCCCCTAGTCTCGCTTCCGCCTCTACCCTTAGGTGTAATGGGGGAAGGTTCAGCAAGGCCGTTATTCCAATACAGGCCATTCTTTGTATTTTGCTAAGTAGGTTCTTATTTTTAATATTGCTTGCCTTGTGCCACCATACCAAGGATGCATAGGTTATCGTTGGTATAATGACTCTTGTGAAGAGCCAGTATACCATTTTTGGTGACAGTCCCCATGTTTTTCCAAACATTCTTCTGCATGTCCAGAATGCTCTGCAGCCTTTGCTTGTAACATGTTCCATATGGTGTTTGAATGTCAATTTGGTGTCTAAAATCACACCCAAATATTTGACCTTCTCCACCATCTGTAGTTCTTTTCCGTATAGTTTTAGTTTCCTATACTTGTTTTTCTTCCTTCTTGTGATTGACAGAAGCGAGGTCTTTTCCGGGTTGACCGATAGTCCCTTGGCTTCACACCATCTTTCCACAATGTTGAGGGCCAATTGCATTCTTTCGAATACTACGCCCTCAAATTTTCCGTGTATGTAGATGGTGATGTCGTCAGCGTAGCCCTGTGTGTATAAGCCCCTCTCCTCTAGTTCCCGTAGAAGGCCATCCACCACGAGATTCCACAGTAGAGGTGACAATACCCCTCCTTGTGGGCACCCTCTGGTTACCGACACTTTCACGGTTGTCTTATGAAGAGAAGTGGTTATGACTCTGCTTTTAAGCATGTTTAGTATCCATCTGCTCAGGGTGTCGTTTATTCCCCTGCTATTCAAGGCTAGATGAATTGAGTCGAACGAGGTGTTGTCAAAAGCACCTTCGATGTCCAGAAAGGCTCCTAGGCCAAAGTCTTTGGATTGTATAGTTTTTTCCCCCTTGCTGACTAGTTCGTGTATAGCCAGTTCGCAGGATTTTCCTGATTGGTAGGCATATTGGTATCTATGTAATGGAGAAATCACCAGTACTTCGTCCCTTATATACCTGTCAATTAACTTTTCTAGCGTCTTCAGAATGAATGACGTCAGACTTATTGGTCGGTAAGATTTTGCCTGGGCATAGCTTTCCTTTCCCGGCTTTGGTATAAATACCACTCTCACCTTTCTCCAGCTTGCTGGTATGTAGCCTAGGGCCAGACTTGCCCTTAGCATTGCACATAGACGGGTGGATAGTTCACCCCAGCCCTGAGTGAGTAGAGCTGGGTAGATCCCGTCTCCACCTGGAGCTTTAAATGGTTCAAAACTGTGTAATGCCCATTTAAGTTTTGTTATGTTTATCACTTGATGTGCTGTCTTCCAGTTCTCTTGTGTGGCCCTGCGTAAAGGTATTTCTACACCGTGATCACTGGTATTATCTTCTTGTAATAGTATACTGCCTGGGAAGTGTGCCTGTAGTAAAACTGCCAGTGTTTCTTTCCCAGTTTCCGTGTATCCTTTTTCAGGTTTTTTTAGTGTTCCCACTATCTGTGGTCTATCTTTCGCTAGCGCTTTTTGGAGTTTTGCACATTCTGGTGTCTTGTCGATTCCCTTGCAGTACTCCCTCCATGAGGATCGTTTTGCTTTCCTCACTTCGTTATTGTATTTTGTAAGGACTTCTTTATAAGGTTCCCACTTCCCTGTCCTTTTTGCTTTGTTAAATAGCCTTCTTGTCTCCACCCGCAGCTCTGAAAGTCGACCGTTCCACCATGGAACATCTCTGGTTGACCTTCTGGAAGTTGCAGTACAACTCGATTCGAAGGCATTTATCAGTGACTGAGCGATGGCATCTGCCATTGTTTCTAATTCAACAGTGTTACTGGCCCTGGAGGGGCAATCCCGTAGTGCCTGCTTAAGGTTCTCTTTATATGACCCCCAGTTGCAGTTTCTGGGATTCCTGTACTCCAGGTCGGTTAGCACTGGTGTTTTGATGTCAAATCTGATGTATCTGTGGTCCGAGAGCGATGGCTCTTCAGATACATACCATTTTTCTACCATGTTTGCCATAGCTGTAGTGGCTATAGTTATATCAATGACCTCCATTCTAACACTAGTTAGAAATGTGGGTTCATTGCCTAGATTCATTGTCAAGAGCCTATTTTCTAAAAAGAAATCAAGGAGTGACTCACCTCTGGGGTTGGTGTTATTGCTTCCCCACGCTATGTGGTGAGCGTTTGCATCACATCCTAGTAGTAGCTGCAGATTCGCCTCTGCAGTGTCCTACTAGCTTCCTCATCTCAGGAGTGGGTGGATCTCCTGGCTGGTCATATGGGAGGTATACGGATCCGATAATGATCTCCCTCTCGTTCCCTTCCATAGCCATTTTGGTTTTGACTGCCACAAGATCCCTACAAGAAAGGTCTCTTAATGTGATCAGATTCAAATTTGATTTAGCAAGTATGCAGGTTCTAGGCATGACTTCATCGGAGCTGTGCAGAGTCCAGCCCTTGGTCATCCCTAGTCCCATTATTTTATTACCCTTAATCCAAGGTTCTTGAATTAATATAATATCAATATTATTTTTGATGGCATAAGCCTGTAAGACCGCCGATGCGTTCTTACAATGGTGTATATTTACCTGTAGCAGTTTCAGCGCCATTGTAGCTTCTACTTAGGTTTTTGGGCTTAAGGAGAGGGAGGTTCCTTAGACCCTCCCCCTTCTTTCACCTGGGGGGGTTCTGAAGTCCCTTCCGCCTGTGGTTCTTCTGCAGGTAGACGTTCCCGAGGCCCCTCTACCTCCATTTCCTCTGGCGATTGCGAGAGTGGAGGTTCCAAAGATCCCTCCACTTCCATTGCCTGAGAAGGTCCTTCTTCTTCTGTCTGCCCTTCTTTCTTCTCGCCTTCCTCCTTCTTCTTACCCAGTTTCTTAAAAGATACCCGGGAGAAGTTTAGGAAGGGCCTATAGTCAACGTCCTGTAGCTGAGTCCAGGACTGTTCTGACATGGCGATGACTACCTGCTGTCCCTTGGGGTCCGGCTTGGAGTCCGTCACCTGCCAGGTCTTCGTGCAAAGACCTTTGTTCTGTTTCTGAAGCCTGTGCAGAATGGTTTTGGCTTCCAGTACTGGTCCTGGAATCCATGCTAGGGTGTATACTGGTTTGGGAACGTCCTTGGCCTCCCTGAGTACTAGTTTCGCTCCCTCCCATGGTATACAGCCTTTTATTGTTATCTCCAGCCACGTTCTGGTTTCGAGGTCCGCGCAGGTCACATTAAGTCTTCCCCTGCCGTGGCGTACCTCAAGAAATCTCGGGTGGGGTACATTCCCCCCATCTTCGATTTCATCAATTTTTTCGAGCAGGTAGGTTCTAATCAACCCTGCCTGCTCGACATTTAAGGTCTCATCTGGGTAACCGTCTGGCAGAATTACCATTTTTTCCCCAGTGATGGCCTCTTTGTAGCTGCGAGCAGGTTCTTCCACCCTGCTCCTTTTTTTCAGCTGCTTTGGGGTACTTCCTTCGGATCGGTTCCTTTTTGACCCTCTCCCGTCGTCCCCTTTTCTTGCGCCAGCCCTGGTCCCTGATGGCCCTGGTTGCGGCTGACTGCTTGGGACTGTCCCGGTGCCTTTGCTCTCGGTTCCTGCCTCTTGCAGTCGTTGGCGCTTCAGTTTTCGCTTTGCAGCGCCCGATAGTTTCCTGTATTCGGCTGGATCCATCCAAGATCCTCCAGCCGATGCCTGGGGTTGCCCCCTAGGGGGAGAGTTATTTTTTTTTGGGTTTTCTTTTTTTTCTTTTGTTTTTATAGTTAAATTTAGTTCATCCATGTTGTTCCCACGAGTGATCGGGAAAAAATGTCAACCCTCGCCGGAGCCCGAACGACGAGGTAAGGCGACTTAGTACGACGGAGTTGCGCCAGGTGCTCCGAAGGAATCGTTCGTGAAACTGCCTCCCCAGTTCCATGCAACCCTCGTCACGATATCTTCCAACTTGGCTTGAGGGATGTTTATCGACTTCCCAGTCTAGATCCGCTGGGTTTAGTTTCAACAGGGCCACCACGTGTAGGATGCAATCTGAGATCACATATCACCAATCATTGAAGGTGATACCCAACGGTCTTGGGATTTCAGAGGCTGGAGTGCTATGCCTTTGTCCTCCCCTGTAGTTGACCTTCCGCCGCGGGGCAGGTTAGTGCCAACTCCTGGCTTCCGGTCAGCCACTCGACCCCTGCCAGACCCTATAGACCAGTTGCTGGATAAACCAATTCGGAAATAATTCATGGTAAAGCTTTTATTGTTTTAATCTCTTAAGTTATAACCCAATATTACTATCCTAGGTTTTACCCCTCCGCGGAGGTAAGCGTCAGCTCCTAGGAGCGAAAACGTCACCTAAAATTGGGCTTTTTTCGATTTTTCGAAAATAACTCTGATAAAACCCAATAAATCAAAAAAGTAGCTCATATAAAGAGCGTTAAATTCTGCGTAAAATGAGTACCAATATGATATATTTTGATTCAGCTATACCTATACGGCATTTTGTCAAAGTCGTACCATTTTGTCAATTTACCAAAAAATGTTCTTTTGAGTAATAACGGATTCGTTTATTGATTGCATAGTTAAAAAGTATGCCTGCAAAGGATATCTTGGTTTAATCTTAGTTTTTCAGGTAAAAAAATTGTTTTGTTTATTTTTTGACTGACAAACCATAACATTAATAAAAAAAAACAATTCGTTTTTCTTTTCAAAAAATAATACAGAGGTGAAGTAAGAATTATTTCTGACACAAGAAATGTTGCTACAATAGAATAATTTTATTATACAATATTATAATTTTTAAAAAACTGAACGTTGTAAAACTTATCGTGTTACACCCTGTATGATTCATTGGTTCAAACACGCACGTTTTGAAGGAAACGTCGGTTTTCTTTCTTGTTCACCACCCTCGATTAGGTAGTCGTCTTCTTCCTCACTCAACAAAAGCATCTGCTCATTGAGCTCATCGTGGTCTCCAATAGTGTCGTCCACATCTACTTCGGTAGTAGGAGCATAAGTGCATGAATGCCCTCTACAGTTTGCAAAAATTGCTGAACATTTTATTCCTGCTTTTCTGCAACTACAAGCCGCTTTGCACCCTTTGTTGCATTTGCAGGATATCTTTGACAAAAGTGACAACTGGAGAGAAAAAGTAAGCTTCCGATTAAAACCTGTGAATGACTTGATTGCCAGTGATGGGAGATACCATCAGTCGTGCATGAAGAGATTTTTGTTACCTGAAACCCGGAAAAGGGAAGGTACCAATGAGTATATTCTCAATTAACAGTTTCCGACATTCAGAAAAAATTAAAAACGCTCTGCTATTCCTTCACGCCTTTAGTGGTTGTGATATCACTTCATCGCTTTACAGGCAAGGAAGGAAGACGTTTGCCAGGCTGGCTGTTTATTTATTTATTTATTTCGTACTCAGCCAACAGCCGTTAGGCCAATTATAGGCGTCGCTGTACATTTATGGGGACTTCCAACTCCACTAACGATTGTCGTGATGTTATTATGATATCCGGGACCAATTATTTCCGTGGCAGCCGTACCACGAGGCGCTGAGAGAAGCAGCCGTGAAACTCTCATCCAACTTCTGACCAGAAAGAGCGTTGCTTAACTCTACTAATCGAACGGGGACGCTTGTTCAAGCTACACCACCCGGAACCTGTTCTTTCGAAAGTGAGTGATGTCTTTATGAGCAGCAAAGACCTCAACCCGGAAATTATTATTAATGCCGGGCAAAAGCACAGTAGCACTCTATGAAGGTAAGACAGGCGATGCCTTGAATGAGTCACGTTTCCTCCAACACTGGAAATAGCCCGCCAACACTGCTTCAGGGTGTATCTGCAGGTACAGATGTGGTCAGGTAACGCCATGAATTATATGAACTGGGGTTAGCAAACAACCAAGTATGGGCTGGCTTCTGTTCTCACTACCTGGGAACCCGCTCCACAGTCACTTTTCTTAAAAATATCCTGAAAATGCACGAAAGGGTGCAAAACGGCTTATAGTTGTAGAAAAGCAGGAATAAAGTGTTTAGAAATCTGTGCATTTATGCACTTATGCTCCTGCTACCGAAGTAGATGTAGACGACCCTGTTGGAGACGACGATGAACTCAATGAGCGGATGCTTCTGTTGAGTGAGGAAGAAGACGACTACCCAATCGAGTTTGGTGAAAAAGAAAAAGAGCCGACGTTTTTTTCAAAACGTGCGCGTTTGAACCAATGAATCGTACAGGGTGTAACACGATAAGTTTTACAAAGTTCAGTTTTTTTAAAAATTATTTTATTGTATAATAAAATAAATTTATTGTAGCAACATTTCTTGTGTCAGAAATCATATTACTCCACATCTGTATTATTTTTTGAAAAGAAAAACGAATTGTTTTTGTTGATTAATGTTAAAGTTTTTCATTCAAAAAATAAACAAAACAATTTTTACCTAAAAAACTAAGCTTCAACCAAGATATCCTTTACAGGCATAATTTTTAACTATGCAATCAATAAACGAATCCGTTGTTACTCAAAAGAACATTTTTGGTAAATTGACAAAATGGTGCACCTTTGACAAAATGCTGTATAGGTATAGCTGAATCAAAATATATCATATTGGTACTCATTTTACGCAGAATTTAACGCTCTACAACTTTTATATGAACCACGTTTTTGATGTATTGGGTTTTCTCAGAGTTATTTTCGAAAAATCGAAAAAAGCCCAATTTTAGTTGACGTTTTCGCTCCTAGGAGCCGACGCTCACCTCCGCGGAGGGGGAAATCCTAGAATAGTAATAATGGGAGGTAACTTAAGCGATTAAAGCGATAAAACCTTTATCATGAATTATTTCCGAATTGTCTTACATTTTACTCCCCAGCAACTGGCCTACTAGGCATTTCAGTATTTCTTTGCTTTAAAATTGCTTCCGTTTAAATTACCGCACACACTGTTGCACGCCTCTTTCTTTTCATGTTTGCGAGCGTTTTACAAATAAATATTATTATTATTTTTCTGCACACTGGTAGTAAACGCAACTTGATGATAATGAACGGGTCGGACTATTTAACCTGTCAAACTGACACTCTTTTATTATTGTGCAACAAGTTATCGACATATAACCCGATAATATCGAAGTACTTAGAGTATTACTTCTGATTATTTTAAACAAATGTGATTTTTATTAGAAAACGTTAATATTAGTGTTCTGTTACTATAGAAATTGCGTAATATGTTGCTAGATTTACTGAAAACTAATTTGAAAAAGTAGTTTGGTTTATTGAATAGTCCCTCGAAAGCCATTCTTAGTCAAAGTTAAGTAGAATATTTCTGCGGTGGTATTACTACTCATGTCCATTGCACTTGGGATTAGGTCTCGTGCTAGCACACTCATCCTAATCGTATCCAAGCGCAATGGACATTCGTGATACCACAGCAAAAATATTGGACACAACTTTGACTACTCATGGTATTATAGGTGCTTATTTTTAAACAGTCTTATCAGTCAATAGTAATGAGAAAAAAATTAAAATCGACCAATAGCATCAAAATTACACTGACTATTTGCTAGTAGCTGATTACAGCGACTATTTTTTTACAAACCATTCAAATCGTTTTTCTGCTGTAGCAGCAGTTGTTAAAAATAACAGGACACTCATTTGGAAGCTCCATTAAACCCCATTTACCACTTGGACTGTTTAAAAAATAATCACGCCGAATTACATTCGTAGTAATTTTTTTTTTATAATTTTGAATAGATTAGCACTCATTTTTTGTTGCTATTAACAAAGCTCACGAGTGGATGATTCGTGAATCTAGTTAAAAATTATCACCACTTATGTGGTGTTGATAACTTCAAATACAACTAAATTAAATGTTCAAATTGTGCACCGTTGTCTGCCTGACAGTAGCCAAGACGACCGATTATTGATTGCTGCCATTGATAAAAACGTAAAATCGTACTTCCCAAAAATAAATTTAGTATCAGCTTAGCTTACGTAAAAAAATATATTCTATCAAATTCCGTAATAAAAAAGTGGGTTGTATTTTAAAAAACATCGATGACGTCATACCTCCTATGCAGGTCATCCTGTATGTATGCATTTTATATGAAAAAATGAGCAAATAAAAACAAAAATCGACGGGTCCCAGCGTTTTTTCCAAAAGTCATTCCTTGAATTTTTAACAAATTTATGCACTACTTTACGAAAGCACTGCATATATCGTCGGGAGAGGTTTTAGTGGGTTTCGAAGTTTGGACTTTTTTAAATTCATTTCGAAACGAGCCCCTAATAGACTGATTTTTTGCTATTACGTCACGATCCGCTTTTAAATTGCATCTTTTGCTGACTTCAATGAATGCATTTTTCAAATTATGTTTTACGTAAGCCTTCAGCTTAATCTTCCACTGGATATTTCAATAAATTCTGTTGGGTACTCTTTATTCATTTTTGCGCTTCCTAATATTGCCGAACCAAACTAATTCACCACATTAACCAAAGTACAAGGGCCGAATAAAAATGCAACAGTAAAATCAGTGTTTGTATAGGCTCTGTAAAGGTAAAAGCTTGCTCAGATCTGTAGCACTCAAAACCGGCGTGTGGCGCGGCGGGTGCAGATACCCATACACGGACGCTTTTTCCTGAACATCTGGTGTGTTACGTTCATTCCCGCAGGAAAAAGTGCGTGTCTATGCCCAGCTATTGACTTCTTATCTTCATAATATGTAATCAGCAAACACTGATAACTAACATATGAAACAACTTTAATCTTGCAAGGCAAAAATTCCACTCCAATGGAACTTTGCGGCGTAAATAATACCAACAAAAGGCAAATTAGTTCACCTGATGATATCCAATCGAAACGATATTTCCTTGACAGTACTAATAATCCTTATTACATACCACCTCAACCAAATAAAGACGAAACTGAAAATGAAACCGCAGAAAGTACTCAACCAAGTGAAAAAATTAAGATCCCACCGATATTCCTACAGAATGCAAATAATTATCGGTACCCTGATGAGTCTTAATACCAAGAGACGAAACATGTGGCCATTCGATCACAACTAACAACAGAGCTTGTGCTCTAGGAGAAGGTCGTGTGATAGGTGGCTCTTTCCCTTAAGGAGGGGAGTATAAAATAAACACGGTAGGAATATGAACATCAGTCTTCTCACTAGTCTTCTTACAAATTTACTTCAATAGTAAACTAAGTAAATATTTAACAGAAATTATCAAAGCTGAGTTTACGACCGCATAGAAAGGCAGCAATCTTAGAATTCACCTAAATAATATAGATGATTACGGTCAACTAACTATGTATTACGACACGAATAAAATAGCCTACCACACATTCCATAACCCAGCAACTGCCAACCTCTCTGTAGTCATCAGAGGAATATCTACTTCATTAAGCGATGTAAAGATAAACCAACAACTATTGGATAATAGGCCATTCGACAAGTACATTAATAGCGGGAGCAATTCCGCACAAGCTGGAATCAATTTTAATCTATTCTGTTGGTACTCAGAAAATATATATTAATTTTGCAGCCCTTGACAGGCCCGGATTTAACCGCCATGCTTAAAAAAGGTCAAAATGTTTATAATTTTTTAATATTAGTGAATATCTCGATTAGTATCAACTTTTGAGCAAAGTACGTAGTTATCAAAATTAAAGAAGAGTCAATTCTCTACAAAAAATGTTCCATGCATTTTTGTCATACATTCGCATGTTTCGAATTCATAGACCTCGAAATATATAAATTTTTTCGAGCATTTGCTTTTTTTATTATTGAAGTTCGATGCGATAAAAATTCCTTTTTCGTACTATATACGATTTCTATTACTCATGTAAAGAAATTATGTCGCTGACTTTGTACTCGCTTCCATATTACCTAGAGGTAAAGGTATCCCCAATAGGCCTAATCCACTATGCCAACTTTGCTAACTTCAAGTTTCTTTTGAAGTTGAAGGCTCATCAATTTTTTTGCCTTTTTGATGTTGGTGGTTGTTTAATATAATTCTCAATATCACCCTGACTTTCAACATCTGTCTAATATTCCGGATTTGGTACATAATCTTCGGAATGTTCTATATGGATATGCAAGTCGACGAGCGTCTAATTCGACCACGTCCACAGTATTTTAACAAGATTTTTCCTAGCAGAAGCCACACATTACTGGGCAATGCAAACCTACTTTGCGACAGCTACAACTTAGTTTACAACCTTTGGCGCATTTACAAGAAATTAGTTTCAGTAATTTTTGGGAATGGGTATTAATATTAACTCATTTATCGAATTTCTCCATCTCCAGTCCAAAGCTGATTTTTCGTTTCCATACCATAGCTGAATTTGGTTGTAAGTACGGAACGAATGCGTATTTTGTTGATGATAATGACTCTAGATTTGGTAAACTCTTGTTAATAGATTGTATGAAACAGTGTTCCATGATGCCCCATTTTTTATGCATACAGAAGAAGAAGAAATTGTTCTCCCACTTTATCTATTTCCTCTGGGGACGCGTTTGGGTCTTTGAAAATTTGAACAGCCTTCTGTAAGTCTTTCTCTTTCCCTTTCCTGGCTTCGGAAAATAAATGTTAGAGCGAGGCTCATTCAAGGCGGTAATAATTACCAATAAATCAGTGTCTTCCCCTATTATAATTACCGATTTGTAGTGATTTGATTCTTCAATTGCAGTGTTGGCAATTAAGGTATCAGCATTTTCGACAGCCTGCTTGACTCTGAAATCTTTATTCGTTAGTAGTTTACACATCATTGAGATGATTCGACATTTGACAAGAATTTCTCCTGGGATATAGTTGCTATAATTTTTTCATCAAAATGTATTTCCGCTTATGAACCAATCTTCAATAGGCGAAGTCGCTCAACAGTTTTGGCGCTTTTTGGTGCAGCATGCTCTGGGTATCCATCGAAAACTATTACTGCATTCGTTGAGTAATGTCTTGTTACATACTCGACCTGTTTATCCAAAATCGCACAATAAGATTCTTGTTGATGCCAGACAATTTTGTGAAGTAGAAATTCCCCGTCTATCACATGAAGAGTATTTTCAGAGTCTAATTGGGTTTCAATGGGTACAAACGCATCGTATAGGGCTGATTTTTAAATTTTACGAATTCCTATCTAATCGGAGATTGAAAATGGATAAGGAGCCAGTTCGTATTCAAAGTAATCTTCTGTTTCACAGATCTTCTAGATGGACTTTTTCTAATTTTACCAGAGGTACTTGTACTGGTCTTATATGTTTAATTACCATAGAAACTACATTGACAATCTATAAAACCATTTGCATGTGTTCAAGTATGTCTATAATAAGAAAATTAGCAAATGCCCTTAAAATATCGCTTTCGACGCCTATAACCTTGAAACAGGTATACGCACGAGAAAGATGTATAGAACATTTCCGGTAGATAATTTATTTTCCTTCAATTTTGATAATGATGTATTTCACTCTTAAGTTGATAATAACCGAGATATTTACAAATAATAAAAGAAATTAAAATTTGTCGCCCTTTTTTTCAAGATGGCGGCCAAATCCGGGATTTCTAAGGAGTTCCATTTTAAGAGACATTTCTTAACATAAAACCAAACAAATTAAAATTAATTCCAGCTTATCGAGAATTGCTCCCGCTAACAGCCATTTTAAACGACTTATCGCCTGGCCTATAAACAATACCCGGTTAAATTTATACCCATTCGGAGTCACGTGTTAATCTAGTAACTTTACGTATGTCGATTCTTAAAATGCAATTTTAGGGTAATAGATGACATTCCGTTTTGTAGATTATCATAACATCTGCCAATTCCTAAAACAAGGTTGCTGCGGGTTTATTCTCTTATATGAAATCAAACTGACTACAGTTTACAGGTTAAAGAAAACATAACATGTCTTAAAATGTAAATACTTATAATAAAGATATGTCAGCTGCTACATTAAAAACCTGCTGCCTATAGCAAATTTTAAGTAAATTTCTGTGCATGCATATTCTGTTATAGAACATTACCATTTGAAGCCTATTTCCTTGCACAATCTATTTAGGGAAGAAACTGAATGTGAAAAATCTCCTCCAGATTCTTCAACCAAGCGTTTTTTAGGTTTTCTATGGTTACAAATTCTTTAGCTACATACATTTTATATATAGTGTCCCTGATGGAGTTCTTGACTGCTTCGTCGACTTCCGTTTTTGTATTCTTCACTTTCTGGCTCATATTTTCCGTAAATTGTGCTCTCCGAGACATTTAACGCAAGAGAAGCACGGCGAACAGCGTTGGAGAGTGAAACTATTGATTTACTATTATTAATATTGTCGTACTCTTCATAAAAAACGCATAATATTCAAATTAATTGTTGTGACTGCTCGTTATACCACATGTCCGATGGTTTCTTTTAATTTCCAGTTTTCGGCTCAACAATTTTAGATTTTATTACCTTTATCTCAATAACTTACACGAAAAATAAAATCTAACATATTAGAAACGTCAAACAGTATGGATGGATACAGTATCTTTTTCTCTACAAAAAATGTATCTATACTTTAGCTCTAAAATAATTAGGGGAGCAAATAATTGAACTAAAAAAATACTATGCAAATTCCTATGGTGCGTCGCGCAAGTCAGCACCCGGTATATATTGAAATGGTCTTAGGCCCTAAACTCGACTCTGATAGCAATGCCAATTTAATGGACGTGTTAATAAGCACGGGGTTCAGGTATTTTATATAACTGCAAGGCTAAAACTTGAATGTCAGAATAAATGCATTGGTAAAGAGATGCCAGTAATAGAGTAGTAATTGAATAAGGAACGCAAAAGGCAAAGCTCATTTCTCATAGGTTTGTGCAAAAGCAATAGCCGAACCAAAATAATAATTAATTACAAAAGGGATTGCTATGTGCAAGAAAATGAAGCTAGAATTCAATTAAATTAGACAGTGAAATTTTGTAAGGGTTCTAAAAACAGGTATAAGAAGCCATAAAAATAATAATGTTGACACGAGCAATTAAGAAGGCAGGCATAAAGGCATAAAATAGCAATTGTGAGAAGCAGACAAGACATTATAATGCATGGTGAAAAGCAAACAGCAAGACAGAAGAAAAAACGAGTGAAAAACAAACAGATGGACATCGAAACACAATTGCGCAGGAAGTGAACTCTAAATAAATTAATCAGTGCAATTACTCATGTGAACAACGAAAAGCAAATAATAAAACGTGTAGTGGTGCAAAGAGACATTTTAATAATTAAGAATGTAGAGAATATTTTAGATATAAGAAATTTTTAAATATAATAATTTATAAGCAGATTTAGTTTAAAATGTAATTGATTTGAACTTGGTTAATTTCCGTTTATATTAATATTAGATTAGCATTTGTTTACAACGAATATAAGGGAGAACAAATGAATAAAATTGTAAGAAATGACATTGTAAATTGTACTCCAATTTAAATCACATTTTTATATAATAAATCATCACTTTTCAACATAAAAAGTTTACCATGTTGGCAAGTGCATATCCCAGTTGGTGTGGTATCGTTTGTGAGTGTCTCCGACACCAAAAATTAGGAAGTTTCATAAAGGGGCCCTTCCGAGAGGTTAGCAGCCGTTCAGCTCAAATTTTCGATCACTGCGTGTAGCCAAGGAAATCATCGCTGCATAGAGGGGAAGATTCAAGGACGTAGAGCAGCCATGCAACAACGTCTCTAAGACGTTTCACCACGAGGGGGCCCGTAGCAGCTCCAGAATCTCAACGGCGTCACTACAGCGACCCGAGGTGTTCGGCGAAAAATCAGGTACAGATTTCAACTAGAATTAACTACGTTAGACCCAGGAAAGTTACGTGCGTGATAAAGGAGACATTACTTAAGAAGATCCAAGCATTTCCGCGGCTATAGAGGAAGTGCAGCTCGCAAAACAAGCGGATTCCATTATTTGAGATTAGGCGATGATGAAACCGGATGCGGCCGAAAAACAATTGCTAATTTCCGCCAACAGTGTCTCTCCTGACGTCATAAACAATTAATTGCCTGAAACAGAAAATAATTAATGCCGCCAAAGCGCGAAAATTCAAATAAATACCTTTTCCGAACTTTGGTAATTTTACGATTTTAAATCGTCAACAACGCAATCTTACATACGGAATCCATTTTGTGTAACATTTGACCGAATACCTAATATTTTGCTTCTGCGTATTGGAACTAATGCGGTAGACAGAACCGTACTCAAATAATTTGTAAAATTACACAATCAACTAAGTTACCTAACCGAGGTAATAGAATGATTGCTTTAGAGCTAGCGTTTATTTGTCATTATTTACAGGTAGATAAAATATAAAAACGGGTATATAACCATTTATTTTGACAAGTAAATTAAATACGAGTTATATTTTAATCAGCCTGAGAGTTTTATAGTTCAAACAGAATATTGTGTGGAAGCTCTAACAATTTAATATTTAATTAAACAATAGCAATTAGGTAGAGATCTATCCATCGCAATATGTAACATACATAAGCCTGCAGAAACAAAAATGTGTCCACATGTTTAAGTTCCTTTTTTTCTACTGTGCAGGGTGTCGCAATTAAAGTACAAAAATATCAGTTGTGACACGTTTAGGAAGGTACTCGTAATAATTGTGACATACTAGGTAAAACCCTACTGTAAGATACTCCACCCTTCATTATAATTGTCACATTATTTTACAGTATACATTTTAAAGTAAATAAAAAAATTCAGATTATTTTGTTATTTATTATTAAGTAAAATACATATCAAAATACAGTTCCCTTTTATATACTACATAAAAATTAACTGTGTGTTTAATAAACATTTAGACCATCAAATTTAATTGAAAAAATCGGTTCAATTCTTCTTCCTTTTTTAGGATCTGGCAACGCAGGATATATATTGGACAAATTTACACTGTCTGTGTCCTCGTTGTCCGTCCATACGAAGATGTTTTGATTTCGAAAAAAAATTATTTCCACCTCATCTTCTGAATTTTTTACTTTTGAAACTCTACCAACATATCTCTTTATAATTTTGTTATTTGTGTTGTAATCAACTAACACATAATTACCTTCTTTAAGGTCCTTTGGGCGTTCGAATTCAGTTTCATGTTCTACTAATTCCTTTAATGTGTGACAGTCAACTTCGGTGTTACTGAATAGGTATTCTATGTCTTCTTCTTCGTCATTACCATCACTATCTGATGTATCTTCAACTTCAACTTGCTTCTTTGATCGTCCCTTTGTCTTTTTATCATTTTCTTTCATCTCTTCTTTCAAATATTTTCTTTTTTTATACAACCGTTTTTTAGCAGTTCCTTTGGATTTATTTGAGTCTTCTAAATAATTTTCTCTGGTAAGTATATCTGCAATTTTTGAAGTTCCAACTCTATTACGTTGATTTGCATTTATTCCCATATTTTGTCTTTCAATTTTCTCAAGCACAAGGGCTTGTAAAGACTTACTACACTGCAGGGGCGTTGAACTGCGAGAACTGGTGCTATTGCATTAATGGTAGATGGGTGTGACTCTACTGATGCTATAGTAGTCTCTTCTTCACAAGACACAAACTCTTCTTCGGCAGCAGTCTCTTCTTCACGAGGCACACGCTCTTAATTAGCAGCAGTCTCTTCTTTAGAAGGCACAAACTCTTCTTCGGTATGATTCTGAATTTTTCTTATAGTATGCTTCTAACGCATCTAGTTGAAATATAGATTCCATATTAGGCCCCATTTCATTTAATATCTACTATTACGCTTTTGGCAATGCACGCGGATGATAGTGCTATTATTGCTCAGCCTAGCGTTATCGTCGAGGGAGCTATGCAACTCCAAGAAGCCATCAATCATATTACTAACTGGTGCAACAAATGGTATATACAACTGAACCCTCAAAAATGTGAGAAAAAGATCTTCACATTACGTCGTCCTAACAACCCACACAAATAAAAATTAATAATGTTGAAATAGACTGGAATTCCAATGACTCAAATATCTAAGCCTCCATCTTGATAAAAGACTTACATGGGGAATACATATTAATAAAAAATTAAACGAGAGACTAGTACAGCTGTACCCAATCATCAATCGTAAAACTTTGTTAAATATCGAATGTGCACTTCTTATCTATAAATCCTTATTAAGACCTGTAATCACTTACGGATGCACAGTTTGGGGAGCAGCTTCCAAAACACATATAAACAAAATTCAAGCGCTTGAAAACAAAATTCTCAGAAAAGCCACAAATGCTCCGTGGTTCATCTCGAAATAAACATCTCCATGACGAACTTGGTGTTCCAACGGTTAGACACTTTATACAAAAATGCAACCAAAAGTTCTTCAAAAATATTCCGTCTTGCCCAGGCGCAGCCCACTACTCTATTAGGGAGAAAAAATTACATGTAAGGTTAAAACGCCTTCTCCCACAAATAGGGTGACCACTTTTCAATTTATACAAACCCTGAGATCCTTCGTAAGTAAAAAAATGGTTTTCCTCAATGAGAAATACAGAATGTTTAAAAACAACAAAAAGCAAGTGAAAGCCATGTGTTTATTCATTTATATTAATGATTAGCAAATATAATGCAAGGTGTAACTGAAATACTTGTCCATATCGTACGTCGTACTAAACACGGATTGTTTCTGCTTGTTCTGCGTGTATTCAAAATGAAACATCAACAGATGGTTTGCCTTCATATCGAAGTGCCAACAATCGATGACGCAGCTAAAGGGATTATAAAACAGTACAAGAAGGCACAGATTATGCAAAGAGCATATGAGAAGCAACCTGAGAATTACTGAATACTACTATAAGGTGCTGGTAGCATGTTAATCAGTGTTTATTAACTAAAAGTGAAAAGTACGACCAATTGTGAGGTTATGGTTGCCTGAATGGCATTCACAAAAACAAGTAAAAATTAAGATCAAAGAATGTACACTTACAGATCAACAATTGTAAATCATGTTGCTATGGTGACCTAGGGAGCTTTCCAGGAGGCAAATACAAGCTTGGCGTCCTTTGCGGAAGCCGGAAATCGGCGTGTTTTGAAGAAAAAACAAATGAGAGTTGGGGTCCTTTTGCACTTAACAAACTAATTCCAGGTTAGCCAAACTACTTGATTATTATAAAAGCATTCTTATATTTTACCCGAGGTGAACTGATTGATTGTTGGTTAATTTGTTGTCAACATACGCTGAATTTTCTGTTTCGAACAGTTTTGTTTGGGATTTTATGGTTATCTGTCATTCGTCAGAATTGAGCATTTGCCGTACAATGGTTAAATTCATCAACAGTGTAACAATCCAACCCTGCAGGTAGGAGTCTCAAACTACTAGCCGGAGAAAAAGCTTTAATAAGTTGCAAATGGATAAAATATAGAAAGAGCAACATACCTTTATTACAGTAAAGTATAATTAAATAATCATATTTTTAATTAGCTAGAAAGAGGCAATAAAATTCAAACTAAGCTTTATGCAGTGGATCAATTTTATTTATTTATTGTATAAAGTTAATATAATAGTAAAGCATTACAATATTATTATTTTCTATGGCGATTTTATTTTTATGATTATAACCGACTTACGGTTAAGTTTTTTATAATAATTCATATTTGTGTTGTTATAATACAAGATAGCGCAAATAGAAGATACGAATGTAGGTTTAAATTTCTAAGCAAAATCGTAGAGCACAAGCTGGTCAACGTTAGGTAAGAACGAAGAGCGAGTATTCATAACATCCGTGGTTTGTTCAATAGTTTATCGATTTCGGTATGGCAATGATTGCCATATACGGTGAAGGAATATTACCGTACAGATACAGTAATGACTTAGTTACCCGCCTATTTCTGTATATGCAGTCAAACATTTTTAACTCGAACTACCAGGGGAAGATAAAAAAACTCCAGTTATGGAAAGTTAGAGTCCAAATTTTCAATTTTTAAGAATATTTATGCCATAAATTTCCAGTACATATTATGCAATTGTTATAGAACAACGTACGGTACATATTTATATGGACTACTTATTGTAGTGACTCCACGTTGTAACTCCTATTTAAAGTTATAATTGACTTTTACGTTACTTTATTTTATTTTCAATCAATTCTCTTTTAAAATTGAAATTGAATTAACTGATTTGCCCTTTTATGTTATGGATTATCAAGATGATAAAATTGCTAACTCCGGTAGAAACATTTTACTCTTACTGAAACACAGGTAGAATTCGCTCATAATCTAGCTTGCTTCTATTCCTGAAATTTGATTCTCTTATTTCATGACATCTTAAACGTCTGTAACCTGTTGAATTATGCAAGTGCAAAATCAATTACAATTACTTTCCCGTTACATTTACTAATCACTCAACAAATATCAAATAGTAAGTACTTCCCTCTTTAAAATTACCTCACTTCACTCTCTCTTTATCTTTTTCTTTCAGTTTTTTTTATTTAAATACCTGTATTCTGTCATCCGTTCATGGACTCGATCCTCTGCTTTACCAAGCCAAACGCATCCAGCAATCTCACAAAGATCTCTCAACGTCCAAACAAATCCCAGTCCGAACTCCGCCAAGAACACCTGGATCCACAAAGACTTCCTGGCCAAAACACAAGGCACCTACCAACTTTCTCCAATAGTAGGTACTGGTAGCAGCAAACACCTTCCACGTCGTCCTACCAAAATTCTTAAGCCTCCGACGACTTAGTATCACGAACCTCGACCAGATGCAAGTTGTAAGATGTCACTTCATTGACAAGCTTGTCGAATTAGAACTCCTTTAGATGAAAATCTCTTATTCGCCCAGTAAAACGCTCACTCTGCTAACAATCTCGATGTAAACCACTTCCAGTAAAAACCATTCCTTGTTATCCAATTCATATGATGCAATGTAATTTGGCAATAAACTCAGTTCAGCATCCTCTTCCAGAAATTTTATACACCAAATAGCTTTTAAACTTTTATAAAGGGTTTATATTCATAATTTTAACCGCTTACAAATTGGATTACATGTTTTTGTATCAAATTATCTTTACATACTGATAAATAAAAATATATCCCTAGTGATTTAGTTTAGCATATATTTCATAGTCCAACACGCTAATAACTTTATTTTATTTATTTAACACCCACTATGTTGAATGGTATTTCTCGAATAAGTATTTGCCATTAATTCTGAACTTCATATCATATAATAATTAAATTATGTTAGAATCCCACTGTTTCTTATGTAGCTTCATTCAATTGAATTTTAAATTCTCTTTCCTGTCTTTACCAAATACATTTTAACAATTTTGATATCTTTTTCATTCTTAAATCTTTGTAAGTTTTAATATTGTAGTCTCTTAGCCTTATTAATTTGATAGACCATAACCTTATAAATCTTTAAAAAAATCATAGTAATTTCTCACATACAACGTGCGAAATGTATCAGAACAAAACATAACTGCATACAGTACATACGCTATGCATACATAAGTATTTTCACTAATACTAATTAATGTTTTTAGTTTAACTTTTCGTGACTCGATAACTTACGTAATATGTGACCCAATACAACAGTAACAACACACTAAACTAAAGCATAGTTACTGAAGTATTTAAAGTAGAAAACTCATATTAGCAAATTCTTCCCTCATTATCGGGCCTTATCGATAATCCCAGACTAAAAGGTCCCTATGTAGACAAAACAATGTATTATGGGCATCAAACAAGAGGTGACTGTATATTTTAGGTTTTGCAAGCTTGCAAATCCTTTGAAATACAAAGAAGCATAGTAATAAATAACTCTTAAAAATGTTAGTTACTATTTAGAGCACTTTTTTGTTTTAATTATAAACACAACACACCCTTATAGCATATGCCCGTAATTTAAAATTGAATTTGCCGAATGCTTCTTCAACATATTCATTTCTTTTTAATTCCAATAGGCGCAAATTTGCCCTCATTCCCCCGTGGTTTTCGTCGCTCGTCGCTTTCGGTTCTGTAACCAGTCTAGTGTCTACCAGTTTCCACTATACAAAACAATGTACTGCACCTGATGTGTAGTGACCAGCGTATTTTGCAGTGTTTATTTTAAATTATACGACTAGTTAGTCAAAGTTTAAAATATCCAGAGCCTACAAAATTTCAAATTTAAAGATGAGTACTCGTATGTATAAAACAATGCATATTTTATTACATATTTTCGCTAATTTGGAATATAATCGATTCACAATGTTTCCTCGTCCCAGTAGGCTGTTATATAGGTTGCCTAAAATTGTACTTAACATGGCAATTCCATGAGTCGGAAAAACCAACGAGAGAAAACACCACAAATGTTTTTTTTTAATTTGGGAAAATGTCTTGGAGTCTTGAAAGTAATTCTCTAACTTTTAATGGGAAAAGGAATTGTGCTTTTTGTATGAAAAGTTAAGGTACCTTCAGCGGCACTGACTAACTCGTCCTCCTTGGAACCTTTTTTTACGAAAAACGAACTAATTTTATTTGTACTTGATGACGTGGAAATCCTTCTTTGTGTTTGTTACTACTCACATATATTTCTAAGCCTGCACTTGCCTAATAACCGAAAAAAAACAAGTAACAGGGAACGTACCTAATAATTTTGATAAACCTTACCTTTATGCGCTACCTAAACGTAGCTGTTACGTATCGTGCACATGATTACGTTTTCATCCCTTCCGCCAATAAAACAAATTAATTTATTTTTAAGTTCGTTTGCAACTTTCCTTTTCCGTTTCGGCATAGTTAAAACTCTTACTTGTACTAAAACAGCTCTTATCGATTATTGTTAGCTGACAACTGATTGAATCGCAAGTGATCTCGAATCGCCGATATTACCAGGGTAGGACGAGTGTCTTGATTTAGTAGTAATAAAATATGGTAAAACGCATTACCATCGTGCGGACGCCTTTTATTCCGCCCGATGATTAATTACAACTTGAATAAAGTCTCTTATGCATGCATTTTTATTTGGACACAAATTCCGGACATTTAAGTTAATATCGCGATTCCGCCAGGACAAGAAATTTAGCTATCAATTTCCGGGCATGTCTGGGATTTTCCGGACGAATGGTCGCTCTATAGGACTTCTTGAAAATAGCTTCTCGTGTTGATTTAACGATTGCCTCATTCAATTTACGAATTTCATCGTCAACTTCCTCTGTTGTAGTGACTGACGTGGGACAAACAAGCTTATCGTCGAGTGGTTTCGGATGCATCCCAGTTTATTGGACCGTTAATTAATCTGTGATGTTGTGGTATTTATGTGAGGGAATGAGAAGTAAATTTAAGAAGCACCGGTAAATTATCAGTCTAATTCGGGTAACACTTGTCGATTTATTGGGCCGGCAAAGTTTTTGTGCAATACAATATCAAGATCATCCGGTTGAAAATTCTGACTGTATGGTATGTATGTGTATTCAGGAAGCGGTAAAATTTGTATTCCATGCGATGAGATGATATTATGAAGTCTTATCCCGTTAGGATTGCTTTGACGGTAATAGTCGTATTACTGAGATAAAACCCGTTTTGTAACAGTTTATAGACAATTTAAGTTGATTAAAATTATTTCAACTAGAAGCTCTTTAATGAAGTTTATTTAATTATTTTTAAGCAGGCCGTATACGCGCACGATCGATCGCAGTCGTTTTAGCGACACTAACAGGTGTTTTAGCGATGTTAATAGTCGGTTTAACGATATTTATTGAAGTGTTACCGATATAAGGATTTGCTTAATTAATACGTATTTAGTAGTTTTAAGAAAACATACATCTTTTGAAGTTAACGTAACTAATTGTTTTAACATGGCAGTGGTGAATATTTTATGGTTTAAACTGCATTAATCATCGTATTACTGAGATAAAAGTCGATTTGAGAAAATTTAAAGGCATTTAGAGTTCATTAAAACCATTTCAACGAATAGCACTTATAGGCTGACAGAAACGCTGTCATCTACTTAAGGGCCTATTATACCTGGGTTTATTCTGCGAAACAGCAACACTGTCAGGACAAAATAAAATCAGGTCGGGGTCGGAAGAAAGATATCTGAAAGGAAATTTCAGGATAATCTTGGAGCGGCCATGTGTTCTCGTTTTATAGGTTCCGTGCGTTGTTATCGGTACATAGGCTCCCTACTTCATGGCAGGGGAGAAACACTCCGTCGGTTCTACAGCGCTTCTAGCGCATCGGCGCTGGGATTCCGTTATCTTCTTTTGGCGCGGCGGATAGATTGAACGCTTGATAGCGCGATGAATTAAATTCAAATACTTTTTAAGTATTATTAGAATTTTAATTCAAGAGAAAACGGTACACACCAAGGACGACATGGCTTCAGCAGGTAGTTGAAATCGAAAAAAACAAGGGGGCGACTTTAACAAAAATGATGAAAATGGCTCAGGACCGTAAAGCATGGAAGAAGTCGACGAGTAGTTAAACAACAGCTCTTTTCCGACGCTCTGTAAAGGGCAAACGGATTATGTTGAGAAAGAAGAAATGAATAGTTAAACTTAAACTACAGCTTTAACCGTAAGAATTGAATAAAATACTTTACGGCTTAAACGGAATTAGAGTTCGTATCAATCAGATGAAGGTCGCTTTGACAATATTCAAAGTCAGTTTAACCTGATCAAAATAATTTTAATCAGATTCGTTTTAATGAGATGAAAAGCCATTTCATAAGCTGCATTAATTAACAAGTCATAAAGCCAGATTTAACCTTAATTATTAGTTGTCATTTTATATGTATAGCTATAATATTATAAGTCGTTTTATCCCTTCCAGAATATAATTTATAGTTTAAATGGCATTAGCAATTATAGCAATGAGATAAAAATTCGTTTTAATAAAATATAAAATTGATTAGAATCATTTTAACGAGAATCTGCTCAATAAGGTGGAAAGATATTTAATTTATTTTCAACCAGTTGTAAGCGTAATACAAGATCGATTAATATTTACTCGTTTTAGCGACAGTAGCAGAAGTTTAACGATGTGCATTTATAGTTCTTTCAGCAATATTAATATTTGTTTAAATAGTCTTATGTAGTTTTAACAAGATATAAATTGATTCATCGAAAAATAATAATTTTGAGGAGATAACTGTGGGTTGAAATAGTTATTTATGTACCTAGAGCGAAAAATGATGCATTAGGCGTGAGTTCGAAAGTTTCGGGCCGAGCGAAGCGAGGTCCGAAAAAACTCGAACGAACGCCTAATGCATTTTTCGCTCGTGTTGCATACAAAATTTTTCCTACGACTGTAAAATTTTCGAAAATAGGTTTAAACTGGTGTTTTTTGCCATTTCTAAAATTTCCAGCGACGTGCAAATTTTTACATCAGAATTGGATATTTTATCGCCCATTTCTTATTTTTCTTGACACTTAAACACCGACAATACACAAAATAAAGCACAAGTAACTTTAAATCGCGAAAAAAGGTTTAAATCAAACTCACAGTGACAGCTGTCAACTTTGACGTTTTCAAATAGCTGACCACTTGCCGACTTAGGTATATAATCATGAAAGCTTATATAAAATTTATGTATGTTGCTATGTATTACGATTCACAATTATATACTTACGTATGACGGCTGCCGCGATGAACTGATTCAAAACAATAAATTTTTGACGTACGTCAACAAGGCGGAAAGCTTGATTTTAGAAGCAGTCGTAGGAAATAGTATATTATGTTATTAGAAGTAAAAGCGATGCTTTGTGTGGCGAGACCGGACGCGTTTGACAGCCCAGTCCGGCCAAGGCACACAAAGTTACCTATACTGCGAATAGCATATACTATTTTATTTTCAAACGCCCGAACTAATATAAATAAATATACAGGGCGTTTCAAAATTACACAGAACAACTATAAGGGCGTTATTCTGCAGCAGAATATAAAGAAAAACTCTAATAAACATATTAATTTCGAAGATATTCCTGATCAAAGAATTAAAGCAATTCGTCATTCAAATCTTGAAGATTTAGTAGGCTGGTATTCTGTTCCGATACAAGTTTTTTGTTTGTTTACATACATATTTGGGCGTTTTTCCATAGTAAAAAGTAAAAAAATAATATGAATGCGTTCCAAAATAAATGATTTCAGGCTATTCTGTTTTTCTTACCTTTTTTTAAAGTAAAACTCTTGGAAGTAATCTCTTTCTTCTGAGTCACTTATAATAATTCTGACTGGTGTAAGTAAAACAAACAGATAATGAAAACAAAACACCAGCCTGCTAACTCTATACGTTTTAGAAACGAATTGCCATCTTTAATTCTTTAATCAAAGACATCTATGAAATGAATGATTTTAGGACATATCTTTGTTAGATTTTTTCCTTATTTTCTGCTGCAGAATAACGCCCTTATATTTGTTCTGTGCAATTTTGAAAAATTACGATTATCGAGAATTGGCGTCTACGTCAGTTCCCGACAATCAAGAAGGCCAATGTCCAAATTATTCCAAAGGTAATCATGTTTTAAAGTACTTTACTCCGCCGTTTTAAAAGTAATCACTTTTATGCCTAGACATAAAGGTAACCCATTTACCTTGTCAGTCAAGTCACATAAGTTGTCACTTTTATGACGTTTGAAAATAAAAAAATTTATCATTTCAACGCAGTTGCGTTAGTCGTATTACTAACAAACACATAGTTTTGAGGAAATTTAAAGGCTTCATGAGTTTATTAAAATAATTTTAAAGAGAAGCTGTTTAAAGTTGAAAGTTTAAAGTTTTAACAGGTTATATATATATATTTCGTATGAGACATATTACATTAAACAACCTTACTAGGTAACACTATTTAAGTTAGATTAGATTAGATTTCACGACTGCCTTTTGCTGGCATGCGCACGTCAGCCCTTAGGGCTTTTTGTACTGTCGGGAGTTTTCAAGTTAGCAAGCCGACATCCGTGTCTTTTACTAGACTTGCAATGTCCCCTACTAGCTTGTGGTTGTCAATAGAGTTAAGGCTCCAATCGAGTTGGTGTCTTTTACGCTCTAATGCTGGGCATTCAAAGAGGATATGATAGGCTGTTTCATCATCCTCTTGGCATAGTCTGCAAACAGGTTCATCTCTATAGATATTGATCCTGTGCATAAATTCTCTGAATGCTCCAGTGCCTGTTAGTAGACTGACTACTTGCTTAATTCGAGTTCTGTTCAGTCTCAACAGGGTTTTGGTGGTATGTGGATTCGGAGTTTTTAGCAATCTTTTGCAGTGTGTTGCTTGATTGTAGTTTCTCCACCTTAGTTGGTGTGCGGTATTGACCCATTCATTAATGGCTGAGCGGGCTTGGTTTTTCTGAATGCTTAGACCAGGTTCTGGACCGGTCATTGCATTACGGGCTGCTTCTTTTGCGAGCTTGTCCGCCTTTTCGTTTCCTTCAATACCTTGGTGACCTGGGATCCAGCATAATTTTACTGTATTTCCCTGGCTTAAAGTTTGAAGTTTGGATTTGCATTCCTTGACCAGTCTCGATGAAGTACTGAAAGCGTTTAACGCTTTCAATGCTGCCTGACTGTCTGAGAGAATGTGTATGTCTCGATTGAGCAGCTTCTTTTCTATGCTGATGTTTTGCGCATACGTTAATAGCTTGTACTTCAGCCTGAAAGATGTTACAAAACTTTCCTAGACTGACTTTTTCGTTGGTTCTAGGATTAGTACTGTACACACCGGAACCTGTACCCCCTTCAAACTTAGATCCATCAGTGTAAAAAAATTATGTTCTTATTTGTTGGAGTTGGTAGTTGGTCCGGATTCCAACTTGTGTGTACAGTAAAGTTCTTTTCAAAGTCATAGGCTTTGATTATAAGATCAGAACCCATTTCTAATATTGGGTTGTTGATGTGTGACATGATCTTGCCATGTCCTAGATTATTAGCTGTGGTCATCCAGTGACCTGTACTTTGTAATCTGTAGGCTGCCATTCTGGCTTCACCTTCCAAGAAGATGTGCAAAGGTGGCAGATTTAAAATAGCATTCAGTGCTTGTCCTGAGGTGCCTTTAAAGGCTCCAGTGATGCACCGTTTAGCTAGATATTGTATTCTGCTGATTTTGTGGATCGCAGTTGCTTGTTTTATTTTGGGCCACCAGGCGATTATTCCATATGAAATTATTGGTCGAACCATGGTTTTGTACAGCCAGAGGGTCAGTTCCGGTTTGAGCCCCCACGTACTACATATGGCTCTTTTTCCAATAACTAATGTTTGTATGCACCTGGTGATTGTTTTGTCTAAGTGGGAGTTCCAAGTTAGTTTGGAATCGATGGTTAGACCTAAGTACTTAACCTCGTTCTCCCAGTTGACATTTGTCTCAAACAGTTTTATGTTCATTCTGTTTGTGATGTTCTTTCTACGAGTGAAAGCGACGAGAGTGGCTTTACTGGGATTAATTCTAAGATTATTCTCTAGACACCACTCTTCGGTTATCTTTAGTGATGATTTCATTACATTGTCTACGGTTCTTTGGTATTTACCTTGAATCAGTATGACAATGTCATCAGCGTATCCTTGAGTGTAGTAGCCTTTGTTATTGAGTTGGATCAGCAGTTCATCAACTGTGAGGCACCACAGGAGTGGAGAAAGAACTCCTCCCTGTGGACATCCCCTTGTCGCCTGCACTGTCTTTTCCTTGTCAAATAACTTGGCTTTTACAACTCTGGTGTTGAGCATTGCCATAGTCCATCTTATCGTGGTGTTATCGATCTGATGGTTTGTCATTGCTCTTTCAATAGAGTGGTAGGAGGTGTTGTCAAAGGCACCTTCTATGTCTAGAAATGCTCCGACTGCGTACTCCTTGTACTCCAAGGTTCTCTCAATTTTCCCCACTAATTGGTGTAGGGCGGTTTCACATGACTTCCCTGTTTGGTAAGCATGTTGATATTTGTGAATCGGGAGTGAAGTTAGGGCTTCCTCCCTCCAGTATCTGTCTACTAATCTTTCCAACGTTTTAAGGAGGAATGACGTTAGGCTGATAGGTCTGTAAGATTTAGCTTCTGCATAGCTGCTCTTACCAGGCTTAGGGATAAATACTACTTTAGTCACTCTCCAGGATTGGGGAATGTAACCCAAGGCAAGACTTGCTTGGAACATGTCTTTGAGTGGGTTCAGCAGTATATCTATCCCTTTCTGCAGCATTACGGGTTGTATGCCGTCGTTTCCAGCAGATTTGAAAGGACTGAAGAGGCTAGTTGCCCATCTAATCCTTTCTTTGCTGACTATTCTCTTAGCTGTTTCCCAGTCTTCCCTCCTAGGGGTATGATTGGGTTCAGCCAAAGTGAGTTGTTCCACTGCTCCGGGTAGGTGAGTTTTTATCAAAAGAGATAAAGTCTCCTCTTCCGTTGTAGTGTATTCTCCGCTTTCTTTTTTAAGAGTGCCTACTGGGTTCATGGCTTGCTTTGAGATGATTTTGTGGAGTCTAGCTGTGGATCGCGTGGTCTCCACCTCCTGGCAAAACTTTTTCCAGGCTGCTATCTTAGCTGCCTTGATCTTTTTGCCACAGTCTGTGAGAGCCTTGTGATAGTTCTCCCAGTTATTTGTGGCTTTAGACCTGTTAAACAGACGTCTGACTTCTTGTCTGGTCTTTTCTAGGTCTTTATTCCACCAATTTGTGTGTTTTTTTGCTCTTTGCTGACTTGGGTCTATTAGAGGACAGCTACTCTGAAAGGAGTCAATCATGGCCTCTTTTAACCGGTCAGCATTTGAGTCTAAAACTACTTTATTGGAAGATCTGAACTTTAGGTGTTCTATCTTCTCTTGTAGTTTTTGTTTATATAGGTCCCAGTCTGTCTTTCTTGGGTTGTAGTAAACTATTTGGCTTACTTCCCGTTGAGACAGTTCAAAGGTTATATAATTGTGGTCAGATAGTGATGGTTCGTCTGAAACTTGCCATTTATTCACTGATTGACTAGTTCTCATTGTGGTTATGGTAATATCTATAACTTCATGTCTATTAGTGTTATAAAAGGTTGGAGTGTTACCTTTATTGACTACTACTAGATTGTTAGTTAAGATAAATTCTAAAAGTGACTCACCTCTTATGTTGCAGTTGGTGCTGCCCCAAATGGTGTGGTGCGAATTTGCGTCGCAGCCTAGGATGAGGTCTAGATCGTCTTGGGAGGCAGATGATACTAGGTTCTCTAGTTCCTCGCTAGGCGGTGGGTCCCTGGAATCGGATGGAAGGTAGACGGAGCTTATAATGGCTTGGTCACAACCTTCATCGTTATTCCATTTTATTTTAATTGTGGTTATGTCTCTAGAACAGAATTCCATTAGTGGTAAACATTCTAGATTATTTCTTATAAGTATGCATGTTCTAGGACTTGCATGATTATAAATAAGCTTACCTTTAGCACCGCCTAATCCACGGACTTGTCCCTTAACTATCCATGGTTCTTGAATCAGTGCTAAATCGATGTCATCTGCTAGCAGCTTTCTGCTTAGATTTGCAGTGGCTGCTTTGCAGTGGTGGAGGTTAATTTGCACTACTTTCAAGTTCTTCTTTCCTATCCTTGGAGCGGATAAGGAAAGTGACCTTGTTGAGGCCTAGGTGCGCTACACAGTTGATGGATGTTAGTGCTTGTTTTGCCCTGTCATCTATCATTGCTGCGAACGTTCTACCGCCATCTTCTAGTGGAGTGACGTTGAGTATTCTCCAGGTATCGGTTTGGAGATCTGCCTTCCGTTTGTTCTGTTTTCCGATCAAACGGAGAATAACCTCGGGTTTCTGTTTGTCGTACCACTTGGGGACGTTGAACACTACCCGGACGGAGTTAATAACTTTTGCCCGCTCTTTTACCTCCAGCTTGGCATTGGTCCACGGGTGCAGCTTAGGTACTTGCTCACTTAACCAGTGTTTTGTGAGTTCGTCCTTGCACGCAACCACGTATGTACCAGCTTCAAGATAGTGGCTGGTAAAGAGAGGTGTGTTCTCTTCTTCTTCCATCTGGAAGATGAGATTTATCAGACTGTCTCTGACTAGGTCACCTTGTTCCTTTGTCAGTTTGACGTCTGGATATGCAGCAGGGTAGATGGCCATCTTCACCGTAGTGGCTGCCTCAGCAAAATCAAGCTTGCTGGTGCCTGCCTTTGGTGAGGTCGGCTTGTCTACTTTCTGCCTCGGCCTCTTTTTGGCGTTTGCCGGGGAGGGAGTGGCTTCGTCAGAGCGTTGCTTCTTTTGTCCCTGGTTGGTTGCAGGTTTTTCAGATTTCGAAGCTGGGTCTGCTGCCCTCTTCTTCTCCATCTTCTGCTTTCTTTTAAAGTTTGGGTCGTACTTAATGCCCTTGGCTTCGCAGGCTCGCTTGGCGCGTTCTCTGCGTTCCTTGGCTGTAAGTTGGACCTTTTTGAGGGACATTTTGTCTAGTTTATCGGCTATGTCCGCTCCGGTTGCGTCCTTTTCCTGCTCGGAAGACTGTCCTTGACTGGAAGTCTGGACTGTCAACTCTGCAGTAGAGGCACACTGTTCCATTTCTATCTCGGTCACCGAAGTCTGAGCATCAGTGGTCGGAAGCGGTGATGACTCCATCAGTGTGTCGTCTTCACCCTGTGAAAAAGCAGTTGTTAAATCCATACAAGTGAGTATTTAATTCAACTGTAAGAGGTTTGGCTAAATACTTCTGGAGGGCGCCTGGTATCCAGAAGGCTCCGTTGATGACGCATATTATAAGCCCCTGCGCCTACACCTGCTGGTGCTCTGCTTTGCACGGGTCGCATAACACATTCGAAAAGGGGATTTTGGAACCAGAAAGGCTGATCTTCTAGACAGCCATGCATCTCTTGAGCCTGGTCCCCCGCCGTGAGATTTAGGATTTTTATTGAGGTTTTCTCCTCTTGGTCCGGGCGGTGAAGCCAAGACCCCCAGCACAGATATCTCCCGTAATACATGCCTACAGCAGAGATATCCATGTATGGTATAACGGCAATGACGTGACCAGAGGTTCGTCTTTGCCGGCATCGTTATCCCAAGTGCAGACCCTTAGCCACGACACGACAGCTGGGCTTGGGGGATGTTTATCGACTTCCCAGTCTAGATCCGCGGGGTTCAGTCTCAACGGGGCCACCACGAGAAGGATGCAATCGCTAGGATCGCATATCACTGATCGTTGCCAGTGATACCCTGCGGTCTTTCTTGTTGTCAGGCGGGAGGTGCAAGACCTGATCAACTTGGCTGCGCTGCCTCGGCATGAATCTTCACAGCGTTTATAGCCGTTCAGTTCAGCTGGCAATGCTCGACCCCAATCTGTCTTACATATTTAATTACGTCTACCGTTCTTCTTGAAGGTGACCTCTGTTTTCTTTGCGTGAAACGGATCCACTCCCACGAAAAGCTTCAACGCAGTGATTCAAAGAACAACTAAAAGTGATATAATGCAACGTAAGGTTTGAAAATTCCTGCCGAAGCTCTTCAAAACAATCATAAATTGAGTACTGCCAATCCCACTAACTCGATGGGCGTTACGAAAATAAAATTCGATGATACAAATTTGATGTTCTTGTAGCAAAACCATTTGAACTGAAGAGGTTACATTGCCCAACACAAATAACTGACAGGTAGAGACTACAGAATACGCCTGTCGGTTTAGAGAAGCTGATATTCTCTAAAGAAAGATTCTGTTTCAGTTAAAATTATTAAAACAAACTCTACTGTACTTACGTAAATATTTCACTAACGAAATACACACTTTACTAAATGACAACAAACGTAAAGTGATTAAAATAGCTGATGTGGTACGTTCACAATTCAGCGCCGACTTCGACGTCAAATTTAAAGAACGCTCTTTATTAGAAGTTATCACATTTTGTTCATAGACACTACTTGGCTCGCCAACAGCAGTTATCCAATGCTTACCACATCTGTTGTTGTGCTGAAATTGGTTCAACAGCATCTACTTAGTATCTATTGAGGATTCAATTCATTGGTCCAGTTTCGGTTCTGTATTTTATGTGGATCATCAAAAGGCGTGTAAACACTAGTAAAACACCTATGATCCATGTTGTTATAATATATTTTTCTACCCACCCTTTTCAGATTTTTTTCTTATATGCCAATTGCATGGATTTTGATGTCTAACATCTTGTACGTGAATCATTTGGACAGGGAGATTAAAATTATTTAATTTCTTTTGTCTACGTTCCGTTAATTTGAACATCATAATCTGAATACAGTACCACCGTTGAAACACATAATGATTGCCAATTGGAGTTATAGGAACGGAAAGAACGACTAACAACGAAATGTATTGATCCCAAATGTTTAAACCCCACTTAAACTCCTTGTAGTTTTACATTTTTGTTTTTCGTTATCACATTTTTTTCTCTTTGTTAATCTTAAGTTGTCTTCTTACCAGCGCCGCTTCTCATCTTGTTGGATTCTCATCTTGTTAGATTCCCTTCTAAGATGCGCAGTCAATTAATTTGGTTTGTTTTATGTTTCTATATCTTAGGAATACTCCTTTTGTTTCTTCTTTCAACTGACTCTTGCCAATTATTTCCTTACGTTTCTTAAATATTCTACCATGTATGACACGCAGAAATAGTTTGAGGACATGACTCATCTAGCTGATTGATCAATGGTTATTGCACATTGTTGCTCTAGTTTTTGGGGATCATGACAGATGTTGATTTTAATCAGTCAGTTGGCATTGTTCCGGTCTCACAAACATGCTTAAATAGGCTTTACAAGGCTTTTCCCTCCCAGAAGCTGTAATATTTCAGTAGTCACTTGATCTGGCCCAGTTGCTTTCCAATTTTTGAAAGTTGTATTGCTCGAAGTATTTCTTATGGTCCTGACACTACGTTTTTTAGATTGCTCTCCGATCTATTATCATCAAATTATTCTGAGGTATATTCTGTCCATCGTTCGAGCTGTTGTGTGATGTCGAATATTTTATTTCCGTTACGACTTTCCAAGTGGTTCCGATATACATAGGCTCGTTTGCTACCATTTACTTCTTTCAGCTTTTTGTGCAAATGAAATATTTTTTACATTCCCCCGAAGGCCATTCTGCTTTTCGTTGTCTTATTTTCTTCCTAATTTCTTTATTTAACTTCTGGTATTCGGTTTAATTTTTGTTTTTGGATATGCGTCTTTAATCCATAAGGTTTAATGTTTTTTGTAACCCAACTTTGCTTTTTCTTCCTTTTGGTTTCTGTTAATTTGTACTTTTAGAAGTGTGTTTTGGATTTGGCCCATTTTTCTTCTATATTATCCTGACTTTCTGCAATTGTTATAATTTTTTTTTTTAAAGTTCATAATTTCTTGTCGAGTGTCATTATTTGATAGTTTTCTCTATCTATTGTTAATGTTCTTCTTGTGTTTTTGCTAATTCTTTTGAGGCGTAGTCTTATTTTTACCACTCGAAGTCTATGATCAGTTGGCACATCTGTTCCGGGTTAGTTTTTTAATGATAAGATAGAATTCCTATATCTTTTATTAATACAAAATAAAATCAATTTGATTCCGAACTGCCTTTTCAGGTTTAGCAGCAGTTGTCGTTCCAGAATCTGACCAGCGCATCGTCCATTAGTATTAAAAATAGGAGTGACCCTCCCTATCTCACCCCATATTTGGTTATATACTGATCTAATCTTTGATTGCGTGTTCTTAGTTCTTACGTAATTTCTTGCAATGAATACATTAGTTTTATTGCCTTTAGTAATTACTTGTCTATCTGCTTATCTTCTAAACTCTTCCAGAATTAATTTTTATCGGCACTGTCAAAAGTCTTTTCTAGATGCAAAAATCACGCAATCCTCTTTGTTTTAGTTCACTAATCTTTGCGTTATCTGCTTGATTGCAAATATACTATTTTGCTTGAGCACTGATGAGTCCTGATTTAAACGCGCTTTGCGATTTATGTAATTTTTTTCCTATTTTCGTTTTTAGTTTCTTTTCTAGGACCTCTCCTATAATTCTCCGGGGACGCTAAGCAATAATATGCGTCTATAATTTTGGCGCTCGCTGTTATCTCCTTTCTTGAGTGTTAGCACTATCATTGCCACTTTTCAAAGCTTTAGATATTAATTTTTGTGTTCAGGCTATTCTACATATCTTTAGCATTAGTTCTTCCATTGCCGTACCCATTTTCTTTACTTCTTCGTGCGTTATTTAATCGCGTCCTGATGATTTTCCTAGTTTTATTTGGTTTATGACTTCTTTTATTCCTTTTCCATTTATACTATCTTTCTCTTCTTGGTTAGTTTTGTATTCTTCTCTTTTCTCATCCTTTGAAAGTGATTATTCCGATATTTTTCAATTTTTTGACTATCTTCATACTTTGCTAACTAGAATGACCTTGTGTTGCAGGTAGCTGAATTTGTCTTAAAATCGGTAATAATGTCATAAAAAAATACATAGTTCCATTTAAAAATCTGGAGTTGACCTTGACGTAGTTTCAGCGCCTCCACCGATAAAAAAATAGGGTGGTCCAGTATGACGACCTTCTCGAACACTGAAACTTTTGTCTGAAACATTTTTGGATGTGATCAATAGTTTGAGTGCTATTGCTCTGTAACACTTTATGTGCCTCACCCTGTATACAAGTGACTAAATGTTTCATTACACATTGATACTAACTTTATGACAGTTCTATGATATTTGGCAGTTGGTAACGTTTTGGAATTTTATTGTATAAAAGCCGCTACTGTAATATAAAACTTCCTATATCACATCCTGAAGGATATCGTCCAATTATTTTAAATCTTATTTCCTCCGACTTTTTCTTGATACTCTATCTTAGATTTCTTTAAAGTTTGGAGAATCTTTTTTTTTTAATTTCTACTATTTCCAAATCCTTACCATGTTCTGTTTTCACATTTCTTACTTCTAGTTTTGAGTTAACAATATTTTATCTCTTGTAGGTATTAATAATGTTTTTGCTTATTCCTTAGATACGAGTACTATTCTGGGTATCGGAGTAACCATCGAAGACCATTATGCAGTTTTGGCCGTAGTGATTTTTTACATAATTTACGTAGCCTGTCCGCGTTTAGAGCGATTTATCGATCTACGCAACATTCGCTGGCCATTTTCGAGGAAACTATTCCACTGACAACAAAAATGTGTCATGCGTTTTTGTGGAAAATTTAATGCTCTTTCATTTTTGTAAGATCTGCTTTTGTGATAAAGTTGATATTTCATAAAATATTTGCGAAAACCTATACAGTTTTACCTTCTTTCCAATATGGCTGCGCTAAATAAATGGTTACTATGGTACTATTATTTGATTTAGTATATTTTTAATCTTACTCGATATAATAATAGTCAGTTAGTGATTTTTTTATCTTATTTGTGAAAAAATTAATATACTACAAAACTTACGTTAACAATAACACTTGACATCCACATACGCAAAGCAATAAACTATATTCAAGATAGAGTGCCTTGGTGTTAATTTTACGTATCTGTCCTTTAACAGGGTACGGACGCAAAGGTTCCTGCCTTTTTCAATCGCAAAGTAAATTAATTATTATCACGTTGGCATTATTTTACAATTGACATCTCCACAAACGTTCCAGAAAGAAATCATTAGAGTGATATTTTATTGTATTATATTAATGAAATCTTGTTGCTATGCCCAGCATTTTAGAATCTGCGTAATGGCTGTGTATTTATGTGTACTAATAAATTCGGCGGAATTGTCATAATATATATTTAACCTATGATGAAGTTAAATTATCGATGTTACTCCAATGTACGCGCCTTATGATAAGACATAACTTATAATTTAGTAATATCAAGTAGTTAGTTATTTTTACTAAAATTGAACAAAGGGAAAGGTCTTATTCAAAAGTACTTTAGAGTGAGAGAGAACAACGATCTGTCCGTAACCTGGTCAAGGACAAATAAGTTAAATTGGTATAAATGCACCCTAACTGAAGTTACATAAAACAGAAGTATGAAACATATAATAGTATATTATATCATGAGAGACTAAAGTGCACCATTTAATCCCGCGAGTGGAGTTTGTTGCCTCGAGGGCGAAGCCCGAGGGCAACAACCACTCAAGGGATTTAGGCACTTTAGTCCCGAGGTATATACGCTATTTTTTGCACTTCATCAAACATTTCCAAAATTTGGGATCTGTCAATTTGGAAACTGACAATTACAATTTATTAAAAACTGAATTGCATGTTTGAGTACCTTGAGAACGAGGATACTTAGGCAAATTTGGGTTTGTTGCTGTTTGTGCACCTATATTCACTAACGTTTCGCAAGACCTTGCAGCACAGTCAAAGTTGCACTGTCAGTGCGACTTTCACTCTGATGATGCACCAAAGAGCATTCTTGGTCGAGTTCGCTAGGTGCAAGGCACATTAAGCCAGAGGCTTCTTGGTATTTATCCACAACCACTAAGCGGTCTAGCCGAACTTTTATTTTAACCAGAATAATTCCGCGAGTAACCGCGAAAGCCTCAAACAGCATATAAATTGAAGGATAGTTAGCACCGACATCAAATACATCGGAATACAGGCTATGGTCTAATATACGTACAAGAATAATATCATTTGTAACTAGTAACCAACCATTTGTTGCCTGTTACAAATTTCACTTTCTAATTGTATACTGTATTTTTCTGTTTGTAAAGTAGTAAACGAGTTAAGTTTTACTGACACGGTCATCTATTGGCGATTGAGGTGAAGAGTACCTTATATATGATTGCGCGTATGTGATGAGGCCTCATCGTACAACGGAATCTACTGATCATTAGCATTTAGCAGTTTTTGATTGTTAAATCATGCTTTTTAAATTAGAGCATTTTTATTTCTTCGAATCTGTACCCAGAAATCTAATTATTCAATCCTTTTTTGTGTTAGCAATTAAACCCCGTATGCTATTCGTTCAATAACCCTTTTTAAAAAATATATAATAAGATTAAGGGTCTAAATTATTTATCTGTGGCCTGGGTTCGTTGGGAATAGAATTAATCTACCGTTATTCTATAATGATAATTCAAAGAGTTATTTTAAAATGCTAAGCATTTTAATATAAAATTGTATGGGTTTTTCAGATAATCGAACACAAATAGTTTAGCTGTGGTATGCAGTGACTACGTGAAAATATCTATTTGTTTCCATTTTAAATGAACTAAAATGTCAGTAAGATCGAATCTTTAATGTCTATCAACAACAAATATTATTACGAATTGACCGTCAATAGATACTTTCACATTTAAAAAGCCATAAGAAATGGGCGAGTTTATTATTTTCACCGGAATATCGGCATCCAAGTAATTTTACAATTTGATTTTAATCCATACGTCTAGAGAATTTTACAGAAATTACAAATAAACGTAAAATAAACGTTACGAGCGAATATTCAATAATTGCCAATAACCGTAATAACCTGCAAATATTCAAGGAATTGCTTCTTTATTATTCCTGGAATTTGAAATCTCTCATGTGATTAAAAAATTCTTCGTATTCTACATTGATCAATAAAAATGTAACCGTTTAATGATTCCCTTCCGTCAGTATATTATGTTGTAACTGGAATTGTCGAAATACTTCAAATGGAGAGATAAGAATCGCGCGTAATATTATAGCTTTATTATTTAAATATTTTTTAAAGAGATGGCTATCTGTCCAGCAGAGTTACGTTACCCGAGTTTTCTGACAGTTAATTATGTATGAGTAGCGGGAATCTGTCTAGCTACTCCAATCACCTCCAAGATCTAATCATGGCCGACACGAATTAACTTTCACAGACCGCTGTCATCGCTAACTCCTTAATGACAGCTGGATATTTTATAGACAACCTTTTTAATCGTTCTAATGACTTGCTGTAATATGTAGAAGCGTTATCTTGTTCCTAGATAAATTAATGGTTCTTTTTATTTTAGGTCATCCTAATTTGTATTCGACCAAACTACCTCTTAAATTTCTACTCAAAAATTTGAATAAAATATTTCGTTAATGTGTGTCAAGTCGTATTTATGAATGCTGGGGGAATATTTTTGCATATTATTAGCTTTTATTTGGCCGTCCGTATTATTTATTAGTAAGTGGTTAATTGAAAGCAGATACAATTTTATTTATGTGCGATAAACAGCTAGTTTGAAAGTTGTTAATGAGATGGAAATATGTATATTTATAGATCCCGTACTGACTGACCAATTAACCTAAAACATTTTTATGAATACCAGAATTTCGCATTTTAAGTAGAGAATAAATGCTCCGCAAATATGCTAAAATAACATTAAAAGTGGATTTACTGCCTTGCTAACTAGTTTTTTCTTAAACGTATATTAACTGTCAGAAGTCAAAAGAAAAAAAATGTAATTTCCTGTAAATTACGCGCCCTTTTTAAGTAACAAGGTTAATAACACCTCGCACATTCAATTTCCGAAACCGTGTTAATAGGAGGCGATTTAAATAGCTATTGCACTTAACGACCTTCTAAAAGGATAAATCAGTATACACCCAATTACAAAAAATTGCGAATTTATTAGATTCCACATATTTCTACTTTCAATTTTAATAAGTATGAGGTCGTCGTAATTTCATATTATACAGGATGTCGTACTGAAAATGCAGTCGGATTTATAAATTAATTATTTAAAGATGCAGTGTCACATATTAAAAATTAGCACAGTGTTCAATTCTTGGTTCCAATAATCAACAATGTTTCTGATTAAAAGAAAATCGTTATGGGTATACAAAAAATGTTTTCAGGAAAAAGCTGATGTTAAAGCTGGTTGTAAAACTGTTTAGTGAAGCTTAAAACAAACTTTGATTGATTGATCGCTGATATCATATTTGGAAGTTAAACACATTATTGGAGCAATGGGTAAAGCAAAGAAAACACTACTACCAATCTAATTAATAAAGTACACTGCTGCTAAAAATTCGTTAAAGAACATTCTTTTGATTTTTGCACACACAGGAAGATATTTTGTGTTTTATACCCTACAATCGTTGACGACAGCTTATGGCATTTACTATAATTTTCTTTTTTAATATTTGGGCGAAAACCGTATGGTTTTCTTTAGGTTTTACTTGAAAAAGGTGTATTATCGTTATTAATCAACAGTAATATCCCAAGTGCATTAAAATAGCCGATTAAATTTTGACGTTTTCTGTCAGAATGTTTTGCTAAGAAATTTGTCAAGTGAATTTGCCGCTCAACAAGAATCCCGAGTGCGCAGCACGAGAGATTTTGAAGCGGAAAATTTACGAGATATATTACTTCAGAGCAAAACATTCTGACAGAAAATCGTCAAAATTTATTCAGGCTAGTTTACATGCACGCGGGATGTTCGGAGTGATTATTTCCTGAATAAATAGATAAAATTCAGTTGGTGAAGCGCCTTTAATAATCATGTTAAAATTATGCACAAGCGATTAAATTTTGACATAAATTTAACCGCGGTTAAATTTTGACGTTTGAATTTTAGTCATTATTAACTGACAGAAACCATGGTGATTATGCATTATTATGAATATGAAGGAAATAATCATATATATATTTCTGGACAGGATAAAATGGCCACCCTCGTAAGCATTGAAAGTTGCTCGTAAAGAATTCCACATAATTAACAAATATATTATCAACATTTACTCATATGGCATCATGTGTTACCTTCAATTAGTCCATGTTTGATAATTATTAAAGTAAGTTCCCATCCATGTATTATTTCGTTTGCACGTGCCTATGCAGTACAATAAAATTACTCGGTCATTCAATTAAAAAGAGGTTTTATTTGTTTTGGTAATTTATTTTAAGCGAGCAGCTACATTTTATTTAATTCCAGGACAATAAAGTTTAATTAATACTTTGAAAAGAACATGCTTTCATTTTTCTTCTTAGAAATTTTAGCCAATCTCCGCTGTTGGCACTGTATGGACTCGGAGTGGAAATAAGATGTCAAGGTACAAATAAAAGCAGTAGAAATGTACACTTGTGCTCATAAAAATGGAATACACTTACTGTTGGACTGATTTGAAAAGTCGTATTATTCGCATTATTAATAGTAATTTATTACACAAGACGATAAAGTTAAATTTTATCCACGAGTGAATCGTTTAACGTCGAGACGAAGTCGAGACGTTAATGATTCAAGAGTGGATGGAAATAACTTTATCGTCGTGTATAATACAATTTTTTTTTCTATAGGAAGAACTTTAACAATTTCAAAAGAAAATAATGACAGCCAATCACATTTCAAAATGTCAGTAGCTAGATTGGGTTGCTACGATAATACGAAGCCGTCATATTTAATTTAAACAAAAGTTAGAAAATTCAATTACTTTATCTATCCTTGATGTTAAAGTGCTACTTTATCTACCCTTGCTGTTAAAGTAAAACTTGACCTTTTGTTTTGGGTTGATAAAAGCACACTTTAACGTGTGCTATAGAAAAAATAAATGTTTTATACGATATTCTTATTTAACTATTTTCTTGTAATTCAATACAACAAACAAGTTTACTATATCGATGTTTCAAACCAACCGGTATTACAAAATTAAAATATTAAAAAAGTCGGTTGCAATACTTGTATTCCAATTTTATGAGCACAAGTGTACATCATGAACATGACTAGAAACTTATTCTCAAATTAGATATTAGCGTGAAATCTACAAAACGTGCTTACCCATAGATGGTTTTAGTCTTTAGTCGATTCTCGAAACTTACGAAAATAAGACTCAAAAGATTGTGGAAAATACCATTCAAAACACAAGTGGAATAAAAAGCAGTGGAATTTGCAGTAGGTAAGAGATCAAATTAAAGTAAAAAATAAACTGATGACTAATGAATTTTTATATCAACGAGAAATCGAACAAGTCCAAAAAACACAAGAATCTTAGTAATCATAAATTCCATACTGGGAAACACCCCTTATAATGGAAACCTCAGCCTCAATTGTAATTTGTTGTGATGATAAGTCTTTTGTGCTCAACGAAGTAATTTATAAAAAAAATGTGTAGGTACATACCGTTTGTACAATGTACATACACTATGAAAACCCATGTATTTATGTACAATTTTAAAATATTACATAAGATACGCTTACGATTTCAGAACAAGTTAATTTCATGCATATGATCAACCTTCAAAACCAAACAAAGTACGTTTCAATACAGACCCAGTCAGTTTATCAAGGAAATTACGAGTAGTTTATTCGCTAAAAGTACTCTGATTTACCAGACGACCAGACGAGAGAGGCAGAGCACTGTCTTTTACAAATAAAAAGTAAGATATTGATAAGGCCTTAAAATGGCAAGGCATTTTAAATAAAATATAATTAACAGGCACCTTAATTATAATATTATGTCCAGCAGTACGGTTTTATAATTAAAAATTCTGTTTTATACAATAGAATTGACGGTTTTCTCAGCAAAATTTGACTGTCCATTACTGAAACAAAGATCAGTCAGAAAGAATCATAGTTATTAATTCAATTACATGTGAAATTGTATATCGTTTACAATTTCACCAGCTAATTGTTCATTCGTTGATTGCAAATGTAATGCAAATTTAGTTGATGACAGTCACTTTGAAATAAGTTGTTATATTAGTCTGTTTTTATCTGCAAAAGTAAATATTATTAGAAAGGATATAACATAAGTTTTTTTCTTACATATTTCTTGTATTAAAGAGTTATTGTTGCACATTGTTACGTAATAATTAGAGACTGAAACAAATTGAGAACAAGTTAACCCAAATATGACATGTTTATCTAAATGTCACAACCGCAATGGTTTTTTATATTTGATTTTCGAGGCTTTGGAGATAAAAAAAATAATAACAAATGATGTGTGTAAAATTTTTAATTGAAAGATTCCAGCTTTAAAATAAAGCTAAAAATATAAAAATTCAATTATATTAAAAATAAATACTGGTGTGTGCCCAGAAAAATAGTTCTTTAGACAATAAATGTGTTCATCATAAGAAGTTTGGTCCAAGAAATATGAAGATGTTGGCGGTATGCGTGTAGCATAACTGGCGGGATTTGTTGACGACGATGCAAGCAGTCCATGCGGTAGATGCAAGTTGATTATATCAACGAAGATAAATTGAGCTCGAAGATAGAAATCCCAAATATAAGTGAAATATAAAGATAATATTAAAAATGCTAGATCTGAGTGAAATTATGAAAATTTTAAATGAACAAAACGGTTAATTTTTAAATTTGAAGAAAGTAGATTATAAAAATTAAAGACAAGCAAAGTTAGCTTTATGGTGTATGAAACGATTTAAAAATTAACATAAATTAAACTGCATGTAAACATCCATATATATAATAGACTTGTCTGTCTGGGACGCTGGTCCGTCTGGGACGCTGTTTCAGCAGCCAAACCGTAAGAGATAGAGAAAAAAGTTATGAAAGTTATATGTTTGGAATGGTCATGTCAGGTCCGAAACCGAATTTCAGTCACATGACACTTCCGGTTTTCGAGAAATCACGTGATTTCCGTCTGTCTGGGACGCTGTTTTGTCTGGGACGCTGTTTCAGCAGCCAAACCGTAAGAGATAGAGAAAAAAGTTATTAAAGTTATATGTTTGGAATGGTCATGTCAGGTCAGGAACCGAATTTCAGTCACGTGACACTTCCGGTTTTCGAGAAATCACAAAAAAGGCCGTTTTCCAAATAGAACGCGTATTAAATAAAAACTGTTTCAGCAGCCAAACGGAGCTGCGACCCTCTGCGCCTTAAATCCTCGATCGGTTAGGCAACCACTTTGACACCTTCCAGGTCTGGGTACAGTTTTTATTTAATACGCGTTCTATTTGAAAAACGGTCTTTTTTGTTTTTTTAAATGACACATTTGTCTCACTGGTCTGCTAGTACAGATTAATTCATTAAAATTGAATTTAATAACGATAATTTTATTGAACCTATAAATATTCAGATATACAGATTCTTAACAAATAAATGTTAATTGCCTCATATTTATAGCGTTATGTGTTATATTTGTGTATGTGCCAATTAAATTTCTGCAGTAACCAAACGAGATTAAGAGTCGAACAATAGATTTGTTTACAAATGCATGGACCAAGAAAGGTAAGATAGAATATAACGTGATAAAACCGGGGAGAAAATTATTCCTATCAAGAAAGTTAAATTAAAGTCATAAAGGACTGTAGCAATATATTATTCGTCGAATCTAAGTAATTTCCGGCAACACCGTTTGCTCCGTGGTACCGTATTAATCCTCATTTTTTTTGTATCGAGGCTTTACATCCCTAAAAATCAGATTTCAGTGTTTTTATTTTATTTCGTGCTTCTGTCGCTGAGAATGTAAGATATTATTAAAGACATCTTAGGAAGCTGAATAATACGTTTATAGATTGAAAAAAGGCTATGAAATTTGGGAAAACAGTATTTCCCGTAATATTATGACGTTTCTAGAACTTGAGATGGCGTAATTATTATTCTCCACAGCAGTGTTCATGAAATTATAAATTACTGTGATTTAGTGTATGGAATATAAACTTTGGATGTAGGCCCAATTAAGCATTCACCTGAAGCATATCATATATAGGATGTCACATTTATTAAGTCTTTACATTGAGGGTTCGATTTAGTTTAAAAAAAAATACAAAGCAGATCAATGTGAATAAATACCCAATACTATGTTAATTCTCGAGTTTTTTAAACTGAGAAAGACAATGAAGTAGGTACAGTAATAAGAGGCTAAATGTATAAAAGAAGGTGTAGAGCATTAGATATTCTACAGTCATTATTCGAAGACGTGTTACTATTAATTTCCATTGCAACAGAATGGTCAAACCTCAAAGCAATATTCAAGAAGAAAGAGTAAAGGCATTTTGGGAACCTTTGCACTTCAAAAAGAAAACTCTATGAAAGGAGTAAAAATATGGATTAAAGAGCTAATGCAGCTAAGAGGTAATCAATTATAGAGATAAAACCCATTATATGCTATTATGGTGAATCAAACAGAAATATTAAAGAAGTGTTACATATGTATTAGTACAATTGAACACGACGTCTGTAAGAAGTAAAGCATTTCTTACAATATATTAAATCACTTAAATAGTAGAGATATATATATTGTAACCACGGGGGTAACTAGAGGGGGCCAGGGGGCAGGCCCTCCCCAGAATGCCGTCTGGCCCACCCATGAAAATAAAAGTTAAATACATTTAAAATCTGCTGTTTCTATTAACCCATTTAAACTAAGCTTAAAATTAGGCTTAAAATCATTCTAGTATAAATATGGGTCTAAAGAAGATCAAGAGTGTAAATGACCTTGATTGCTTGAATTTCCACAGTTGGCAGCCCAAGATATTAGAACAGAGAGAAATCACAATAACAATTATTCAACCTGGACCTTATTTGCTTCAACCATACGGAGAAAAAATTTAAAATCTTGTCCCAAAAACGTGCAAATGGAAACAAAGTGATGTTTTCCCAAAAAATATGGTTCTCCTGTAATAATATATTTTACCGTCAATCTCGTTAACTGAGCAATAATTTATTGATATGCTGGTTAGACATATAGTATTACGAGGGTAGCACCCATAATTTCTGCAAACCAATAGATCAAGTGCACCATGGAAATCAAACTTGCTATGAAACAAATATTGGTTGTTTTCTAGTTTAACAGTTTAAATTTAGTTTTGATAATTGCAACAGTTATAGTAAATTTTGAAATACAGGGTTTTCCGATTGCTTTTCACCATGCATCAGTCGTGTTTCACTATTTGTCAAATGTAATTCATATTTGTCAATATTGACAAGTGTTGGCAAGCGGGAAAAACATTTGAGATAAAGTGAAATACAACTGATACATTGTGAAAAGCAATCGGAAAACACTGTAAGTGTTGTGCAGCAAAAATGAATTTAAGCAGAGAAAATTTTAGAGCCGGATTTATTATTATCTTAAAAGTTTCCTATCTCCGAAAGAAAGCTTTGAATTACTTTGTGCTGCTTTTGGTAACCAAGCGCCTTTGCATCAGAGGGCTCTTTATTGCTGGTTGAATGAATTTAAATTGAAAGATTTTCAGTCAGCGACGATTTTCACGAAGAAGGACCAATTTCAGCAGTTACCGAAACTGACATAGACGCCGTGCCAAGAATGATTCAGGAGGACAATCGAGTCACATATAGAATTATTAGAAGCACCGTGGACATTGGCATGAATGCAATAAACAAGACTTTACATAATCATTTGTGTGTAAGAAAAGTCCGTTGTGGTTGGATACCACACAGTTTAACAAAAACACAAGAACAGCGTGTGGAGTGTGGAATGGTATAAGAAATATTACAAAGGTAAGTCTAAAGCAGTTTACATCATAACTGGTGACGAAAGCTAGATATATGTATGTACACCTGAATCTAAGAACAATCAGCACAATGGATGTTTTCAACAGAGCCTAATTCAGTTAAAGTGATAAGAAAATGATGGCTTAGTTCTTTTCAAAATTAGGACCTATCACAACCGCCGTGCTTGAAAATAAACATACGGTTACCGATTGGTACACAGCAGTATGCCTGCCAGACGTTTTTCAAAAATCTCGTTTACGGCCCCAGGAGTTAGATTGTTCTGCACCATGACAATGAGTCATGTCATACCGCATATCAAACAAAATCATTTTTAGAGACTTCCGGGTTAAAATTGCTAAGTCATCCCCCATATAGTACAGACCTAGCACTTTCCGATTACTTTCTATTTCCTCCATTAAAGGATACAATGCGTGGTGTGCGATTTGGAATTTCCGAAGATACTGTCGAAAGCTTCAAAAACCGTGTTTCTCAAGTGACTCAAGAAGATTGGAATTTATGATTTGAAAATGGGTTTGATCGAATATGACTTGAGTTTGATGGAGAATATTTTGAAAAAATTTGTTTTACGAGATTGCAGAAATTTATAATAGCGTCAAAGAACAAGCACATAACTTTATGCGAATACATTCGTGTCTTCGTAAGTATACATAGGTATTGACGATGGTTGGTTAGGGGTCTGGCCCTCCCCAACCGAAGATCCCAGTTACGCCAATGATAGTAACTATCACTATTATCGATAATGATGAATTACTACTATACTGCCCATTACTATGGCAAAACTAAAATAAATTAATACTAAAAGAAAAACATTTGGAAATACATAAGAAAGCAACAGTAAGGGATGAAATTCAGACTACTAATCTTAATAAACTGATACTGAAAACAGACCAAACTATCTCAGGAATGGAAGATCGTAGAAACAGTACCAATATTTAAAAAATGAGCTGTGGTCATAACACGACTATCTTTTACTGCTTATAGAAAATAAATGTTGCGATTTTTCCACAAACTATGGTAACAAAAAAAATTCTGACAAAAGTTTTAGACAATTACGTAATATACACAGTTTTCATAGTTAAGTCGGCACTATTGCTAACCTTCTTATTATTGGAGCTACAAAGTCTGTTATGTAGGCAAACTAGTAGTATTTTTTTCGCCAATTACGATGGTGAAAACGGAATCAAAATCGAACATTGCGTTCGCCAGGTAAGTCATTGCCATGGGCACTAGGAGCGTTTACAAGCGGGCTCACAAATGCTTGGAGCAAGACGGTGATGTTTTTGAACATCTAATTTGAATCTTGTTTTTTTAAGTTCATAGAAAAATTTGAAATAATTGATGATGTTTCACTTCATGGATATTCTTCTTAATTTCTATTTTATGGTAAGGCACAGTTGCCACTAACACAGCCACCTTGACGAATTTGAAAAATCATCAACACTTTTGTCATTTTTGACATTAGGATAAAAGGTCATAGGACACTTTTTGTTCAGAATTCAACTTCCTATCGATTGTGAATATTTTATACTGAGTGTCCCATTTGAAAAAATCAAACTTTTTGACATAACTCGCGAACGCGATGTTCGATTTTGATTCCGTTTTCACCATCGTAATTGGCGAAAAAAATACTACTAGTTAACTGACTTTGTAGCTCCAATAATAACGAGGTTATCAATAGTGCCGACTTAACTCTGAAAACCGTGTATAATAGGTATTTAAAAAGTATTCTAATTATTAATTTTTGGACCTTTTGGGAAACTTCTCCCGAAGATCTAAGTTTGCGTTTTTCCCAAAAACTGCTTTTTACAAACCTTTTAAACAAAAGAGGTAGATGATTGTATTTTACATAACCCTGTTCTATAAAATTTAATTTTCACATAAAACATAAAATTTTTCCGGAAAACGGCAAAAAACGTAAGAGTAAAGTACTACTTACTTACTACTTACCCTATTGTTATCAAAAATCACTGGGATCCGCAAACTTATATTAAAAACCTAAATATAAATTTTGAGGCCGATCGATTAAACCGTCTAGTCTGTAGAGGACACAGACTAACAGACTCAGATCCACAGACTCATAAACATTACTTCGAAAAACACCTTTTCTGTATCAGGACACGAAAACGGATATTGCCTCAAAAATCTCAAGTTCTAAAAAAACCATGATTACTGTACTTGATTTTGAAGTAAAAGTAAGTACAGCTGGTGTTGAATTTAGAATTTTGAACTGGAGATGAGGTTATAAAGTTATTCTAGTTACTTCTTTCGTTCGAGGTAAAGTGTTTTTTAAATAATTAAAGCATTATGTAACGAATAAAGTAAAATGTGTACATTTATAATTACCTTTGATAACTAACTTTGGCAGCTACCGCCTGCAAAAACAGTCACCTGCGCCGTCATGGCCTTCCCTTCTCTATTACATAAATTATAACTATCATAAACGCAAACCTTTGTTAAATCGAAATTTATGGATTAATAAAAGTGGACGTTTATGCACGTAACTCTTTAATGACAAAGCCGATATCTCTTAATTTTGTTCCAAGAAGACATTCATTTGTAATTTTTTTGTGTGACTGTAGTTTTTAATATCTGCAACGTATTAGATAGAGACAAAATAAAATGTGGGTGATTGTGATATGCGTTTTTTAAAACAAGTGCGGTTAACTGTCCTATGTGGCGAGAATAGATTAGATAAGAAATAGTGACGCAAGAAAAAAGTTAAATATAAGATTATTAAAGGAGAAAATGGAGAAGCAAAAATTAAGATGGCACTTAGTATGTATAGATAAGAACAAGCCGGTCACGAAGATGTGACAAGTTAATGCAGCAGGTAAGGAAAAAGGATAGCATATCAAACGAAGCATACAAACATCAAAACATTGTATACAAGATGACAAAGTTATAAGCACTATCTCCATTGGAAGCTATAATAGGCTTCTTAGGACAATAGTTAATATAGAAAGAAACCAGATGGAAGGAAATATAAAACGATATATAAAAGATAGACATAGAACTCTTAAAAGTTAACAAGGGGCAAAGCATGAATAATTGAGCAACACTGAACAACTATTACGATAAAAGCCCAACTGATTATTATTTATTTCGGTATAAAAATTACTATCAGTTAAATTAGGACAAATCCAAATGACAGAGTCCTCAGATTTAATAATTTTGTACTGTGGTTTTACTTTGCTTGTCAATCAATTACGGCTGGTTATAAGTGAAATGTAATATTTAATTACACAAATAAAATGGTTGAAAAGCCCCTCATTCTATTTTATTCAATTGCAACATTTATTTACGCTAGCTCTCGGCAAAACGCAAGCTCTATTCTCAGGTGGGATCAGAATTGTACTATCGCCATACATTTTAGGTTATCTGACTTGCACGGTTCTTAGTAGATCATATAATTAATTCACAATCTAACAGATGACACAAAATGTCGCCAGTGCTTTAGCGACTCTTTGAACGTTTAAGCGTGAAAATTTTGTGAAAAACGCGTCAGATAAGTTATTTAAATTTTCCCCGCTTGGCAACTAATAAAAATACATCCCCTTGCTTTGTTTTTAGGATGACATCACCACTTCTTGCTGGTTCTGACTTAGAAGGCGTGCCGATTTTTTCAATTGTTTATGGACGCTTGGTTCTCGCCAAAAACGGCACAATCTACTGACGCCACGCAATTTTTCGATTATTACGGCGCAGCTGGACCATTGAAAACGCGCTAATCTTCTTCGGCAAGGTTTCTTCCCGTAGTTTGATGCTTTTCCCAAACTTTAACACTCAAATCGCAAGCACGCCTACCTTTTAAAATTCTGTTCGAGCTGGAACGGAGATGCTTGGAAGTGACGCTGTCGGAATATCTCTGCTGGAGTTGCTCCCCCAGGTGCAGACGTTGGTTGGGACGTTCTTGCAAACTCTGTTGATCACCTGCAGTGCCGATCTCTGGGCCCCGATGACTAATTTGCTCGTAATTGAACTTCGAATTTTTCATGTGCTCTCTGCCGAACCTCAGCCGCAGATGGGATCGGAAACTTCCACAAACACTGTCACAATAAAATAAAATACTTTTTAACTGGTAAAATGCTCGTTTATTATTATAAAATTGTAGTTAAATATGGAGCACGAATTCGACAAACTTCAAATAAAAATTAATTTAGTTGTTCTCCTTGTTTTAAACAAAATAGCATCAGGTTGCTAAGTTATTGTTAATTTTTTTATGTTAATGGAAATTAATTTTGATAACTAAAGGTTAGAAATGGAAGCAAATTTGAGTATATAATTAATATTTACAATTTTCTTAAATCTAAATTATTGTCTTTAACCTTATAATTAAAATTGTTCAATAGCGTTGCACACACAAACGTTATTTATTTATTATTATCACTGCTCTACTCTGCACTATTGTACTTTATTTTTAAATACACTGATTTTTGAGTTCACCATTTTCGCGTCACTATATTTTCTCTTCTGTTGCCTTTTTCAAGCATGGCTCTTTGCAATTTTCTATATTATATTATGCTTCATCTTGCTTTACCTTTCCGCTTTACTCACTATTTTCACTATCCTTTGCTTTTACTTAACAACTACGCTTCTTTTAAAATGCAGGTAACAAACCTTTTGTGTCAAATAAATTTTATGAGGTCTGGCTTTACATGTGCACAAACCTTTCCTTTTAAATTATATAAATTTATTTACAAGCCAATTCAAACCCTTTGAAATATGAATTGCCTTTCTGTGCTTTTCTCCAACTAATTTACTGTTTCTCGCGTCTCATTATCGAAGAATTTAATATTTTACTTTAGTTTAAAGTTGCAATTATACAAATTATCCCAACTCTGTGCTTTATTGAATCGGTAATTACCTTGCACTGCAAACAGAGCCAAGTTGTGCGCTTAATACCATCTCACTATATTTAGAACAGCTGACAGTAGTCAGTAAGAACAAAATCACAAGGGATTACATCATAAGTGACCTAGAGATTACAGCGAGAGAAAAACAGAAAAAATCGGGGTTAGTAAAAAATTTCGAGTAAATCTAGAAAAGATGACGAGACTAATAAATGAAAATAAAAGAAACGCCACTAAATTTAGGATAACATTATGAAAGGACCAGAAGAACATATAGAACGAATAATGGAAGAAAACCGAAGCTTAAAATTTATGAAACTAAGAACAAGTAATAAAAAAACTATAACGATAAGAAATCATCAAGGAAATAAAAAAAGGAACAAGGACAACATAATCAAAATTGCAGAAAAATATTATCAAGGTTTCCACGACTCCAAAAAAGCTTCCACCACGAAGCTCTAGAGAGAATCGAGGTAGCTAATAAACGCAAATTCAGTAGAATTACCAGAAATAATTGAGCAAAAGAAAGAAAACTATGAGAAAAGCAAAAATAATAAAAGCTGCAGGAAAAGACGAAATCTTGGCAGAACTTCTCAAATAAGGTGGAAAAACTATTATTCATCTTAAGGTACAAGCAAGATTGATATGATATAGAAAGGCGCAGGATGGAGAAGGTTTGCAACAATTAATGGAGGACAATACCCACACTTTGGTATAGATTGAAACGTAGGCTAAAGTAGAAAAACCTTGAACGACAAAATCTTGGTAATTGTGTCAGAATGAAGTTTAACTTGAAATCAAGCAGCACAGATCTACAGGAAAATTTGGAGAAACTGGATCAATAACTGCTTCAGACGTTTACAACAAGCGCAAATTGTGCATAAATGAACTCTCCATTATCCGGGAGCCAATTATCAGTGCTGGCAATTATTTCAGACGCCAATAAATTCACTCATGTTTTTGTGCACACGGCAATTTAAAACATTTTTTTGTAGGAAATATTTACTTACTTGAATACCTATATGCCTACGTTTTCTGTATTTTGCATTATCCGTGCACCCCCTTCCGATCATTACTACTGATAAAGAGAGTCCCTGAAATAATGTTGAAAATACAATCGAACAAAGCAAAATAGAAGTTGAGGAGGATAGAAATAATGAAAGATGTATTCCTTTAATATTAGTTTGTATGCTTTTATAAATAAAATAAATTTATTTTTTATATGTGTGCTATACATTTTTGCAATTTAAAAATTCTAACTGCCAAAGTGTTTAAACCACCTCTCATAAATGTGAACATCGCTTGCACATGCATAGTTGCTTTTGTACTGGTACTTTTTCTAGTAAACATTTGTTTTTTACATTCTTTTTAATTAAAATACAATATTAAACTTATAATATCCTTGGTTGCTTAAAAGCAATCGAACTGCTCTTTGCATCTTGACTCAACCCACGCGAACTCAACTGGATTTACTTGGTTCTTATATTACGGAGTGTTTACTGTAAATCATGGATGTATTAATAAATACATCCATGCTGTAAATAGTGCATTTTCTAAACGAATGCGGCTGCTCTGAAAATAATAAGTAAGCGTATATTAACTGATAAACGAACCGATAATTATGATTCTGCTAAACTGATTTCTGAAGTAAGTAATTTATTACTAAAAACGATCCTCGAGTCACAAAACGCAACATCTATCCTCAAACCCTGAGTATTAAATTAACTTCTTCTAATTCGAAGCATTTTGAATTTTTTTCCAGAAGTCGAGTTTATTCTTGCATTTGTGTTTAGAAAGCTACCACCTGTATGCTGTTTCTATTAGCTCTTACTAATATTCAAAGGAAAGAACGGACAAGGTTTTTACGCAGAGGGATGAGACGTTCAGCTTAGTCATGTAGGTAAGATAAATACCGCTCTCCCGTGTCTGTCCATCAGGGCATTTCTTTGCCTCCGGTTCTAAATGGCGCCTCAAACAAAGAAGATCCTGTCTAATGGTTTTCAGCCTCCCACTGGGCGCCCTTTCATCTCCAGGTACCAATTTGACGTTTGCAAGTAATATAACCTCATGACTACCATGTATAGAAGGAAGGTGGATGTTTTGATTGGAAGTGAATGATGTCAGGAATAGAAAGATCTGTCACTGTAGCGCCGCATTTTTTGTGTATCTTTACGAAGAGTCATGATTACAATTTTTTTTTCGGTGAAAAATTAGCCGTCATAGTGATATTTTTTCGAACAGAAACACCTTCTACAAAAATAGTTACCTGGATGAGCTCTACACTTCTGTCAAGCCACCCAAGCGGCACTAGTCGGAACATAAATACACAGAAGGATCATTTCGGCATGATTAGCTGCAATTTTGAACTAGAAAAGGAAATTGGTGAAAAGGTGTATGTTTACCGTCAGGACCGGTGATTAATCTTGCCGCGTATCTATTATTATTCTTTTTGGAGCCCATTCGTTTTCAATACATATCATTACTCCCCATTCAATATTTTGGCAGTTAAATGGTGTGTGGCGCCGTCGTTGTTTTTCTTCTATACGGCTTCCAGTTTTTAGTTATTTACCACTAAATTGCACGTTTCATAGAACGGAGCACTACGGCATAAAACTTTCTCATTCCACGAGTAACATCTATCAAATTCTAAGTCTGAAATACCCTATGAAACAATAATCCTTTTAAAAGAAGCGAATACTACTGTATTTGCAATTAGTTATAACAAAGCTTTTGTGAATTCCAGTCCCAAGCTGTTGTCATAAATAAACACTAATCGCGGTTTTATTTCATACTCCACATTTTTAGTAGTTTATTGCTCGGTAATTACGACTTTCTCTGGCAAGTTTGTGGATATTTTAAGTGATAAAATTAATTTACGAGCGTTGACATTTAACTCGGCCTGATTATCACCAACAGGCTATAACTTATGTTATTTCCGCGTGCTTATTTCATAAAAATCCATAAATAAACCCTGTCAATGTAATTAGCAACGTTGATAAATGTTACAAAACGCAGTAACGATGTGAAATTACTTCGCTAATTAAGAGCCGCAAATATAAAAATAAAATGGTTTTGCTAATACTAACTGTAGATACTGGGAAGCAGTAGATAGATGACTTTGTGTTTTTACATTTTTGCATTTTTCAAAAAGTATAAGCTACTTTCGTTACCTTCATCATTTTATTTTGATTTTGTATCCTGTTCAAGTTAAAATGTGACGTTTACAAAATTTACTAGCTATTAAAATGATCGGAAAACGTTTTTCGAATCAAACAATTTTCTTATAAAATATAATTTTAATTAGTAGTTTGTAACCAATCAACAGATATATAAAATAGCCTTCTTGTCATAGATGTAAAATTAAATTAGAAAAATTAAAATGTGATATTTATATAATAAAAATATAATTCCTTAATTGAAACCATGACATTTACTAAGGCAATGAATTAATGCTCCATAACGAACACATTATGTTTGCCATTAAACTTCACATACTACTCCATATATTTGACTAATCAGTTAGGAATGACTTACTATTATGTTCACATAAAATGCAGACTGGTGTTTTTATCTGCATACTGAGCTAGCTTACATTGAATCTGTAGATCATAATGAATTAAGTATAATCAGCTTTTTTTATTATACTGGAATAGTATAACACGTCGCTATTGATAATGCCTAATATGTAAGTTCATCATTCATCATATAAAACATCGATAGTTCTACTCGGTTGAGAATCAACACTCGATATAATGGAAAGCTGTAAAAACAGTCTTAGGAGTAACGCTCAGAAAGAATGACCCATATATAACCAAATCGAGAATATTCATTGGAAATGTTTTCTCTTAAAAAACATGCGTTCATCAAACGTAACTAACCTAAAAGTTATGTTGTGTAAGAAGCTCACCACATGCTTACGTTTGAAGTCAATTATCAGCTACAATTTGCCAAGGGCGGTGATAATCACCCGCAATAATTTTGACAAATAACAACCCGAAAGTGCTTGCCAAGGGAACGCACTTGAGGGATATTATTTGCCAAATTATAAGGATTTATCACTGTCCGCGATGAATTCGGGGAAATAAGTTCTTAAATAGATTAGCCATTTTCTGACAAATTAATTTGACACTTTACGATAATATTATGTTGGTGGCACTGTAAGTCTCTATCAAATTCGAGGTTATCAGGTTGGGTTTTGCGTCAGTTTTGACACAGACTGACGGAAAACCTAACCTGCTAACCTCGAATTTGACTTAGATTTACAGTGCCACCAACTTGTCATAGGATACTACTGAAATTTAATTAGGTAGTTTCTATGATGATTAAAAATCACCCTAGGGCTGTTTCACTTCAAGTGTGATCTGATTTCTCACGTGATTAAAAATAATCAAATTGGATTGGTCTGCAATATATGTAAGAACTTATCTCCAACACAATAATTTCCCAAAATTAATCAAGCCACCTTTTGAAAATCACATACAGGTTACAGAAAGTAGATTGGGACGCGGTGAAAATCGGAACTAATGTTAGAATCTAGTAATTTTCAAGTTTCGTATTGGTAACATTTTTACATCTATCATATTGACATTAAATTGTTAACCTTATTTAGGTAGGTATAGTAAATCGTAAGTAGGAGTTTCTAATGGTTAATGACAAGGGAGCTCTCTTTTTGCGGTCCGAGCGATATTGGAACGTTAAAGGATGTCGCCGGGCCATCGGGCTGAGTGGAGCATTTTTGGAAGAGGCGGCATTTGAGGTCGAGATTAGGACGAAAACTTTCGTACATATCATATTCTCCATTTATATTAATTTTGATAATACAACTTTCGTTTTAATAACTTAAAATCAGTAGTGGGATAATGGACTCACATGACTAGGTATTATTTAGCGTATTTTTTGTGCGACGTGGTAATTAGTGAGATAGCTAGTAATTTCTGAACGACGAAGGAACACCCTAGGTGGAGAGAATGGTCGTTGCGTTATCGGCGGTCGACCAGACAACGTTTCGTGGATCTACAGCATCAGACTCGTCGACGACGAAGCAGTAGTCGACGTACTGAAACCGAGACTCAGCATTCGCAAAAAGTGATGATAAGGAAGATGGGTCGTCACCCCGTCAACCGGATTCCTGGGGACGACATCAAAAGGTATCTAGGCACTCTTGTGATCAAGAGCGAGGATGCATGGGAAAGTCGTCGAAAAGCGTAACAACAGTTTCAGTTGTTGAAGGTATGCCCAAGTTTGCCTGGCAGTTGACAATAAAGATAAAAACACCCATTAAGTGTGGTGTAGCAGAGGTTTGGCAACGCTGTGTAACTGCGGCTTATCCTAAGGGACAAAGGCAGGTACCCGGACGAAGGTTGGGGTTAGTTTTAATGCATTCGAGTTGTACTCTTGTTAACAGTAACTTGTATTTGTATGAGATCTGTCTAAGTTATATTATTTAATAAACATATATTTCCACTACAACATCTTTAATTAGCCTTAACCACGAGGACATAACATCCGGCGACGAGAAGTAAAAGTGAAGTTAAGACAAAAATACAGTGGAAACAATTCAAGTGAAGTGACTACGTTGAGCGTGGGTTGTGGTTTCTTCGGTTAAAAACTTTCGTGTTTCGTGTAAGAAAAAATGGCTTATGTAATCGGAGCGATCGAGCGATTCGACCATAATGGCCACGACTGGACAGTTTACCAGGAGAGGCTGGAGCAATTTTTCGCGGCGAACGAAATAAAGGACAGTGACGGAGCAAAACGCAAAAGTGAGGTATTAATTAGTCAATTATCACCACAGACTTACAATTTATTGCGCGATCTGTGTTATCCGAAAAAGCCAAGTGAAAAGACCTACGAAGAGATGTGCAAGTGCATGAGGGATTATTTCAGCCCTAAGATTTCGGTGTATAGGGAAAGGGTGAAATTTTACAGGACAACACAGAAAAGCGACGAAAGCATCACAGAGTGGCATGCTAGAATCAAAAATCTAGCAGTGAATTGTAAATTCCTGGGCTTGGACAAGATTCTGCGGGACAAATTTGTCACGGGGCTTCGCAAGGGGCCCATTTTGGACAAATTGTGCGAAGAAGAATACAAGGAAGACGCAACTATGATCGAAATGGTGG
>OW679198.1:122632934-122872704 GCA_940337035.1 Agriotes lineatus | reverse complement strand
AGTCACGCTGCCCCGCTGCCTAACGAGTTAGGCCTTCAATTAAATCGTCGCGCATTTGTGCGGCGTCGTGCTTTGCTGCTAGCTACACTGCTCCCGTTGCCTTTGCAGGTCGGCGTCTGTTATCGCGAACTAACGCGCCCTTTTCCGGAGTGCGTATTTCCAAAGTGTACTCTAATATGTAAAGTGTCGAGCCCACTGCGGCCGGCCACCCATAGTGTGTTGTTTACTAGCATAGCGCGTCCATCAGCTGGTGCTTAACGTAAGAAATAACATAAGCTTGGCGGCACGATTTGCTGCCCAGATGTAGTTAGTTATCGACCAATAGACGCATATTTAATTAAGGGACGTATTATTCCTATTCGACCTGTGCATGCTTTGTTTCAGATAGCGCCTTTTACAGTGTAAAGATTGGTGTACGGCGAGACGTGAGAGATCAGAGCGTGCAGGTAGGTCCAGTGGTTGCGCAGTCTCGGCCCAAAGAGTCCCAATATTACCATTCCAGTATTTGCGATCACTAAATTGTTATTTGAGCTTGCAGCTCATGAGAATTCTTATCGACGGAGTATCTTGAATACTTCGCCCCGTCTAACCACCCAGGCCCGGTTAGTCGGGTTAAGACAGGCTTGGTGGCGCCCTCATTATTTTACCGTTAGTTACCGACCTTCTGGCCGTTACCCTCAGATAATCTCGTTAAAGGACCCGCCCATCTCCACTGAAAGTCTAGCTCGGCCTAACTTGTTGCGGCGTGGGTGGCGGCCTAGGAGATATTTCGTCCCGATTTCGTCAGTTACGGCCCGCTCCGGCCGTTTCGTTATTGTATGAGCCGGTGCGGTGTCGTAAAGTCAGTTTAAGACCGTAACAACCAATCACGCCAACAACAAAAAGTAAACGAAATATAATTGCTTAAATAATGGAAGTGTATTGTATATGTGGAAAACAATGCAATGAAAACTATTGACACAGATGTCAAAACGAAATTATCTCAATTTTAAGCAGACATTTCGTGAATTTATTGCCACCAAGATCATCTGATTTTAACCCAGCGGATTACTGGCTGTGGAGGCAAACGAGTGCAATTCAACCAGAAATATTACATAATGATGTAAAATTTAGATGAAAGGTTGGTAATCTTACACCAACAAAATGGAGGTTATATTTTAAATTTGCGGTAGGTAACTAGTTTTGGCTGTACAAAATTTCATTATTTAAGCAATTAAATCTCGTTTGCTTCTTGTTATTAGCTTAATTTGTTAAAAATATGTAATTATCTGAAATAAATCCTTTACTTTATGATAACCTTGTATTTCAGGAAATAATTATACTATGATCAAAAATATGTTTTACCCAGTATGGCTATGGAGTAGTTACTAAGTTATAAATGCAATTATAAATCACTTAAAAAGCAATTACCAAGTTTGAAATTTAAGTATAAATGTAGTTGCATTCTTCTTCTTTATGTGCCTTATCCGTTACGGACGTTGGCTATCAGCATGGCAATTTTGATTTTGTTTGCGGCACTCCTGAATAGTTGAACAGACGTGAGTCCGAACCATTGTCGCAAGTTGTGAAGCCAAGAGTGTCTTCTCCTACCAGGACCTCTCCTGCTATCTATCTTTCCCTGTACTATTAGTTGGAGCAGGCGGTATTTCTCTTGTCTCATTATATGACCGAAGTATTCGAGTTTCCGTTGTTTAATTGTGAACATGATTTCTTTTTCTTTTCCAATTCGGCGTAATACTTCCGCGTTGGTAACGTGGTCCGTCCAGGATATACGGAGAATGCGTCGGTACACCCACATCTCATAAGCAACCAGTTTCTTCATTAAAGTTTCGGTCAACGTCCACGCCTCCGCACCATAGAGCAAGACAGGGAACACATAGCACTTGACTAGTCTTATTTTTAGAGGAAGGGACAAATCTTTGTTTATGAACATGCTTCTCATATTGTTAAATGAAGCTCTAGCTTTCTCAATTCTTGATCGGATTTCTGTAGATTGATCCCATCTTGCATTAACTACCGTGCCAAGGTAAACATATGAGTCTACGTGATTAATAACCTGGTTATTTAACATTAATCAACTTGAAGCTAACTAATTTATATTAAGTATATCATATTATATTTAAATAGCAGAGCCTTACAGAAACATAAAGCGATTGTCAATTTGTTATATACATATAACGTAAATTTAATAAGCAAAATTCTAATGCCAATCTATAAATTTAATTCAATGATTAATTACTAAAACTGATACATTAATCAGAAAGTATCCCTAGAAATGTATTGTAATGTGGGATTCCTTTAAACAATTTACAACAAAATCTACACTGCACTAATTATTTAAACGCTGATTTATTTTAACAAAATTTCTTACATATTTATTTATTTAATTAATTTATTTAATTGATTAGCTTGTTTTACAAGGTATAACTACCCAATTACAAAACAGTTGTATAGAGAACATGGATACATAATATACCAGAAAACTTCTTTGTAACAAGCAAAAAAAAACAAAAAACAAAAAAAAACGACTGGACACAAAACTGCGTAAATTTTATTATTCGTTTTGGTTCGTAAAGAAGTAAGATTTTATTTGATTCACAGTACAACAGAAGATGTCAATGTCCTGACTAACTGAGTTGCAAATCTGTGCCATTTTATGCAAAAGAGAATTTTTTAAGATGTTTGTTCTAGGGCTTTCAAGGTATAAGCAGTTCTTATTTCTGGCTGCTTGTCGAGGAATGTTAAAAGCCAATTGTTGTAACAAATTAGGGGTTTTTACTTTATTTTGCACAATTTTGCTTAATACGGAAAGGGAATGGCACCCGCGTCTTTTTTCTAAGCTAACAAAATCATGTTTATTCAGCAGTTCGTCATGTGGTATGCCTCTCTGCGGATATGTACCATCAGTTTTAAGACTTAAAGCTTTTAAAAACCGTCTTTGAATCTATTCCAATCTCTCAATGTGATTCCGACAGTACGGGCTCCATATAACTGAAGCATATTCAAGCTTAGATCTTACAAAGCTATAGTAAAGCGTCTTCAAAGTGTTAATATCTTTAAAATCACGGCTGCTGCGCATTATAAAATCATATGCTCGATATGCTGATGATATGATGGCATCAATGTGATCAGTAAAAGTGAGAGTTCTATCGAAGGTAACGCCCAAATCCACAAAAGTATTTGGTCTCTGAAGTACATCATTAGCTATACTATAATTATACTCAATAGGATTTGATTTTAGGCTGTAAGATATTACTTTGCACTTGGAGATGTTAAGGCTCAAATGATTTTCTTGACACCAAAAAGCAATACGATTCAAGTTCACTGATAACCGTTCACAATCCGAGATATCCGTTATAACACTATATAGCTTCAAGTCGCCGGCATACAACAAAAAATTTGTATCAACAACTTTCGAAATGTCATTGATGAAAGTACTAAACATTAACGGCCCCAGGTTAGAGCCTTGCGAAACTCCAGATGTTGCGACGTACTCGACAAACTGAAAACCATTTACTTGAACATATTGCAATCTACTGGTCAAATATGAATGAAATAATTCTACTAATGGACGAGATAAGCCAACTGATAGTAATTTGTTCAGCAATATACCATGGTCCAGTCTGTCAAAAGCTTTAGAGAAATCAGTGTAGATTACATCTGTCTGGGACCGCTTGTCAATACCCTCAGCAATGAATTGCGCAATTTCCGTTAAATTAGATTAACACAGCTTAACAAAACAAATATGGAAGAAGTAAATTTGCCGAACGCACAATTGCAATACGTCTTACTTAATGCTTCACTCCTTTGCAAATGCCAACTGTTCTTTTTGAAAAGTTATTAGGATATACTAAAAGTCTCTAACCTACAGTAATGACCATGTGCGCTTCTTTTTATTTAATTAATTAAAGCCGCCACGCAAAAGGAAGATTAAATATTTATTCAATGATAATTTTTTATGCCAAATATTTTGAAAATTTTTAGCTACTCAAATTGCTTGTTAAATTGTTATCTACAAATTTAGCTGAATATCCAAGTATTGTGCCTCGTTAGTTAAATCCTTAAATCTTTAGTATGAATAGCTAGCTTGGTAAAACATAAAATTCCCAAATCAGGCTTGGGTTATAACAATTGGTTAATATAACAATTTTACTAGATTGCTATTAGATCTAATGTAAATTTAGTGAAATGATATTACTAAGTTTGCCCAAATGGAATATTATTTAATAAGGTAATTTCTGTTGGAAATCAATCAAGTTCACTTAAAATCCATTTAACTCTGATATCGACATATAATTCATCAGTTTATTAATAGCTATTTATGTTACAAGTGCGAAATTGAGGACTTGTTTCAACGAGCCACAGTTTATGGCCAAGCGAGCGCAGCGAGCGAGGCACATAAATAAGGCGTGTCTAAAAGTCCGCTTTCGTGTGAGTTACATATATATTTTTTTATTCTACTATTTTCGAAGCGTTTTTTTTAAATTATAAAATGACAGTTTAATCGAGGAGGTCGGGAAAATTGGACTAGGTTATGATCATACTACAAAATGGGAGTGTCTATTTTGATTTCGACCAATGGAAATGATTGTTTTTGTTGCTATGGTTATTACTGCCGAAAAGTAAAATTCTATAAAGTGGAGATTTACGTTTACTTATTCATGAACTCGACAAAAAATGTCCAAATTGTGAAAACACTCAAAATTACACAATCTGGTTTCATTACTTGAACTGGACAATTACACTTTTTTACCAGATCAGCACATGAGTGCTATACTATATAGTAGGTATAATAAGGATATTACAAAATAACGGTTAAATAACATTATAAGGTTAATACTCTAAAAATATATTCATATAATATTGCGACATGCTTGATAATATTTTATTCACTTCCAAAGAATTGTCACTAGCTAAAATTAAATCCGTGGCTGTATGTCTTTTAAGCCTTCGTATTGGAGGAGGAGTGTTGAGGCGATGGTAGATATCACTGGAGCACATCTTCGGAGAAATTGACTTCCTAAGGAAAAAGTGTGATAGACATGAGGATATTAGAGCTACATAAATAGGGATTTGTGCATAGCTAAAACCTTGTATAAAAACACTTAACATGATTCAGACATGTTGTACGGTGTTTCAGCAAACGGCGTATATAACCCTAACGAGCTGAAATTCTCGGCGAGTATTGTTATGGGTGAGGATCAGGCTATGGTTTTAAGGTTATGAAATAAAATAAATTGAAGCAAAATAAAAAAGAGCGCCAGTCGTCAATCATGACAACAAAAAGACTAGCCGAACTCACAGTTTAAATAAAACTTACTTATCGTGTACGGTTTCTTGCTTACACTAACTTATACTCTAAAAAACGAGCAGGTATCGGTTGGATCAAATAAAACATACCAGCAGTGGGAAATGAGAATGAGGTTTTAATAGCTGTGCTGTTTCAATACAGTTAAATGAAATAATAATATCAAAATAAATATTGAACGCATACAAGTTAAACCAGGCTCGTCGATTAAAATAACCTGTGGTTAAACGTTACTATTTGTTTATAATGGGCACAAAGTTTAGAAGTTCCATGTTAAGGTAATACGCATAAGCTACGTTAAGCATGAAAGCAATAAAATGATCAAAATTAAATAGTAAAAGAAGATTATTGAAATTTGGCTCAAAAGAGAATTGCGCATTTAATAGTACCAAAAATTTCTAATCGCAATACAATTATTATAACCGCTCAGGTCTCAATAAAAATCCATCCTATGTGCATGTCGGACCTAACCGAATGCATCGAAGAGTCTTAGCGGTTTTTAGCGTTTCTTAACGTTTCCTAGCGTTCTTTAACCGGTCTTAAGGTTGATAATGGCTGGCGCACGATCACTTGTAAGAGAAAATTAAGATTACACGGTACGCATCTAATAAAGAACACCATGGCGCCGGCTTCAGAATACCTGTGAATTAACACTCAATGATCTCGGAATAAGGCATAGGGTTTCAGATCCCTATCGGCCAGCTTCAGAATTTCAACCCTTCGTGGTTTTTGAAAACTAAAGAGTGAAATTAGGTACTAACAGAAATTCAATTGAGCTATTTAATTATGCATTCAATTGTGGTAGACAGAAATTACCTAGACTTATTTAACAATAAGGCCGTTATATAAAGTTTGCATTAAAATCATTTTCTTGTGCGTCTATTTCCTCTCTATTCCGACATCAACGCAATGATATTAGCACTCAAACAAGGTAGGCCGATATTTATTTAAAAGAACAAGAAGAAATTGCATGATCAGCTTGTGGACGCAATTTTCGTGTTTATAGGTCACGATGTGAAAAGCTGTTTAATAAAGAGATTTAATAATTATTGATGCAATTCACTTGAAATCAGATTTCTGGAAAATTGTAAAGTATTATCAGAACACTGACGAATTCATTAATGCACTCTGAAACAGCGTGGACGATAAATTTGAACGTTTGGATATTGATACGTCCCAAGTTACTGGCATGTGCATACCAATAAAAGTAACTGCACTACATAACTACATAATGGAGTAAACATTGACGTTAGATTGAATGTAGAAGTGCAGTGTTCACATAATACTGGCAGCACGAGATACAAATTATTGTTTACGATTTTAGCTACCTCGCAACATTTTCAAGAAACGATTAGTTAACTAGGGAAAAACGTAATATTTTGTTGTAATCGCGGAAATGCACTGCTTGATTGTGCGATGGCAGTGTGCTGTTTAGTGAATGTTTTCTTCTGCATTAAAATTACAGCGGTTAACTAAATGGAACTTTTCCACTAACCTTGGTGTTCGAAGAATATCAATACAATGAATGCTTCCCAAAAAGTATTTACGGTGTATTGCAAAGATAAACATGCTGTTGCTGTTAAATTCAACAGAAACTTACATAAGTCGCTAAAATGGGTAATCGTACTAGCACAATGTTTTGGACAAATGCCAGTAACAGGAATCGCCCAACCAGATGCGCGTTTTCTGAAATTCAAGTGGAAATCTTGGAGGTGCTTTTACAATATTTTTACCTTGGCATGTTCAGTCTTGCTCACAGTCATTTCCATGTATAGAGGAATCAGTTTCGGCATAAATATCTTCAATGCAAGTAAGTACAGATATACCTAGACTGTATCATCATTATTGTCATTGCTGCAATATCAGTGGGATTAAAAGTAGTATTCAATTTAAAGCAGAGATATATACTAGTATACTATATCTGAACACAGCAGTCGTATAAAGATATCAATATATTGTGTGTAGAACAAGATTAATAATAAAATTCTAATTTTAATCTATGAAATGTACTTCATTATTAGAAAATGTTCTTATAAAATATCTAACAACGGGAAGAAAGTATTTACCAGAATTTAAATTATTTTTACATCTACCATATGGACACTCAATACACATTTTTACGGCAAATATTGATATGTCAAGTTGTCTATTTTAAGGAATTTTAATTTTACTGTGATTTGTTAAACAACCAAGCGATGATTTTCAGAAACTATAGCGTTTAACCTAAGCACATCGGCTATAACATTTTTATTTTTGAAACTCGCCATAGAATGGCCGCAGTTTATGCTCAGGTGGAACTCTGTTGAAATAGCAATGAGAAGCTATGGATGGCCCCCACATGTACATACAAGAATTGCTGTCACTACTACTGTGATGATGTCCTTGGCTGCTAGTAAGTTGCTCATTGCTTTAGAATTGTAATTTCTCTTTCCCGATGTTTGTAGTCGAAACTTCAATAGTTAAATTAAGTAAACTTTTACTCGGGATAAAATACAAATGCAAAAATTTGGCAGAATACTACCTTAAGGATGCTGAAGTCTTTTCCATCATAAGTTACTCAGTTTGGACAGGACTTCTTGTGCATGTAAGTCTTTATGACCGATTTTTCCAAAAGTAACGCATTTTAATTTGCAGATTTTAAACTTTCTTATGGCCTTCGCGTGGACTTTTAATGATGTTTTTATAATGATAATGAGCACTGCCCTAGCAATGCGATTTCAACAAGTAACCGCACGACTACGAGTTCTGAAGAACAGAAATGTAATACATTTAATTTATTTATCTTCATCGGTTTGTTATAGACTATTAACCAAATTAGTTTTAGTAGCGTTAAGAGCTTCATTACCGTACTAAGTGGGGTAATTATTACCGCACTCTTTTTATATAAAAAACACATTGAACCAGAATTTATTGATGAAGATAAAATATTGAACAATACACGTTTGCTTATGGCACTTAACGAGACTCGTTTGATTGCCGCAAAACTCGGGTCATCGTCTCGTTTTTGTAATAAAACTCGTATCGTTAAGATCACAATCAAACTTGTATGGTTAATATCTATAAGTTGTTTATATAAATATACATCATTAACCGCAGACTGTCAGTGTCGAGGTGTGGAGAGAAGTTCGAGAAGATTATAACAGACTTAGCCAACTCGCCAGAAGATTAGATACCTCATTATCCTATATCGTACTGACTTCATTTGCTAGTAACCTATTATTCATATTGATGCAATTGTTCAACAGTTTACGGTGAGTAGGTATATTTATGTATTTCTCTCAAGTTATTTCAATGTAATAGATTAACAGATGCGTATTTGTTGCCGCTAAGTGTATCAGGACTGAGTGTCGTTGATGATATTGTGTAGTTTTTCCAAGTACTTTATGTGCTAAATTAAGAGTTTAAAGTAAATCAAAATATTTATAGACTTCCTAGTTACATATGTTTAATGGCTTATCCTTTAAAAAAAATTCTGTTTGTGCTGAGGGTTTTAAACAATCAAGATCAAGTGAAAAATCACTTTCTTTATGGTATACTCAAGACTGGAGTACTTCAACATTTTAGAGAGCGCATCATGGGCTAATATAACCAGAAAGCGACTAGGTGTCATTCTGAACTATTTCTTATCTGTTATTAAATCATCAGTAAAGATAATCAGTGTTTTGAGGTGTTGATTATAATGGGATCTACTTTGTAGAGACTAATATTCTATGAGTATAATACTTAAAAATGGAGAGAATGATCTGTAGCATCAGTAATCGTTTTATATAGTACTAGCTTTTACCCGCGACTTCGTTCGCGCGAGGTTCGTTATTTGTGTATTAAATAATGACTAATTATTTTCTGTCATCCCATCCCATCCCATCCCATCCTATCCCCGTCCCCGTCCTTTTCTCCGTCCCCGTCTCCGTACCGTCCCATTCCGTCCCGTCCCGTCCCGTCCCGTCCCGTTCCGTCCCGTCTCGTCTCGTCCCGCCTATCCCCTTCCATCCCATTCCTTTCCTCCCCTTCCCTTTCCGTCCCGTCCCGTCTCGTTCCTTTTCGTCCCGTCCCTTCCTTTTCCGTCCAGTCCCTTCCTGTTCAGTCCCTTCCCATCCAGTCCCGTACCTTCCCGTCCCGTCCCGTCCCGTCCCTTCCCTTCCCGTCCAGTCCCGTCCCGCTCAGTCCCGTCCCGTCCAGTCCGTCCCGTTCCGTCCAGTCTAGTCCCGTCCCGTCCCGTTTCTTCCCTTATGTCATGTTCACCGTTTTGGACTTAAAAATAAATGTAATTTTCGCAATCAACGTCCCAAAAAACCTCAATAACGACACCCATATCGATTTTTAGGCTTACTTACTCCATTTCACCCCCTAAGGGGTTGATTTTCGGAAAATCACGAAATACGTGTTTGATTATTTGTTTTTAGGAGTACTCCTACGAAGTTTCAAGTCGAAATGTCTATTTAATATTATTTCTCCATACAAAATTGGAACCCCCATTTTACCCCTTTAGGGGTTGAATTTCGAAATATCCTTCCTTATTCCTTGTATACATCATAAAGGGAACCTCTGTGCAAAATTTCAGCTTTCTAGGTCCAAGGGTTTGGGCTGGGCGTTGATGAGTGGGTGAGTCAGTGAGTCAGTCAGGACTTTTAGAAATATATATAAGATAATCAATCTTCCTGAGATTTAATTAGTCCAATGTTATACCCAGTATTCTCCTGTTTTTGTTCAATTTTTGTCCTCTAAACAATCCTGAGCCCCTTATTTCTTTGTTGTCATTTGATTATTTAATCCGGAGATCTTGGTTCCTACTGCAGCAACAAGATTATCTAAGTGTTACTAATTCTTATAGTAACATGACCAGTCCAGTTTTTATTAGATTTATTCATTTTCTTATGACATCTGCTATACCCCTTTTATTTTGTAGAATTCCATTCCATCTCGTTGACGTTGTTTTAGTTATTTCAGCCATCCTAAAGCGGCGGTTTCTTTGTTTAATAATTAAATCGTTATGTTCCATTGACTGTCTGTTACTTGGCTTGGTATCGTTAGAACCAAAGATGCGTGACTCTTTACATTCTTGGAAACTTTAGATGCATAGATACAGAGAAGGTTAGGTCTCCTGTTATTTCCAATTTTAGTTTCTTTCTTGAAATGTCTAATTTAATTCTTTTGTACTTCATAATCAGTAGATTTATTATGAATACTATCTACTGCTTGCATAGCAGCATGCTCCAAGGACTGGTCACACAGCCTCGAGAATTAAGCAACGTTCCCAGCGATTGGCAGCTTAGGTAGGTTACGACAAAGGCGCTCGAGCAACCTGAAAACTCGGACACACTATCCTACTTTAAATTGTTTTAATTTTTGCAACTTTTTAATGGTACCTTAATAAATACTAATAGCTATAGGAAATTAGTTATTTGATTGAGCATCTTTCTTTACTCTGTTGTCTTCTAAAAGGGTATGGTAATATATCATCTTCCTATAGCTTGATGTTAAATTTCGAAGCATCTCTATACTGTGGAATAGTTTAACAACTTCATGAAGCTCATGGGCAATACAAAAGTTTTTTCATTTGATCAGCTCAACGGGTTGGAAATCGTCCTCGAGGTCTGTTTCCATAGAATTTACCTTCTCCCAAAAGTTGTTAAAAGTGTCCCCAATTCAAAAACACCATCCGTTTTTTCTGTTATTTGCTTTTAGGAACCACCTTTTTGCAGCGTATGTTGAGATCGGAAAAATAAGAGTCCTGACAAGTTTCAGCTTGGTATTTTGAGAAATTTTTCATATGTTCGTTAGTTTCACTATTGAGCTTCTTGCAATTGCCAACCTTCTTTTGATATCATTGTCGCAGTAATCTATGTTAGTAATTAAAAATCCAAGATCATTAAATTTATCAAAGTTTTCAAAACCACCAACTTTCCGAGTATTTCCGAGGTTGTTAGATCGATCAATAATCCTAACTTTGGTCCTTCTGGTGTTAGGAGAGAGGCTCATGTTCTGGAATTTGCGCTTTAGTATAGTAACAATTTTTTCTAGTTTCCCCCAATGTGTATCAATGATCAATGTTTCATCGGCATGCCTTAAATTAGTGATTCTTCGGCCACATACAGCAAAACCACCTTCCCAAAATTCGGACACGTCTCACATTAAACAGGGCGCTTCGTAAGTACGTGTAGAAAATTGACTCCTCGATTTATTCTAAGACAATAAGTTCCCAACAAACAAGTTTGGCAGCAAGTGGTTTAATTTTTAGAAAAACACGGCACATTTTAACAAAAAATCATTTTTTGTAGAGCTTTAATCAAGGAATTCAAAATGTTTTATTAAAACTGATGAAAATCCGTGGCGTCTCCTTTTCCTTGCTCAATGATGGAAAGAGGATTCAAACGCACGCCAGTGATGAATTTAAAGGTGGTTTACCGACACACAAAAGGTTCTTCGCTCCGTATGTACACACACGCCAAACTTGTAATTAATATTCCAACTCGTTTTTAAAAATTAAAAAAAAATACGATTTTTTCACAAATTCAACATCCTATATTTTAAGAACGAAGAACACATGTTGATAAGAACTTTTTGCCGTAAAATAAACTAAGAAACATGTCAGTTAAATTTCTACGCGTACTTAGGAAGTAGCATGTATATTCGCTGCAGTTATTAAATAGGAGTGGAGGCAGAATGGAGCCCAGTTTCACTCCATTCTGAATTTTTAATTTATTTGAGATGAATTGTTTACCATTGCATTACTACCCTAATTTAAGATTTAAGTGAGATGTTTAGAGACTCCCATTTCTACAACCCTTCCATTATGATTTAGAAAATAATAACAAAGTTCAACCAATAAGAAATGTATTCTTCTTAACATAAAGTGTCGGCTTAGACCACGTAGTATTTGTAGATGAATACCCAGCATTATCTGGCTTAAAGTGCCGTCCAGCTTTTGAACTCGAGCAAGAAACCGCGCGATGGCCATGCTCTTTGGCTAGTGTTGTTTAAGTTAAGTCTTTTTGCGGTTTGTGCATTCATATTCACCAACGTTTCGCAAGACGTTGCATCATCAGAGTAAAAGTCGCACTAAGAACTAAAGGACAAAAGGACAAAGGTAAAGGTTATTTCAATTCCCCCAACTGGGGGCGGGCTGCTATAGGGATCTTCCGTCCCTCTTCAGCCAAGAACGGGAAACTCGGGATGGGTGAGATAAAGAAGGGGTGGAGACTGGAAGAAAGGTCAGGAAAGGTGGAGAAATACTGCCCCGGCATTCGCCTCAGAGAAGGTACTCTGTTGACTCAGGAAAACCACCTAAAAACCTGAATCAAGGCAGGCGGCCGCAGGAATCGAACCCACGACCTCCCGAATGAGAACTAAAGGCCGGCGTGAAGCTATTTATAGTCCTCTGTGCCAGACACGCTGATTGGTCCTTCGAGAGCAACGTAATCCGTGGGGCGTGGCCGTATGACGCACCGTGGTTGTAATGCTTGAGATCGTGTATCACAGAAGTCTACGTTTTACTAAGCTTAAAACCATCTTTCCTGTTTATATTATCTGGATGTTTTTTTTTTGGCTATAGCTATGGCTTCAAGTATTACTCGCGGGAAGTAGTGAAGTATTCTGGCAAGTACTCTGGCGTGCTCGAATTCTAAGGTGTGCCCATTTGTAAACGTATGCTCAGCTACGGCTGATTTTGTGATGAGTTTGTGTTTGCAATCGCCTTTAAATTTTTGAAGTCATAGATCAACGGAACGACCAGTCTGTACAATGTAACTCGAGGCGCAAGAATAAGGAATGCGATATGTGCCAGCGTTTTTAAACTTGGATTTTTTTTTACTTTTACCGATCTGCCTAAGTATCCTTATCGTCAAGGTACTTAAACAACACGAGCCACCAAAGAGCATGGTCATCGCGTAGTTTCTTGCTCGAGTTCACAAGGTGCAAGGCACATTAAGCCAGAGAATGCTAGGCGTTCATCCACAAATACTATTCGGTCTAACTCGAAATTCTATGTTAAGAAGAATAATTCCAGTAATCGCGAAAGCCTCCAACAGTATAGAATAAGAAATTTGTTTGATGATAATTTCTGAATGTATATTTTAGGCCAATGGAGGACACTTTGGAGAAAGTTTATTTTTTTCTTTCCTTTGGTCTGCTAATACTCCGTACCATTTGTGTGTCGCTTTACGGTGCTTGGATTTATGATGAAAGTAAGGAGCCCCTGGCTGTACTAAATTCAGTTCCTTCTGAAATGTATAATATAGAAGTAAGTATGAAAACAAAATAAACCCTGTAATCGCTGTAATTCTGAAACTTTTAGATTAAACGATTTATCGACCAGATTAAATTCGACACAGTCGCTTTGACTGGGAAAAATTTCTTCTCCGTTACTAGGGGTCTAATTTTAAGCGTAAGTTGCTTATTTTAATTTGGGATTTATAAACAGTACTTTGTCATCAGATGGCCGGTGCAATTGTAACCTACGAACTGGTGTTAATACAATTGAATGAAAACTTGCTGCACGACAAAACAGAGACGAGTAACAAAACGGAAATTATTTGTTAATTTAAAAACCTAATTACATTTCTTATTACACTGATTTTGTTCAGTGCATATACAAAATAAGTTACCGTTAGTTAGTAGATTTATAAACAAAGCTACGTCTAGGAGACAAGTAGGTTATTATTATAATACTTATTTGCAGTTGTAACTTTTCAATATTTTATATAAAGGGTTTTCCAATAAGAAGTCCCATTTTAATTATAAAAACTGTTCGCGGCTTATGTGGTTCGTAGCGCCATCTTGCTGGACATAAAAGTTGTCTATGTCTATATTGTCCAATATAGGCCAAATAAAAGCAATTTTCTTTCCTTGTAAACAATATACACTGTGTCCTAGGATTAATATTGCAAAAGGTACGATGGACTCAAAATTTTTGAATTTTATTTTAATATTGTGGGATTAAGTTCTGCTTGGTTTGAAGAGATTTTTAAAATTATTTTCAGTTTAAAAAAAAACAAGTTGGCGTTGACAGTGAAGCGAAAACAATTTTCAGGCAAACTACACGTTTTGTTCATGATACGGTAAAATTTTACTAAAAAAAGTTATTCAAAATGAGAAATTATGGCCCTATACAAAATTTCAGAAAGATCTACCTACTTAGATTAAACCGTCACCATGTTTATAGTGAATTTTCACTACTTCTACACGTTGTTGGAGCGTGTATAGTTTTTACTGACAAATGTCAAGGATTCACGGCTTGCTATTCAACAGATTGAAGATGCTGCGAAATTTAAAATGGGACTTCTTAATGGGAAACCCTTTATTATTTACATATAGCGCGTGCCTGTTTATATTACTGATTATATGTTGCTTTATTAACATTCTTGAATAATTGCAACTAGTAAATTATAATACAATATTGGTTCGGTCTTTTATTTCTCCATTGCCTAGCGCTAAACTCAATGGGCACTTTTCAAGGTAGTTCCAAAGGAAAAATCTGTAATGGGCATTACGCAGAACTTCTCTCGTCGACATTGTGACACTAAATAATTTTAAAAATCAAATTAAAAGTTAGGAGTACAAATATCTTCACGTTTCTAATAAAATAAACACATTTTCAAATTTAAAAAATGTATCCCGATGACAGAGGACAGGAAGCGTAGAAAGAGGAAAATCTTCTGGAAGACCGCGCATTGACCCAAATGTCATTGCAAATGTGGAGGCTCTTGTCGAACAAAATCCGCAAACATCAGTACGTGGTATATCAGCTCAAACGGGTGTTTCTATTAGTAGTGTGCGGGGTATTTTAAAGAAACGACTGCACATACATCCGTACAAAGTGTCTGTGGTGCATGAAATCCGACCAAGAGATCACGCTAGTCGGGTACAATATTCTAACTCTTTTCAAGAAAACTTAACCAACAATGAAGTTCTAGATTTGAGTTTCTTTACTGACTAGGCATGGTTCTACTTAACTGGATATGTAAATAAGCAAAATTACAGAACATGTTCAGTTGACAATCCATACAATCATGTTGAGGCTCCTTTACATCCGGTTAAACTTGGAATATGGTTAGCCGTGTCACGTCGCAGGATAATAGGACCAATATTCTTCCAAGATACCATCAACGGTCAGCGTTACCGAGAACAGTTGTTAGTGCCATTTTTGGATCAAGTGCATACCGATGAATTTAATGAAGGTTACTTCCAGCAGGATGGAGCCCCGGCGCACACATCTCGAGAAAATTTGGAATTTCTTGAAGAGTTATTCCCCAACCGAGTACTGAGCAGAGGAATTTGGGCATCAAATTCACCAGATCTTACACCATTGGATTACTCCATTTTCGGACATCTTAGAAACGAAGTCTACAAAGAAAGAATTAATAACTTGGAGGAGCTGATGGATCGCATTAGAATTAAATGCAACGAAATAACACCGCTCACATTGCAGCATATCTTCGACAACATGAAACGTCGTGTGGCCATATGTATTCAACAAAATGGTGATTACTTCGAACACTTACTTTAGAGAAGCAATAAATAGCTCTTTTCAGGACCACGATCTTTAATATTCCCTATTATTTGAAACATAATTCTAGCAGTATTTTTGTTTTTTCTGTAAAAAGTAAAGGATTACTCACTTTTAAGTGGGCCTTACTTCTAACAATTCGAACCCATTTAACAATTCTTTAAAAGCAGGTTATGTTATTTCTACCGCATAACAACATTACGCCATTACGCGAGAGCGGCATCTTTCATTTTACACCAAAAATTCACAGCCAACTAGATGTAGCTCTTTTTTAACCACTCTGTATAACAGCAATGAGATAACATGAACAAGAAACTAACACGTATTGCTTGAGTAAGAAAGAGATAAACATAGTAGTAAATATTCGAGTAGGCATGACGCTTATTTTAATTATGACATAAGTCAACTAAACATGGCTATTAAAATAATTTTATCATATGGTCATCTCTTTCTTACTCAAGCATTCTATTTTGTTGTTCATGTTATCTTATTGCTGTTATATATAATTATGGCCCCTTCCGTACATAAATATTAGTTACACAAACCCGACTGCATGTGCTATCCCGGCACTGATAATAAGTTACTGGTCCGAGGTAAGTTAGATGCAATAAGATAACAAATGATGTTTTAAATTTCCAATAAGGGTTTGCATAAAACAAAATCTATTGCCATAAGAAGTACAGTACGGTTCATTTCAAATAAGCCACGAAAAAAGTACGATATTTTGTGTTTTTACATTTTTTATGAACATAACATTGTATTTTCATACATCAACAATATTTTCACGGTGTGGAAGTTATTCATGTTCGCACAAGACTTTCACAATTAAACAATTTTAAAAAATCAGTACTTAGTTGACACATTGGAAACTGGAAATAAAATAGTGCAATATATAGTAACTATTAATACTTTAGCGGACTTCTTACGCTCCCACAAAATCTTCATAACGATAGGTAGTAGGTATCTATACTTATACTAGTATTAAAATATCACATTTAGGATATCTATAATGATAGAGTAATTTGGCACAAACTTACTACAATATTCTAGAAAAAACTTGAAAATTAAAGTGCTACAACGTTGCTGTTGAAGAAAATACGGAAATAAAAATTATTTTCAAAGTTATTGCCACTGTTTATAGTGACGCATTTAAAATGAACGGTACTGTATATTTTCATATCTTGATTAGCATGTAAACTATAAAAATTATCTTAAACAATAGCTAAATAATAACAAAGTCAAACTCATCTTCGCAATTCTAACTTCTCATCAATAACAGCATGTATTCAGTTCATGATATGTGTGACTGGTTTCGCGAAGAATGGTTTAACAAACATATTCATAAATCATTGTAGCAATTAATTTCATATCAGGACCGTAGTAAATCATGCAGCATTTTTGGAGTTTTGACGGTTTTTTTAATGCATTCTGAAATAAGAAAGAAATATTAAATTTAACGTTTTGATACTGATACGTCAAAGTAATAATACTGCGCCTATAATTAAAACTGATTACTGGATGTACAAACGATAATCATGCGCTAAATTAAACATAGAAGTGTGGAAATATACTAGTAGCAAAAGCTGTAATAGCTTAGTAAATTACCCTTTATAAGGAATAATTTGCAGGGTGAGCCACATAGGAGCGAGCCCCGTAATCCGGTCAGCGCCAATAAAGGTTAATCGCAAGCGAGCCGCGTACAAAGTTTTATGTCCTCTTGCTGATAATTCTAAAATAGTTATTTATGTATTAAGGGCGTAATCAATAGATTATAGCACGAGGGGATGTTTAAAGCTCGACGGGAAGCGGAGAGCTTTAAATTTCCCGAGAGCTATAATCGTGATTAGGCACGTGGTACATACAACGTTTTATTTCATTTTAGTCCTCAAAATGGAAAAAATTCAAGGATTCAGTATTTTGGCTACAGACTACTGCGCCGTCGTTGTGCTTGCGCTGGTGTGCTATGGTTTCTATGCATATTGTTGGTGTTGCTATACTACATTGTTGCTGCTTGTTATACTGTTTAGCAACTTTATAGGCCGTAGGGCTATAAAAGCCATTTTACGCCCTCTATCGAGGACCAATAAACAAGATTATGGTTCCAAAATAAAATAAATTAATATTAGTGATTAATTAAAGATGTGTTTATTAGAAAACAAGGTGCTTGTAAAGTCGTGATGGTAACATTTTACGGGCACCGTGCCTGTACCGACTCATTTACCGAGTCAGTTCAGATAACAGTAAACGACCTTTTAACAAGTCAAAAGGAAATAAATATTGTTTATTTCATACTATAATGTGAACTAACCAAGGAAACCAGCATAGAAACAGACCAGATTGTTTTTATTCGATGACACCTAATTCGCATCAACATTCATCTAAAAATAAAAAATGCGACATAGTATGAAATCAAACGGTGTTATACGGATGGGGCCATAATTATAACGGGTGTTCATAAACAGTCGTCATCCCAGTTGCTTTGAAAAACAAAATGTTATGTCTCTGATTAATTCGTGCAACACATGAAACGTCATTGAGTACTGTCATAGCGCATTTTTTTTCAATTTTAATAGACATACGTTTCTGAAGTCAAAACCTACTGGGATGACGACTGTTTATGAACACCCGTTATATAACAGCAATGAGATAACGTGAATAACAAAATAGAATGCTTGAGTAAGAAAGAGATGGCCATACGAAAAAATTATTTTAGTAGGCATGTTTAGTTGACTTATGTCATAATTAAAATAAGCGTCAAGCCTTCTCAAATATTTGCTACTATGTTTATCTCTTTCTTACTCAAGCAATACGAGTTATTTCCTTGTTCATGTTATCTCATTGCTGTTATATATAATTGTGGCCCCATCGGTACATACAGTAACTTTTTTACAGTACTCTTTGGTCGTGTCGTTCTCAAACATCGAACTCGTACTGTAAACATGTATTTTCCGAATTGCTAGTGTAAACCACTATTACGATTTTATCTTCATAATATCGGGTAATTATAAAATTAGGGGTATACCTTAAATTCTTATATAATTTTAACAAATCAAGCCAACAAAAATGTAAACGAAATTGAATTGCTTAAATAATGGGATGGTATTGTACCTGTGGAAAACAAAAGTGTTGTCATTCCAACTATTGACACAGATGTCAAAACAAAATGCTCAAAATTGAGAAAATAGAATGTGATTGTAATCGATTTATACAGTATAGTCAATCTCGCTTCATGCTTCTCTCCTTCAGAAATCATTAGTCCAATATTGTACGTAGTGCTCTTCTATGAATTTCAATTCTTCTCTCAGCTGTGCCAATATACCTTCTCCTTGTTTTCGTACAGTCAGCTGATTACCTAGTCAAGAGCTCTTACCGTCCACTACAGCAACTGGATTATGCACCTATCATTAGTTCCTATTGCTATATATGATCAACCTCTTTGTATCTCTGTTGCGGTTAATTGCGTTTATTATCATTATTTGAACGAATTTTCAGGCCACTGGCTTTAGGCCTTTGACGTTTCTTCTAGTTATCACGAATATCTTAAGGCCGGAGAGCTTCTGCATCATATTTTTTTACTTTCCTCGTCTAAAAGACGAAGAAAGTATTGTAATCGCAAAAATCGCTGTCTGAGATTTCTTCAGGTCTGAGCATTTAAGGTTCCCTAGATAACAATAACAGGTTTGTCAATTCCGTCTATCTGTCTGCCTGTTGGCGGTATAACTCAAAAAATATTTGTTGCAAGAAGACGATATTTTGCATGCAGATTATATGTCTACCTAGGCATGAAACCGGGAAAATTTTGCACAAATATAAACAGGGTGAGAACTTTAAAAAAATTAATTTAGTTTATTTTTGCGTTAACTGAGAAATAGATTAAAGTAATCATTTGCACAGGCTTTATACTTTACACATGGCGAAAATGGGGTGCAACAGATAGAGGGTAATGTCGTAAAAGTGTCAAAAAGTTCCAACAATAAGATCGTTCTGTTAAATACAGCCGCGAATCGCAAAGCCGGGAGAGTTCGTCGATGGGCTCGTGAATTTAAATTTGCGTTTGCAAGAGCTGTAGTTCGAATCCCACCGCCGGTAATGTTTTTTTATTTGAAATTGATGCATTATCAACTGTTTCCTTTTATTGTCAGTATTATTACGCACGTGAAGATATTTTTACCCCTATTTTTGTTGATTATTAAAATTGTTTAGTGTAAGTAATAAACCCAAGTGAACACTTTTTCAAGTTATTTCAATAGGAAAAAACGAAAAACCGTCGAAGTATTTGATGGAAATGGCTAACTTTTCCAAGCTACTAGAATTCATTTATTTGATTAATCTTATCGTTGGTAGGTATGTATAATATTATGCTCGTTTGTGGTTTTTTGAAGAAATAAGATAAAATAAATTATATTTTAAATTTCCAGTAAGATTTTGCATAAAACAAAATCCACTGATATAGGAACAATTACGGTCATTTGTGTTTTCCTAATTTTTATAGTAATTTAGGGACTAAATTCAGATAACATATTTTTGTCCACCCAAGGCCTTCACAGTGAAAAAATAAAAAAAAAACTTTAGTAATTAAAACATTCGAAACAAACTGCAAATAAACTAGTGCTTTAGTGCAAAAAACGGTATTAATACGAGGAAACCTCCACTTGCTAGCACAAAAACTTCACAGCGATGACAAAAGCTATCTTCATATGGGTACATCCTTGTTCAAACTATTTTTGAACATGAATTTAGTGAATAAAGTGAAATAGAGTAAAGACAGAAGTGCACGCATTTAGCCTACAAAAGAACTGCATAAGTTGCGCCAGATAAAATATGGGTTAGGTTTCTGTGTCGCGATAACAACTAAATGTAAACGGCACACGCAACAAACGCCAGTTCCTTATATTTCAAAACAGACGTTGCAGGTTTTAATTGTGTATTATACCGCATGTCAAAGGCACAGCGCCGCAATTTTGTAACTAGTGGGTTAAGATAACAAACTTAGCGTTTAATATTACGCACATATGATTGTAATTATTTATAGTAGGAAGTAAAATATGGCATACATTTATTGTATAAAAGCTATGTGATATGTATTAGAATTTAATATACGTTCAACCACGAATGTGTATTCATTGATGGGGTTAAACACAGGCCAAGATTGTTTGTAACGAAGTAGTCAGGCCTAACTACTTCCCCCTATCTCTTAACAACAAAATAATATCCAACTCCTGTTGAATAAAACTAAACTGTTTTTAAAAAACTCATAAAAGGTGCTAAGTTTCAATTAATTTTGGGACACATCTTTTACAATCCTCCTCCTTCGTCGTGGGACAAGAAGGGGCCTTTGTACAGGTGGGTCGGCTCTTAATTAATTCTGGCAGTGAAATGACCTAGTGAACACCTCATTCGTTACAAGTTGCGCGTTCACATGGACTCTCTGGAAGCATATTATTGTAGTTTCTGAGGTCCTGACCAGTATCAGTAGGGAAAAGGGAGGGCAAGTGGACCTAAGGTAACGCATCTGAAAAGCCACGAGGTTCAGTTCAAGGGCTGTTTTGGGAGTCAATCACGACGAGGCGGGTTCAATGAGTTATTTTGACTGTCTTAATTAGGCACTGGCAACACCAAGCCACGGATTCTACAAAAAGCTGGTCTAAGGATACATTTAGTGTAGCGTATTCAGGTACTGGTTTCGGGATTCCACGAATATGACGGAGTGGTTTCGATGAGATGTATGTACACACATATGCTGTGGGTTTCAACTTAGAGTTTAGAAGACGTTCGGAAGTTCTACAAGGTTTCTCCAGGTGCCCCAGGTGGGTCCATGCATTCAAGCGCACCTTACGGTTTTGGATGGCTTCTTCGGGCAGATTGAGATCTCGAATTGCCTGTGATTCGTCTTTCAGGGCAAGACAAAGTCTGCATTGGTGCGGCGGGCCTATTTTGCCTGCGAGGATCAAGCGGCGGTTTCTGGGCTCGAGAAGAGAGCATTCTCTGGCTGCAAGCGGCTTCGAATTAGCCCAGGAAATTAATCACAGCAGAAATATTATTATGCATTCCGAATATAGATAGTGCAGTCATAGTTCCCAGGGGCAAAGTCCGCGGGTTACAAATATACCGAGGGAAGAATTGCGTTCTCGCCTGCTGTGTGTACAATATTTTTCCTCCTCTAAAAGACGAAGAAAGTATTGCAATTATGAAAAGTTACCTTCCGTGATTTTCTCAGATCTTCACGTTTTAGAATCCCTATATAACAATAAACATGTTTTCGCAATTTTGTCAGCTCATATGTCTGGATATCCATCTGTTGGCGATATACCTCAAAAACTATTTGTTGGAGGAAGTCAATATTTTTCATGCGGATTATATGGCTTGGTTTGGCTCTAAACTAAATTTAATTCGTTCAAATATATACAGGGTAAGCACATTAAAAAAATTGCACATAGGTCAGGCTTTACCCTTGACGAAAGTGGGACCCAACAGATACAGGATAAATATTGTAAAAGAGACAAAAATTGGCAACGCTAAGTGTATCGTATATAATCCAGCCGCGGGCGTAGATGCAAGGCGGTCCTTTGTGGTCGAATGGGACTAGGAGGCGGTTTGCGCCCGGGCTGCTGCCATTAGTTGAAATCGCGCTGAGTTCGAATCCCACTGTTTGCTATATTTTTTATTTGCAAATTTATGTAATTTGAATTACCAATTTTCCTGTTGCAGTATTATTAGCAACGTTAAGACATTTTTACTGTTTTGTACCAATATAATATTGAAAACTGTTGCGGTGCGTTTTCTTTATTAAGAACATTAAATCGTTTTGTTTCTTCTGTATTTTGTTATTTATTTACAATTCAATGTTAACAATACAAAAATTATTTTTTCCACAGCATTTCCTTAGTTACAACACATTAGGTGACTACATATTATGTTAGCAAATTAATGTTCGTATTTTATTTCTATAAATTATTCTTTTATTGTTTTTTTGACGGCTGTAGAAAAAACGTTGTTTGTATTTCCTGGCAAAATTCGTGTTTTTATGGCGCGTTTGAATGACTTTTCTGCCTCGACCTAGCGGTCTCGGCGAAAATTAACATTCTCACTCGCTATAAAAAAACACTCATTTCGCGCACTTAATACAAAAATTACTATTAATTAGAGTTCACCTTTGTCAAGAGCGAGAAAACTTCTGTATAAACCCTTTAATTTTTTTTTTATTTTTCTTCAATCTTTTAATACTCCCCGCCATTTGCATAGTTCTTTTTCATGTTTGGATTTAAGACTAATTCAAGGCGACAGTAACTGTATTTAAATTCGGTTGCATCTGAGATGAACTAATATAGCGTTAAGTATTGAAAAATTAAACCTTGTGATCGCTGAAGTTATGAAACTCGCCTCTAGATTAAACTGTTTATCGAGCAAATTAAACTCGATACACTTTCCTTGACCGGGAAAATTTTCTTTTACGTACATTACTAGGGGTATAATTTTAAGTGTAAATTGCTTGTTTTGCCTTTGTAACATTGTAACCTACGGAGTGGTGTTGATACAATATAACGAAAACTTGCACAAAACACAGGTCTGAGCAACCAAACAGGGAAGACTTTTTAAATTACGTTTTTATTAATTAGTTTTGTTCAGTACATACAACAAACAAATGACTATTTTGAATCTTAGTAGATTTATACACAAAGCTACTTCTATGAGACAATTAAGTTATTGAGATAATAACAAATGATCAAAAAGTCTTTCAGTTCCAGGAGGATATTGGATTTGTAATTGTTAATGAATAATAACGCTGTGCAGCATTTCATTCATTACTTACATATAGCGTATGCTTAAGTATAGCACTAATTTGTTATTGTTTAATTCAGTGCAAAGAAAACATACTCTGTGATTAATAGTAAGTATTAAATTGCAATGTAATATTTTCCCAACCTTTTATTTTTATTGCTCTTAACGTCAAATCCTACGGGGTTTTCCAAAGGGTTACAAAAAACCTGTTAAGGTATTTAATATGAAGCTACGGCTAACTTTTCGTAACTGTAGCTATAATTTTAATAATAGTTATGTTCTGTAAGTGCTAGAGAAACTGGAAACTCCAGATTCTCAAAACTTGCGCTAACAGTATTTGAATTGTAATTTAAAGATACTCTTGTAATATATCTAAATGCAAGCTGTCTTCTGATAATGCTCATAGGAACGCAAGTGGCTCCCCAAAGAACCTGCACTTTTTAGTTTACCTCATCATTATAGATGCTTCTTGTAATTCACTTCTGTTCTAATGCTCAGGTTATCCCGTCCTGGTACAAGTGTGATGAGCAGAGCTCCGACGTATTTTAAGTGCAATGTATTTTGAGTACTAGATATTATTTTTAAACGCAATCGTCGTTACATAATAGATATTTAGTGTGTAAAGAGAGCCATTTTGGTATGAGGATGCGAGTTTCGTGCCGAGCGGTAGCGAGGCGCGAAAAAGCAACCGAATACCAAAATGGCTCTTTACACTCGAAATACATACAACATTTTTTCTACGGTCCTAAATAAAATACAAAATTGTTAAATAACTGAAATTTTGATTCACACCATTTGATGAAGTCGTTGTACCGCCGTTCATAAAGGCTGCGCGATTTGGCCGGCAACAACTCATTGGTTGCTGTCTGGTCCGCTTCAAATACTTCAGGCGGGATGCAATTATCTTCAGATTCCATCTTCAACTTCACAAAAACTCAAACTCAATAACACTGTTGCGTGATGATGGACGCGCCGTGATGCAATTGTCAAGAATTTTAGCCAGTTCCAGAAGAATGACGAATTACAATAATAATCAGGTTAGCCATTGCGATGCGTAAAGTAAAATGAAGTGACGCGATTATTTCATTAAGACATTGTTTACGTGGTTGCGATGTTAAAATGGTTACTAGGGAAAAAATGTGTGAATCGCTAACTTTTCGCATTGACAGTGAGCTCTTAATGGTCACTTTTAGAGGTGACCGTAGAAAAACGTAATTTCGCACTTTGAGTTTTAACTTTGAGTTACTAAGTTTCTAAATCCAACACCATTAACTGCAAGTGTAACTGAACGAGCCGTGCAGATAGGACAAGCATCGCATCAGGCAGAGCATCGCCTCAGTCCGGGAATTGTTGGTTGCAGATTTCAAACAGATCATTGCGATCAAACAAGTTTATTAGCAATAATTCAGTCTATCGAGGACATCCACAATGGCCAATCAAAATCAAAGTCAACTGCCAGTAGCGCCAATTTTTAGTGGATGCCGTTTAGGCTTCCACATGAGTATTCTAAATAAAATACCAATATTTCAAAGCAACCCTACTAAACTTTGCTCCTACATTCGCACAGGAGAGTAAGTACATATTCACAAAATTTTAGCAAAAAGATGCCAAAGTTTACATTAACAAGTTGCTTGTATCAGCTGGCTGTTCGGGTTTAATATTTGCAGTTATAGAAATTATAACAGGACACATATACTTTATGGAATAAATTTCAACGAGTTCTAATAAATAATTCCGGTGGCCAATCCGAATATTCACATGGATCTTTCTAGATTAAAACAAAATATAAAAAAAAACTTTTATCGACGTTTTTAATAGAAGACGATTACTTTTAGCTATTTTAAACTCAAAAATGGGAAACGAAGCTCATGAATTAAAAAAAAACATACGTAGACGACAAAATAGACATTCGTTATTCTCAAGAAAAAACTGTTGCCCCTGGTAACAGTAGTGGCCAATTGCAGAATAAATTCACACCGCAAAATCAATTTAATTCCAATTAACTGAATCTTTTTCAAAATCATCAACTGGGTTACCAAAAGCTACAACAATTTTAACCTAACCCTATTATGACCATGAAGCACTTGAAAGCGCTGAAACGGCAGATGACAATAATTGTGAAACATATTATGAAACATTAGACCCAACCACATATGTTTTTCGTTTACCTCAAAGAGATTGAGACAACGAAAACCCTGATGTACATTTTCCCCAAAACAAAACAATTTCCTAATATAGCTGCAGTACGAAATAATGGATATAAAGTAAGAACTACATTAAACTTCACTAAAAACATAATAATGTCGTCAGCAATAATTACATTAAACAACTACTCCAAACGATCAGATAAATTCCAAACATTAATTACATTTCAACCTCTTATCCTAGGAGGCTATACTCTTACGAAAGACAAAATTTGAATAAAGAGTACTTTCAGTTCAAATATCCAGCAAAAACGAATACTTCTTCAAAATGTACAAAATAATTTAAGACAAGATTATTTAAAACTTTACGCAATGGACGCTAAACCCGTTAGCGAAACGGTAGTATCGAAATTAGCGATTAACTATTACAGACAGTAACTTCTAGAATTCTAGCGGCTGCTTGTATTGATGTCCGTCGGGCACCTATGGCTCGTTGCGCATTCGCTAGCCGCCAGAAAACTGCTGGTAGCTTGAAGGGCAAGCAGTGTAATGATGGGTTTTAAGAAATAAGCGCTGACTTCTAACTAGGGTAGCGATGTCAGATCCTCAAGAAGAGAACTGGCGTGTAATTCGAGACAAACTTTGGCAAATGCCCTTCTCTTAATAAACTTTGGGCGCAATATAGTTTTCAGATTATTCCGCTAAGCGAATTGAAGGCGCTGTCTTCCGGTCTGAAAACTTGTCAGGTCATTTTGGCACCCAACCGTAATTTAATTAGCCACTTAGGCTTTAGGGCAGCATGCCCGTATGTTAAACCCTTTTAGTTACTTCTTTGGCTTCATCGCATAATTCCATAATAATGATTTTGGACATATTTGGCCTCCAAGCGCAGTATTTCTCGTCATCTGGGGCACCCCTTTGTTGGTGCTTTGATAGCCGTGTGTTAACGCTCGCAAGATTTTCGAACCTTCTAGAAATTACGCTGCTTGTGCGACAAGGAGGGGTAGTGCCCTTTCTCGCGCCAAAAGTCGCGTGTCTAGGAAATTCTGTGTTAGGATTGGCTGGAGCGTTTTTCCCATGAAGCTTAGGGGCACCGGACGCACGCGATTATCGCGGCAGTCGGCAGGGGCTCGCTAAACAGTCTACACGTGAAAAACAGTTGGTGCTCTCTGTGCAACAAGTCGTCGCAGGAACACAGCAACATGCCGATTTATTAGCTTAATAACCGCAGTTCTTTGAGTAAGCGTGCGGGATAATAATCGCTGTGTCCATTTACTGCAACGGCGATATTCTCAAGTTCTGCATAACCTAGGTAGGTCGTCGCAGACTTCTCCCGACAAAGGGACTCGTGAATAAGCCAGCCATTTTCGCCTTCCGCATCGTTTGAGCTTCTCCGCAATGCCAAGTCCCGCATACCATTTGATGCCAGAGAAGTTTCCCCATCTGCAAGATGGCCGAGCTAGCCAGGTAACGCTTGAAAAATAACATTTGTGCATACTGACGCTTGCTTTGTTCAACTAATTTCGTGAGTACCGCTTCTCGCATACAAATTGCTGCAATGCGACGCCAGAGCGTGGTACACTCCTTGTAAAAATAGCATTTGTGCGTACTGACGCTTGCTTTGTTCAACTAATTTCGTGAGTACCGCTTCTCGCATACAAATTGCTGCAGTGCGGTGCCAATCATAATCGCACATTGTGGGCGGAACACTCTGTGTGATAGAGTGCAGAGAAAGTACACTTTGCTGAAAAATCCAGTGGTGTGCGCCAGTTCGCGCGCCATTAGCCCACTTAATCGACAGCGCCGTCAGCGCCTAAATTTAAGATTAACTATCGTTGGTTTGTGCCGCCAGGAAAATTTTATCACGACCTAGTGCAGGGTGTTCAGAGGTTTCGGGCCCGAATTCAGGTTTTGTTTGCACGCGTAACGGCGACCGGCCGTTGGGTTTAAGCCCACGTTTACCCATTACACCTGGCCTGGATGAGGTACCCGACTCGACTGTACGCCAACCCTTTAGGCTTTAAGCGCTTTTCCCCAGCTGGGCTTAACCATTAAGTTCCTTTTAAAAACCATGATGTTTTGTAACCTGTGTATATATGTATGTATTTAGATCACCCCCAGGGACCCAATAGACGTATTAATGTTATCGCCGTTTTGTTTCTTCTTGACACTATTGTGTTGGTGTATACATATTACAGGGCGACTGTGTCGCTGTGCCACTAGAGCTGTGAGGTCAGGACCAGTCGCGGAAGGTACGCCTTTCAGGTAGGTGGTTGCGGCTGGCATTGTACGGCGATTTTCTCGAAATAGTTATTCGCGTATTTTCTCGACATAGTTATTCGCGTATTTTCTCGAAATAGTTATTCACGTATTTTCTCGACATAGTTGTTCGCGTATTTTCTCGACATCGTTATTCGCGTATATTCTCGAAATAGTTATTCGCGGATTTTCTCGAAATAGCTGTTCAGGTGCTGCCCGAAGTAGTACTTGATTGTAACCCCGCCCCGTTCCGCCGTCCAGTTCCGGCAGAACGTCGAGATCCCGAGTCAGAGCTGGTGGCGCCCATTCTTTGATAACCATCAACACGTATTAAGTGACGCTCGCCCTGTGGCGTATCGGTGTTAACCCCGCCCATCTCCGTGAGCGCATTTCAGCTGGGGCCTTTAGCCTGTTGTATCGATCTTCCAGGGTGAGCGTACCACATTTCCCGGATTCGTCTAGCGATCGGTACCTGCCCATCGGCAGGCGTCGTAAGAACCGTTTGATACCGTAACAGGCTTATTTTGGCGCCATCTAACGTGGGGCTTTGTCTGTTTGTTTTTCTTATTAAGCCACCCGTTGTCTGCCTTATCTTGGCTGTCCAACGCGAGCCTTTTTGGTTGCGTGACAACGCCCGACCTCATTTTTGGGGTTTTCTTTTTTTCTTGCTCTCGTAGCTTGGTTTGTGGGTTTCTTTGAAGACCACCCCTTGAGAGTCTCGTTAAGCCATCCACTATCCCTTTGGCTATCTTTCTCCCGTCTTGGCCGTCTACGATTTGTTTCGGATATACGATTTAAGTAGCTTATCGGACGCAAACGCGAACGTCGACGCTAACGCTTACTATCGAGTACAATCGTGTGCGAAACCGTTTTGTTCCGTGAACCGTTTCTTTCCTAATCGAAAAATGGTACTAAAGTTGCATATCGAACGTAATACGGAATACGAATTGAGAATCAGAGGCCACGACGCTACCGGTACGGTCACCCTGTTGCGCTCTCGCTTGCGGGACGTAATAAGAGAAGAAGGACGCGCGGAGCTAACTACGCGACCGACATACCCGTATACCTTCGAGAAGGACATGACAGCAATAACAACGTTGATTAACGAATTAGAGGAGAAAATTCAAACGCATCTAGCAAACCCGACTAAGGAATTGGCGGCTACGATCGACACGAAATTTTATCACGGGATGAACCGTCTTACGAATAGCTCCGCCGTAACCGAGAAAGAGCAAGCGCTCAAACAAAAAGCATTTGCGGAGTTGTCAATTATACGCTCAACCTACGAACTTAGGCAAATTAAGCTAGGGCCGTCTACGACTACCGTTGAAGAGAAAAGTCCTGTATCGCTACCATCAATATCCGGTGTCGCACCTATTACTACCGTCGCGATTTCGACTACGACTACGACGTCGGCAACTATGTCGACTCCGGGTTTCGCCTCGCCTGTGTCACGCACGATCGCATTCAAAGCAACCCCTGTTTCGAAATGAGCGTACCACATTTCCCGGATTCGTCTAGCGATCGGTGCCTGCCCATCGGCAGGCGTCGTAAGAACCGTTTGATACCGTAACAAACTCGCGGCTACTTTAGTACACACGCAGACCCTCAGTATGGTTATCAACTCTACGCGGACATTTTCGCGTCAATTAGCTTGACCATGAATCACCTATTTTGGCAGATACTTCCGGTAACAGGCTGCTGCCCTTAAAGTGGAAAATCGCGCGTCCAGGGCAGCAAAACTTTAAACGCGTCTAGATTGGCCTATAATGCTCCGGTAATTAACTTTGAGAACTGGGGCTCCATATGACCTCTCATTCTAGAAGAAAAAGTAGGATATCTCAGATGATTGTATCGCCATTGGTGCTTTTTGTCATTATGTTGACTTAACAATGTAAAATTGATGAAGCCCCACACGTGCTCCACATGCTTAGCAAAACCTGTCAGAACTTGAAACAAACTCAGCACTTTGTCGGAAACAACAAGTGTACACCGGTCGTACCTTATCAGAATTTATGGAGACGTTAATGTCCCTCGGCATCAAAACTTGCGAGAACAATGAAATCGGAGTTTTGTTTCTTCATTGTCACACCTGCGATGATAAATTTTCCCAAATGTAACTCGGATGTACTTGTTAAGGCGTTACTCAATATTTATTTCGTTGGTGAAAGGAATCCTTAATTGCTAAGCCCGACTCTATGTCACTTGCAGAATTAAGATAACCGTCGAAGTCGATTTGCTATTGCGGCACAATCGAAACTCTAGGTTGATGTAATTGCGTCCCAAGGAAGGCCCAGGGTCGTCTTTGTTGCGTTGGTACGAAAAATTCACCTAACAAACAGTTTTGTATAATTTAGGCAAAGCCAATTATTTTACGACCCTTGACTTAACTCTCAGTTTCCATAAAATCTAAATGGTCGCGCGAGATGTAGAAAAAATAGATTTTTAAACAAAAGGACATTTTTACTTCAAAAAATGCTTTTATGTTGAAAAATGCCCTAGTTTTCAAAAAGCCCTAAGCATTGTTTAACAGGATTAACACCGAAGCAATACCTAGAATACCTTAACGACTCGTAATCACAGCGATCAGTGGTGCCGGGTTCAAACCCCGGAGTGGGCACGAATGTACGTGATAAAACGTACAAAAAATTAGTCCTCAGGAATAGCCAGAAGTTCATTCACCTGAGGACGGGAGTAGATCAGAAACTCCCGAAACCTTGTGTGATAAACACTCGAGACAGTGGAAAAAGTCCGATAAAACATATCATAATAGACCACTGTAAAAAAAATTACATCATTCAGAGAACGTCTTGGTTCAGCAATCTCAACGAACCCAATTAAAAACTCATCAGATGAGTTTTAAAATTAGAATAATTTAATTTCAACATTAAGTATTTACATCAAAAACGGACATAGGTAAGACGCTTTTTCCCGAAATTAAATGCATCTTCTAAGTACCGACAACACTATTTTCGAAGACATTGACAACATATTAAACGACTCTAACCGATTAGATACGCCATAACCTTTACCAAATAATTTTAGTACAATCCCGAACCGTGGAGGGACACTAATATATCCGATCTGTTTGATACACCAATAATTAGAACAACATCGAATAATAGCAGAATGACATTAAATAATGATAACTTATCTTTAGTTAGACTCTATACACATCCAACAAACTTTGACACCGGTAATACGTAAGTATTAGTGACAAACCGTTGCAACATTTCTTTAAACAAATAGCATAGAATTGATCGAAGCTAATTTACCTAGACAAAGTCGGATTACAACATTTGACGTAATCATTCATTATTCAGTGTATGTGAATCCTAATAATAAAAATTCAAAATTGAATGAGTTATTATTAATACATAGTCAATTCAAAACTGATTATTATTGCCAATTTCTCTAATGACAAATTTTATTAAGAATTTTCTCAATACATCAATTCAATTACAAATGAAAACACCCTTAAATTTCACAGATGTACTACAAAAGTCACATTATATAAATCTCGGAGCATGACAAAATCAAATTATTAACGCCACAGTAGGAATATCTGAAACAGTTGAACATCTATAAAGGAAATATTTTTGGAAAGGCATGACTTACAACATTAAAACTTTTATTAATAACTGTCAAATTTGCAAAACGCAAGAATATAACAGAAATCCCTTCAATTAATTCTAACTTTTAATCGACTATTTCATACAATCTACAATGGTATTTCAAATTAAGGAAATTAAACATTTTACGATCATAGACGCGTTTTCAAATTTGCTAAGACTATTAATTACGCTCCAGCAACATGATCGATGCAACAGATCGACTATTTTACTTCAATACGACTTTACAGATTTGAGTGTATTAGCAGGAGATAATAAATTCCATAAACAACTTTTTCTTGGCTTTTTACAAGTACATCAAATCAGTTGCATAGAATAACACCTTACCATCATCAAATCAAACTCCCCAGTAAAACGTTTTCATTCGACGTTAGTAGAATATTATAGACTCTTAGAAGAAATGCCCGAACACAAGATAATACAATATTGTGTAATGTCTTATAACCATACTATCCATTTAAATTAACAAAAATTATCACCTTTAGAAATATTTAGTAGTTGGACATACCGATGACACGCTCTTCTTCACTTAGACTATAAAAAATATTTTTTTTTGAAAATTACTTAATGGGCCATAGAGAAAAAGTAAAAAAAATAGATGCTTTTCAAAATAATCAAACTTCGACAAAAGAACGCAAAACGATAAATTTAATAAATCTTGAAAGACTAAGGCATTCAAAATTGGAGACCAAGTTTACACGAGAACATATTCACAAAATAAAATAAACCTAAATTTATGAGCGATAAAATTTATGAACATGACACGTACGATGTTAAAACAATACAAAAATACAATATCATAAAGACATGCCAATAATCTGGATGCCTTCTACAGGGCATTGTCGAGCACCCTCTTCGCGATCACCTTGTAAGACCTCAAATGTGACCTAAGGATTGAAAATCTAAACGACAATTATAGATTATACCCCCTTACAAAAAGTAAAGCGCCATTAAAGAGTCCGAGTGGACCATGATACAAATCCTGGATTACATCCCTTTATTGACTGACTACCAAACTCTTAAAAATAACCTTATGACATTCATTTCACTTTTAGAACAATAAAAACTATCCAATGAGCTATAGAAATTTGATCTACCATAGAATCTAGACCACACGGATAATATTTTAAATGTAAATTTGGATTTACTACATTAAATACTGAAATCATGTTATTAAACAGTCGTTTTACAAACTTAAAACTGCCAACTACCGGGTGGCCATAAATATCTGATATCACATTACCTTTGGAATCAACACCGCTTTATTAAGTGATGAGTCCAACTAAACTAAATGTCATTAATGTCATCACAACTAAAATTCCTATTTGTCATAAAATTATTACAGATTGCAATAAATAATGGAGATTTTTATAATCGAGTCGTAGGCTAAACTACAGAATCCGGGGCACATTCCCCTCCTCTTATTGTATTTTTATTAAATTACATAGGTACCAATACTTATTGTAATTGAAATATAATACTAACCCAACATTTATAAGTAGCTAATTCCATGGCTACCGGGATCTCAGATATTTATGGCGACCCGGTACAAGTAAATTTTACACAATGTCGTAGATGAAACTACTTTAGATCAATATTTAAGTCCATGATTTGCTCAAAATGAGGATAAATAACAGTAGGAGGAAATGAAAATTTGAAACCTTTCCCATAAAATGTCATATATTCCATTGACTGCCGCTTCACGGAGTCGGGTTGTTTATCTGCATGTGTACCTCTATGTTTATTATAAAAGTAACCTTTTCAAATTAAAACTAATAAAACTATTGGTTAAACCTTAAACCATGGAATGAAGCTATCGTATTAAACAACACCCAAAAATTATTTTACTTCAATGTCAAAATATAACTTAAATAACGCTTCAACGAATTTAAGATTCTGAGGATGGAGAAATTATGTATTTAGAAACGCTTTGTAGCTTAGTAAACTTGCATTCTATCTAAATGCAAACTGTCCATTGATAATGCTCATGGGAACGCAATTCGCTTCGCATTCTTTAGAGATAAAAGTTTACCTTCCCATTAAGTTACTTCTTGCAATTCAATTCTCTTCTAACGCCAACGTTAGCCTTTCCTGGTACGAGTGTGATAAAAAAAGCTTTGGTGTAGTTTATGTGTAGCTAATGTGTTTTGAGTACTCAATAAATGCTTTTAAAAAACGCAATCGTCTTTAAAATAAACATAAATAGTTGGGGTTATTCCAAAATCGTTACCAGTATGACAGACATGCATAATTAACATCAAGTTATGACACAACACGGTGCTTACAGTTGACCAAGTGAAGTGGTTGGTATTTAAAACGCGTCGCTCAAAGAAACTGTTTTGCTTGAAAAGAGCATTTCGTTTGTAGGTGTAGTATCCTTCACTTAAACTTGACGTACAAGGACAATTACAAACACTTTATTGAACGGGCAAAAATAAGAAAGTAATCCATTAGAAGCCCGCGTAAAAGTGCGATATTATCGCACAATCTGGAGAAACATGTGATATGACGAACTCGTCTGAAGGGTGTTTAACAAACTAGGTAAAAGGAATGCAATAATTACAATTAATATTTTATGTAAGCTACGATATTTATAAAGATTTGCACAAACCTGAAATGCTAAATTTTGTGAAAAAATTTCATTTCTTTAATATTATGGAACTATAAACTTACCGTTAATACAAAGACGATACTACATTCCAATTGCTTGCAAAAAAGCTGTTTCAGCAATAGCAGATGATGCAACACTTTAAACTGGTGGCATTAATAGAAGAAAATAATCTAAATTACTATATAGGTAATAGATGTAAGGATTCTAATCATATTACTTATTTTTTCATTTTCTACCTAATAAGTGACACAAATAAATAAATATACAATTAACTAAGCTACTGTACTTTTTGTGTAAATTGACACAAGTTTACCAAATTCTGTAGTGAAAATAATTTTCATAGAAGGATATTTAAGGCTTTCCAAGAATTTGAGCTAATGTGGAAACCAAAAATGTATTTATTCCAAATTTAACATTTTCATTTCGCTATTTTTAATAATTCAAGGAGTAAACCATTAGGTGTTGTTACTTGCTTATCGTAATTCTATCTGTTCAACTTGTTAAACAACTTGTAAACTATTATTACATCACTACATCGATTTGCATGAGATGGACTATATTCGGTTTTGCGAAAAATGGTTCAACAAACACATTCATTAATCATTCCAGTCATTAACTCCATATCAGATACGTAGTAAATCCTCAAGCATTATTAGAGTTCTGACGGCAGCTTTAATGTATCCTGAAATAATGTGGATGATACTCGTAAGCACAGATCAGTAAAACCAATCACTGTAAGCACATGGGGTAAACAGGTATTAGATGGAATGTAGAAGTGTAGAAGTTCACACATACTAGCAGCACCAGCTTTGAATATTTTTAACGATTTTATCGATATTTTTTTTAAATAATTGGTTATTACCAATCTGTAATCATGGAAATGCACCATTTTATTGTGTAATGGGAGTGTTTTCTACAACGAACGTTTTACAGTGCATCAAAATGAGAGCTTCAAACCGACATTGCTGATTTGAAGAGTGCCGTGACAATGAATGTTTCTAAAAAGATATTTACCGTGCATCGCAAAGACAAACCTTCTGTTGCTATTATACCCAACAAGAACTTACATCAGTCGCTAAAATGGATACTGGTATTAGCACAGTGCTTCGGCCAAATGCCAGTAACGGGAATCAGTGAACCAGATGAGCGTTTCCTGAGGTTCACGTGGAAATCTTGGAGGTGCCTTTATACTATTTTAGCTTTGGCAGGTATCTCCTTCCTTACGCTCATATCTGTGTATTCTGCAATGAGTTCGGGAATTTATATTTTAAATTCTAGTAAGTATTCTAATGCCAAATGTAATTCATTTCTTAAACATTTTTAGTGATACATTTATCACATAATATCTAATAAAATAATGGTCATTCATAAAATTTCCAATTATCTTTATACCTACCATCTAATTAATAAAACCGCATCTTCATCCTTGGAAATCCATTGAAATTCACTTATAGGTGCAACCATTTTAATGAATCTTAGTTTTATCGTAAGTTGTTAAGCGACCAAGTGATTGTTTTCAGCTACAATAGCGTTTAACCTTAGCACTACGACCATAACAATCTTATTTTTGAAACTGGCGATGGAGTGGCCCCAGCTGATGCGCAAATGGGGCTCTGTTGAAATAGCAATGAGAAGCTATGGATTGCCTCCACGCGTACATACAAGGATTGCTGTCACTACCACTGTGATGATGTGCTTGGCTGCGAGTAAGTTGCCTATTGTAGCCGAATTGGCATTTATTTTTCCTGTCCTTTTAGTCGAAACTACTATGTCTAAAGTAAAAAGTTTTATGAGTGCCGTAAAATATAAATGTAACGGTTCAGATGTGCTGGAATACTACCTTAAAACTCATGAAGTATTTTCTATCATAAGTTACTCAGTATGGATAGCACTTGTGCTGCAAGTAAGTCTTGGTAATTAACGTTTACAAGAGCAATGCATCTTACATTTTCAGATCGTAAACTTTCTTATGACATTCGCATGGAATTTTAATGATGTTTTTATAATGGTAATAAGCACCCCATTAGCTATGAGGTTTCAACAAATAACTACACGACTACAAATGCTGAAAGAATGCAAAGTAATACATTTAATTTATAAAGCGTCTACTATAATTATGTCCTGATTAACCGTAGAGCGTCAATATAGATGTGTGGAGAGAAGCTCGAGAAGATTATAACAGACTTAGCCAGCTGACCAGAAGGCTAGATAGCTCACTATCATATATCATACTGATTTCATTTGCTAGTAACTTATTTTTCATATTGTTGCAATTGTTTAACAGTTTACGGTAAGTTGTCTTATATACATATATACATGTGGTTGTATATTCCTTTCGGAATTGAAACCGATCCATACGCAGCTCTACTGATTCGTTTAGTGTGGAGAATCACTCCAGATTTTTCTGCATTATATTAAAGTTTCATTTCTGTTTTTGTTTTGTTTATTATCTTGTTCCATTTTTTCCCGTCATGAATGTCTATTTTCCAGCCCTTGATTCCCATGTACGTAAATAATTTATTACCTGATCCTTCTATATTGCTTCTTGATCTGCTTGTTATGGGTTTCCATTTATTCTTTTTATTGTAGATCGAGTGTCTCTTCTATGAATATGCCCATACCATCGTATATATCCTTTTTCGGTTTTTTGGGTTTCATTATTCTTCTGAGGATTTTACGCTCAAAAGTGTACAATATTCTTCAAATAATAATAAGCCCGATTTCCTGATTTTATGCGATCCTGCATTTCTTCGTTTCTTTCGTTGTTTCCAATGACCATCACTCCCAGTTACTTGAAATTGTCCAGTTTTGGAAAAGATACTTTCCTTTTGTAATATGTTTTGCGTTCTTGAATTTCTTTCTGTTGTTTACCATGTATTTTTATTCTCGTTTACTATTAACGTATTAACCGTCTATCTTTTGCTTCTTTTTTTGAGTTGAATTAGTGCCTTGATCATACTCCTTCTATCTCTAGCAACTATTACTGCATCGTCAGCGTACGCGGTAATTTGTGCTGATTTATTGGCAACAATTTCTCCATCTTCCAGCGTTCTAATCAATCGTTATAGGGCTATGTTGAATGGGATCGTGGATAGTGCGTTTCCTTGGATCATTCCGGGTTCAATATTAAAAGGGTTTGGAGCGCCTTCGCCTGTTTTCTCTATTCCCTCTGATTTCTCCATTGACAATTAGCCAATTAGGTTTTTTGGGGATATTGATGTGATGCATATCATTTATGTCTAATGAGGCTGTCAAAGATTTGCTTGAAGTCGATGAAGATTATATATGTAGCTCAATGTTATGCTGATCGCAGTTTTCTATTGTCTGTGTATACGAATGGCGTCTATAGTAGATCTACCTTTTCTGAAGCCATTTTGGTAATCGCTTATTTCTGTTTCTAGTAGATTGTTGACATAGTGTTTGTACAAATAAAAAATCTGGTGTAATACACGCACACAACTTTCTTTTACAGTGATCTTATAATTAGCCAAAAATTTGATTTTAAATTTTTAAGCATTTGTCAAAATTTTTCAAAAATTACAAATTTTACAAAAACGGTACAAAATAGAGTGTTAGTTTAAGAGACAAATTTTCTCTAGAATTTTAAGCTGAATTCAAAAATGTAATAATATACCGGGTGTTCTATTTAAAATAGGAGTTAATAAAAAAAATAGAAAAAAACAAAAGAAACCCATTTTAGAAGTATTCAACTGGAAAATCACCTATCTCACATTAATACACATTAAAAATGTAATAAAAATGTAAAGTTTAAAAAAATCGTTAGAGCCGTTTTTGAAAAAAAATTTAAAAAACTGAAAAATCACAAGAGTAAACACCTACTTCCGGTTATGCGATTTTTTCAAAAGCTTGCTGTCGCATCTACATAGTACACAAAACTTATATATGAAGTTTCAACGCCATACCTCTTTCCGTTTTTGAGATATTCTGTTCACAGACAGACAGACAGACACACAGACACACAGACATACAGACAGACAGACCAATGAAAAAAATACGTTTTTTGGGATCAAGGGATTCTAAAACGTGAAGATCTGTTGAAAACTCGAATTTCGAATTTTTGGGGTGAATCCAATACTTCCTTTATTGTAAAAGGAAGTAAACATTCAGGTCACCACAGCTTTTGACGTTTCTCATTTAAAAATCATTGAGAGAACTGCATTCATAATCGATAAGTGGAACTTACATTTAGTTCATAAGAAGTAAAATTATTTATGTACGACTGCATTACAAAGTACTGACATAGTTTGCGGCAATAAAGTAGATTTTGATTGTACTAGTAAAATAAAGTTATATTATTTTACTAATACTATAAAATACGTTACATTATTTCACTAGTATAAAATACCTTTACGTTAGCTGTCCTTGTCAAAATAAATGCTTGACAATGTCAAAATAAATGCTTGTCAATGTCTATCAAGGCACTCTAATGTCATTCTTTTTCTGTCATACAATAGAAGTGAAATTTATAAACTCGATTTTTTTTTCGATATTAACAGTCAAACATAAAGCTTTGTATACAACTCGAATAACCTATGAAGTTAAGACTCTACTCCTTTATTGGCCTCGCTCGCAAAACTCACGCAATTATAAAAGAGACTCGTCAAATAAAGTCCTACATTAGGTAATTGTTTTATAAATAGCTTTTTTAAACCCAGGAACTAAAAATGTTGCCTAGCAATATATACATTTTTTTATCATTAAGAGAAACGTTAAAGACATGGCAGATTTGGTACTTTAAAAGTAAAGACTTTTCAAACGGTTCCAAAAAAAGTTGTTTCCGAGAAATCGATATTTATCTTTTATTGTAAGCTACTATACTCACTTTTGATTTTTTATTTCTTTTTATATTTATTATTCTGGCTACAAAGTATATTTTATTTTATAGTTTTTTAGTTCTCGGTGTTTTTATTGGTTAAAAATCTTAATCTAAATTTTCAAATAAAAGCCACGGGCAATGTCGTGAATGAGTGAATGTAAATATTTAAAGCAAACGTGAAACGTGCGTGGATATGAGTGAATACGCACTTACTCACCCATCTCTATTCTCTACTCTGTAGGTTTTCCGGATTTTAAGCTGTTAATTACTATTGTAGATTCGTCGAATGATGGTTCCTATTCTTCTTCTCAATTTCCTGCTTGGCTCTTTTCTGCTTTATCGTGTCCTGTCCTGTTCTCTTTATCTCTGTATAGTTCAGCGAAGGAATTGTACTATTTTCAGCTGTCGATCTTTTTTCTTCTTGTCTTTTCTTCTCGTTTAGCTTTTTAATATAGTTGAATAATTTAGTATTGTCTTTGCTGTTTGCTTCTATTTCATCCGTATAATTTTGTATCTATTAATGATTTTTATTTTTACATTTTCTTGCGGCCGTTTTTTTTCTTTATATTTGCTAAGTTTTTGTTCTCTTTTACCTAAGATGTTTTCTGCTGCGCTTATTATACTATTTTTTTATGTAAAACATTCTTCTTCTATATTTTTTGTGGTTCTTTATAGTGTTGTACGGTCTCTTGTTCCGGTTTAAAGAGAAGAATATAACAGATTTAACCAGCTGTTCAGAAGGCTGGATAGCTCACTATCATATATTGTACTGATTTCATATTAATGCAATTGCTTAACAGTTTATGAAAACTTGTTTTTATCTATATCTATTCGCAGTGAATAACCTTGGTGCACTTCCATTTTCAAGCAGAGTAGTAGTGTTGTAATGATAGAATTGTCAATCATCAAACTATAATATAGGTGTATTGAGGAAAAGAGAAATACAGCCTTGGATTTGATATTTGTATGTTCTTTTTTAAGATTTTCAGCGCATAGCTGATCTGTTCTAGCTTTCATTTCTCTTTTTCTGTAATGTACACAAAATCAAAGTTCTTAAACATTTCAGATATTGTCGAAATTTAAGCAAAATCCGGAAGCAACTACATGAATCGTCTAAAATTATTTATATTGTTATCAATAATATCAATAACGATAACGATACTGTCTCTGGTTACAGGCTGCATATTAAATGCATAATCCATTCGTTTATTATAATCAATTTGTGTAGCACACAATACAATATCTCTCTTCTCTTTAAACATTATTAATTCAATATTGGACATACACATTCCCTATAATTTTTCATATATTTTATATTTATTCTCTTTCAGTCTAAATCATTGCTTTCTCTTGCTGAGGTATTGTTACCATTTGATATTTTTCAACATTTGCAAGAATTGTTGTCTTTTTCATATTTACTTAAGGTTGTTACTTCCCTCGTCTAAAAGACGAAGGAAGTATTGCAATCGCGAAAAAATTACATTTTGAGATTTCTTCAGATCTTCATGTTGCAGGGTCCCTAGATAACGAAAAACAGGTTTTCTCAATTCCGTCAGTCTGTCTGCCTGTTGGCAGTATAACTCAAAAACTATTTGTCGGAGGAAGACAATATTTGGCATACACATTATATACCTACCTGGCATAAAACCGAGAAAATTTCAGACAAATATATACAGGGTGAGCACCTTAAAAAATAAAATTTTGTTTATTTTTGGCAATAAATACAAGTACTAATTTGTACATAGCGCAGGCTTTATTCTTACCAAAAATGAACCACAATAGATACAGCAAAATGTTGTACGATACAAAAAGAAGCAACAAATTAGTGCGCTACTTAATACAGTTGCAACGCAGGAATTCGAAGGGTCGGTGCTCTGAGCTCAGGTAGAAATAGCCCGTCCCTTCCAATATCCCACAAAACGTTGGGACTTTATTTGAAAATTTATTTAATTTATTAGAAACGTGAATATATTTTTACTCCAAACTTAATTTGATTTTTAAAATTATTTAGTGGCACAATGTCGAGAAGGGAAGTTCTGGGTAAAGCCTTTTACAGATTTTTCTTGGGATGCAAGGATTCTTTACAAACTGTGTCGTCAGCCTTTCTCAGATGTGCAAGTATTCTTTATTCTTCTCTTTCGTTATAATTAAGTTTTTTTATCATCATATGTATCAGTTTTATTATTTCTATTGCTTGTTCATATGTGTGATTTGTTATGTATCTAACTATCTTCTTCTCTTTCTTTGTTTAGGATTTGACCCTGCTGTTAGCAACTTATGTTTTTTTATTCTTTTGAGGCGGATGTCCAATATTTAACATTTTTGCCTTAATTCGTCGTTTGTTTTTCTGTCGTACCTAGTATGTCCTGCGATTGATAGAAGTATCCTCCATCTAGTTGTCCTCCCCCCTTATTTGCTGTAGTTTCCGCTTTGGTCTCTCCTGCATATATATTGATCTTCCGCATGTTTTATAAATTTAACTTTGCTTGTTGCTATTAAATGTTGGTTTTATTATAGCGGCTTTAGCTATTTGATTTTTCACTTCATCTTTTATATTTCTGTTGCTCGTGATGCCCACTCCTAGATACTTAAAATGCATTACTTAATTTACGAGTATTATGTACCTACTTACAGATAGCCATTTTACAGCGTTCAGGTTCATTGGAGGTGGTAATGGATTTCGTCAATTCAAACCTGCGCGGCATCCTTTGCGGGTGATCTTTATCCTCTGATACTATTTTAACAATTTTTTTCTTACTTTTTTGCCCATTCAGTATCCCCTACCAGCTGTCTAGACTTCATCCATGATTTCGTCCATAATCAGGTTGAATAAGAATCGACTAAGGCTGTCTCCCTGTCTTATTGCGTCTGCGACTGGAAATTTGTTTATTGTTCCACTGATTTTCGAATTTTTAGTTTATTTGTTGAATTTTTCTTTTAGTAAGTAGTGCTAAAGCTATGCGGGTCACTTTTTTCTCTTCGTTCTCTAAGTCGCCTGATTCTTCGTTGTGGTCTTCGTCTGAGTTGTCATACATGAGTATATTTTGATGGAATTCAATTCATTCAAAATAAAACCATGCCTCTCTCTTCTTCAGCTATTCAAAATATAGTTTGCTTATGATGTTTCTTGTTGTATAATTTTCATTCTTGAACTAAGTCATTAACATGCATTACTTTACGTTTGGTACCATCAAACTGTTTTGGAGTAGATACTACATAGAAAAATATGAAAAAGTTAGTTGCGCACCATAGGAAGCATAGAAAAGTGAACGACTACAGTAATTTGCAAGAATTAATATTGTATTATTCCGTTTTTCAACTTGAAATGTTAAATGTCTAGATCATAAAATGTGTACAGGAGTCGTTCACTTGTATCTGCTCCCGATGGTACAACATTCTTAAATACGTACTGGTTTAAATATGGTAGTCTGGAACTTCTTAGTCCCATATTAGGTTTCGTTTTTCTTTAATATAAAGTTTGCTTGCATCGCATGCACTAAGATTAAGAACATAATAACATAGCTTAATCAACAAGAAATTTGTTTAAAACAATCTAAGTTTATGAATGTATACCTTAGTCCAATGGATCATACCTGGGAGAAGGTTTATTTCTTCTTTTCCTTCGCTTTTCTGATACTGCGCACCATTTGTGTGTCCCTTTATGGTGCTAGGATTTATGACGAAAGCAAGGAGCCCCTGGCTGTACTAAATTCGGTTTCTTCTGAAATGTATAATATAGAAGTAAGTATGGAAAAGATTTACTTTGTAATCACTATACTTACGAAATTCACTTTTAGATTAAACGGTTTATCGATCAGCTTAAGTTTGACACAGTTGCCTTGACCGGGAGAAACTTTTTTTGCCTTACTAGAAGTTTAATTTTAAGCGTAAGTTTTTTCTTGTGGCGTAGCGTATATAAACAGCAATTTATTGACAGATGGCTGGAGCAGTTGTAACGTACGAACTGGTGCTAATACAATTTAACGGGAATTTACTGAAAGGTAAAGCAATGCCTAACAACTTTACTGAAAATATTTGCTAATTTGGAAATCAGGAGATATGTGAAATAGGTTTGCCGTAGCAGTTTACTTTAGTTAAACATATTAATTTTACATGATATTATGTGGTGATATATTGGGTAGTATAGTAGTAGTATACTATTTAAGGCTGTAATATTTTATAAATAGTTAGTTACCTTGTTCAAATATTGTATGCACAAGAACATAAAACATGATTACATTACTCATTTGCTATTATTTTTCTATATTTCTGTTTTAATAAATAATTGAAATTACCGAAACATATTAAATAAATTTGTAATGCAGCGTTGTTATTTAAAAAAAAAATTCAGTTTCTAAATAAAAACTAAATAGGCTATTTACAAACAATTTCCTACTAGCTGCTTAAGTATTTTATCATGACAGCTTATTACCTACAGAAATTATATTTATTTTATTTGGCAATTTAGATCAATAGATATTTAAGATATTACAAATTATTGCTTTGTGATAAGAAATCTATATTCCCATAGTTAATACAAATGTTATAAAAAGAGAAAGAAGGGTCTTGATGCTTAAAAAAAGGCAAAACCAGAATTGGCAGGTATTTTAGGTGGAGCGCTAAAGGTAAGTCTCTTATCTGCAGAATCTGTCGAAATAACCTGTCTATAAAGCTTGTTGTTTCACGTTTAAGTGGTTTGAGTGGTTTCGCAGCTGAATAATTCCTAGTACAAATCATCATGGCGCGCTGGTACATAAATTATCACATATAATCTCATAAGAGCATGAATTCTTTCCGGAAATTTTTTTGAGTGCGTTCCAACAACGTCGTATTAATTTGCCCGAGCGGGACGCGAGGGCAAATTAGGACGTTGTTGAATGCACGAAAAATAATTTCCGGATATGAATTAATGTTCGAATGGAGATTCGGTAAGAAAATCGTAACGACACAAACCCTAAAAAGAAGTAATGTCTACCTACAAAAAATTTCCAAGAAATTTTTTAGTTGTCTTGGTTACGACTCCTGAACTAATTTTTCTATTGGTCATTAATGACAGTCGTACGATTTTCATTATTTTGTGTACACTAGATTCACATATTTCTTATCGCCGAACCGACCCTCTGTCCCGATTACAACTAGCCGGAGCAACTTTTGTTGCAGAGTTGCTTGGTGTTGTAGGTTAATCATTGATTAGCTTAGAATTGGTTCATTAATTGATGTCGTAATCTAGTCCGCGGTGAACAAATTATTACTACATTGCAGTAAGCACTAACTACCACTGTAACGGAATATTGTAAAATGTAGTAGCTCACTAAAGAAGTTGCCTCATACGTATATTAAATCAGATGGTTCTGTTATACTACGATGATATTTAATGTTGTTTAGCCTTCATCGAAAGTCAATTCGCCATATAAATCATACTACAATCATATACTTTATATAGGCCCAAATAGAAGACTGGAAAAATATGGTACGGTTTTCTTCAAAAAAATATGTTGACATGAATTGACATTGAATTGGATTAAATCTAAATATAAATTTAAAGATATTTAACTTACAAAGATATCAGGCGTACACTGTGTAAAAGTTGTATTGAACTTGGTAACTGTTCATTCACTATCACTACCAATTAGATCTATCGGTAACTTCCTTTTAAGTCTACTGTGCATTGAACGTTTTCCGAGATCATAATGCATTGCACCATCACATTGAGCAATATTTTTATAGAAGAATTTAGTCACTTTCGTAATGTGTTCTTGTATTGTTGGAATGCCAGTTTCCCTGTGCAGCTGTGAATTTCTTGTGAACCATTCAGCATTTGTTACTATACGGAGCACTTTGTTTTGTAAAACTTGAAGTTTTTCAAATTGGTTTTAGAAGTTGAACTCCATATACTGCACCCATATGTAAAGATGGGTCTTATAATTGACGTATAGATTAGTGTGCCACATTTAACTTTGAAAGTTGATTTTTTGTTTAAAATTGGATATAACAGTCCAAGTCGCACATAAGATTCGTATAACTTTGTATTAATATGGAAGCTCCAGGTGAGTTTTTTATCCAAATATATTCCCAGGTATCTTACTGCACTTTCTTTGGGGTTCCATGGTATTGGGGCATTGTTAAGGACGATGTTAGGTGGATCAGGAGGTCGACGTAGCGTGAAAATTTTAGCTTTGCATTTGGATGAATTTATAGTTATGAACCATTTAGAAAACCACTGATGAACTTGGTCAATACTCCGTTGAAGGTTGATAGCTGCCCTGTTGACGTCGCAATCTTGTATGAGAATGGCTGTGTCATCTGCGTACATGGCGAGATCAGCACCAGGGATGTCAGATATAACCCTCATGTATATATTAAATAATGTGGGACCTAATATTGAGCCTTGAGGGACACCCGCACATATGTGACGAGTAGAAGAAAAGCACGAATTCACTTGTACCTGAAAGGTTCTGTCAGTTACGAATGATATTATTGATAATAAAAGGTAGGTGGGCAATTCTATTTTAATAAGTTTATATATAAGGCCTTTAGTCCAAATGCGATCAAAAGCTTGCGCAAGATCTATAAACGAAATAAAAGTATGTTTTTTGTTTTCAAACCCCTCTTCGATTTTTTCAGAAATTCTCAATATTTGATGAGCAGTGGAGGGAGAAGGTTTAAAACCAAATTGCAGATGTGGGAGTAAGTGGTTTTCATCAAGGAACTTTTGTAGTCGAGTTAATACAGCACGTTCAAGAAGTTTAGATATGGATGATAGTAGGCTTATCAGACGGTAGTGTTGCGGGATATCGTGTTTTTTACCTGGTTTTGAGATCATCACTATAACTGCCTACTTCCAGACGTTAGGAAAATATCCGATTCTTAAGCAGGTATTGAATATTGCTGTTAAATATGATACGGACTTTTTCGGAAGATTTTTAAGTACTATATTTGGAATCAAATCCTTTCCGGGAGATTTCTTAGTTTTTAGCTTGTTGATATACTTTTTAACTTCGGCTGGTGGTATTGGTTCTAAGAGTGTGATGGTATTGAAATCGTGCTGTTCGAGTTTATTTTCAATTAATTGTACATGAGTCGGATTATTATGGTTTATTTTAGTTGTGAATGTGTTTTCAAGATGTTCAGCAAACAATTCGCACTTGTCTTTGTTTTCTGGAACTGGAAGTCCTTGTGCTCGTAGCGTCGGAATGCTATTTGGCTCTCTGAGGATTCTTTTAGTGGTTCTCCACATGTTTGGGTCACCCGGGTTGAGCGACTCTATGTAATTATTGTAAGATGCGATTCTGTTTTGGTCTAGTTCATTTCGAATTTGTCTGATAAGTCTATTCAGGTATGCTCTTGCATCTTGATTTCTGGTATTTTGCCATAGTCTGCGAACTCTGTGCTTTTCTCGTATTAGCTGTTGTATATGTGTCGGGGGGTGTTTGGTTAGCACAGTGATTACGTGATCGAGTATTTTGAGTGGATTGTTGTATGGCATGAGTGGCAGCCGTTTTGAATATTTCAATAGCCTTATCAATGTTCTCTCTAGTTTCTAGGTCCATAGGACACGTTAAGATAGCTTCCATCTTGTCTCTGAATTGTTCCCAGTCCACTGGGCCAGTGATTAATCGTGGGAGTTGGGGATAATAGTAGGGGGTACAGGTTAATGTAAATATTACCGGTAAGTGATCTGAGTCAAGTTCAGGAAGTACTGTCTGGTTTAGTAGAAATTGAAGATTTATATGGACAATAATATCAAGGATATCAGGAAGATGATTTTTGCCTGTATGGAAAATAGGTATATTCGTGTGGGATCGATATTTCCGCTCCTATTAGGGAGGTCATGTTTTCTAGTTTTACTCCGTTGAGGTTAGTTTTGCGGCACCCCCAGTTCTCATGTTTACAGTTTAAGTCGCCACCGAGTAGTGTGGGATGTTGGTTATTAAAGATGTGTTGAAGCTCTTCCTGTAGAATTTTGTTGTTGGGAGGCTTATAAGATGAGATTATTCTCAGTGTGGAATTATTTTCAAGGGAGAGGCTGATACCTACGGCTTCTAATTGTTGAATCTTGTCCAAACCTAGTGGGATAGCAGCGAGCTTACGTTTGATAATTATCGCAGATCCACCCCATCCAATTGCATTTATTCGATCTCTTCTGAAGATTTGATAGCCAGGTATTGAGGACTTTTCATTTTCGATAAGATGAGTTTCTGTGATGCATGCTAGATCGATACCATGTCTGGCCAGGCATGCAATAAAAGTTGCTCTTTGTTGCTGTAGCCCGTTAGCATTCCAGTTTAGAAGGGTTAACTGATTTAGAGGATGTTGATTATTTTGCGCCATTTTGAAATAAAATAGGAATGAGAGAGACGATAAAGTTTTATATTTTGTCAATATATGGAGCGATTAGTTCTAAGATGGTTTGAAGGATGTTTGGGATAACAGAGGAGTTAGAGTTGTAGAGTTGTTATTCGATGGGTTACTAGGTTTGGGAGCAGAGGGATTTTTTTGAAGTTGCGATGTATATGCTTCGTTACACGTAATTTTATCACTGAGTAAAGAGTTGGGATTCACGGATTTAATAGTAGGAAATGATGGTTTACTAGTGAATTGCTTTATGTAAGGGCAGCCTCTATAGTTTGCCGTGTGTTCCCCTCCACAATTGACGCAGACGGGTTTGTGTGTATCTTTGTTTTTTTCGCACTGGGAGTAGTGATGTGGCTCTTTGCATTTGACGAATCGGCGGGGTAAGTGTCGGATTCTGGAACACCTTTCTGATCCACACTTTTTCAATGTTTTTTCGTTTTTCTCAATATTTTGTGAATCGTAACTGCATGTATGTTTCTTTTCTTTCTTGCCTCTCCATATCAGTTTAACTGTACCCATACATTGTCTCTTAGATAGTGGTTTTAATCCTAGTCCCTCTGTTGCTGATACCTTGTAGATTGTTTTGTATAGATGTAGTTTGGTTATTTTGCTGAGATCCTTTTTATTGATTAATGTGGTAGTTCCCATAGTTACACGATTTCTGTACTGTACGGTCGCGTCGTAACATATAATAACTGCTAGGTATTTAGAGGAGGAACACAATAGTCTTATATTTTATATATTAATATGTATATTGTGTGTACAACAAGTTTAATAATAAAATTCTAATTCTAATCTAGGAAATGTACTTCATTATTAGAAAATGTTCTTACAAAATATTTAACAGGAAGATAGTATTTACTAGAATTTAAATTATCTCTACATCTACCATATGTACACTCGATGCACATTTCCACAGCAAATATTAATATGTCAAGGTTACTATTTTAAGGAATTTTAATTTTACTGTGATTTGTTCAGCAACCAAACTAGGATTCTCAGATACTATAGCGTTTAACCTTAGCACTTCGACCATAACATTTTTATTTTTGAAACTCGCCATGGAATGGCCGCTGTTGATGCTCAGGTGGAACTCTATTGAAATAGCAATGAGAAGTTATGGATGGTTCCCGCATGTACATACAAAAATTGCCCTCACTACTACTGTGATGTTGTCCTTAGCCGCTAGTAAGTTGTCCATTACTTTATAATTGTCATTTCTCTTTCCCTATCGTTGTAGTCAAAACTTCAATGTCTAAATTAACTAAACTTTTACTCTGGATAAAATACCAATGCAAAATACACGATTTGTTAAAGTATTACCTTACGGATGCTGACATCTTCTTCATCATAAGTTACTCAGTTTGGACAGGACTTTTTGTGCAAGTAAGTCTTTGTGACCAATGTTTCCAAAAATAATACATTTTAATTTGCAGATCATAAACTTTTTTATGAAATTCGCATGGACTTTTAATGATGTTTTTATAATGATAATGAGCTCCTCCCTAGCAATGCGATTTCAACAAGTAACCGCACGACTACGAGTTCTGAAGAACAGCAAAGTAATACATTTAACTTATTTTTATAAATATACTTCATTAACCGCAGAGCGTCAACATCGAGGTGTGGAGAGAAGCTCGAGAAGATGATAATAGTCTTAGGCAACTCGCGAGAAGCTTAGATAAGTCGTTATCCTATATCGTACTGACTTCATTTGCTAGTAACCTATTATTCATATTGATGCAATTGTTCAACAGTTTACTGTAAGTAGGTACATTTATGTATTTCTATCAAATTATTCCAATGTAATAGATTAACAGATGCGTATTTGTTGCCGTTAAGTATATCAGGACTGAGTGTCGTTGATGGTATTGTGTAGTTTCTCCAAGTAGTTATCGTGATTTTATGTACTAAATTAAGAGTTTGAAGTAAATCGTCGTCGCCATTCTTCTCGATCTTCCCATGCCCCTTCCTCTAACTGTCTGGCTCTCATTGCTGTATTTACTCCACCCATTCAAATAATACGTGGCCGTCCTCTTTTTTTTCTTTTCCTGAGTATCCATTGCCATAACCTTTGAGGCCATCTTGTTTCATCCATGCGCCTGACATGTCCATACCACACTAGTTTCTTCTCTTCAATCACGTCGATAATTGTTCCTATTTACATATGCTTAATCGATTACCCTTTAAGAATTTCTCTGTTTGTGCTGAGGGTTTTAAACGATCAAGATTAAGTGAAAATCACTATCTTTATGGTGCACTTAAGACTGGAGTACTTCAACATTTTCGATAGGGAATCGTGGACTAACATAACCAGAAAGGGATAGGTGTCATTCTGAAATATTTCCATTCTGGTATTAATTCATCAATAAAGGTAATCAGTATTTTGAGATGTTGATTATTACTGGATCTACTTTGTAGAGACTAATATTCTGGAATACTCAAAAATGGAGAGAATGGCCTGTAGGGTTATCGTTTTATACAGTATAGTCAATCTTAATTTCCCCTTTCTAGTTCAGATATCATTAGTCCTACGTTATACATAGTTCTTTCCTATAACTGACAATTATTTTCTGTCCAATGCTTACTGTAAACAATCGTCTGCCCCTTATTACCTTGTTGTCATTTGATTATATAAACAGAGGCTCGTGCTTCCTAATGCAGCAACAGAATTACCACTAATTCTTATAGTTTAAAAAAATTATTAACTAGCTCAGCATTACATTTTCTATACATGGCTTTGTTATATTAATTCATTGATTACTAGTAACATATGAGGACAGTATAATAAAAGTTATGCTCCTCTGTATCTACTATAACTAATAAATAGTTAGGATAATTCTAATTATTTAAGATCATCCAGATGTGACAGAGTGTTCTATGGTAATATGCTTATTAATCTAACATGCATGTCTGTTTCTCCAATGTTATGATACACAGCACTAGGGCACGAACTGATATTTTCAAAAAATTTGATTGACACTTTCTGAATCTATTCTTCAATTGTTGGTAGTTGCTGTTCTTGATGTAATTGTTTATTTCGAACAAACCAGGGGGTATTCACTGCAATTCCAATCACTTTATTTTGAAGCATTTAAAGTTTTCTTTTATGAGTCTTGGATGTATTCGCCAATATTGCACACGCCTACGTTAAGATTGGTCTGAGTATGAATAAAATGTATATATTCTATCAACTGCCGCCTCACGGAATCGGGCTGTTAATCTGCATGTTTATCTATATGTTTATTAAAAAAGTGACCCTTTCAAATTAAAACTAATAAAATTATTGAGAAAAACACAGAATAAAGCGATCGTATTAAACCACACCCAAAAATTCTTTACTTCAATGTCAAAATATAACTGAAATAACGTTTCACCGAATTTAAGATTCTCAGCATGAGGAAGTTATGTATTTAGAAATGTTTTCTGGCTTAAAGCTAAACTTGCATTCTATCTAAATGCAAACTGTTCCTTGATAACGCTCATGCGAACGCAATTCGCTTCGCAGAGACCTTGTATTCTTTAGAGATAAAAGTTTACTTTCTCATTATGATACTTCTTGCAATTCAATTCTGTTCTAACGCTTGGGTTAACGTGTCTTGATACGAGTGTGATGAGCAGAGCTTTGATGTAGTTTATGTGAGCTAATGTGTTTTGAGTACTAAATACCTAAAAGCTTTTGAAAAAACAAAATCGTCGTTAAAATAAACATAAATAGTTGGGGTTATTCAAAAATCGTTACCAGTGCATATTTAACATCAAGTAATAGACATAGAAGCACAACAACGCTGCTTTCAGTTGACCAAGCGCGGTGGTTGATATTTAAAACGCGTTGCTCATAGAAACTGTTTTGGTTAAAAAGAGCATTCCTTTTGTAGGTGTAGTATCCTTCACTTGAACTTGACGTACAAGGGCAATTACACACACTTTATTGAACCGGAAAAAGTAAGAAAGTAATTCATTAGAAGCCCACGCAACAGTGTGATAATATCGCACAATCTGGAGAAACATGTGAAATGACGAGAACTCATTTGAAGGGTGTTTAACAAACTAGGTAAAAGTAATGCAATAATTAAAATTAATATTTTATATAAGCTACAATTTGTAAAAATCTACACAAACCTGAAATGCAAAATTCTTTGAATACAATAGCTGGATTGGCAGTCATTTCCTTAATTATGGATCTGTCGTAGTCATAATGCAAAATTAGGCTTTTTACAAAATGTCTAGATATTTTATAACAAGCCGGCAAAACGCGAGCGAACAATAGAATTTTCATTATGACTATACCAATTCAGGCAAATTGATAAAATGCCGGCAAAATGTGAGCAGAAAAATATATATCTCGTTATAACCGATTATTTTCAGGCATTTTACAATTTTCCAACAGCAATGTAGTCAAAACGTGAGAACAAAAATAATTAAATTAGGTAGGTACCTACTAAGTATTCAGTAAAATGACACAATGACAAGGAACACTAAAACCCTTTATTACGTAAGTCTAAATAAACACTTCAAAATTTAAAAATACCTATATAAACTTTCAGTTAGGCAATCTTAAAGTATTGCACCAAATGGAGTACATAAAAACATAAAATCAAATTCTTCGGAAAAAAATTATATATGCTTATATTTTTTGTGCTTCTACGTTTACTTATTACTGCATGTCGAACTTTCATGACATTTAGAAGAGCATAAATTGTTATTTTTAACGCAAGCACATTTCGTTGAATTGCACTGATTGCTACTAACCTTACAGGAACATTTTTAAAACACCTGACCCCCGAATCGTGAATGATGTGCAACTGCTTCTCTTGCGGTTATTAGTTTATTAGGAACTTCATCTTGAAAACCGACTTAGAATTCTTGAATATAATTTCAGGAAAACCAAGTTTTGGGAATTCCTTTAGAGGTACCTAATTTGTAGAGATCATTTTTCAGGTCCATCACTTTTCCAATTAGATTCTTAGAATCTAGAGGTCCTCGATATACCTTAGGAACTGCTAAATAAACATATGATCCGATTTCAATTAACCTAAATTCTTTGTTTGATGTCTCAGTCGTTTTTTCGGCTGCTCTTTTTTGGCCAGAGTAAGATTTCTGTCTTTCATTTTCAATTCTATTCTCAGTTCTACAATGACAACAAATCATTATTTCCAGTTTTGAAGATGGCCCTGAACTTAAAAATGAACAATTCAAATTCACTGTACCATTACATGCGCCACATGTGAATTTAAATTTTTCTGTGATTTTGTCACTGCATGCGCAACAATACACAATACGTTTCATTGAATTTGGCCCAATCACGTAAAAAGTTAAAATTTTTACTATAAACCGTGTTTTTAATTTTCACTTCTATTACTACTTTTTTAATAATTGGTATCAAAACAAATGTTTTTTTTGTGTAGAACACAAAATTCCAGGAGTTTTTCCTATTTAGATCATTACTTCTCATTTCAGTTAATTCTATAATCAAATTAGTTTTATGTTTGACGTTTCTAAATGTGTAAGTAGCATCTTTTAAAAGTATTCTTACGCTAAATAGTTTAACTTTACGGAAAATGGTCTGTGGAAAGTTGGTAACAATAGATACTAGTAAAATAATAATTTCTTTGTCAAAAGATGGCAAAAATAAGTGAAATTGTGAAGTTATCACGATATAGGTACTATTCGCAACATTATTCGTCTGTATAAAACAACTGGTTACATTGCTGATAAACCTAACATTGGAAAAAATCTCACATACCTGACGTTAACAAAAGAGCATTGACAAGAATAATAAAGCAAAATAGAAGTTCTTATTTTGATGAACTCAGTGTGTTATGCATTAATGCAACTAGAAAAAGTTTCTCAAGGGCCAGTTGCCACAGGACAGCAAAACGAATTGGTTTTAAATTATACAGGGTGAGTTTTTACTCAATTAATTTTCATTTTTCAGAAGTGTTAGTTTGCAGGGCAAAGAGAAACCTTTGTTAACGGTGTAACAAAAGAAGAATAGGCTGCGCTGGGTAAAAGATCATAGAAATTGGTGTCAAGATCAATGGGATACTAAATTGGAGCGACGAATCCAGATTTGAAGTCTGTGTAAGTGATAGTCGCAGTGGGTTATCAGAACTAAAGACGAGGCATACTACAATGGTTGTTTAAAGAAGAAAGTCAAGTTTTCTGCATATGTAATGGTTTGGGGATCCATCTCGGCAAAGAGAGTAGGCAGACTTCACTTTGTAGAAGGAACAGTCAATGCCGAGAAGTACATTGCAATGTTACAGATCTATCTTGAGCCACAATTGAAGAATGTAGAAATGCTAGTATGCAGTTTGCCTTTCAGCAGGACGGAGCTGCGTGTCATACAGCTAAAAAAGTTAAAGAGTGGCTCTTGGAAAATGAAATCTCACTATTAAGATGGACACTAGTAATTTAGATTTATCAGCAGTTGAAACATTATGGCATAAAATAAAAAAAAGGATTACGGGCAGATCCTGAGAGAACGTTACCAGAATTGCAATCGCGCCTTCAAGATATCTGGGACGGTTTTACCCCAGATTAACGTCAGGACCTGGTTAATGCTATACCCAACGTATAGAGACTGTTTTAAAGAGAAAAGCTGACGTAACTCAATGGTAAAACTGAATTCATGCAATCCTGTAATTTTAGCTAATTTAGTTTGAAATATAGTTTGTACTTTAAAACAGCTAAAATAGCTTACACTTGCTTAATATTGTTCAATTTTTGTTGTAGTTCCATCAATTGGTTATCAATTCAATAAAAACAATAATACATTTACTTCGTCGATTTATTTTTGCAGATCTCTCTACTGCTAAACAAAATTATACTGATTGGGCCAAATTCAATAAGACGGGGCTCGTAGTATCACTAACAGTCTCATTCGCATTTTCTTCTGTATTACCCAGTTGTATGTCCTGTTCAGTGTTATTTGTCTGTGAAGAATGCATTATATCTTCAAGTTCCTCTTCTGTTCGAAGCTCTTTAATTACACAGTCTGACAGTTTTGTTGATTTTAATCCAAGATTCGGGTCAGCTCCAAATAATGCACGGTGAGGAGTCCTTCCAATAATGCGATGCCTCGAGGAATTTTTCTGCCAATGTACAAACCAGCAGCCCAGGGACCAATTTGTGGAGGAGTTATCGGACATCCAGGAACGAAGCACGTTCTCAACATCTTGGTTACTTCTTTCCACGTTACCCTGGCTTTGTGGATGACGTGGCCTGCCGTGAACAATTTTGCAGTCAGGCCAGTAGCTGACAATTTTTTCTATTACCGAAGCAGTAAATTCCCGGCCGTTGTCACTTTGCAATATGTGCGGTGTTCTAAACTCCAAAAATATTTTCACCAACTCTATAGCCACCTCCGCGGCACGTTTGCTTTGTAAAGGGCGTAGATGCAAAAATTTTGTGGGATGGTCTTGATAGTTGAGAAGCCATTTATATTTCCCATCGGGGCAGATTGAAAATCTTTCAAGTCTATTTGCCCACGAACATTTAAATCTTTAGAAAGAATTTGACGCACAATTAATCCCTTGTGGGGTTGCGATTTTTTAAGTTGGCAGTCCTTGCATACTGAAATGAAAATTTCGATCGCTCTTCTGGAAATGTTATATTTATTTTTAAGGCAAATAGCATTTTATCCCTCCCACCATGTCCTGTATTTCGGTGACATTCTAACAACACATTAGAGTACTGTTCCATGGGTATTATGTCACAATAGGTTGGTCAAGAGAGCTTCGCTTTACGACTAGATGTTTATCAACACCGACAGACAAAACATCGTATTTTCTCATTGAATGGTACTGCTTATTACTCTTTTGTTCCCTGTTGAAACAGCTAATTTACCACTCTTGATGTCTTTAATGACTTCTTTGACTCTATCAGCCGTCGAAGGTTTTTTAATTACATCTTTCTCCATTCTTTCACTGTAAAACTTTTGCACCTGTTCGTTAAATTGCACTTTGATAACTTCTAAATCTCGTTTGTCATTCTCGATTTGCACTTCTTCGCGGTTATCACTCATTTTTATGAGTCTGAACGGACTTCTAAATTGATTGATAAACAACAAAACAATGCCCACGTTTTAGTTTATCACGTTTTATGTGAGGTTACGTTTAGGTTGGCGCGAACTGTATCGGGAACGCAATACTGCGCGTTTAGACTACATCGCTGTTGGCAAATTGTAAATTGCCTGACTATAATCAGTCATAACGAGATATATATTCTTCTGCTCACATTTTGCCGGCATTTTATCAATTTTCCTGAATTGGTATAGTCATAACGAAAATTCTATTGTTCGCTCGCGTTTTTCCGGCTTTTTATAAAATCTCGATCTGATTACCTGATAAGCGCCATTGTGCTGCATATCAAGCGGTAAGCTCCCTAATGCTGATTATTGACCCTGTCGATGGTGTCATAATTAGAAATAGAAATGCAAGAAACAAGCAATTTGAGTTTTTTGGCGTTATTAGATCAATTTTAAATCATAATTTGTACACGGGTTTTGTGTAATAAACTTCGAAATATAAACGCGGGCAACACACTTACATATAATTTTGCTCGTGCCAAGAGTCATCGTGCTGGCTGCTCTTAGAAAACTGATTGTCACTTTTTGAATGTATTCTTGAATTGTTTGTAGTTGCAGTTCTTGATGTAATTGTATATTTCGCACAAACCAAGGGGCGTTCACTGCAATTTCAATCACTTTATTTTGAAGCATTTGAAGTTTTCTTTTATGAGTCTTGGATGTATTCGCCCATATTGCACACGCCTACATTAAGATTGGTCTGAGTAAGAATAAAATGTATATATTCTATCAACTGCCGCCTCACGGAATCGGGCTGTTAATCTGCATGTTTATCTATATGTTTATTAGAAAAGTGACCCTTTCAAATTAAAACTAATAAAATTATTGAGAAAAACACAGAATGAAGCGATCGTATTAATCCACACCCAAAAATTTTTTACTCCAATGTCAAAATATAACTGAAATAACGTTTCACCGAATTTAATATTCTTAGGATGGAAAAGTTATGTATTTAGAAATGATTTCTGGCTTAAAGCTAAACTTGCATTTTATCTAAATGCAAACTGTCTCGTGATAACGCTCATGGGAACGCAATTCGCTATGCAGAGACCTGTTTTTACTGGGTTTTAATGTGCATTTACTGCTGAGTGCAGTTGAAGTAACTATAGTTATTAGATCAATTTTAAATCATAATTTGTACACGGGTTTTGTATAATAAACTTCAAAATATAAAAGCGGGCAACACACTTACATATAATTTTGCCCGTGCCAAGAGTCATCGTGCTGGCTGCCCTTAGAAAACTGCCCTCGGGCAAGCCCTCGAGACAGTTTTCATTGCAACCAGCACTCGACCCTTGCCTTGGCGTGTGCAAAATTATCAGTAAGTATATCTCGCCTTTGTTATAATACTATTGCTAATCTCTGAAACTTCTTTGTGGAGCTTCAATAATCATGCTATTTTTTGGGGGATTTCGCCACACTACAAAATGAAAAATATTAAAACATGAACGTTTCGGAAGAGATATCTACTTCCGTTGTCAACATTAACTAATTAAATTAAAATTTAACAAGGAGAACTTAGTTTATTTCATAGGAGTTTTATCAGAATGTCACTGATCACCCCGTGTGACACGATTTTACTAAGCAAAAATGAATGCATGTCCACACATTCAGTTGATTTAAATACTAGTTGGCTATCCATTCTTAAAGATGTAATCAAGTAGTTGGTTGTCAGTGTCACCCTGTTTATTGGGGAGGTTAGTCGCATTTTGCTAGATCTCCAATCAAATAAGCTAAATTCTCCTTGTTGATTTTTAATTTAATTAGTTAATGTTGATAACGGAAGTAGATTTGTCTTCCGAAACGTTCATCTATATTGCAATGGTATTTAGCCCTCCACTCAGCTCTGGTGGCAGTGCAAGAAAATTAAGAATCAAGTCACAAAAGCACAGAGTTGAGGTAATGCATACAACCGAGAAATTTCACATAATTTGTCAAATCGTAATCACACTGGCAAAAATCGGGAGTGTGCTCCCCTAGACTTTCTCGCATTCGCCTTGTTTTCTAGCAAATTTGAAAAGTTTATTGCAATGTATATACATACAGCGATAAAATTACATTTTCAGGTAACCACTACCTGTTCAGGTAAAGTGCCGCTTTAGGTTAACCTATCATACTGAAATTTTATATCTGGGAGTTTTTCTCAATAATAAATGTATGTACAAAATTTCGTGCAAATACCTTGAAGCAAACTGGTACTTTACTTGAATGGATACCGCTACCTGTTTAGGTAAAATGCCACTTTCGGTTAACCGATCATGCTGAAATGTAATATCTGGTAGTTTTTCTACATAAGAAATGTATGTAAAAAATTTTTTTCAAATATCTCGAAGAAAACTGATACTTTACTTGAATAGGTACCGCTACCTGTTTAGGTAAAGTGCCACTTCCGGTTAACCAATTTTGCTCAAAATTTGATAGGAATCTACAAATTTTAAATAATGACTATGTACGTAATTTCAAGCGTCTAGCTTATTTCGTTTTTAAGTTATCGTGTTCACACACACACACACACACACACACGCACACACGCACACACATACACACACACAGACATAATTCGAAAAATGTTTTTTTCGGACTCTAGGAGGTCTAAAACGTCAAGATTCGTCAAAATCTCGAAGTCGATTTTTTTGACGATTACAATACTTTCTCTATACTACCGTATGCGAGAAAGTAAAAATGGCCAATAACATTGAATGTATTTGAATGAGCAGACAAGTATTGAAACTCAATTTTCATGTATTGGAGTAAGTAATATAATTTAAGCACAATATAAAAGGTTTGGGCAAAGTAGAAGCCGAACCTAAATTTAATAAAACTGGCACAGAAAGTTCAAAATGTGCACAGCTTAAAATGAAGCGTGGAAAGTAAAATAATTAGAAAAAATTGCTTAAATTCAGACAGGAAGATATGAAACAATAGTGGTGTTTAAAAACGAATCAGTGTAGTGACAAAAATGGGCAGTTAAGTGTAATAAAATGAAGTGAGTGGCGCTTTAAGACTATGAAAAATCAGAAATTCAAAGGACAATTAATTTAAGATTTATAATATTTTTAAATAATATAGCATAAGGCCAATTTGAATTTATAAGTAGCATCATTGAACTTAGTGCATTTATTATTTTAAAATATTAGATGGTGTTTTGTTAATAACGACCGATATCAGCCAACAACTGAATAAATTTTGTAAGTGACAGATTGAGATTTACTCCTACTTTAATTAAAGAATTTTAATATCTACCATTTTCTTACAATAAAATAAAGTGTACCATCAGATTATGAAGTTCGTGGTGCATCTACACAAATGAAGGTGGCAAAATCGCAAGCATAAAATTATTTTCTCTTCGGCTACCACTTCGACGAGAGCGGATCCCGATCGCAGTTCCCGCGGCATCAGTTTACAGCTTTGTGGAGAGTCCTGAGCCTACAAGGGTGTTCCAGCAGCTCCGCCCAAGAGGTACCAGCACGCAACAGCAGTTTGAGCATCCCGGGGGTGAAGATTCCAGCGAGGCGCATCATAGAGGGCTTCCGAGACCAGCTCCGAACCTGCAAATTTAAGGTTAGTGTATTTGAACCAATTTAATCGGCGCTAGAGGGTTGGAACGAGTAAGCATACCTAGAACCCGAGCTGCAGAACCAGATTCCCATTGAATTTCGTGTCCATGAGCAGTCAGATTTGCAGAAATTGTAATTTAAGATGCCATTTGGAGGTTAGAATAAACAAATGCAGGATTAGCGTCCGTAAACAATTAAGGCGAGGCTTTCGACCTAAAAACAAATGAGTATAGTGACGCCGATTGAAGGCGCAATTATTTAAAAACTTACCTGATAAATTTGTTCATTAAATGATTTGATAAATCATTTCACACGCGAACTGACAGCGTAGTTTGAATTATTTGGGTCAGAATATCTGACAGATTAGTAGCACCTGCGCAGTGCGTTTCAAATATAGGTTCAAGTTCATATTTGCAGTGGCGTACCGTTCAACTTTTAAAATTGACAAATTAGGAACCCAAGACCAGAGATGTGAGTTTCATGTTTTAATTGAGCTAGCGTATTATTTATTATCAGGTGGATGTATTATAAATAAAGGGCGAACTACCGTAAATAACATTTTCAATTGGCGAACCCAGAAATAAATAATTAATCAGTCAAATTTTGATTGCAACAAGATTTTAAAAATAATTGTGTGGTGAACTTTATTTATTAATTAGTTATATTACATTTACAATTATAATATCAAAGTCACTACAATATATATAAAAATCAATCGCCGTGTGTTAGTAACGCAAAAACTCGAGAACGACTTGACCGATTTGGATGATTTTTTTTGTTTTGTTCGTCTTACTTCCGAGGTGGTTTAACAAAAAGCAAAATTCGGAAAAATCCAAAGGGAAAGCCGGAAAATTGGAAAATATCGAAAGTGTGTTTTTCTATACACTGTACGACTTTCTATTTGCAGTCATACTTCTATGATTCTGTGCTTAATGGTTTGAAAGGTTTTCCCCATCATGTCATAATCCAAAACAACGTTTGCCGGGTCAGCTAGTGTTTTAATATTTTTCATTTTGTTTGCATTCTTTCATGCTAATACTCGTGTGTGTATTGTTTTGCTGTGTTGACTAAAGTACATATTAATTCGTATGTACACAATTCATCATAACATAACCCAGTGACACAATAGGACACAAATTTTGCAAATAATTGCAATTTGACTTCCTATTACATTTAAATTATTTACTACTGGTAGTGAACTTGAACTCAATTTCGTTGAAATGGCTAATTTCAAATGCGATGCTTGCCAAAAAGTCTTCGTGGATATTAAGGACAAATACAAACTTAAGTGTAGCGGCGAATGCAGGCGCATATTTTGTATGGTAAGCAGTGGATTTGACAAAACCACATTAAACACGATTTTACAAAAAAAAATCACCAACGGAGATATTTTTGCGTTCTATGTGATTCTCCCAATCTAAAATATCTGCATGAAAAAGTTTCACCAACAACAAGGGACCAAGTACCAAAAGATAACATCGAAGCTATATGGTCACTAATTAAGAAAATGGCTGATGCAATTCCGATTATTACGGAAACACACGAATTGGCCTGCTGGTGTATCGGTAAAGTGGTCAGTAGAAAGAAAATGCCATTGTGAGGAAAATTCTAGAGAAAGAAATGAAACGCAGCTGGGCATGGTTAAGAAAAAGACAACTAAAGAAGTCGCTACTCAAGAGAAAATTCTAACGCTTCATTCTGATGGGTAAGCAGCTGGCAAACAACACACCTTTAAAGATTTCAAACCATAAAATTTGTGAGTGCAGGCATCCAGAAAACAAATCTCACAATAGATGCAATGACTCCGCCTATTGTGAAACTGACAGTGCAATCTGCCGCAGATGAAGGCCGGTACCTTTTGGCTCGTCTGCGGGAAACAGCAATAATGAATGCCGTCAGGTTGTACATATCCTATCTACATGAACAACTGCAGTTTGCCACGAGAGCTTCACAAATGCTTCTCTAAGGGTGTTTTTGGCTTCTGAGGGCCTTCATGTAGACGTGGAGTCGCTAAAAAATTATACATGAAGTACTTTGAAGCGTATGGCATGGAATGTTCTACTGCATCGGCGGACCCTGCAACCTACAAATTATTTGTCTCCTCCCAACATCTAATACGCTTACAAATGCCATGACAAATACTACTCGCCAAAACGAAATCTTTAATACGACCGACGTGCCTAGAAGTGCAAATATCTTCTACCATTGACAAACATTCAGTGCCTCTCTTTTGTAATGAAAATACCAGTAATATTACTATATTGCATGCAAATATTCAGTGTATTAGGAACAAACACAATTATCTTGCATCCGTCTTAACTCAGCAAAATTTTGACGTGGTGATGATTAGTGAACATTGGCTTAAGAATGGAGAAAAACATTTATATACACCAAATAATTACAATCTAGCTTCTTGTTACTGCCGATTGGAGAGTGAATATGGAGGAGTATGTATTTTTACTAGATCTGATCACGTTTTTACATCAATAAATTTCATTGATGAATTTAACAGTGAAAAACATTCTGAATGCACTGGCATTAAACTAGCTGATTTGAACCGTGTTGCGGCGGCTTTATATCGTTCTCCAAGTGGTAATATCGATATCTTTAAAAATAATCTTTCTCGTGCTCTTGAAAAATATATACAAATTTTTAAAATAGTAAAGTAGTGTTTGGTGGCGATTTTAATATAAATTTTGCAGTTAAATCTAAGAAAAGCATCGAAATTACATATTCCATTCATTTGAATTACAAAGAAATATCACCGACTTTACTAGAGTACAAAAAATGTCAAGTCGTGTATCGGCATCTTCACAAATATTGAAACACAACTTGCAACTGTTACGTCGCTTCCATATTTAAGTTTAAATTTCTCTCGCGTTTGGGTGACCAGTCGCCTTAGGGTGGTGGAACGCCGCCGGCTACACCCCCGTTAAAGGCAGTCTCGTATCTGTATATTTCCTATTCTCGTACAAGCTCCCGTGTGTGTACCCGCATTTGGGGCACGTTGGTAATAAACCATTTTTAAGCTCGAAAAGTGTTTTATTTAAACTCGAACGAAAAGAACGGTGCTTGTTGGTGTTAAACATACTCCATCAGCGTACCCTACAGCAACTGTGGCTGAATACATGTTTAAATTTAAAGAAAACTACAATGCACCCAACACAGTGGACGCTGCGAGAAAAAAAACATGCATATGCATCAAAACGTATCATGATAATTCATGCAATTAATTAAATTAAACTAAAAAACAAAAACAAAAAAGATTCTGATGGTATCAACCACATTCCCCACTTATGGCAGCACGAAACTGTGCAAAAGATTGTGAGAAAATATCCATATGCATATTCATGCGATTAAAATTAAAAGCCATAGCAACAACAGGCGAATGTAAATGAATATTTGTGTTATACGAGTAGGCAAAAGTGAAATACTATCTAGTACGTCTATCTGGTATCATAAAGTTTAATTGTGATAATAGTGAGGGCACATCCAAATGATAATTTATTATCTTATATAGGAAAAGCAGTATATGCGTTTTTCTTCGTTCGGCTAGTGTTGTAAAGTTATAATGATTTAAATTCGATTGATAGTCATTGTTGATGTTATTTATTCCAGATTTGTAATTACAATATCTCAAAAACTTTTTCTGGATCCTTTCTAGCTTTATTGAATAATAATGATAGTGTGGATTCCAAATTATTATTGCATATTCTAATTTTGAACGAATCAAACTTATATACAGAGTCTTTAAAGTTGCAATGTTATGAAAATAATTAGTGTTACGTATTAGGAAGCCTAATTGTTTTAATGACGAGTTAATTAAATTTTCTATATGAATGTTAAATTTCAAAGGCTGTTCAAAAACTACACCTAAATCGCTTATTTCAACCACACGATGCAAACTATCGTTGTCCATGGTATAATTAAAATTAATAAAATTTTGCTTTCTAGTAAAAGTCATACATTGGCATTTTGTAACATTAAAATGTAGTTTATTAACGATAGACCAATTCCAAATGTTATCCAAATCGTTTTGCAGAAGCAAACAGTCTGCTTCAGAATTAATCCTTAAGAAGAGTTTAAAATCATCAGCATATAGTAATTTATCACAAGATTTGATTACATCACATATGTCATTTATAAAAATCACAAAAAGAAGAGGACCAAGGATGCTTCCTTGCGGTACACCCGAATATGCTACAAACTGATCAGATGAATAACCATTTAAATAAACACACTGACTGCGCTCAGAGAGATAAGAATGAAAAAATTTAATTAAGTTATTAGTAAAACCAAATTTATGAAGTTTGTTTAAGAGGATATTATGGTTCACAGTATCAAATGCTTTCGCAAAATCTGTAAAAATGACATCAACCTGGTATTGTTTTTCTAACGCGTCAGAAATATATTGAATGAAAATGCTTAAGTTGGTTACCGTAGAACGCTTATTGATGAATCCGTGCTGTTCAATACAGAGAAATGAATTAATTTGTTGTCTTACGTGTTTGTTTATAATTGATTCAAATATTTTTGCTAAATAGTTTGCTATTTCAGATTTACTACCTTTTTTAAAAACTGGAGTGATTTTTGAATTTTTCCATTTCATGGGGAATGTGTTCGTACTTATGCTTAAATTAAATAAAGTACATAAGGGGCCAGCTAGATAGTCAGCACACCCTTTTATGATGTAGGTTGGGACATTATCAGGACCAGTAGCCCGTGTATTTTTTAGCTGTTTAATAGCAGTCACTACCTCGTCATAAGTTATAATGTTTATATTTATATTTGCTATGATATTAGCGATTGGCTCTAAATTGTAATTTACATTGCTGTCTACAGTGTATTGACTACTAAAATACCTGGCAAAAGCATTTACTACGTCTACGCCATCCTGTATTGATGTTCCGTCTGTATCAATCATTGATTCAGGAGTATCACCGGATGCACGTTTGCCTCTTACAAAATTCCAAAAACATTTTGGCTCGTTTTGAATATTGATTTCTAAATTCTCCATATATGTTTTATAAGCATACTTAATCAGTGTCTTAGTTTCAGATCGCAATGATTTATAATTTTCATTAAAAACGGCATTTCCTGTTTCACGGAAAAGTTTTCTATTTTTATTTTTAGCGTTTAATTTCTGAATTATTGCTCGGTTATACCAATAAGGGAATTTACGTTTTCGTGACTTGGGAATACTAGAGTCCAAAATATTATTAATAATATCATGAAATTTCTCTACCGCTTCATCAATTACGTTGTAATTATCTAGATCACTCCAATCTGCGTCTCTAATTAACTGAGTCACTAAATCATAATTACCATGCTTAAAATCATATATGAATTCATTATTCATTTTACCAAATTTTTCTTTAGAAGATTTAATAGTAAACTCACATGATAATGCAGGATGATGTGGATCCGCTGGCACTATCCCGTCGGACTCCCTGAATACCTGGATTTCCTTAAAAGATACAATTAAATCTAGTATTCTGCCGTTTGTGTTGGTGACATGGTTGTGCTGTTTACAATTTAAGAAATTTATAAAGTTTATTAATGCTATAGTTTTAGGAGACAAATTTGTTTTTGTATTTTCTAAAAAATATTTTGAATAATCTGGACAATTAAAATCCCCAAACAGCATGCAATTTTCATTGAAAATAAATGGTAAGCTACTTAGGTACTCAAATAATTGCTCATAATCCTTTCTAGAAGCATTTGTAATACACAACAATAATGTATAAGCAGGTTTTAAAATTTGAAACAACCTTGACACATAAAAGATCACAAAACCTGGCACCAGGAAAAACAATGGCCATCTGTTCCGCTTTATAATTAGTACTAACCCCAAGCAAAACACCACCACCTCTGGATTTTCCCGAAATATCTTCATCTCTATCTTGTCTAAAAACTACATATTTGTCACCAAATAATTCATTGTTGTTTACATTATTTTTAAGCCATGACTCGGTTATCACTATAACATCATAATCGCAGGACACCACATTTAAATAAAAGTCATTCACTTTAGTATTTAAGCCACGCACATTTTGATAATATAACTGAAGTTTGCGCTCTTCTTGATTACTACCTCCACCTAAATTAATACTTGAACTGAGATCGTTCTAATTAGTAGGAAGGTCGTCTTCGGATGATATCTTGATTGTGTGGGAATTATCGGTTTTTTTCATATATACAACGCCTTTTTTTGTCCAGACGTACTTGTAGTGCATATCTTCTTTAATTTTCTTTGCTCTCCAAAGCAGCTGTTTATTATAAGGAGATAAATGTTCATTTACATAGATTCGACTGTTTTCACTGCCCAGATCAATGTCCAAGGATGTTATTTTGGTTCTTTTGCTACTTTCAATAAATAGATTTCTTATAATCCTGCTGTTGAACTGGACAATAATAGGTCTTGGCTTATCCGTTCTTCTCTGTGGAATTCTATGTATGGCTTCTACTGAATTTGCATTGAAACTCACTATGTTCAGTTTCGCTCCAATTTTACTTAAGATTAAAGTTAAGTTTTCTGATTCAGATTCGGTAACCCCATGTAATTCTATGTTTCTATTCCTCGTATACTGATCGTTGATTGAGGTACAATCAACGTACTGATCCAATTCATTTACGTGTTTATGTAGCGCCTTTATTTCAAGATCTTGACTCTTTATAACACTTTCTAGTTTTACCATTTTTTTGGTATTTGACTCAGTGCTCTGCTTTAACTCCGATATTTGATCCTGCATTGAATCTAATCTAGTCGAAAAATTGTTTACAGACTGTGTCAACAATTCCACATTTGCAGTGAGTGTAGGCAACACCTTTAGCTGTTCTAATATTTGGAGTAACACAGCATTATCAGACCCTGTATTGGTGGTTTGTATTCCTGCTTCCTTATCACTATTTTTATTTTTGCACATTTCACATTGCCAAGATTTTAGTGTTTTATCTTCATTCATCAGGTTGAATAACTCCAATGATACACTTGCACATATTAAATGAAATGATCCACCACAGCTGCCCGTACACACTATAGAATCATCATATCTTCCTAATTTAGGGGAGCACTTTACACACATAATTCCTTTGCCCGCCATGTTTGATCATAAATCTCAAATAATTAAATTTAACACCATTCAAAAACGGGCGACCTCTGTTTACAAAACCGTACCAAATAAAAGTTCTAGAAATAGAATCAAATTTTCAAATTACCTCTTAACTGAAGATTGGGTAGAATTATATAGAGAGTCTGACCCAAACTGTGCAGTTAATGCTTTTTATAAAGTTTTTTTAATATTATCACTATATATTTTCCTCCCATTAAAATAAATACAAATAACAAATGTAAAAATGATTCTATATTTAACAATCCAGAAATAGTTTCGTCCAGGGAAGAAATAAATCGTCTTGGAAACATTTTGAAATTGAACTTGCAAAATAATGATCTTCTATCGGCTCAATTTAACAAAAAAAATACGAATACGAACAAAAAATCTTAAAATTAAAAAAGAAATCAGTAAAGAAATTTTGGAGTCTGATAATAAACAAAGAACAATATGGAGAACAATAAAAAAAGTTGTAAACAATAATAATAGCAATGGAGTGTTAAGTGTGATTTCCCCAGAATCTCACAACGACTACTTTGTGCACGTAGCCGACGATTTATTATCAAATATTCCCCTATCAAAGTACACACACACAGTGTTTATCTAAAGAAATTACCAATAAACAATCAACAATCACTCTTGTTATATGCTGCTGAGGAATCTGAGGTACAAGATATTATAAAGGCATTAAAACGGTCAAAATCACTAGACCAATATAATCAATCGGTTTGTATGTACAAAGAAAATGTTTATCTGCCCCGATAGCTCATATTGCAAACATCATAGTAAATACGGGCATATTTCCTAATAAACTGAAACAAGCCAAAATTATACCTTTATATAAATCGGGTGAAATTGATGATAGATCAAATTATAAACCCATTGCACTTCTTCCCATTTTGGCCAAAATTATAGAAAACATTATTGCAGTTCGAATTCTAAATTTCTTTGAAACCAACCATATTTTTACGGACAGACAGTTTGGGTTCAGAAAAGGAAGGGCACGTCGGGAGCCGTGCTGAATCTCATTAATTAGGTATATAACAGAATCATTGGAAAATAAAAAATCTTCCTTAGCACTATTTCTTGATTTAAGCAAGGCGTTCGGCTGTGTCTCAAAAAGCATTTTACTCGATAAACTGGAGTATTACGGTTGCAGGGGAGTAACTCTAAAACTAATGTCGTCCTACTTATCTCACAGAGCTCAATGTGTATTTTGAAAGGTCAGTATAGCCAGATGTCTTCAATTCAACATGGTGTCCCACAAGGAAGTGTATTGAGACCGTTGTTATTTTTAATCTATGTTAACGACTTGCCTAATGCCATCTCAGTTTTCACGGCTTGATTTGCAGACGATACGACCTTTGCAAACCACATAGAAGATGAAACTCTAGTCAAACAATTACAAACCAACATTATCAACCAAGCCTCAGATTGGTTCCTGGCAAATAAGCTTTGTTTAAACCCAAATAAAACTACCGCTTTACTATTTTCAAACAAACAAAATATCTGTGAAACCGTAAAATTTTTAGGCGTTACCTTGGATAACAGACTAACTTGGCAAGCACATGTTAACAATCTTTCAATTAAGTTATCAAGAACGATCTATGTAATTAGACAAATAAAAAAATCGAGTAAACTTAGATGCTGCCATTATTGCATACCACGCATTATTTCATAGTGTAATGACGTACGGTCTGATAAACTGGGGTTCCTCTACATATATTTAAAAAAAATGCATTGTACAAAAAAGAGCCTTGAGAGTGTTGGCGGGGGCGAGTTAGTTAGACAGTTGTAAACCATTGTTCAAAAAATATAACATATTAACGCTACCGTCAGCAATACTATATTGTAATTTATTACACATAAAAGAACATTATGGCGATTATACAAAAAACGGCGACGCCCATGGTTACGACACCCGCAGTTGAGGCGATATACAGGTTCCGCAGCAGAGATTAACGTCCACTAAACGAAATAATTTCGGAATAGAATTGTTTAATTCCCTCCCTAGTACTTTCAAAAATACCCCAACAAAACTCCTCAAAGTTAAACTTAAAAAACGTCTTCTGGCCAATGTCTACTGTGAACTTTCCGATTTCAGATTTGTTGAAAATTAAGACTGTTTTGTTTTATTGACGATAGTATTTTGTTTTTACTGTATTTTTCTGTACATGACTATTTCTATAATTTTATATTTTTTTATATTCTATATTTTTATATTTTAACGAGAATTGTGACATATCTAAGCACCACGGTGTATATTATGATGAATAAAATACTACTGCTACTATTACTACTACTACCACATTGCGGTTCTACCGCCGGTGAGCTTACGTTTTTGTTCTTGTCGTTGTACGACCACAATGTAAACAAAGATAAAAGGTGCAATGGTTGTGTACGCTAATATAACGCGCTAAGCCGAAAACTGGAATACTAGTTGGCATTTTCTATAGATAAGATCAAATGTATAAGTTGCGGAATTATGTTTTATGTTGCCTGCACGAATGCAACTGCAGATCCCCAAAATTTAGATACATGGAAGTGCAGCGATTGTAGTTCTAAAAATAATATTTTGACTGAAATATTAAAAGAACTAAAATTGTTTAAATTCGAGCAAGCAGTAATGTGTAAATATATGAATCTTTGCCATGAAGAGATATATTGCAATCAAGCCTTGAGGAGGCAAGAAAAAACCCCTAAGGAGTACCTGCAGCGAATAGAAAAGTTAGAACCCGATAACATTGCGTTACAAAAGGAAAATGTTGAATTGCGCGGAAAGATCAATTACATGGAGCAGTATTACCGCAACAACAGCATAGAAATAGAAGGAGTCCCGGACGCCAAGGATGAAAATATCATTATGGTTGTTCAAGCAGTGGGTACCGCTATTGGATTCAACGTCGATCCTGGGATGATGGATGCTTGTCACCGTTTGAAAGCAAACCCATCGCACGCTGCCCAACACAGGGCTATAATTGTGGAATTTACGAAGCGTATAGTGAAGGAAGAATTTTTAAAGCCAAAAGGGTGAAAAGAAACCTTCAAATTAGCGACCTACGTGTTGATATTCGACAACGAGTTACTAACCCAGAAAAATAAACAATTAATGTCTGAAACACGGAAGTATAAAATAAGCAATAACATTAACAATTTTTGAACTCGTAATGGAAAAATGTTCTTGAGAGCAAAGAACGAGAGTAGACTGTTTGCAATAGAATCTACATCCGATTTTAAAGATGCCCATTAATAAACCCAAAATTACATTCTACTGTCGGAACTCAAGAAGACTGAAATCTAAACTACGTATATTATATAACAACGCTTATGTGAAAATTATGGCATATATTATTAATAGAAACGCGGCTAGGCGATAGTGTTCCTAATAACGAGTTACTAGATAATCGTTAACGTTATCTATCGTAAAGATCATAGTGCTGTTCAGACTGGAAAGACTATGGGTGGTGGCGTTTTAATGGCAGATAAGAATGAATTTCCATTGGGCAGGTTCATGCATTTGAACTCTCATTTGAAAAATGTGTGGATTTACGTAAGAATTCGTATAACCGACATATATTTTTGTTTAGTTTATTTTCCACCGCCCAGCTCAGCAGTTGAACTTGTTTGAGGTTTTATTTCGCATGGTTGAATTAAATTCTGAAATTACCCAAAGACATTCAGTTATAGTATGTTTTTTTGTTTTTTTTGTTTATCGTATCTTCTTGCAATCTGTGTGTACAATAAGCACGAAAACTGTTAGTCGGTTAACATGATTGTAATCCAATGATTAACAATTTGTAGTTTCTACCTTATACTATATATTATACAGGTGATTTTGTTAGTGGTTAGTCAAATCTGTGTGGAAGGTCTAGCGGTTTGTGTCTTTTAAATATATGCATGTTTTCACTATTGTCTATTAAGTTAAGAGCTAGGGCGTTTGGGTGATGATCTAGTTTACTAAGGTAATTATCACTGTATTTCACTATCACTTCCTTAACGGTGTCAACTTTCAAGTCACTTAGTATGTCTTTATTTCTTACAAAGTATGGTGCGTTACACATAGTACTACGTAGCACCTTGGATTGAAACCTTTCAATGATTTGAATGTTCGAGTTGGCTGTTGTACCCCATAGCTGTATACCATATGACCATATGGGTTTGAAAATCGTTTTGTAGACGAGGAGTTTACTTGTTATGGATAATTTGGATTTCCTGCCAAGTAGCCAGTAGTGTTTGCTAAACAGTACGCCTAGTTGCTTGCGTTTCTTCCATATATGTGGTTTCCAGGTTAGGCCTTTATCGAGATGTAGGCCAAGATATTTCACTTCGTTGACTTGTGTTAGCGGAACGTTGTTTGCATAAACTAGAGGTGTAATGTCTTTGCTCTTGGTGAACGTGATATGGAAGGATTTGGTTTCATTGAGTTAAAGTCGTCATTGCTTGGTCCATTGCATTATTTGGTCAAGGCTCTGTTGAAGGAGTTGAGCAGCTATAACTCGATCTTCTTGTCTTGTCATGATGCTCTTGTCACCTGCAAAGGTAGCGGTTAAGGTGTGCTGATTTGTTGGGATGTCCGTAGTGTATACTAGGTATAAAATCGGGCCAAGTACACTGCCCTGTGGTACTTCTGAGTTTATTGGCTGAAGATTAGTTTGGTGCTGGCCAAATTTTACTAGAAAGTATCGTTAATCCAAATATGATCTGAGGATAATGTAAAAGGAGTGAGGTAGAATTTTCTTTAGTTTGTATAGGAGGCCTGTGTGCCACACTTTATCAAAGGGTTTGGTTTCATCAACAAGGGCAGCTATGCAATATTGTTTCTCCTCGAAGGCCTGATTTATATTATCAACAATTCGATGGACTTGTTGGATTGTGGAGTGCTCTCTCCGATAGCCGACTTGGTGATCAGGAATTATATTATTGTCTTCTAGAATTGATATTAGTCTTTTTGCTAGGAGTTTTTCCAAGATTTTACCTAGTACAGGGAGTAGACTAATAGGTCTGTAGGAGGTAACTTCATTTGGAGGTTTGCCAGGTTTAAGGATCTGTATTACTTGTGCTACTTTCCACTGCACTGGGAAGTAGCCCAGTCTCAAAACTGAATTGAAGATCATGGTTAGTATCACTAGGCCCTTGCGTGGTAATTCTTTGACTAGTTTTCCAGTAATTTTGTTAAAGCCTGGGGCTTTCTTGGGATTTAAGTTGTACCTGATCGTATTTATAATTTTCTTTGCTGTGAAGCAATCCATAGGCGGAGTTAATTGATATGGCGTTTCTAAGGACTCTTGTATTCTCTCTTCATCTGCCGGGGGGGTTATAGTATGGGATTGTAATTTGGCAATATTAAACCAGAAGCTGGTTTTTCCTGCAAATCCACTATATGCTGCATTTATAGATTTTATAAATTTTAATGGTTTAATTTAGTATAATGCATTAAAAACGGTTTAAATAGAACTTTAGATTTAGTAGTAGCTAACTCCCACATTATAAAAAAATGCCAACTAGGATTCCAGTTCTCGGCTTAGCGCGTTATATTAGCGAACACAACCATTGCACATTTATCTTTGTTTACATTGTGGTCGTACAACGACAAGACAGAAAACGTAAGCCCACCGGCGGTAGAAGCGCAATGCGGTTAAAAGAGACGACATTATTCGTGTTGTCCACCAAATGTACGTCACTAACTCTCTAATTCTTAGCCCAGACAGTGGTTCCGACAACCGCACTAAGCCGGGAACTGGAATCCTAGTTGGCATTTTCTATAGTACAGGCGTCAGGGAAATCGTGCTAGGGCTTTAACTGCAAAACTTGAAGACAGCATTTTGTGTTAATGGGTGGGTGGTGGACTGTGCTCTAAGTCTAACTTTAAGTTTTCGGATTGATCGGAAGAATTGATTGTCCGCCATATTGGAAAAGGGGGTGAAAACGGTTTTTAGCAATTTCTTGTAGCGTGTTGCTCTGACGTTGAAATTTCATCAATACACGTTTGTAGCTTATGAAATTCCTCACAACTTTCCGAAATCCATTTTTCTCATGCGGTCAACAATTATTCGAAAGTTGTTACCCGACAAAGCCAAGAAATTAAGGGTTGAAATGGAATTTACTCAAATATCTCGCTTTCGGTTAATCCTACGAAAAAAAATACTCTTAAATTTTTTGTAGAACAATTAATTTTCATAAAATTGATATATGCGTGTTTTTGCATGTGGACAATTATTTACCGTTCTACAGCGCCGCAAAAGTCGGCAAGTCACGTAGACTGTACATTTAGTGTGCACTGTGCCTTGAAATGCAAGACTAGGAGAAAGAAAGCGAAGAGCTTGAAGAGAGGTTATTGTCAAACATCTGGCCCGGCATCATACCTTTATTGTTGAGTTGTTTTTCGTACAACAGAGGGTAAACTCGGTAACGAGGAGCATTTGTTTCCTGTGCAAAAAAATCTCTGCTTCAAAGGAGTATTGATAGAGGATATAAGCACGTCATTTAGTGTGCACTTTCGAACGGCACTCTGCCTTCGAGTGTGTCGCACCAACTGTTTTCCACACCACCTTTGAGGTACAGTTTGTGGAGCGTTTTTTTACTTCCCTCGTCTAAAAGACGAAAAAAGTATTGTAATCACGTAAAAATCACCTTCCGAGGCTTCTTCAGATCTTTACGTTTCGTCTTTCTGTCTGTTGGCGGTATAACTCAAAAACTATTTGTTGGAAGAAAGCGATATTTTGCATGCATATTATATGTGTACCTGGCATAGCACCGAGAAAATTTCGAAGAAATATATATAGGGTGAACACTATAAAAAATTAATTTATTGTTTATTTTTGCTTTACCTGAGAAATATATGCACGTAGTAATTTGCACATAGCTCAGGCTTTATTAGTGGCAAAAATGAAACCTAACAAATACAGGATAAACAGCATAAATTGGACAGAATAGTATGGTGCTTTATAACGCAGCAGAAACTCGTTCACTACGAGTAGGCCCGTGGCGCAGTTATTTTAGCGGCCCGGCGGAGCGAGGAGTGCGAATTCCAGTCGACTACAATGTTACTTCCCTCATCTAAAAGGCAGAGAAATCCCATTTCAACTTTCAATTTCTTGGCTTTGTCGGGCAACAACTTTCGAATTGTTGACTGCACGAAAAAAAGGTATTTCGAAAAGTTGTGAGAAATTTCATAAGCTACAAACTTGTATTGATGCAATTTTAGCGTCAGAGCAATAGGAAACGAGAATATGGCGGAAAAACAGTTTCTCCGATCAACCCGAAAACTTAAAGTTACTTTGATGTCACGCGTTCTGAATCATCACTTGACCATCCAGATATTTATCATCCTCCATTGGAATGTTATTATATTTATTACGAAAAGTCAAATAATCCTAATATTAACAATTAACAGCATAATTACAAAAAATGTAATTTTTTGGAACTTTATTATAGGTTAAGGGAAACCAAATGGTCAATACTGGAAATTTTAAGGGCATAAATTCAGCTATATCAAAATGTTATATAATTTTCGAAACTGCCCTTGATGCTACAGTTCCTAAAATTAAACACATTCATAATAAATTCCCATCCTGCTTTCCTTTGAGCGTTATTAAAGACATATAAAAGAAAAATCGATTGTTTAAAAAATAAAACAAAATACAGGTAACGGTACCGTTATTGAGAAATATAGGCAACTCAGAAATAAAGTCAAACATGACATTAATGCTGCATATTAAGAATATTTAAAATATATTGAGAAATGACTGCAAAACGAACCAGCTCTGTTTTGGTCATTTGTTGAAAATAAGAGGAAAGAAAATATTGTTCATAATATGCATTACAAAGGAAACTTTTTATGTGGTAATCAATCAACGGCAAATACCTTTGCAGATAATTTTCAGTATGTGTACGTTGGCTCGCAAGGTAACGCTATAATAATAATAACACCGACCGAACCAGATAATTTACATGTGCTTTCCATTACAATTGATGATATAAATAAAGCTCTTAAGGCAATGGAACCTAAGAAATCAGTTGGTACGGAGGACATACCTATATATATTTATAAAGTTTGTTCAGAGTTTTTGTCGGACCCATTGCATATATTATTCAACTTAATTGTGGAAACTGTCGTTTTTCCCGATCAGTGAAAAACAGTTAGGATATGTCCTATTTATAAAAGTGGCGACAAAAAAGATATCTCTAATTATTATCGACCTATTTTTCCTTCCCTAAGTGTTTCTAACGTTCCCTCCCTGGAACTGCTTTTCGCATTACATCAGGGGGTGCCGGCGTCACTTAAAATATAGTGCCTTAACTACGTGAGAACCGGAGCGCCCGACCTGAAGTCGAACTCTCTACCGAGCGCTCGAGCTCTCACTGTGACCTCGACTGCGAGCGGCGGGACCGTTCGCTCATTCAGGCCCCTGTAATTATCGACTTGTAGCGTTACTTCCGGCTGTCTCAAAAAATTTTAGATACGGTATTGTATAATAAAATATTTCCAATTTATTTGCAATCTGTACAATTACAGTCAGCAAATTTTGTGATAATGTAAGAAGAAAGCTCAGTAGCATTCTTTAATACCATTTAGCTTTAGAGCTAGGCGTGTCTTAGACACAAAACTTACAAACTAAAACTTATTACTACATTTACATATACAATCAAAATCTCGTTAATAAGTCATATGGCACACGTTTATTTAACCGTCTAAAATTGTTAAGTTGATTTATCGGGTTCACTGCTAGATCGTTGGGGTGAGCACTAAGTCGAGCATTATACTTGGTGCTCTATCGGAGGATTTCTTTTTTGACCTTTGGCATTTTAAGATCCCGTCTAATTACTGTGTTAGATACAACCATGGCGCATTAGTTACCATTCTTAGCACTTTTGATTGGAAGCGCTCCAATATATCACTGTTCGCGTTGGAAGCCGTGCCCTATAGCTGGAACCCTATGTCCAGATTGGTTCAAGTATTTCTTTGTACAGTAGGTCTTTGTTATCCAGACTAAGTTTGAATTTCCGTCCTAGCAACCAGTACATTTTCGTGAGTGCCATTCCAAGGTGTTTTCGCTTAGCGAAAATGTGCTTACGCCAAGTAAGCCTTCTATCAATGTACATCCCGATGTACTTTACTTTTTCTTGTTGAGGTAATGTGAACGAACTTAGCTTCATTAGCTTTTATCCTCCCTTTCTCTAGCCAGTTTTCAATAGATGTTAGGTTGATCTGCAGTTTATGTGACGCAATGGCAGGATCATTATCCGAAGCCAGAACTGCGGTGTCGTCCGCCAAGTTAGCTGTTAAGACTTCCTGCGAGGTGGGCAGATCGGCAGTATACATCAATTACAATAGTGGGACAAGTACACTACCTCGTGGTACTCCCGCTTTGATTGGAAAGAGCTCAGTGTATTCGGAATCGATTTTGACCTGAACGTGTCTTTGGTAGGATTTTAGGATTAGGAAGTAGTTTAGTGGCAAGAGATTTCGTTACTTCTACAGTAGACCAGTAAACCAGTCCTTGTCGAAAGCCTGGGTGATGAAATGCTGTCTAGAAATGCTGCTGAGGAATATTGTTTGGATTCAAACGTTACGTTGATTCTTTCCACCACTCTATGGATTTGTTCTATTGTCGAATGCATTTGGCGAAATCCAAACTGGTGACTGGGAATTGCCTCGTTATTCTCGAGGATTTGAAGTAATCTCGTAAGGATAAGTTTTTCTAGCACTTTTGATAAAATTGGTAGAAAACATAGGTCTATAGATTTTAATGCAACAGGAGATTTTTCTGGTTTTAAGATTAGGATCTGTGCCACATTCCATTGCAGTGGAAAATATCCTGTGCGTAAGTAATATTGAGTTAGTTGAGTGAGGGACCTCATTCCAGTGTTGGAAATTGTTTTAGAATTTTAGCAGTAATCAAAACGTGACCTGGAGTTTTCTTGGGATTTAGTAAGGCTTTGACTTCTCGAATTTTCTTGATTTTGAGGTGTTCGAGTGGTGGTTCGAGTTAATAGGGTGCCTCTAGCGACTGAAGTATTTCATTTTCATCCTCTGGTTCATTATCTGAGAGATGAGGCTGGAACACATTCATTAGATGATCAGCGAATGAGTGAGCTTTGTCGATATTACTTCTTGCCCAGATGCCTTGTAGAGTCCTAAGAGGTGGGAAAGCTTTTTTACATTATTTAATCTTCTGTGTTATTTTCCAGAGGGAGTAATCTGTAGCTTCAGTGGGGGGAGGCCTTTGAGAAAAGTTTAGATTCATGCGTGTTTGTTCTAATTAAGTAGTTTGTAAAGGGCTAAACCCCAATTACGCGAACGCGCTAGTTTGTAACGGTACAACACGGTATTTAAAAAATCGGGAGTGTGCTCCCCTAGACTTTCTCGCAAATACCTTGAAGCAAACTAGTACTTTACTTGAATGGATACCGCTACCTGTTTAGGTAAAATGCCACTTCCGGTTAACCGATCATGCTGAGGTAGTTTTTCTACATAAGAAATGTATGTACAAAATTTTGTTCAAATATCTCGAAGCAAACTGGTACTTTACTTGAATAGGTACCGCTACCCGTTTAGGTAAAGTGCCACTTCCGGTTAACCGATTTCGCTCAAAATTTGATAGGAATCTACAAATTTTGAATAATGACTATGTACATAATTTCAAGGGTCTAGCTTATTTCGTTTTTAAGTTATCGTGTTCACACACACACACACACACACACAGACACACACACAGACATAATTCGAAAAATGGTTTGTTCGGACTCTAGGAGGTCTAAAACGTCAAGATTCGTCAAAATCTCGAAGTCGATTTTTTTAACGCCAAAATAAAGCTAGACGACTAACACGTACAATAACTTACAAAATCGGGAATGTAACTCACATAGGACCACTGCTCAACGAGGGGTGGTCCAACACGAGATCACACAGGGCAACGGCCTAATAAACGGTAAACAGATCTAAAATGATAAGGCGCCACCACATTTCCTAAGTTAGAAACAACTGTATAAGTAAACCCGCTGAGAAAACGTGGATACATAACAAATTCACCTTTCAACTTTAAGCTTGGCAGTAATCTGGTCAGCGAGCCGGTTCAGCACCATTGAACCTACCTTTCGAAAATCTACTTGATCAGGTGGCCAAACTCCTCTTACACTGTAAAATATAATACGCACAACGCATGCACAATAACAAAGAAAACCACAGTTATATTAACATGAAATGTATTGCCAAAATATTTCAATATATATAAAAATGCAAATAAAACTATGAAATGGTTAGCACGAAACGGCAGTTAGGTAAATTGCACAACGTCTTAAATCTATTGAAATTATTCGGTAAACGTGACGTTAACTATTGCAAATACTCAAAAACGATATGAACATAAAACTATAATCAAATAGCGGTAATAGAGGCGAGATTCAACTATAATAAGTAGCATTTGTAACACATGACAAGGGCTACTGCATAAAGCTATGTAAACTGACGTTAAATGAATTGTAATGACAGGTAACAACTATAATGGTTTGGAAAATGCAAAAGTACACACAATAAAAGGTTAAAACGGACGCAGCGTTATGTCAACTGTCCGACACTTCGTCGAATCACCCTGTGTAATTAGGTTGCACTCTTAAACGTTACTAACAAACTAAACGGTACCTTTAAAGAGCTTAGCTGGCTACAAATTGTTATCCTATGTTAGTGCAACGGCTCCTGTTTCAAAACCTTGCAGACGACACCAACGGGGTACTGGATCAACTCAACTTAAAGAAGCGTCGGAACCAACCAGAGGGATGATCCTCTCAGAATGAGAAGCTCCACGACAAAATGGCAGAACGGCAAGCGATAGCTTCGCGAACACATGGCAGCTAATGAGTTCTCAGAGAAAATCTGTTCAAACGACGTATTATAAGGGTTGCCGTTCTTCGATAACGAAAACTCCAAGGCCTACAGTAAACAACACAACAACACCGGTATCGGTCACCCCCGCACGTGCAGTAATATCAGTTCAAAATCAAGACGGAACACTCAACTGGCGTTATCCCATAAAATACGACAGTTTAAACGTTCAAACCCTCGGCCACGCATGCCCTAAGGGTAGGAGAAAAAACTGAAACTCGCTCTCTTGCACATATGACAGCTGTCTCTTAAATTTACGCCACGGAACGTACAAAAACATGCAGGAAGGCGCCTTGCAGACGGATCGATATTTATATTCTAGCGTCCCAACGACTTGAAACCGAAATACACAGAATGAGTGCATTTCAGACCGTCGACTGTAAGCGAATAATTCGGGATGCTTAAATTCAAGCGGAATAATTCGAAAAACCCATGTAGAGCAGAATTGAAATGTAAAGACTCCAGCACACCATAAAGTTATGCTGGGACGCTGGTGTCTTTACATTTCAACTTTGTTCTACAAGTGGGGTCGTAATTTAGGACATAATGCTAACTAGCCGTACGTCCATGCAATTTAAAAATGTCCTAACAAGTTCTGTTAACTCCCTTGAAGCGGCGTTGAGTAATCATTTTCTGGTGTTCTGTATCTTTGTCCTTGCCTTCGTAGCTTACGTTTTTCCTCCATTTTTCGTTTGATTAATATAGGACAATCTCAGCTTATTGTGTACTTGAATCAGATGTTGAAGCCCAGCCAGCTTGTTGAATGGTGCCATTAAAATATTCGACAGCGTCTTCGATGCCCTGCTCAGTTTTAATCGGAACTTGGAGAATTAGATTTTCTTTTACGTAACGTTTAAAGGCTACCCAGTTCGTGTGTTTACTGCTTAAATTTGGTTCTTTCATTTTTTTTGTCATAGTTCTATATAGCGCAACTAAGACTGGGGAGTGATCAGTTGTCAATTCAAAACATGATTTCGCTGTTACGGAATCTTCAGGAATTCCTTTGGTAATGCAATAGTCAACAATATCGGGCTGTTTGTTTCTGCCTGTTGGCCAATACGTGGGTTCACCGGTAGGAAGGAATTTCAGATAATTCCAGGGTATTGTATAATTGACGCCTTTTGGGAGTGACGAGTCTGGATCCCCATATTATGTGTTTGGCGTTATTGTCGCCACCCGCTAAGAACCGATGTCCCAGGGAGTTAAAAAAGTTTTCATAGTGTTCCTGTTTCACATTGTGTCTTGGTGGAAAATACAGCTGATATCGTTAATGGACCTGTGACGTTTTCTATCGACACGATAGCCGCCTGGAGGAAGTTTTTACTGTATTCGATCACTTGGTAGTGTTTTAATAGAATTTTTAATTATGATGGCTGCTGCACTTCGTGCAGTTCCAGCTGGGTGGTTTGTACTATAAACAGAGTAATTGGAGATTCTTGTGTAGCTTCTTACAGTACAGTGTGTTTCGGTAATCAAAAATATATTTATGTTGTGATTGTTAATAAACATTTTAATCTCCTCAATATTTTGTGATAGGCCGTTAGCGGTCCATAAAGCAAGATGAAGGAACTTATCCATTATTTGATTTTAGAAAGGACTGCGCTTTTATCGTGTTCTTTAATTCTTGCATATCGTTACTTGATTGTTGTGGTTGTAGAGAAATTGCTGTTTGGACAGGATTATAAGAAGACTGATTTTGTTCATTAGTTACTTGGGAGTAAAATATTTCGGGTTGGGTCTGTTGAAAGCGATTGAACGGTTCTGGAGAGGTATAAAGTTTAGACCTAATGGAAGGAAATTTTTTCTTTTGCGATTTTTTATATGGTTTTCTGTGTTTGAGTCTTGAACTTGTTCGTCCGTTTCAAGAGGTGAATAGTGGTTTGAGGTTAAGGGTGCATCAAACCAATATTTATTTACTTCTGAATGTTTAGTAGGCATACCAGCATTGCCTTGTGAATTTCTTCCTCTTTTGTATGAAACTTGCGTCCAATCTTTATTAGATTGTGTTAGTGGTATAAATGCTGGGTTCTGATTGGGGGGGGGGGGGGGGTGCAATTGTTGGGAAGGTTGGCGATAAAATTGTAGTTGTTGTGAAAAATTACCTGAATACAACTATGATTACTCTGGCGTCATCCAAGGCATAGCCGGTGTCATTTGGGGTAATTGCTGTAGGTATTGGGGTGCCCCGAATGGCGGAGGGAAGGCCATAATAGCCTTCGAGCTAGGATTTTACCCAAGTTTGATTGAAAAATAAATTCACTTTTAGAAATAAAATTTTGGGTTTATTAATGTTTACGACGGTAAACTCGCGTTATCGGAGGTCGCTGTTGATATCTTAGCCCGTAAACCGTACGACTTTCCTCGTCAGAATTCAGACGAGAACTGATTCGTCAAAAATAAACCGTCTGTTTTTCAACAAGGATTTATACCAAATCGTTCGACTGTTAGTGATTTATTGCCATTTACACAACGCGTGGCTACTGCTATAGATAAGAATTTACAAGTGGATGTTATTTATACGGACTTTGCGAAGGCATCCGACCATATCAATCATGATCTTATTATTAGTAGTAAAGTTGACTTATTTCGAATTTTCACCATCTGTGATTAATTTGTTTGTGTCTTATCCTTCTGATAGATGGCAGTATGTATTATTTTTTGGCTCTGGATCTAATAAATATACAGCACTTTCGGGGGTTCCAGACGGATACGGACAACTCGACGCGGCTAACTCGACGCGGAAAACTCGACGAGGCCAACTCGACGCGGACCCAACTCGATCCGAGTCCAACTCGACGCGGGACAAGGTTCAAATATTTTCTTAAACTCTGAACACATACTATTTGCCGATGATTTAAAAATCTGGAGAACTATAAGAAATCCAGATGTTTGCTTTTTTTACAAGGCGATATTAAAGCGCTTTATAACTGGAACGAAACAAAACTGTTTTATTTAAACATAAGCAAACGTTGTAGTACCGTAAAATGAAGTGACTTTGACCAATTTCCAGGTTTGAAATAAACTTTCTATTTGAAGGCTAAATAAATTTTGAATTTTTTTTTGTAGATAACGTGTGTATTAGTCAGTACTAACATTATTACAAAACGTTGTATTTTATTTGTTTATCGTTATTGAGTAAAAAAATCAAATGTAATAAAAGTCAACTTCACCCCATTTGGGGTTAAGTTGACCACATATTTAATTTCCACTGTAATTTGTCTTCTTAGCTATGTAGGGTGAATTTGACTACAGTAACACGAACAGAACACAGTATTAAACATTTATTGAAAAAATATATGAAACAAAAAGTTGTAATAATATAAATAACGGTAAAAAGAAAATAAACACTTTTTTTCTATAGCACATGTTAAAGTGTGCTTTTATCAACTCAAAACAAAAGGTCAAGTTTTACTTTAACAGCAAGGGTAGATAAAGTAGCACTTTAACATCAAGGATAGATAAAGTAATTTAATTTTCTAACTTTTGTTTAAATTAAATATGACAGCTTCCTATTATCGTAGCAACCCAATCTAGCTACTGACATTTTGAAATGTGATTGACTGTCATTATTTTCTTTTGAAATTGTTAAAGTTCTTGCTATAGAAAAAAATATTGTATTATACACGACGATAAAGTTATTTCTATCCACTCGTGAATCATTAACGTCTCGACTTCGTCTCGACGTTAAACGATTCACTCGTGGATAAAATTTAACTTTATCGTCTTGTATAATAAATAACTATTTTCTTGAAATATGCGGAAATAACGTGGTTTAGGAGCATAAAAATATATATGTGTTACTAAAAAGCATTTTATAATACAAAACAAAAATAGTTTACTTGAAATTCAATGCAGAAAGTTCTACATCAAATAACAATTCTCCTCTGCGGCAGGTTTTGGGATCACATAATTGTCTCTTTATTTAATTCCGCGACACATTGACACAATCTTCCACTTCAGGCCACACAAATTTTCCGGATTTACACTGTTTTAGAAAATTAACACAAACTTCATCTTCTTCTTCATTAATTGATAATACCTTTCCTATGAAATGTTTAACGGTTCCCTTTGTTTGATTTCTATAATAACCCAAGACATTTCGTGTAAATGGTTGATACCATAAAATTGTTGTTTCCTAATAGCATATATTTCAGGAACATTGTTTTCTTCTTCATTAACCTCTTCGTCAATATCAGGTTCTACATCTTCATCACTTTCTTCTACTATTTTTCGTTTTATTGACTGAACCTGTAGATGGTAAGTTTTGTATCTGATCATCTTTCTCAGGAGTGTCTATGTAGGCCACTGATCTACCTGGTACAACATTAGGTTTCTTTCTCTTGATTGGAACGTCACGTTTCTTTGGGTTTCGTTGTTCTTGTAGAAAACTGTGTGCTTCACTAACGTTGTTATTATTGGAATTTTCAGTATTTTTAACTTCTTGTGGAATCTTACTTAATAATTTTTCTTTAGATATGGGATAAATTTCAGAAGAATAAAATCCCTTGGCAGTATTTATTCTCGCAGTCGAAGCCAATCTATCAAATAATTTTTTTAACAATCTGGGGAAGACAGTCTTTTCTACTGATGGCGAATGTGGGTTAGACTTTTTCCACTCCTGTAATAGCAGTTTCCAATAGGACCAAAAAAGCTCACATCCAGTGGTTGACACAGATGTGTCGCGTTTGGTGGAAGACAAACAAAGTCAATATTATTGTCCTTACAAAGTCGAAGTATGTACGTCTCTTGTAAAATGCGACGAAAGGTTATCTCCGATTAGGACCTTCTTCCCTTCGATTAATTTAGCGTGTGGCAAGAAAGTAGTCTGTGAAACAAACTGCATCAAACCAACCATCGTTTGAACGGTTGTACCGTGTCCCTTTCGAGCAGCACCTTTTCTCACAACAAGGGGAACCCCTTGGCCCACCTTCACGCCAAGAATCCCACATTTCTTTCGCTTTATAGACAACGTAGGGTGTCAATATATCCCCTGATGCCGAAACGCACAACATAACTATTACAGCACTTTTCGTAAAATGTATAACATTGTCCGGATATTTAACACCTTGATAAATTAATTTCTTCTTTCCCGGATCGTCACTTAAATTACTCTCGTCATAATTAAATATAGCTTCTGGACTGATACCTTCAACTGTTTTACTTAGTTCACCAATAAAACTGGATAACATGTCATTATTTACTGCTGCGCGTGCTCTTTTGATATTGTTGCTTAATCGTTCGCTTAAGCTTTTTTTATGACGCTCCAAAAAATCCTTTTGCCCAATCATATCCCGGTAAATTATTTTTGAAGTGCGATTATTTTCCAATTTGATCCAAATATGCTTTTGCAAGTACGCGTAGATCTAGGGTACTAAGCGGAAATCCCCACATAGCACAACTAATTAATCCTTCCACAAAATCGCCTTCCTCGTTTTCCGTGAACATAGTTTGACCACCATGCTTTCTAATATGACGCCGGTGAATTCTATTTATAAGCGTACCTTTAGGTATTTTGTATTTTTAGAAGCTTTTTCTAAGCATTTTTCTAATATTTCGTCACTATAATTCTTAAAAGTTCTAGCACCCACTTTACGCTTATATATTCTTGGCATCGTCAAATTATATATACTTGTTGAAATAAAGAGCACAATTACACAACTGCGTTATTATAGCAGGCAGCCACACAAGACGTCAAGTTTCTGCAAGTCTGGGCTAGATAGTCAACTTCACCCAGGTAGTCAAATTCACCCCAAAATCTTAACAACTTTGCCTAAATTAAATATTTTGAATACTATGATAAAGTCGTTAAAGTTATATAAAATGTAATAATAAGTTTTTGACACAAAAACATTAGGTTATAATACAACAATGGCTATTTTTGTATCTAGAATGCGAAATGCTACTTTTGCGTTCGAGAATGGAAGTTATTTTGCCGAGCTTTAGCGAGGCAAAATACCCATTCGAGAACGCAAAAGTATTTCGCATTCGAGATGCAAACAATGATTTTTCGAAAACTGCAATAAAACTAGTATAAGAATAAAAAAAATTAAATAAGGTAACTGTCAACGTTAATTGACAATTTTATATTTCATAAACAATTAATTTATGTTTGAACCACGGCCTGCTGAATTGTTTGACAAACGTCAAAGTGACGTATAAATTTAACTGACCGCAGTATCGGCACCTTCAATTTACATGTAGTACAACATAAATTAGTCATGTTTATAATAGTTTATAATAGTTATTAGTATCTATTGAAATTTTAAATTATTTAATAAAAAACTAATGTAGGCTACTTAATTAATAAAATCACAAATAAGTTCCTAAAAAATGACAATTTTTTTGACATTTCTTTTATGTTCTAGAACGCAAAAGAGTTTTGCGTTCTAGAACATAAAAGTATTTCGCTGTTAAGTGACAAAAAGAATCACTTTGCTTACTGAGAATTTAACGAAAATGTCAACATTTGATGACAGTTTTCGAAAAAATATATTAATGTTTTAATTTTTGGTTTTGCCGTTGTTAACAATCGTTTGAGAACCTAGAATTTTCACTTATATTAGTATGCAACTTTAGCTTTGTATGTATAAGGTACAAACATGTTTTTTTTTAATTTTGCTTACATAGAAGCTGTATACAATATATTAGCTCAATATTTAAGCACTAAAACTTCTAATAATGTGTTAAGTGGTTTTGACGTCATTAAGTCATTCTTGCGTTTAATTCAATAATAAGTGTTATTAGAAAGCAAGTGTTAGATTGTGCGACTTCAAATTCTACTTAAGCCGACCCTGGCGCAAAATTTAGTTGAACGTATATTCACATGTTTTTGGTCTGCAGCTTCTAAATGAATATGCCCCGTAAATAGTCTTTGGCAACCGCGTTAGTTATTAAAAGCATTCCAGTCCCGTTTACATTTCTTCGAATTACAGCGATAAGCTATTCTTTGTTATCTGGTCAAGACCGTTTTGTATTGCAGTTTCTGCCTAATGTAATTAAGCTTTCAAAATAAGGCTTACTGAATTCTTTGTTGTCACACATTTAAACATCGATTTCAGAACCTAAATTTAGTTCTTGGTATTTTTTTAAGAGCCGCGCTGGTAATTGATACTTAAGCTCGTAAATTTTCCGTGCGTGGCTTAGTAAGTGCATTGGAACCCTTATCTTGTTTTCGCCTTCCGGGGCTTCTGGGAACTTTGATTATTTTGCCAATTCAGCTATGACATCATGCTGCGTGTAGTTGCACCAAGCTTTGTGTTAGGGAAATAAAAATTGATAACTCCTTAGGGAATGATGCATTTAAAATTAGTGGTTTCGGAGTTCTAAACTCTTTTCCGTCGTGTTCTTCTCGCCGAGTCGAATTTGAACTGAGAATTCGTAAAGAGTACTTGAGCCATCAAGACCTATGTGAATGTTCGCGCCCCCCGAGGGTGGCACCGTCGCTGCCGTCGGGGGGAGCTGTGTTAAAGACTTTGTGATGAACTTAGTGAATCCCTCTTGCCAAACCTTGTTGTGAGGAACGTTTAAGAATATCTTTTGTCATCTTAGCAACGAGCACCGCGGGACGTTGTGTGTTCGGCGGACGAATTTCTTTTTGGGCGGCGTCTTAATATTTGTTTAACTCAACTCCAGAGTCGGGAACGGAGTTATTTTGCACTTGGTTGCACATCTAGTACAAGACGCCCTATGAAGCCCACGTAGTTTTCCCATAGTGAGTGGAGAAACGTCTGCTTTTTGCAAATTTCGCTACGTTCAGCCGATCTCGAGTTTTCTTGAATTCCCGGGGGGGACGACCGCATTCATTGTGAATTTCCTCTGCCCTCTTTTGGACCGCTGTCTACAGTTCCACAACCCTTGGGTCTACCTTGTTCTACACTGCAGGAAGCAATCACCACTCCTCGGCGTCCTCTGCAGTATCACCGAGGCTTGGACTTCCAATAGACTACCATGCCTGGCCTAAGGTAAAATTGTACATTGTTAACTATTTCTGTTACGCTTATCCAGTGCCGGGTGTGTTATTATCATTTGTTGTTGCGCAGTGTGCGGAGTAATGAACATTGCGTACGTCTTTGTATTTTAATTATGTCAGTTGATAATTGAAGGCGGAAGCTTTACTCCTGCCAATATTTTAGTTGTTTATTCTTTGTAACTCTGTTTAGACTAAGTTAGTTCTTGCGTGGGATCCCCTTTTGACCTCAGCTAGGGTGTTACCTTTTTGATAGCCGACTTTTGGCTTGATGTACTAAAATTTAAATCATTAAATTTCATTGTTGGCTAAATTAATTATTGGTTTGATTTAAATGTGTGAACCTATTGAGTCTTCAACTAAAGACGGCTTTAGCCGAGTGTAATTTCATGTAAAGACCAGAGCATGCGATAGAACGCTTAAGCCCTTAAGATCAGGGGTGTTTTGTATTTTGTTATTAGCTTCCAGAGCGGTGGCCATCGAAGGTAAGTGACTTCGATTTTTGTGGCCACCCTACGTTTGCATCCGGCGTCGGTGCAGCTGACGAGTGACGCTGGAGTGGTGTAAAGCAACCTGGAGGACTTCTTCATAGCTACGTGGTATTTCTTGTTTTCGCTGCGTTAGCAATTCTCTGTTTAAAAACAAGTGGCGCTCCGAGCATTTTCCCCATTTATGAATTGAATTGTTAGGGATTAGAATAGGATAACCCCTGTCGGTTTCGTTAAGTTTGTCCAACCACGCCTTCCCGAGTAAGCTAGTTGAGGGTAACAGAAGCCGAGCATCTGCTTCGAGACATTTTTAGATCTGTGTCTTTTAGGAAACCGGCAAACCCTACTAAACCTAACCCGCTCTTTGACGTTGAATACATGCAATGTCGATTCATTAAGATTATACCGTAACAAATGACAACCATGAAAAAAGTATTTAACATTGAAACATTTTTTGAGTTTTTGGTCATATTCACCCCAATGGTCAAAGCCACCCCATTTTACGGTATATCCTTCACACGTGATATAAACCCAATACATTTTCAATATAGCACTAGTCCAGAAATCTGAAATAAGTGATTTAGGCATTGTGTTTGATACAAAATTATCTTTTGTTCCCCATATCGCAAAAATTACTACAGAAACATTAAAACTGGTTGGTTTTATATTAAGGACTATGTATGAATTCCAAAATACTGAATAAATGTTGCAAATATACCATTCATATGTACGTAGCAAATTAGAGTTTTCATCTGTAATTTGGAATCCTTGTTAGAATATACGAGTACACATACTAGATATAGAACGCGTGCAAAATAGATTATTCAATAAGGGAGAGAAATGCGTTATTTTGCTGAGGTACAATTTGCACTGAAGCAAAATAACATTCTCTCCGAGTTGCATATACTATTTTTTTCACGTTGCAGGAAGATTTAAAACGAATATCCGTTTTTTTAAACGTCATTTATTGACATTTTAGTTACAATTAGTTTAAAATTAGTAGCCTATGGTAAATTTTAAGGTTGGTGGCACTGTAAGTCATTATGACAAGAGCTCACAATTATGTCAAATTCGGGGTTAGCAGGTTAGGTTTTGCGTCAGTTTGTGTCAAAACTGACGCAAAACCTAACCTGATAACCTCGAATTTGACATGATTGTTCTGTCAGTCATAATGAAAACTCCCTAGGGAAATTTTTGTCTTATTTAGTCTCTAGGGAGTAAATGTTTTACTTCTGTCACAATTTTGATGCTATAGAAACCGACTTCTACTCCCGGTCATGGAAAAACGATTTTTTTCTACTCATGACATTGAAATCAGTCATTTTGACATTGATTCCGGTGGTTGAAATTGAATTTCAACCACTAGAGATTGAAATGCTCGGACTACCGGGATTTCAAACTGTTGGACATTCAATTGGTGACAAGAGAAATGTCACTTTATGTTTACTTTTTTCTAAAGTGCATTAATTTGTTAAAATGAGTGAAAATTCGTGGAAAAAATAGTATATGCAACTCGTGGCTGATAAAATTTTAACGTCTCGAGTTACTTTTTTCAACTCGCTTCGCTCGTTGAAAAAAACCACTCTCAACGTTGAAATTTTATTTCAACCACTTGTCCCATAATATACTATTAAAATGTCCATTTTCGAAAAACCAGTTATAATCCCCAATTTATTTTATATGCTACTATTTTGAAAGACTTTGACATGTCTTTGGAAGATCGTAGAGATGCATTCCATCTAGTATTTATTTACAAAATTATAAACTCTCAAGTTGACATTCATCCAAACATTTTTGTTCCAAGAATATCAGCTAGCAATGAATAAGTATTTTATTTACCGTGCACTAGAACCCACACACTCCAGAATTCATCAATATACAGAATGTGTAATCTGGTTAACATATTCGCTAAAAAACTGGACATTTATATGCTGTAAAGTTCAAGAGAACTTGTTATTTATTGTTTATTGATTAGAGAATTACCATTGTTTGTGACTTATTATTTAACCTTAATTTCTTATTCCTTCAATTTTTCTATTTGATTTATAATACTTGTGCTTAACATACTTTTTTTGTTCTGTTAGTGTTTTACCGAAAATATGTAATTATATATTTATTTGTGTACAGGTATATATTTAGGTGTGTACCACTGTAACACGTAAGTCACATTTTAATTATTAATATATTTCTAAAGTGTGTAATGTTGTGAATTAATGTAGTATACAAGTTTAAGTTTGTTTAACTGTAGCCCATTTTTAGTTTTGTACTATTGGCCGCAGCATAAATCCGCTAAAATAAAATTAAATAAAATAAAATAAAACGCGCTTTAGATAATTTAACGACTAAACCGGCACTGCTTATCGCAATTCTATCTTCAACTTGTTAAACAGTTTGTAAACTATTATTACTACATCACTACATCGATTTGCCTGAGATGGAATGTACTCAGTTTTGCGGAAAATGATTCAACAAACACATTTATTAATCATTGTAGTCATTAACTCAATATCAGATAGATAGTAAATCCTCAACCATTATTAGAGTTATGGCGGCAGCTTTAAAGTATCCTGAAATCATGTGGATGATACCGATAAAGATACTGGTAAGTGCAGATCAGTAAAACCAATCTCCGTAAGGACATGGGGTAAACAGGCATTATTTGAAATGTAGAAGTGTTCAAGTTCACACAAACTAGTAGCAACATAGTTAAATATTTTTAAAGATTTTATGTTTATATTTTCAAGAATAATTGGTTATTACCATTCCGTAGTCATGGAAATGCACCATTTGATTGTGTAATGGGAGTGTTTTCTACAGTGAACGTTTTTCAGTGCAATAAAATGAAAGTTTCAAACCGACCTTGTTGATTTGAGGAATGCCATGACAATGAAAGCTTTCCAAAATATATTTACCGTGCATCGCAAAGTCAAATCTGCTGTTGCTACTACACCCACCAGAAACTTACATCGGTCGCTAAAATGGATACTGGTCTTAGCACAGTGCTTCGGCCAAATGCCAGTAACCGGAATTGGTGAACCAGATGAGCGTTTCCTGAAGTTCACGTGGAAATCTTGGAGATGCCTTTACACTATTTTAGCTTTGGCATGGATCTCCTTCCTTACGCTCATATCTATGTATACAGCAATGAGTTCGGGAATATATATTTTAAACTCTAGTAAGTATTCTAATGCCAATCTATGAAATGTAATTCATTTCTTAAACATTTTAAGTGATGCATTTATTACGTAATATCTAATAGGATAAAGGCCATTCATAGAATTTCCATTTATCTAAAACCGCATCTTCATCCTAAACATTGAAAATCACTTGTAGGTGTATCCATTTTAATGAATCTTAATTTTATCGTGAGTTATTAAGCGACCAAGTGATTATTTTCAGCTGCAATAGCATTTAACCTCGGCAATATGATCATAACAATTTTATTTTTAAAACTGGCCATGGAGTGGCCCCAGCTGATGCGCAAATGGAGCTCTGTTGAAATAGCAATTGGAAGCTATGGATTGTCTCCACACGTACATACAAGGATTGCTCTCACTACCACTGTGATGATGTCCTTGGCTGCGAGTAAGTTGCCTCTTGTAACAGTATTGCCATTTATTTTTTTCTATCCTTGCAGTCGAAACTACTATGGCTAAAGTAAAGAGTTATATCAGTATCGCAAGGAATAACTGTAACGGTTCAGATTTGCTGGAATACTACCTTAAAGGTCATGAGGTTTTTTCCATCATAAGTTACTCAGTATGGATAGCATTTGTGCTTCAAGTAAGTCTTGGTAACTAACGTTTACAAGAGCAATGCGTTTTAAATTTTCAGATTGTAAACCTTCTTATGACATTCGCATGGAATTTTAATGATGTTTTTATAATGCTAATGAGCACAGCATTGGCGATGAGGTTTCAACAAATAACCTCACGACTACGAGTTCTGAAAAAATGCAAAGTAATACATTTAATTTATGAAGTGTCTACTATAATTATACCCTGATTAACCGTAGAGCGTCAATATAAATGTGTGGAGAGAAGCTCGAGAAGATTATAACAGACTTAGCCAGCTGACCAGAAGGCTAGATCGTGCACTATCAGATATAGTACTGACTTCATTTGCTAATAATTTATTTTTCATATTGATGCAATTGTTTAACGGTTTACGGTAAGTTGTCTTAATATACATATATACAAGTGGCTGTACATACCTTTCGGAATTGGAACCGCTCCATAGGTAGCTCTACTGATTGGTTTGATGTTGAGAAGCACTCCACATTTTTCTGCTTTATATTAAAGTTCTTGTTTTGTTTATTATCTTGCTCCATTTTTTCCTGTCATTGTTGTTTGTTCTACAGCACTTGATTCCCATAGTACGTAAATAATTTATCACCCGATCCTCCCATATTGCCTTAGGTCTTCCTCTAGGTCTGCCTGTTACTGGCTTCCACGCAGTTATCCTTTTTATAGTAGATCGAGTGTCTTTCCTCTGTATATGTACAGACCATCGTATCCTCTGTGATTTTATAAAATTCACTATATTTTTTACGAATATATTTATTATTTTGAAGTTCATCGGCCTCTTGTATTCTCCTTCTTGGGTTTTTCGAGTCCCATTATTCTTCTGACGCCTTTGCGCTTAAAAGTACGCAGTTTTTCCTCGCCGAATTTGTGATCTATAGATTCTTAATTTTGTCCTTCTACTCAGATTACTCTTGTATAACAGATTCTTGAAATAATAATACCTATTTCCTAGTTGTATACGCTCTTGGATTTCTTCGTTTCTTTCGTTGTTTCCAATAACCGTCACTCGAAAAGATATTTTCCTATTGTAATATGTTTGGCGTTCTTTATTTTCTACCTGTTCCTTGCCATGTATATTTTTTTTGTTTTACTATTGATTTTCTGTCTTTTGCTTCCTTTTTGAGTTTAAGTAGTGCCTTGATTATACTCCTTCTATCTGTAGCAACTATTACTGTATTGTCAGCGTACGCGGTAATTTGTGCTGATTTATTTGAACAATTCCTCCATTTCCCAGCGCTCTAATCGACCCTTCTAAACCGTAAAGCTAGGTTGAATAGGGTCGCGGATAGTGCGTCTCCGTGGCTCATTCCGGTTTAATATTAAAAGTGTTTGGAGCCCCTTAACCTGTTGTCTCTATTCCCTCTTATCTCTCCATGGTCATTTTGACTAGGCCAATTACTTTTTCAGGAATATTTATGTTCTACATTTTATTTATAAGTTTATGTCTAATGAGGCTGTCAAAGGCTTGCTTGAAGTCGATGAAAAGTATATGTAGCTCAATGTTATGTTGATAGCATTGTTCTATTGTCTGTGTTAGAATATGAATGGCGTGTATAGTAGATCTACCTTTTCTGAAACCTTGTTCGAAATCGCCTATTTCTGCTTCTAACTATGTGAATGTTTCTAGTCGGTTACGAATAATTGAGGTTAAAATCTTGTATGCAGTGTTCAGGAGCATAATCCCTCTGTAGTTCTGGCATACCGCGGGGTCTCGTTTCTTTAGTATCGTCATTAATAATTCTCTCCTCCGTTCTGATGGCACGATCTCCACTTTCCATATTTTTAGAATTCCCTTATAGATTCTTTCCAACATTATATCTTCTCCCTATTTGATTAATTCGTTGTTTATTCACATGACGTAAAAACAATCGGGTCACGCTGTGTCATGGCAGCTCACGTCGTGAACGTGAGTAATATTTGAAAATCGGGTCGTGAACGTGAGTGAAAATTTCCAGTTTTCACGCTAAATAGTAACGAATATATTCTGCAACTAAAAAAGTATAACATATTAAACATTTTAAATAATTGAAACATTTTGTTGACATACCGTTTGTACAAATAAAAAAAACTCAGGTCACCTCAGCTTTTGACGTTTCTCATTTAAAAATTATTGGGAGAACTGCGTTTGTAGGTGACAAATAGAACTTACTTTTAGTTTGTAAGAAGTAAAAGTATTAATGTACGTCTGTATTATAAAGTACTGTTTATGACATATTTTTGCAGCAATAAAGTAGCTCGTTATACTACTAGTAAAATAAAGTTTATATTATTTTATTAGTACACTACATTATTTTACTAGTAGTATAAAGTACTTTTACGTTAGCTGTCAATGTCAAAATAGATGCCTGTCAATATCTATCAAAGCGTTCTAATGTTTTTCTGTTACAGAATAGACGTGAAATTTACAAACTCGATTTTTTCGATTTTAGCAGTCGAACATATAGTTTTGTGTATAACTCGTACATAATATGACTTTAAAAACCCGATTCTTTTGTTAATTTTGCTCGCAAAACTCGCTCTGCTATAAAACAGAAGACTCGTTAAATAAAGTCCTACATTAAGTAGTTGTTTTGTAAATAGCTATTTTAAGCCTGGGAACTAAAAGTGTTGCCTAGTGATATATACATGTTTGTATCAGGAAGAAAAACGGTAAATCCATGACAGATGTTGGCAGTTTAAAAGGAAAGACCTTTAAAACGTTTGCAAAAAAGATGTTTTCGCGAAATCGATATTTATCTCTTGTTGTAAGTTACTGTACTCACTTTTGATTCTTTATTTCCTTTTATGTTTATTATTCTGGCTCCAAAATATATTATGTAAATTATTTCTCGTGTAAAACATATTTTACTTTATAGTTTCTTAGTTTTGCCTCGGTGGTTTATTGGTTAAAAAACTGAATCTGTACTTTCAAACAAAAGTCACGGGCCACGCCGTGAGTGGAATATAACGCCGTAAACGTGAGTGCAGGTGAGCGTGAGCATGAGTGAATGTAAATATTTAAAGCAAGCGTGAACCCAATACCCACTCACGCGCCCATCTCCCTTCTCTACTCTGTAGGTTTCCCGGATTTTAAGTTGTTAATCACCTTTCGTGTCGTCTTCTCAATTTGTTTCTTGGCCCTTTTTATTCTGCTTTATCATGTCCTGCCCTGTTCTTTTTATCGCTGTATAGTTCAGCGAAGGAAAATAACTACGCCGCTCAACATCACAATTGAAGGAAAATCTATACCCTGGAATCCAACAGATCTAGCCGTAAAATATCTTGGAGTTTATTTGGACACACGTCTCACTTGGAGCTTCCACATAAACCATAAACTATTGCAAGGTAACAACAGATTGAGACTATTATACCCATTAATAAATCGCAAGTCATCATTGAAACCCGAATGCACTATCTTAATGTATCGAGAGATCCAAAAAAAACTGTTCCTCAGCGGGCTGTGGAAATTCAACGTATGAATAATATGTTGGTGACACTGTACGTCAATGTCAAATTCGAGGTTATCAGGTTAGGTTTTGTGTCAGTTTTGACACAAAATGACGCCAATCCTAACCTGCTAACCTCGAATTTGACATTGACGTACAGTGTCACCAACATATTATTCATACGTTGAATTTCCACAGCCCGCTGAGGAACAGTTTTTTTTTGAATCTCTCGATACAAAACCCTGCTACGCCCACTAGTTCTATACGCTTGTCCAGTTTGGTGTACTACATCTAAAACGAACATTAACTACAGCAATTTCAAAACAAAGTGTTTGCGAATTGCAGTGAACGCGCCGTGGTTCATTCGTAATAATCAACTGCATTCTGAACTAGGAGTATCATCTGTGCAAGACTTCATTCGTGAAAGTGCCAAAAAGTTCTTTCAAAACGCGAGTGCATGTAACGGTGTCATCCACTACAATTTGTGCCAACAGAACATCCATGCTAGACTGAAACGAAGGTTACCTCAAGATCTTATAGCCCCTGACGAAGATAGCAGTTAAACTAAAAACGAGTATTGTAATCAAGACGTTATAAATAGTCTTGTCTCGTTATTTATTGTTATTCTTTGTCTTTATTAAATATGTCATGTATAACAATTTCATTGTTGATCTGACAATAACTTGTAAATCAAAAAAGTTCAGCGAAGTAATTTTCCCATTTTCTTGTTTTTTCTTGTTGTTTAGCTTTTTAATATAGTTGATTAATTTAGTATTGTCTTTGTTGTTTGCTTCTATTTCATCCATGCAATTTTGTATTCATTGCTGATTTTTATTTTACATATCTTTGTGGCCAGTTTTCTTCTTTCCTTATATTTGCTAAGGTAATGTCCTCTTTCTGACTTGATCCATTTTATTTTTTCTTGATTTTTTAAATTTATATGCGCCATGCATTCTCCATCAAACCGTTCGTTTCTGTTTGCTCACTTTTTGCCTAAGATGTTTTCTACTGCGTGGATAACACTTTTTATGTAAAACCATTCCTCTTCTATATTTTCTCTGTGGTCCTTTATAAGGTGTTTCGCTTAACTAATTATACGATTTAATTAAAACTCTACTTTTTCTTACTTTTTTTTAAAATAAAAACCGGACCACGATCTAAGTCTAAAAATGAGCAAAATTTTAAGCTATCATACAATTTAATCGGTCCAGTATCTTCGGAGGAGATAGCGAACAAAGACACAATCATACATACATATAAGGAAAGAGAGAATAAATTATTCAAATACCATAGAATAAGAAATTGTTAGTTAATGTCACAAGGGCAGCCGCAGTGAATAACCTTGGTCCACTTCCATTTTCAAACAGAGTAGTAGTGTTGTTATGATAAAGTTAAAAGGTACTTTTTAAACCTCTTATGTCTCTTAGAATTGTAAATCATCAGACTATAGTAGGTAGATTGAGGAAAAAGAGAATACAGCTTAGGATTCGATATTAGTGTGTTCTTTTCTAAGATTTCCAGCGCATAGTTGACCTGTTCTAACTTTTATTTTTCTTTTTCTATAACGTACACAAAATGAAAGTTCTTCAACGTTTCAGATATTGTCGAAATTTAAGCAAAACCAGCAAGGGACTAGATGAATCGTTTAAAATTATTTATATTTTGTTATCAATAACCTCAATAATGATAATGATACTGTCTCTGGTGATGTGCTGCAGTTTTCATAGCAGCATATTAAGTGCATAATCTATTTCTTTACTGTAATCCATTTGTGTAGCATACAATACAATCTCTTTCTTCTCTCTATACATTACCAATTGAATATTGGACATAGTCTTTTCTTATTATTTTTCATATAATTTATATTTATTCTCTATTAGTCTAAATCTGTGCCTTCTATTGCTGAGGTAATGTTACCATTTGATATTCTCCAACATTTGCAAGAATTTTTGTATTTTTCATATTTGCTTTTAAGGTTATTCTTGACTTTATTTTATTTTATTTTTATTTTTTTATTTTATTCGCACTCAGCCAACAGCCGTTAGGCCAATTATAGGCGTTGCTGTGCAGTTATGAGGACTTCCAACCCCACTAACGACTGTCATGATGTTGTATGACCGCCGGGACCAACTTTTTTCCGTGATAGCCGTACCACGAGGGGCCGAGAGATGCAGCCGTGGAACTCCCATCCAAGTTCTGACCAGAGACAGCGTTGCTTAACTCTGCTGATCGAACGTGGACGCTTGTTCAAGCTACACCACTCGGGACCGTAGGATTCTGGACGAATCGTGTCATCAGCCTCTCTCAGATGTTCAAGTATTCTCCGTTCTTCTCCCTCGTTATCAAGTTAGATATTTTTTCAAGTACTAAGAAAAATAATGTAGTTGACACATATCATATATATCGGTTTTATTATTTTTATTGCTTATTCATATTGGTGATTTGTTATGTATATGAATATCTTCGTCTTTTTCTTTGTTTGGGACTTGGACCTGTTGTTTGCAAGTTATGTTTTCTCATTCTTGTGAGACGAATATCCAATATTTTACATTTCTGCCTTAATTTGTCATTTGTTTTACTGTTGTAGATAGTATGTCGTATGTCCTGTGACTGATAGAGGTAACCTCATTTCAGTTGTTCTAAGAAGGCGCTTATTAGCTGTAGTTTCCACTCCGGTCTCTCCTACATATGTATTGATCTTACGCAGGTTTTATAAATATGACTTTGCCTTTTGCTATTACATGTTGGTTCCTCCAAATGAAATCCCCCAACAACCTAGATATCATAGCGGCTTTAGTTATTTGATTTTTCACTTCATCTTTTATATGTATGTTGCTCGCGATGTTCACTCCTAGATATTTAACAGTATATTATACATCAACGTAGCGAAGCCCAGTATTAAAACCTGAGCGGATACCTATTAGATACTGAGCGCGAAGGTTATAAGAGGATTCGCTACCGTTGTGTATATAGTATTTTTCTACAGCCGTCAAAAAAACGTGACATTTATGCATCGCTATAGATACGCGAAGTTTAACTTTTTTTAACACGTGAAAATAGTATTTTACAGTAGAAGTCCGTTAGGATAGCCTTTACTGCCGAGCCAGAGAATTTGTGAGACGAGCTCGAAGAGCGAGTCGAATAATACTGGCGAGGCAGTAAAGGCCGTAACGGACGTGTATTGTACAATAGTTTTTGTAATACCTACATACAATTCGGTCATATCTATATTTTTTAATTTATTTTCATCCAAACGCTAGGTTTGTGTAATGACATTTTAGAATGATTGAGAGTGCGTAGAACGTTGCAACTGTTGTTTATAAATGTCAGTTATTTCCAATTTTGTGTATGGTTGTAAGCAGTTTTAAGTTGTAACCAGCTCGTAACTTATGAAATCTGTAGAAAATTATTAAGATATTTCTAAAGACGTTAAGATTCTGAATGAGCAAGTTATTTTAGCGTATGTTCAGGAGTTATAGCAGTTTTTTGCGCCTTCTTCTATGTGGAGTTGAAAGCTAGCTTGCTGCTGGATTTGTGTGACAAACGTCACTTTGACGTTTGGCACACAGGTTAGCAGGCCGTGGTTTTTACGGACACTTTTTACGGCCGGGCCATAAAGAGGTTGCTTACGCAGTAGTAAACAGTCCTTAAAGAAATATTTAACAAGTAGGTATTACAAAAAATTATATTTCTTCACGGCTAGCCGTGAAAAAACGGTTTTGGAACACCATTTCCTTAGTTACAACACATATAAAACGTTACGTACACAATAATATTACTCTACTTATTTGCTATATACGTATGATTTTGTTGCAGAGAATCTTTTATTCTTTTTTTGACGGCTGTAGAAAAAACTTTGTATTTCGTGGCCAAATTCGTGTTTTTATGGCGCGTTTGAATGACTTTTCTGCCTCGACCTAACGGTCTCGGCGAAAATTGACATTCTCACGCGCCATAAAAAACACTCATTTCGCGCACTTAATACAAAATTAGTACTTTATGTAACTAGTCCTCAAAGCAAGGCTTTAGGGGACGAGTGTTTCCGGACGAGGCGGAGCGAAGCTCAGCCGAGTCCGTAATATGAAGATGAGTCCTCTAAAGCCATTTGAGGACGTGTTGCATACAACGTTTTTTTGTATTAGCTCTCCAAACATTATAATATGAAGTTTCAATTACCATTAACGCGGCATTATATTAGGAGTCCGCACGAAAATGTATTTTTCGCTCCCCAAACTGGTTACTTTGGAAACTGTCTAGGATCCTCAAAATGGCCATTTAGAGGCCTTGTACTTAAAGTCGTCATGGCAACTAATGTTTGAGTCCGCTAAAATGTTTGCCATGACGACTTTAAGTACAAGGCCTCTAAATGGCCATTTTGATGATCCTAGACAGTTTCCAAAGTAACCAGTTTAGGAAGCGAATACAAAAAATTACTATTTTTGCACTACCAAAAGACTTAGTACCTAAAATTCCCAACAAATTTCGAAAATATTTTAACTGTCAACCTGAAATACAGCTTTTTAAAACGTCAAAATTAAATAGTACATTGTGTATCTAGGACGAAAAGCGCAACATTCCTAGACGACTGTGAATATTGTTGGGCGAGGCGAACGCCGAGCCCAACAACACAGGAGTCTGAGAATGTTGCTTTTTGTCCAAGATACACATACTATTTTTCCGCCGATCGATACAAGTAATTAAAAAAATTAGGAAATAGTACTCGAATATTCCCTGCCTAGGCCGGGAATATTATTCCTGTACAGTTTTATTGTAAATTACCTAGCAACGGCTGATCTAATGGAATGTTTGAATTATTCCTGTACAGTTTTATTGTAAATTACCTAGCAACGGCTGATGTAATGGAATGTTCGACTTTGCTCAACAAAATTTTGTCAATAATGTGTCAGTTCTAGTACGATTGGCGGAAATAGTACATTGTGTGTCTAGGACGAAAAGCATAACATTCCCAGACGACTGTGAATATTGTTGGGCGAGGCGAACGCCGAGCTCAACAACACAGGAGTCTGGGAATGTTGCTTTTTGTCCAAGATACACATACTATTTTTCCGCCGATCGATACCAGTAATTTAAAAAAATTAGGAAATAGTACTCGAATATTCCCTGCCTAGGCCGGGAATATTATTCCTGTACAGTTTTATTGTAAATTACCTAGCAACGGCTAATGCAATAGAATGTTTGAATTATTCCTGTACAGTTTTATTGTAAATTACCTAGCAACGGCTGATGTAATGGAATGTTTGATTTTGCTCAACAAAATTTTGTCAATAATGTGACAGTTCTAGTACGATTGGCGGAAAATAGTATTATCTGATGATGACAAAACATATTTGGTAACTTAGCAATTTATTAGTTACCACGGTGAAAATTGTTTATTTTATTTTGTCTCCCAAGGTGGAGAAACAGCTTCACGACCTCAATATAGGCCAATAATGGTGCGTTCTGAGACTAGTAGTGCAAAAAATGTATTACTTAATTTACGAGTACTGTCTGCTTGTAGATAGCCAGGTAGCCCTGTTTACAGCGCCTAGGTTCTTTGGAGGTGGTAATGGATTTCGTTTTCTGTATCGATATAACCAACCATATTGAATTTCTTTGCCTTTAATTCAAACCTGCGCAGCATCTTTTGCGGATGATCTTCATCCTCTGATACTATTATAACTATTTTGACCACTTTTCTGCCCATTCGGTAATTTCTACTAGCTGTCTTGACTGGGACTTTGTTTATTATTCCATTGCCTATTTTTATTCATGTTTACGAGTATGTTCTTTGTGTTGAGGTATATGATGGTGGATATTATTTTATAAACGATTCCTCTTTTTCTTAGTAGTTTTAGTACTTCTGCTAGTCTAACTTTATCAAAGACTAGTGTAAGGTCTACGAAATACATAAATGATTTCTTGCACCTCGATGCCTATTTGTACTATTTGGCACGAGATGAATTTCGCATTGATCGTAGATTTATTTCGACTAAAGTGCTCTTGTTCTTCTCTTATATCTAACTTTGCAATTTCCGTTAACATCTGTTAACGGATAACGCGATAATTTTTTAAACAGCCTTTTGTGCTCCTTTTGAATATGGATACCTTCACCCTTTCTTTCCAGGGTGTAAGTACATTTTACAGTTTAGAATCTTGTTGTGAAGAACTGTTAACTCATCTATCAGTGTGTCTCCTCTGCACTTAATCATCTTGTTCGCTATCTCATCTGGATACGGTAATTTTCAATTTGTTAGTTTATTTGTTGATTTTTTCCTTTAACAATGCTAAAGTTGTGTGGGCCACTTTGTTCTCTAGATCACCTGATTCTTCGTTGTTGTCTTCGTCTGAATTTTATACATGAGTATATGCTGATGGAATTCAAGTTGTCGAGATAAAACCATGCCTCTCTCTTTTTCAGTTATTCAAAACACAGTTTGGTTATGATGTTTGTTGTTATATAATCTGTCATTCATGAACTAGGACATAAACAGGCATTACTTTACGTTTGGTACCAAAAAACTGTTCTGCAGTAGATACTACATAGAAAAATGTGAAAAAATTAGTTATGCAGCATCGGGAGCATAGAAAAGTGAACCACTACAGTAATTCTCAAAAATAAATTTTGTATTTTGTTTTTCAACTTGAAATGTGAAATGTTTTGATGAAACTCGTTTATTAGTCTGCTTGATGCGTATTAGATTTTAAGTAAAAGCTTATAAATACAGTATTACACCATTAAATCTTCCCGTAAAATGTGTACAGGAGTCGTTTACCTTTCTCTGCTCCCGATGGTACATAATTCTTAAATACTGGTTTAAATATGGAGGTCTGGAACTTCTTATTTATTTATTTATTTATCTACTTGGGTTGTTTAAGCTGGTGCCAACAGTTATTCCCATATTAAGTTTCGTTTCTCTTTAATATAAAGTCTACTACTATGAAAACAATAGTTATTTTATGGTTCCTAAAGCTAGTAGCACTTGCATCGCCTCTACTAAGATTAAGAACATAATGACAAAGCCTAATCAACAAGTAATTTGTTTAACACAATCTAAGTTTATGAATGTATACTTTAGTCAATCAATGGATCATACCGTGGAGAAGGTTTATTTCTTCTTTTCCTTCGGTCTTCTAATACTGCGCACCATTTGTGTGACCCTTTATGGTGCTTGGATTTATGACGAAAGTAGGAAGCCCCTGGCTGTACTAAATTCGGTTTCTTCTGAAATGTATAATATAGAAGTAAGTGTGGCAAATATGTACTCTGTAGCCAGTATACTTACGAAATTCACTTTTAGATCAAACGGTTTATCGATCAGCTTAAGTTTGACACAGTTGCCTTGACCGGGAGAAACTTTTTCCACATTACGAGAAGTATAATTTTAAGCGTAAGTTTTGTCTCGTGAAGTGGCGTATATAAACAGCAATTTGTTGACAGATGGCTGGTGCAGTTGTAACGTACGAACTAGTGCTAATACAATTTAACGGGAATTTACTGAAAGATGAAGCAACGTCGAACAACTTCACTGAGAAGATTTGTTAATTTAGAAATCAGGAGATATGTGAAATAGGCTTGCCGTAGCAGTCTACTTTAGTTAAACATATTCATTTTACATGGTGTTACGTGGTGATATATTGGGTAGATTTGTACGTCAGTATAGTATTAGTATACTATTTATGGCTGTAATATTTTATAAACAGTTACCTTGTTCAAATATTGTATGCACGAGAACATAAAACATGATTGCATTACTCATTTGCAATTGCTTTTCTATATTTATGTTTTAATAAATAAAAGAAAACTATGTTTGAAACTAACGAAAAATAATAAATAAGTTTGTAATGCAGCGTTGTTATTTTGATTTTCTTCAGTGTCTAAATAAAAACTAAATGGGCTATTTACAACTAATTTTCTACTAACTTCCTTAAGTATTTTATCATAACAGTTTATTACCTACAGAAATTATATTTAATTTATTTGGAAACTAGAAATTACAAATGATTGCTTTGTGATAAGAAATGTATATTCCCATAGTTAGTACAAAGGTTATAAAATGGAGAAGGGTCTTGATGCTTAAATAAAGTAAAACCAGCATTTGCAGGTATTTCAGGTGGAGCACTAAAGGTAAGTCTCTTGTCTGCAGAATCTGTCGAAATCGGCTCGCTATAAAGCTTGTTTCACGTTTCCTGGTGTGAGTGGTTCGACAGTTGAATAATTTTTAAGTACAAATCATCGTGACGCGCTGGTACATAAGTTATCATTCTTATTTAGTAATTTAGTGTACAGTAGACTCACATATTTCTTATCGCCGAACCGACCCTCTTTCCCGATTACAACTAGCCGGAGCAACTTTTGTTGCAGAGTTGCTTGATGTTGTGGGTTAATCATTGTTTAGCTGAACCTAGAATTGGTTCATTAATTAATGTCGTAATCTAGTCAGCGGTGAAAAAATTACTACCACATTGTCGTAAGCACTAATGACGGCTGTAAAAGAATATTGTAAAATGTAGTCTCTCACTAAATAAATTGCTCCATATGACGACCAAAATAACAAGAAACAAAATCTCATAATAAATAAATTAAATTAGAAGGTTGTGTTGTACGACGATGGTATCTAATGTTGTTTAACCTTCATCGAAAGTCAATTCGGCATACTACAATCATATACTCTACGTAGGCCCAAGTAGAGGACTGAACAATAATAGTAATGTTTATTCAAGAAAATATGTTGACAAATTATAAATCATAGAATTGGATTAAATCATAGTATAAATTAACGATCTTTAACTTAGAAAATGTTATTTAAAAGTACCATAAATGCCTTCTTTCTTCTTAGTTTTGTAACCCTCATATTTCAAAGTGTCGGATTCTGGAACTCGTTTTTTTCCACACTTCTTCCATGTTTTATGTTCTTTCTCAATATTATCTGGATCGTAGCTACATGTGTGTTTCTTTCCTGTCTTGCCTCTCCATATCAGTTTAACTGTACCCATATACAATAATCCAGAAACTCGACTGTTTGCTAGCGAGCAAGCGAGCGTGTTTCGATCAGAAAAGCCTCGCAGGTGTCTTATCTCTAACATCAAGCGCTTTATGCGATAAACCTGAATCCTTTGCTACATTATTTAAATATAAGGTGGTCTGAAAGAAGATGAGAATTGCTAGAATGCGCTATTGAAACAGGGCGTTACACAACCACGTCTTCTAGGTTAATTGTAACCGCATTTAATTTTAAACTGTTGTGGATCATGCTTGTACCTTGGTTGGGACTGTTGAGTAAGCCTTTGTCTTCACGAGCCGAATGCTACTGAATTGCACCTTAAATTGGCCAATAATTATTTGAACTTTGTGCAATGGATTAACCTCAAATTGACCAACTGTTCTTTGAAGCTCGTACCACTCAGTATTTGAAATTTGTATTAAAAAGTACTTGCGATTTGTATTGATAATTGTTTGAAAATTGTGCAAATGATTAACCTTAGACCGGCCAATAGTTATTTGAAATTCGTACTAATAATTACTAGCAATTTGTACTATTAAGTATCTGATATTTGTACTGAATTCTGCCGAATTAGCAGCAATTATACTGTGATATTAGCATTTTGGTGTTATTATTTGTTACTACTAGCTGTGCGTGAATTGAGCTTTTCTTTCAGGAAATTATGCGCTACTTGAGTTTACGAATTCTCAGTTGAATGTCTGGATACACTTGTTAATTGGCAAAAATTCGTTGGCGCCCTTTTGGCATTTAATCATTTGTTAGTACTTAAAGGGCTGCACGCCGTTGTATCCAAGTAGTCATAAAGTTCGTTTTGTTTGAGAGAAGTAGCCGAGGAATCGATTTGATGCTAACATGTTACTTAAAAATCAAATGGCAATTTTGACATTTATCAAAGTATAAACAGTTGTATTCATAAATTAGGAACTATACGTTTTTACTTTTACCTGCCCGATCACGAAGGTTTTGGGACGCACGTTATAAACACCTACCTAATATTTCGTTTAGTTATAGTTTTTCTTATGCTGTTTGAGTGTTTGTATGTTTAAAATTCTTGACAGTCAGCCAAAACTACCTTTGTTATTTTTACTGTCTTTAAAATAATTTTACTTTTCTCTCAGCTTCCATGTTCACCTTGAAATCTGTTAAATTCGCGATTTTTTTATATCAATTCGAAATAATTTTATCGCTGGGTAAAAAGAGTAAAAAACGAACAAAAATTTTATAATTTCAAATATTATACAATGAACTAAATTTAGATTTGTCCAATCTCTCGTTTTATCGATATTTATCAATGTTGCTGAATGCTTAGTCGTTTCCAAGTCAGATACACCTAGTATTACCAGCTTGAAATCTACTGCTGATAAACTATGCATCTGTAGTGTGAGACCTGTAAAGGGCTAAAATGGTTTTTTTGTGGGTGTCGCTATATTTTAATTGCTATTGTGATAGCTTCCAAAGCTATTTTCTATCAAATATAGCGATTCGGTTCCATTGGAATGACGCAGAGCTGGGTAGTAATTAATTACTTTGTAATTAAATTACTAATTAAATTCCGTTTTGTTGATTTGTCTTAAAATTGAATAACTTTTTAAATACGGTAATTGCAATTGGTATTTGCCTAGTTTATTAAAAAGTTCTTGCCAATTACTTTTTGAAAGTAATTAATTACTACATTCAATTGCTCAATTACTTTTGATTAATTAAGTTACTCTAAAATATTTAAATTACTTGAAAAGTATTTGAATTAATTGTGGTAGTTGCAATTACTCACAGTAATTGAATTACTTTCTAGTATTTCAATTAATAAATTACTGAGCTTGATTGAGTATTAAATTTTCAAAACACAAAAAAGAGATAATGCCTTATTAAGTTACAAGTTAAGCAAGTTGCAATTCCTGGAGCAATATAAGTGTAATTTATGTCTTACTACTACATTATTGTTTGTTAATAACAGTGATACAAGGCATATTATGGTGTACCTAATACCCTGGCGGGAATTATGAGTTACTATGGTACAGTCGCGGAATTAAAAATCCGGACATTTAAACTGATTCAGTGTATGTCTTACTTTATTTTACTTATCACGTTGCCTGGTGAAATTAGTCAAAGTCAAAATAATTACTCGTATATGACCGCAGGCCTCATTGTTTAACTGTCAATTGCTAACCTAAAAACGCAAAGCCCAATTTACATTACCCAAAAATTGCAAAAATCCTCTATAAGACTCGTCCGGATTTTTAATTCCGCGACTGTACGTGAATGATCAGAAATCACAAGCGTCAACTTTCTGACCAGTCACGTACCTTGTTGCGTCGATGCGTACACAGCAATAGTTGATCATCCAATGTAAGCTTTTTAATCCAATTATTTGTTATTAAGAAACACTAGTAAGACATAAAGTTTTGTATCCACCACAGGCATTACTTGATGTTTATACCCTCGGGCGACTTTCACACCTAGGGCCATCTTTACAATGCCGTTGGTATATAAAAAACTACCTATTATGATTTCCTATGACTGGTTGCATAACAGCTACTTTTGTGCACGAGAAATTTGGTGCAGGCGCGTATATTTGTAGATGGGATATGCATGTGTTGTTTCTTGTATAGTGTAGCACTGTAGCTCGCTAATAATTATTGTGTAAGAAGTGAAAAATATGTCTGCGGTAAGTACAGATTACAAAGTAAACTATGTAGAATATTGGTTATTAATTATTAATTTTAATTTGTTGGTTTAAAACGATGTACTAGCACATGGCTAACTCTATACTACTAAATACAAATATACAACAACAGTTTCTAGATAAAGTAATTGATAATTGAATTACTATTTAATTTGAGTAATTGAAATTCTGGCAATTCAAATACTTTACTGGGCAGTAATTAGTAATTGGCAATTAATTACTTTTTAAATTAATTTGCCCAGCTCTGGAATGACGTCACTTTAACTTAGGATCTATTTTAAATTTTCAAATTAATAGTGACACTGACATTTATTTATTATACTGCATCGTATGCAGGAATATAGAAAATGAAACCCAGTTACATACAAGCAGTAATAAAACATTTTTTTTAACAACTCAAATGAAAATCTCTGATTAAAATTATAATGTTATATAAATTGTGGCAATTGCATAAATTATTTAGAATTAACTAACTAATTTTACTGATATCAAAAATATCTAGTTTTGAATTAAGCATGCAGAAGATATTACACAAATTTAATCACTCTGTTCGTGTTAGCCCTCTTACAAGTTTAACTCTAAAGTACAGCGTACTTTTCGGTGATCTTTCTTGAAAATGGCCAGTCTGCTTATTTTTATCTAAGACCGAACTTGTGACCATTCAATCGTTGCGTCCGAATGTTGCTCTCTTTATAACTTATGTTTAACTAAATTTTCTTTGGATTTACGTTGTTTTTTCATTTTCCAAAATAGTAGACTATTCCATTACTTTGATGGCACACCCATAGCCTACAGTGAAAGCTTGTTTTTAAAAAGCGATCAGGTTTTTTAGGTATACATGCGCTTAGTTCTCGAGAGGTCTTCGCGATAAGCGTTGCGTAACGTAATTTACTTTCCAGATTAGTCAACTCAGTCAGGGTTGCTTTCGATGTTCGGTTACAAAACCTTTGTTAGAACTGTTGTGTAAGCCTTTGTCCTCAGGAGGCCGAAACTTATTGATGTGCACCTTAAATTGGTCAATAATTATTTAAACTTTGTGCAATTGATTAACCTCAAATTGGCCCATAAATATTTAAAATTCGTACTATGATTACTCGCAATTTGTATTATTAATTATCTGATATTTGCACCGAAATACTTATACCGTGATATTGGAATTGTGTTGTTATTATTGGTTACTGCTAAATTATGTGCTACTGGAGGTTTACGAATTCTCAGTTGAATTCCTGGATACACTTGTCGTTAATTGGTAAAGATTCGTTGGCGCCTTTTTGGCTTTTAATCATTTGTTAGTACTTAAAGAGCTGCACACCGTCTTCCTGACTTAGCCGGCCGGCAATTGTATGCAAGTGGTCATAAAATTTGTTTTGTAGCCGACGAATCAATTTGACGCTAACAAGTGTTCTACTGTATATCCTTGATTTCAATGTGATTTCTTTCTTCCCGTATCGCCAATGCAGGCACTTCTGTTTTCTGACCTGAATCCTGACTTGACCATAGATTGTATACTATCTAGTTTGAAAATGTGGCCTTAGCTAGTTGTAAACGTCTTGCTTTGGCCCCCGTTTGATGTCGTCCTTTACCACCAAAATTTTTGTAGATGTTGATGTTGATATCCATGCATATCTTCGATCTTCCTAGCGTTTACATTCAAGTTTCGCAATATGATCTAGATCTTTTAGCTGACTCTATATTTCGCAAAGTGTGGGTACTCGGTAATGCATTCCATAATAGTATCTAAAGTGGGAATGAAAAGCAGAGTAGGTGGCTCGCAGCACTGGAGGATGCTTGCTGGTAGATCTCTAAGCCAGAAAATATGGGTTCAATCTTCAGAAACTCTAACGGTCACAGAAATCTAGCGTCGACCAGATTTTACGATTCCCTAATTCGACCTTGGCAACCGCAGGATTTTAATGTAAAAGCTTTCTCAAAGAAGAGAAGTCGATGCTCCTACAGTAATAACTTGTTCAATAACTTTTTCTGTGTGATCAAAGGATCGCGAGAAAAAACTATTTCAAAATGTTTTCAAGGTGGCGGCTGTTTGGCAGGGGTGGGGCACGGCTTATTGGTTCTAAATTTGTCTAATGACCCTAAACCACTGGGTAAGAGGAATCGCCGCGGCCAATTTTTTTAGGATAAAATGTTAACAATTTTACTGTACCACAGTGAGAATGCAACAGCAAGGCTGACGATGAACAGCCATGATGATAATTTTATTGTAAACATAGCTCGCTATTGCTCTGGTCTTTTTCGAGATTAAGTACAGTGTCAACTTATATTCTTGAGACTGTTTAATAATTATTAGGATTGTCGTCTGAAATCTATATACTCGCTGGCTTTCTTTCTTTAATCTGTACATCATATTTTTAGATAGAAAAATTAGAACTAATGAAAAAGGATATGGCAGAATACAGCACAAAAAATAAGTGTTTCTTATTTTTTGCCAGCTAGTCTACGATTAATGATTTTTGTAGTTTTCAAATCTATATTGTTAAAATTCACCAAGTTTATTGCCGGGAGCTCTACTTCGCCATCGGTTTTTAAAAGAACCAGGTCAGCTTTTCCTATTCTGAACTATATATCTATAATAAATTACAAGAGCATCGGATTAAAAGTATTTAGATACTGCTACAAATAAATTCGTTTAACTTCGTTTTCCATCCGAGTACAAAACAAAATATAAAGTCTAGTATTCAAGAGATAGAGTTGTTTACAATTCGTGACTAATGATGAAAGTGACAATAATAAATATCACTTGTGTAAATACGCACAGACAACTTATATAGTTAATTGGTCGATAAAAGTTGTACATTATATTGAAAATGGAAGTAATAAGGTGACTTCGCGCTCTATTTTCACAATTTCTAAAACATATCCATTATAAAAATATTAGTCGAGTTCATGGAAGCTTTTGAAATCATCGGCACAACAAATTTAATATGCACAGTTTATAATTAAAAAAACTGTTTGTTTTGCACGCTGCTATCAAAATTATATTGCCTACACGATACACAATATTGCGTGACAAACATGTACTTATCGAAAAACGTCCAGCGCGTTTATTTAATGTTGTTTACGCATATTTAAATAGAGTTCCAACACTTGAACCGATTAGACTAACCCAGTTTAACTCGTTTGAATCCAAATAAAGATGCCCCTGTAATAGCTCTTCAATTACCAATAATTTACATCAACCACGTTAGCGATAAACAGGTTGATTTACTGCTACATTAATATTTTAAGCCCGAATGGCTTCTCAAGTTACAAATAGCCCACCCAGTAGTAATTTTTTTGGTATGTTAATTACAATCGGACAGATTGTTGGTGTTTTCCCAATAACGTTGTTGGATGATGGGAAAGAATACATAGTCACATTTCGATGGTTTTCTCTCAAAACGGTTTACTCCATCTTGCACGTAGTAATTCAAAGCTCGATATTATTTACATACATATATTTTGGATGTTTCTAACGACACAGGCTGGAATTTTCGTCATATGTGTAAGAATGTTTTATAAGTTTATGAACAACACCAAAAGTTTCTTGTTTCAGTTATAAGCTTATTTTACGCTAGCAATCTTTGGTATACGGTATCATTACTCTATCTGCTCAGAAAATTGCCCAAATTACTGAAAAAATGAACCGAGCCGATCAAGCCATGGAAGTTAACTATGGTCTTCCGCCAAACCTGCAAACGAGACACAAAATAACCACTGCAGTAGTTGTTGTGTATTGCTTAGGTGTGTCGTCATACTGAAATGACATTTTAAACAATTATGTTTTGTAGTTCAATTGGCCATCTCCTTTATGTACAGCTATTATAACAATCGAGAGATAGCGTCCAAAAACCACATTACGTATACTCATGCCGTTTACTTTACATCGGTCTTTCATCAAGTTTTTAGATACATCCCTTATTCGATTTGGGCTGGAATATTGTGTCAAGTTGAGTTCGAAGAGGATTACTCGCAGATTAATCTAAAGTCCGGTTTCTTGCAGATGAATTATATATTCTGCATTATGCGTATGGCATACACAGACCTGCTCATTTCTCAGATTTGCTCGTTCTTGAGCTTGCGGTTCAAGCAAGTTACCACAAGAATAGGTTCTGCATTAAATAAGGTATAAAATGTGATGATGCAGAAAGTCATGTTCTTTTGCTGGTGATTTTCAGAAAAGAAGTAAAGAGTTCTGGAAAGAAATTCGTGAAGATTACGACAGAATTGCCACCTTGTGTCTGTATGTTGATGATGTAATAACCAATGTCATTTTTGTTTCGTACTCTGGAAATTTAGTATTGCTCCTGCTGCACCTACGCAATACTACGATAATAACAGAGTGAGTAGAACAAAAACAAAATATTTCTATGTTGGTTTCTTAGGACCTGAAATGGCTTTTAACGGTCTAGACCAGTGGTTCCCAAACTTTTTTGGGTCAAAGACCCCTTTCCTAAAAATAGTTGATACCATAGACCCCCCCCCCCCCCCCACTGTAACTCGTTCTTTTACTTGCTTATAGCACGTCTTGTGAAGTGTTAATTAGTACATACTTATATACTTTACCATTAAGTTAACATACGATAGGTTGATATTGAAAGATTTAAATAACGGCCTGTTTGGGGGTCAATTTTCAAATTCCTTCGACCCCCATTTTATGCACTGAATTTATCGACCCCTTCTACTTTGGGAATCGACAAACGATTAACACGATTTTGATCTTAAGCGAAAGCGAAGAGAAAATGAAATATACATCTGCATTCGACCACTTATTGCATTTTATGTATTCCAAAAAATACACTATAATTTGCATCATTTTAATATTAAAAAAAATTATGACATGGCGGAGTGGAGTAGGTGCACTACAGAAAGGCAAAATTCACGTTCAATCGATTCTAAAATTCTTGAGAATATTAGTAGAAGCCAAATATTTAGCCTGTATTAGCTTATAAAATATTGCATTACATCGCAGGTTCAAAGATTGCTTTAAATATACAGGGTGATCAGAATAAAACCGACAAACCCTCAGGAATGATAGAAAAGATAAAATGAGTGTTTTCAGATAGCGAACTTGTATCTTAAAATTCCTCTTCTCGGTGCTACAAAGCTTGTTAAGTTGACTACATAATACTAACTAGGTAGTTATATATATACAGGGTGTCCCAAAAAGAATGGGACACCAATTAGTCATAGATTCCTGACGTTATAATAAATCGATTAAACTTAATATACCTTAGTACAAAGTCCATTCAGTAAGAAGTTAGTAGTAGGTAGTAGAAGTTCAATTTTTTATTTTTTATTTTTTTGTAAATTTTTACAAATGTAGAGATATCGATTTGAATTTTGGTATACATACTTAATATTATGTACTGCACTAATTAAAAAAAAATCATAATTCAGATTTGACTGTAAGAGGTAGTTTACCTATCTTTCAGAACTTTTTTTAGCTCTAATTTCGTCATCTGTAACCTTTTCTGAAATGTTAGGTTATTATCTGAAAGAGAATTAAAAGCACAAAGTAGTGTACTCTTAGTTCTTAAGCCTAAAAGCAACCGTTTACCTTAAGATGCCCATCAAAGGTTTTTGGTTGTCATTAAAACGTGCAATTATCAAGTAGCCATGATCACAAAAACAATGGTCATCTAGTAAGAACAATGATCAATCAATTAATGACATTAGTGACATAAAAATTTGTTCTTTTATGTTTAAGAAATTGCCGCTGCATAACGAATTCTCCAATGCTGAAAGGTTCGTTATGTCGCAGCATTTTCGTAAGCACAAAGACAAAAAACTGATGTCTTCAACGTCATTAATTAATTTCTTATTGTTGTATACTAGATTACAATCATTACCCATTGGTTTTGTGATCATGGATACTTGATAATTGCACGTCTTAATGACAACCAAAGCCTTTGGTGGGCATTTTAAGGCCAACGGTTGCTTTTACACTTATGAACTAAGAGTACATTATTTTTGTGTATTTTAATTCTCTTTCAGATAATAAATTTCAAAAAAAGTTACAGATAACGAAATTAGAGCTAAAAAAAGCTTTAAAAGATAGGTAAAGTGCCCCTTACAGTAAAGTCTAGTTTGTGACATTTTTCGTATTAGTGTAGTATATAATAGTAAGCATGTATACCAAAATTCAAATCAATATCTCTACATTTGTGAAAATTAAGAAAAAAATAAGAAATAAAAAATTTTACTTCAAGGCCCTATAACTTCTTACTGAAGGAACTTTGTACTAAGGTATATTGGGTTTAATCGATTTATTATGACGTAAGGAATCTATGACTAATCGGTGTCCATTCTTTTTGGGACACCCTGTATATATAATCGGGGGGTCCTACAGCCTTTGCCGCATCCCGCATTTCAAACGCCATCTGCTTCTGTCTCTCCATTCCTCTTCTTCTATAGCCCTGTCCCTCATTATACCGGGAATACCTTTTATCCAAGTCAATGCTGGTCTTCCTCGATTTCTTCTGTTTGTTAGGACATGACCCCCGGTTTTCCTCCATCCTCCTTAGATGTCCATACCATAGCAACTGTCTTGTATCTATTCTATCTGTAGTCCTTTATATTCTTTTTGTACGTCTTCTAATTTCTTCATTCGGTATATGATCCAGTGTTGACACTCTACTTGCTCTTTTTAGGAAGTCCAGGAAGACCTTTTCTTTATTTCTCTTCGATAATTGCCAGCACTCTGACCCATATGTCAATATCGGTTCCACAATCGCTCTGTAGTCATCTTAGTATTCTTTTTAATTTCTTTCGACCATAGTAATGAGTTTAATATCCTCATTTATGATCTTGTTGAATTCTGTATCTTATATATCTGTTCGATGTTCCCTCACTTGATATAATGCTCCCTAAATATTTATATTATTCGCATTCTCTTAACTCTCTCACTTGTAAGTTGGGGTCTTCTTGCTCCTCCCCTACCCTTAAATATTCTGTTTTTTTGATATTCATATTCATATCCCAACTTTCATATCCCTCCTTAAGGTTTCTAAACATATAATCAATGCCGTCTTTACAATTCTCAATAAGTACCTGATCATTAGCATAAAATAGAGTTGTTAAGCATGTATCCGCAATCTCTATTCTCATTCCTGAACATTTCCGTCTCCAGTTTTGTAAAGCGTCTTGAATGTAAATTTTAAACAAAGTAGGTGACAAGCAACATCCCTGCTTAATACCCTTTGTAACTTTGAAGGGTATAAGTAGAGATTCTATTGCCCATTTTTATTACACTTTGCGGGTTCCTATAGCTGTTAGTGATTGCCGGAATATACGGCCAATTTTCGTCAAAACGCTGAAAAGCTTTATCAAGGGAACTATATCGTAAGCTTTTTCTATATAAATAAATATGAGATGTGTATCTGAGTTTCTTGCTTTTCGCTTTTCTGTTATTTGTTGAAGTATGAAAATATTATCCAGGCATGACCTTCCTGCCCTAAAACAGCTTTGCTCCTCTATTTCTTGAAATTCTGATTCAACCCTCTTCTTCAATATTCTATCGACAACCTTCCCATTGATCTAGTAACACTTATCCCTCTATAATTACCACAATCGTGTTTGTTTCCTTTTTTATATATTGAACTGATATATGCTAGATTCCAGTCCGATGGTAAGTCTTCACCTCTAATTAAATAATCATTAAATAGCTCTGCTACAGTTTCCAATAAAATGTCTGGTCAATGTTTTATTAGTTCCATGGGAATGTTTCCCTGTCCGGGAGCTTTTCCGTTTTTCATACCTTTTAATACTTCTTTAATTTCCATTACAGTTATTTTCTCTACCTCAGTAATTGGATCAACTTCTATTTCGTCCATTTGTTTTTTAAATTGTTCTCTATTTTCTGTTAATAATGTTTGATAATGTATTTGCCACTTTTTTCCGCTATGCAAACTAATATCAGTTGTGCTTCTCCTATCGTTTCTAGCATTTTTTATGGCTTCCCATGCCTGTGATACCTTTGTTTCTCCGCTCCTCCTCACACTTTCTATCCCACATTTCATTCTTCTTTTTTGTTACTAACTTTTTCACTTCTCCGTTGTATCTTGCATATATCTTCCGATCTTCGGGGTCCCCGGTGTGTAGCCACATTTGGTATGCTTTCTTTTTAATTTCTACAAAATTTTTAACATCTTCTGTATACCATTCTGGATGTCCTTTTTGTCGTGTGTTCTGAAATTCTAAAGCTTCCATTGCTGCTTGGTGTATTGTTTGTTTAATTGCCTCATACTTCGACTTTGTATTTGCTTCTTTGTCCATTACCTCAATTTTTATAGCTAACCTCAGTTTATATAAAAACTGTGTGGATTCCTGTTTCAGACTATCTAGATAATATTTCTCTGTTTCCAGTTTCTCATATTCACCATAGCTATTCTCCTCTGTGCTTTTGTTTTCTACTCTTCTGTAATTGACAATAACTTTTGCCATCACCAAATAGTGGTCTGATCCACACTCTACGCCACGATACACCCTTACGTCAATGATTTTTAACCTTGAACTTTGTCGCTGAATCAGATAATCAATTATCGACCGTAGTTATCTTGTAGATTGGACACATGTAAATTTGTGGATCTCTGCATGAGAAAAAAATTCATTCATTATCTTTAAAGATATACTTTGGCATAGATCTATAAGACGGTCACCGTTATCGTTTATTATTTTCTCGCCATACCTTCCTACGACCGAATCACTGATCTTTCGGCCTACTCTGGCATTTAAGTGTCCAAGTATACATATCTCCTTATTGTTTTTTATATTCAATAACACGTTCGATAATGTCCTATAAATCTTTTATTTTATCTTTATATCTGCATTTTCACTAGGGGCGTACACTCCTACAATAACAATGATTTCACTATTTTGCTCTATCTCCAGCGTTATTATTTGCTCATCCACTTCTTCCCAACTTTTAATATTCTTTTTGTGTTTCGTATGCACGACTATCGAAACTTTTCTTTTTACTGGAGTGCTCTTACATACACCACTATAGAAATGGAAGTAGTCACCTATTTTCTCATTGCCTTTTCCTTTTTTCCTAGTTCTGGTTAAGACACATACAGGGTGATTTATTGAAAACCATCCGCCTGAGATATTTCAGAAACCAAAAGGAAATTAAAAATTTCCGAAAACAGGTCCACTTATATGTCAAAGGGGAAACGGTTTGACCTATGATTCACACTTTTGACGTTTACCCCTGCGCCCCCACGAATACCTCCCCAAAAATTTTAAATGAAATGACCCATCGCGTAGTATCTCAAATGAAAGCTTATCTTATAAGGATTATGGTGATGTGTCACTTGCCCACGTATATACGGGGTGATTTTGTAAAAACGATCCGCTTAGAGAGATATTTCAGAAACCAAAAGGAAATTAAAAATGGTCCACTTATCAACTAATGAGACAGTTTGTTAGACAAAACGTCAACGGCTTGCTTTCTTTTTTTTTCCACGCCTACCTGATTAAAATTTGGTTTCGATAGCGCTTACCGTTCTCCTGAAGTGGCAATGATATACTTTCTCATAAAATGTATGAGAAAATAAAAACGTGGGCACGTGACACATCACCATAATCCTTATAAGATAAGCTTTCATTTGAGATACCACGCGATGGGTCATTCCATTTAAAATTTTTGGGGAGGTATTCGTGGGAGCGCAGGGGTAAACGTCAAAAGTGTGAATCATAGGTCAAACCGTTTCCCCCTTGACATATAAGTGGACCTGTTTTAGGAAATTTTTAATTTTCTTTTGGTTTCTGAAATATCTCAGGCGGATCGTTTTCGAAAAATCACCCTGTATATCAATATTTTTCCCTTTTAACTCTTTCAACACTTCTGTTTGTTTTTTCCTAAGCCCTTGAATATTCCATGTGGCCAATCTAATAGTCCGTTTCCGTAGCGTTCGTCGTAAATTTTGTCCGTCCTGATTCCGAGGCATGGTAGTTTACCTGCCTAATTTATCAAGTATGTTTTAAAATTTTTTGTTGACATAGGTTCGCTCTCTCAAAACACTTGTTTTGATTTCCTTTTATCATTCCTGAGGTTTATTAGGTAATTCACCCTGTATATTAAGTGGTTAGGAATATACACATTAAAATAGAATGTCGATGGGGACCTTCGGTAAAATTGAAAACTTTGATTACAAAGTGAAAAAATTTTTATTCATAACTAACGAGAAACATGAAAGAACAAACGTGTACCTTTTTCATATTAAAGCTAGTTGACATTATAGTTAGAGTAACTCACTTCTAATGTAATTTTACCACTTCTTCACATAGTAGGAAAAAATAGAATAGAAACATATCCATGGGAACATCAGACAATGTGAATTATTTATTTTATAAAGTTCTGAGAAGTCCTCTACGAATTCAGTCTTAATAATACTCAGTGTCTAATTTGCATTCCAGTTATGCATCTTCCGAAATCAAGTGTATCCAATTCTTCTGTACATATTTAGCAAAGCGTTGCGAAATTGCTTTCTTCGTCACATAAATACAAATCTACATATTCATATTTTTCTGAATCGCTAACACCAACTATGTATTTCACCCGACTAGTTTTCTTGCCTTTAGCAGTTTTATTTTCTTTCTTAGTATTCGTATTCATCTTTCTAGTTCTATTTCTATTTGCTACTTAACTTAATTTCAGCTTCTTTGCTTTAGCTTCTTGTAGTCTTTGTCTTACATTAGGGAGGAGTGCCATGAATGGGACAAGCATTGAGTGGGACAGTGCAGGTTTCTTCACCGAGTTTTAGAAATTTCGGTTTTTTATCCTATAGATAGATGGCACTACATGAACTGTCGACAATAAAAAATGTTCGCATAGTCTAAACTGAAGCAGTTTCATGGCAAATTGATTTGACCTTCGCGCGTGGTGAAAGTAAAGTGCCCAGCTCTTATTGAAAACTGTTGTTGTTAAGAGTATTTAAGGTGAACTGTTTCAAATTGTGTGCAAGTTATAGCCCAAAGGACTATAAAATAGCCTGGTGAGTTCAAAATCTGCAATGTGAATGTAAATATTTTTAACCTAACTTTTTTGAAAACAGTGTTGTGAGTTATGGATGGGACATATTTTGAGGTCTTGAATGGGACATGTCCCATTCATTGCACCATTTTAAGATAACCCGACTTTTCATGTTTAATTATCTTTTTTAGATTGAAAATGGCTCCTAAGGGCAAGAAAATTTCAAGAGTAGAACCCTCTACTATGAAAGCAGCGGTAAAAGACTTAATTAAGAACAAGTTGTCACTTCGCAAAGCAAGTGACAAATACGACATTTCAAAATCAGCCTTGCAAAGGGCACTTAAGAGTGCACGACAACTTGCTGATTCGGACAATTTTGAACATCAACCCAATATTGGCAATAGACGTATTTTTACAATCCAACAAGAACGCTCATTAGTTGAATACCTTATAACTGCATCAAAAATGTGTTATGGGTTGGGGCATACAGGACTCCGTCAACTTGCCTATAAATATGCACAAGCTTTACAAATTCCTTATCCTGCTAAATGAAATACTGACACCAAGGCAGGGTTGGACTGGCTTAAAGGTTTTAAGCGAAGACATAGGAATTCATTATCTGTTCGAAAACCTGAAAAAACTAGTTTGAGTCGGGCCACTGCTTTTAATCCATCTACAGTTAACAAATTTTTTAGCAATCTGGAGAAAGTGATGGGAAAATACCATTTTAAAGCAGAAAACATATACAACTGTGACGAAACTGGGCTTGCCACAGTTACAGATCCACCAAAAGTTTTTTCACAGAGAGGACTGAAACAAGTAGGTCAAGCTACATCTGCAGAAAGGGGAACATTAGTTACGATGTTGTGTTTCGTATGTCCAAATGGAAATACTATACCACCAGCATTTGTTTTCCCAAGAGTTCATTTTAAAGAATTTATGCTTCATGGAGCACCGGCAGGCAGTGTAGGACTTGCTAATAAATCGGGATGGATGACCGAAAGTAATTTTTTATTAGCTTTCAAACATTTTGTAAAATTTGCAAAACCTACTCACGAGGCTCCAGTCTTATTGTTACTTGACAATCACGAGTCTCACATTAGTTTTGATGTTATCAGCTACGCAAAAACTAATAATGTGGTTTTGTTGACGTTTCCCCCTAGACATTGCAGTATATGGACCATTCAAAACCTATTTTAAAAGTGCCCAAAATGAATGGATGTTGACTAATCCTGGGAAGACACTTGATATCTATCAAATGTCAGCGATTGCTAATAAAGCTTATTTAAATGCGTTCACACCAAAAAATATTATTGCCGGCTTTTCAACTGCCGGAATATATCCTCTTAATCGACATGTATTTAAAGATTCAGATTTCTTAAGCTCCTATGTGACGGACCACAGTGCACCTACAAGTACTAATATCGAACCTGACTTCACTGCACAACCATCAACAAGCAGCTTTGAACCAGTATCAAAGCACTCACAATCACAACCACCAATAAACAGCATTTTAGATGTAACACCAGACTCAGTAATACCATATCCGAAAGCACCAGAGCGCAAGAATAAAGGGATACGAAAAGGAAGAAAGAGAGGAACTACTAGAATTCTTACTGAAACCCCGGAAATGAATAAACTGGAGGATGAACACCACGAAAAGTTAAGAAAAAAGAATTTACAGAAATCCAAGAAAGTCACCAGAAAGATAGTAGAAGAAAGCGCCAGCAGTGAATCCGATGTTGAAGACATTGAATTGGAGGAATCGGATAATGATATCCTTGATATGGATGTTGGCGAACAAGAAGACTCATTATCCAATGATAGCCTTGAAAAGTTGTTGATATTAGAAGAAAATGATTTCATTTTAGTAAACTGTTCCACAACGAAAAATAAGTTGTCCTATATTGGATGCATTAAAAAAAAATTGGAAAACGACGAATTTCAAGTTAAATTCTTAAGACGATTTGGGAATTCTAACAAATTTCTTTATCCACCTAGAGAAGATATTTCAGACGTAGAAAAAGATATAATATTAAAGAAATTGAAGCAGCCCCCTAAAAATTCGGGAACACTAAGAACGCAAGGAATTTTGATATTTGACCTAGACTTTAAAAATTATGAAGGAAAGTTTGGGAGAATTCTTTAGGAAAAGTTTGAATGAAAAACAAAAAAATAATAACTTAAGTTTTATTTCATTATTACCTATAACCATGACAAGAATCAATGTTTCTAGCCATATTTTGTTCTCGTCCCATTCAAAACATACAGTGCATTGAATGGGACAAAATACTCTTTTTTACTTCCTTTTACTATAAAGGAAGTATTGGATTCACCCCAAAAATTCGAAATTGAGTTTTCAACGGATCTTCACGTTTTAGAGTCCCCTGATCCCAAAAAACATATTTTTTTTCATTGGTCTGTCTGTCTGTCTGTCTGTCTGTGTGTCTGTGTGTCTGTCTGTGAACAGAATATCTCAAAAACGAAAAGAGGTATGGCATTGAAACTTCATATATAAGTTTTGTGTAATATGTAGATGAGACAGCAAGCTTTTGAAGAAAATCGCATAACCGGAAGTAGGTGTTTACTCTTGTGATTTTTCAGTTTTTTTCGATTTTTTCAAAAACGGCTCTAACGATTTTTTTTAAACTTTACATTTTTATTACATTTTTAATGTGTATTGATGTGAAATAGGTGACTTTCCAGTTGAATACTTCTAAAGTGGGTTTCTTTTGTTTTTTTTTTCTATTTTTTTTATTAACTCCTATTTTAAATAAAACACCCGGTATATTATTACATTTTCGAATTCACCTTAAAATTCTAGAGAAAATTTGTCTTTTCAACTAACGCTCTATTTTGTACCGTTTTTGTAGAATTTGTAATTTTTGAAAATTTTTGAAAAATTTTTAAAAATTAAAAATGAAATTTTTGACTAATTATAAGATCACTGTAAAAGGAAGTTGTGTGAGTGTATCACACCAGATTTTTTAAATAGATGTAATTCTGTTTGTAATTTAAAAAATAAACGATTTTGACAATGTCATTGTGTTCTTTTATTTCCAACAAGTGTACATGATAAAAAGTGTTAATTGAACTTCAAAAATAAAATTTTGGCAAGCTACACAAAAAAAGTGTCCCATTCATGGCACTCCTCCCTATCGTTTATTTTTAATACAGTTTTAGAGCAGATTCTATTTCTGGAGGTTTTCCCTACATTATTACTTTGATATCCTTTTATCGTACTCAGTACGAGTTTTTTTCCTATTTGCCTCTCGGTAGCTCACAGTCAGAGTCTTATTTAGCACAGAGAGGCAAGTCAAATAAAATAGTTTGTTTACTACAGTTGTACAGGGTGTTCCATTTTGACTGTTTCAGAATTAAATGTGCTATAGGACTTTACATTTTTAAACAAAAAGTACTTTGGTACGCAACATGAAAATTTGTTATTGAGTTTTTAATTTTATTTTTTTAGCTGACAGACTAAAAATGTGAATTATGCTTAAATTTAGGAAAGAAAATAAACCTTAATCAAGCAGTAACAAATACTCTAAAAATAAAAGAACAACTTTAATTAGTACCTACTTTAACAAATTTAAATTAGAATTAATTTAATTTAAAGAAGAACCATTTTGGTTAATGCATAGTTGCCTTCTGCGTATCAGTGAACGTCTTACGTTAAACAAATGTTCTGGCGTAATATTCCGTGCAGCATTTTGAATCCTCTGTATTAACTCCTCGCGAGTATTTACAGGTGTTGCATGGGTGACCGGCATTACACCCCTGGTCCGGTTAATTAAGCGAAGCCCGTAAACAAGCAGATTCGGGACAATATTCGGGACTTCACTTCACTAGTGGCTTAGCACAACGACTAGGCTTTTCCCTTAAGATCAGCTGTAAAAGCGTTATGGAAGATGATTAGCTTCACGGCACGGAAAACTAAGCTAAACGTTAATCAAGTGACCACTATTACACTGGTCTCGACTACATCAACAATGCAGTTTCACAAATTTCGACATTTCACTTTTTGAAGTGGCGCGCGACCGACGAAGTCGGGCGCCGCGGACACAACGACAACCCTCCTAAACGATCTCAAGGGCAGTCGCTGAATGATGCTTTGGCATAAGATGCAGAAACTGAATGAAAGGACGCACGCGTGATTTAAGCTCGTTCCTTGTTCAACTCATAGGCCGCGCGGAAAAATTCCAGCATGATGAAATATTGACTCGGCATTAAGCTTGTGCCTTCGAGAAAGTACCGACTTACACGGGGCAATAAAAGAATACGATAAACGACCTACGTCATTTCCACCGGTGCAGAAATCATATCTACCGTTAGAACAAGCGTAAATGAAATTGAATCGATGATCCTAAATACCTGGGAGACGCTAGTATTTAAAACAAACGGAGTAAAGTATCGAACGGAATAAAGTCTTGGCTACACCACTAAACTATGAATTTGGCTTAAATGAACCGGGAAAATGTAAATATCTGAAGTACAAATGCGGGAAATGCTAGATTCGAAAATTGTTCTCACACTCCCCCAACTTCAATAGAGTTACACCGGAAGTTTCTTAAACAAAAACCAATTGAAACAATTTTAACACTACCATGATCCCACAAACCACCAAACAAAAAAACAAAAATTGAAAAAGAAAACTAAGCGGAAAGTAACTGTCTGAACAAAAATTACCTGCAGGCTGAATCAGGTTTCCGTTACTTGCACTGGTTCTTGTTTCTAGTATTCTGAGCACAAGGGTGAGACTGCACCCTTGTTTTAAGACAATTATTGCGAGACGCCTAAAGTCGGGGTAACTGGCAATCCTTTTAATTGAAACACACTCGGACACGAAGACCAAAGCTACTGAGATTAATAAGAACACTTAAGTAGATACAAATACTTGCATTTATTTTTCTGCCGTTTACAGAAACCTTAAGTTTACGTATTTACATCTTCTTATTAACTAACTTAATTCTAAGTCCATTCTGACCAAGAAAGCTCGGTGGGCATTTACAAAGTTCCCAATAACCTATCAGAGCTGGTCTAAATTTTGGACATTTGGCATTACGCGGACGTGACCGTTCATAATAGTTCTATGAATTTTTACAAGCTTGAGGATTTCCCACAGTGAAATGTGGCCTGTTCGGACCCTTAGTAAATTACCGCTATAAAGATTTAAATTTCTACTAAAAGCATTTGGTCCCAGCTGCAAATAGTTTTTATGATCGAGTTGCAACCGTTGCTTCTTCTAATCACGTACCGGTCATATATATCACTCAATATTTCGGTTTATGAAGTAAACGCTGCATAAACTTACGCTAATCTTATTCGTGAGATTGGAATATCTCCAGCTTCCCAAGCGAAAGGCACCTTTCTAAACATCCGCTTGTTGTAATTTAAATATGACATTTTCCTACGAATTTTACCTTAAAATATTATACAGATGGCTTACAGCTAACTAAAGTACAGTATATTCCTACATAGTTCATTAAATTAAAGAACGCAAATCGCAACAGTTGCCCCAGGATTAAGATAGTCTTTGGGGTTTAATCTATCGATTTTTACACCACAAGACGTTCTTCTTTCGCACTTAAGCAATACCAGTCATAAATCTCAGAACTATATGGTCTCATTATGCTTACCCTAATTTAACTAACCTACGTGAATTAACATCAGTTATCTGGTGTAATTGTCAGTACTACTTTGGTTCTCGGTGACTTAACTAAACAAAATACCTAGATAAGGAATCCACGTTTCCGCATTTCTTTCCCGGTTTATAGAGAACAGTGAAATTTAACATTTGTAAAATTAATGACCACCGCAGTAATCTGCCATTCTTATTGCTCATCTGCCGTAACCAGGTCAAAGGACAGTGATCCGTTTCTACGGTAAAATGGCTCAGAAACAAATAAGGCTTTAATTTTCCGACTGCCCAGACTAAAGCTGCACATTCGAGTTCACTTGCGCTATAAGCTTGCTCCCTATCCGTGAGTTTTTTGCTCAGATACAGCACCGGATGCTCTTCTTGATTAGCATCTCGTTGCGATAAAGTCACCCCCATTCCTCGCTTCGAACAATCGGTTTGTACTATAAATTCACGGGAATAATCTGGAGCTCTCAACACCTTACCGCTCATTAATTCTTCCTTCAATCTTTGGAAGGCAACTTCTTTCTGATCATCCCATTCTACTCTGGTTTTCGCATTTTTCCGTAATGCGTCTGTAAGTGGACTAGCTATGTCTGCATAGTTCGGGACGTAATGATTATAATACCCAGTGATCCCGAGAAATGATCGAATATCCCGTTTGGTTTGGGGACGTTGAAACTCCTGTATGGCCGCTACCTTTGCCTCCGACGGTTGTCTAAATCCCTGACCTATTTTATGTCCCAGATATATCACCTCGGCTCTTCCCCACTCACACTTCTTAGCCTTTATCGTTAGGCCTGCTTGATGCATTGCCTTGAATACCGCACGTAGATGTCCTAAATGCTCCTCCCAAGTCATCGAATGTACCGCCACATCGTCCAAAAATGGTTCTGTGAAATCGTCCATTCCCTCCAATATGGTGTCCATTAGCCGCTGAAACGAAAATGGAGCAGATTGCAGCCCGAACGCTAACGTCACTGGTTCGAAAACTCCACGATGCGTTATGAAAGCAGCATATTTACTTGCTCTTTCAGTCATCCCTATTTGCCAGTAGGCTCTTACTACATCGATTAAACTGAGGTATCTGGCCTTGCTGCATTTTTCCACACATGCTTCTATATTAGGAACAGGATGTTGCTGTGGCACCGTAATAGCATTTAACGCTCTGTAGTCGATCACAGGCCTTGGATCCTTCCCTTCAGCCTCCACAATCATCATAGGCGATGAATACTCGCTGTTACTGGGCCTAATTACTCCCAATTCTAACATTCTATCGATTTCTTTGTCGATAATCTCGCGTACCCTCTGTGAGTGTGAATACGCTCGAGTTCGGATAATTTTTTCCTCCTTGAGAGCAATATCATGTTCCACTAAGTTGGTTCTTCCGGGTCGATTTGAAAATAACCCTGGAAATTCTTGGATTAATTCCTCCAAGCTTTTTATTTGGATTTCCGAGAGTTTTCCTACCCCTTTGGCTTGTTTCAACACTTCCGAAGCACTTAAGATTTCGGTGTCTTCTATTTCCAGTTCTGGAAGATCGAGTTCTGCTCTTTCTTCCCCAGGTTGTTTGATTACTATCGCTATGACTTCAGCCTTTTCAAAATAAGGTTTCAACAAATTGACGTGGACAAGAGTTTGTTTACGTTTTCCCGATATTTCTTTAATTATATAATTCGTATCGGAAATTTTCTCCACAATTTCTTTGGGTCCAGTCCATTGCATCTGCAATTTGTTGGTCCTGGCTTGCTGATACAACATAACCTTCTCGCCAACATCGTAATATGAAGCCTTCGCCTTCAGATCATAATAACCTTTTGATTTGGTTTGTGCTTCCAAAGTCGCCGTTTTCGCGATTTCCTGCATTTGCCTTAGCCTATCGAGTAACTTTAATATGTACACTACTACCGGTTCGTTGGTTTCCTTTCCAACCCACAACTCCTTGATCATGTTTAATGGAGATCTAATCTGACGTCCATAAACCAATTCTGCGGGACTAAATCCGTGTGCCGCGTGCGGTGCACATCTTAAAGCGAAAAGCGCTTGATCGATATATTCATCCCACTCATTTCCGTTTTCGTAACACAATGCTCTTAGGATTCGCTTGTATACGCCGTGGAATCGTTCTACTGCGTTTGATTGCGGATGATATGCTGAACTGTGTATGATTTTTATACCACATCGGTCAAGAAATTCGGTCGTTAGATTGCTGGTAAATACAGTGCCCAAATCCATCTGGATTTCGGATGGAAATCCTACTCGCGAAAATATATTTAATAACCCTTTTACCACCGCTTCAGAATCTGCTACTTTTAATGGGATCGCGTCAGGAAATTTTGTGGCACTACAAATTAGCGTTAGTAGATATCTGTTTCCCTTCTCGGTTTTCGCTAAAGGTCCTACAATATCCACATTTACTCGCTTATACGGTTCGGTGATTACTGGCACTCTACACATTGGAGCTTTTTTTCTATCAGTGGACTTCCCTACGCGCATGCAAACGTCACAGCACTTGATCTTGTTTTTCACGTCTCGTCCCATCTGATTCCACCAATAATTCTGCTTGATCCTGTCAATGGTTTTGTTACAACCCAAGTGTCCCATCCACATGTTATCATGTGCGATATCTAGCAACTTGCTTTGTAATTTTTCTGGCACCATCACTTGCTCAAAGCTCCGACCCAATTTGTCAGTAATTCTCCTGTGCAGTATTCCATAAGCAATGTAGAATTTTGCTCCATTGTTTTCCTTCTTTGATTCTGCCATCTCAAAATACTCCTTTAATTTCGGATCTTCTAATTGCAGCATTCTTAAGGTTGTCGGTGTAAGTTGTGTTATGTCCGAGTAATCGACATCCGATTTAGGTATTGAAAATTGTTCGTCCTTTTCCAGGTTCGGTGATTTATACCCAATCTCCTTTTCCGCTTCTTCTCCCTGTTCGTCGAAATCTTTTCCGTCTTCTGAACTCTTTACTTCGGCATTCGTTTCTTTATTTTCATCGTGAACCTTTTCCTTTTCCATTATAGCCTTCGCCTGCGCTCTCGTTAATGCGAGCACTTGTTGAATTACCACATCCTTTTCCTTCGGCAGCATCTCCCACGTTCTATTCGATAGCAGATACGTATAATCTCGAGGCAAATGATTCGCTACAGCTGCTTCGGTTTCCACCTGAATTTCTGGCAAATTTAATTTTACCTTCGCAACTGGCAACGCCACACATTCTTCATTCAGGAGTCCTTGCACATATACATATTTCCCTGTATAATCGGCTCCTTTGATTAAATTTGTGTGCACGATATCATAGCTGGCTCCGCTATCTCGTAGTAATTTTGCTTCCACTCCATTTACTTTCGCTATTATGGTATAAGGTTCTAGCAGACCTTCCTCGTTCTTGCTCTGGCCTATCGTTGCTAAAACGACTTGTGTTTTGGGACATTCCGGTGAACCTTTATAGTGACCTACTGCACCACATCCAAAGCACTTCCCCGGCCTTCGTCTGTCGAAACTGCGTTTGTCCAAGTTTTCCTTGACAACACTTTCCGTTTGCACCTGACTTTTCCCTAAGTCATTTTTCAAGTTCGACGTCGGCTTAGTTTCGAACTTATTTTTCGATGTCTTGAAGTTTCCATTATATTGCCGTTCCGTACCTGGTCCTCTTTTGGTGACGTATGTGTCTGCATGCTCTGCAGCTTCCTCCATCGTCTTGGACTTGTTTCGGTCCTTCACCCAAAATTTCATCTCCCCTGGCAACGAACTATAAAATTTCTCCAAGCACATCAGTTGAGTTAGCTTGTCGAAGTTTCCTTCCGCTTCTTCGCTCTTGATCCATTCCTGGAAATTGGTTTTTAGTTGGTATGCAAATTCCGCATAACTCTGGTCAGTTTTCCGTTTCCCGTACCGAAATTTCGTTCGAAAAACTTCTGCGGTTAGCTGATATTTCTTGAGCAGACTAGCCCTGACTTTGTCATAATCTTTGCTGTCCTCTTCTGTTAATCGAGCCACGACCTCATTCGCTGTTGGTGACAACACACTCGTCAATCGAATTGGCCACGATTCCTTGGAGAAGTTCAATTGCACACAAACCCGCTCGAAATTCGTTAAATACAATCCCATGTCACCGTCATCCTTGAAAGGTTGCAATTGTTTTGTCATATTCAAGAACATATTCCTAATTGCATTGACATCATGTACATTATTTTCATTTGCCGTTTGAGCTTGGGCCTGAGCAATTTTCACTTGAGCATCTAATCGAGCTACCTCCAATCTTTCTTCTCTCTCCCTTTCAGCTAATTCTAACCTTTCTCTCCTTTCAGCTAATTCTAACCTTTCTCTTTGTTCCCTTTCAGCTAATTCTAACCTTTCTCTCCTTTCAGCTAATTCTAACCTTTCTCTTCGTTCCCTTTTAGCTAATTCTTCCCACTTGTCCTTCCAAGGGTTTTCCTCCCATGCACCTAATTCTACTTTAATGTCCTCTACCGAATGTTGAGCCTTAATCAATTCTTCTATGATCTCTGCCTTTTTCTTTTTCTCCGGTAATTCCAACAGATTAGCAACGTATTTTAATTCGCTCACCGAAAAAATACTGTATTCGGAAACCATTGTTTCTTTTTAAATGAAACACTTGATAAAATTTAAATTCTGTAAACCAGGAATTTTGCGTAACCCGTAAATTACCTATCGCTGCTGTAAAAACTTAACTAGTTCACAACCCGTCGAAAATTTACTATTACTGACAACTACGAGCAATACCTGATCCTATTATTTCAAAAAATATATACACAACCTTACTAAATCGCATAATAAGACCATACAATTCCGAAACAAACAACAAGTATTACTTACCCACAACTGGAATTTTCTGCTTTCCCCGCTGTGCTGTCGTCTTATTCCCACAGATCTGGACGCGCCGCCTCCCTGTTCTGAAGCCGCTTTCCTGACTTTTTTTCTGGAGTTTCCGCCGTCACTCACTTCGACACATTTACTGGCTTTTACTGCACTACACTGGTTTTTCTTCGTTGTCAGTTTTACTGACGTTGTTCCCAGAATGCTGCCTCGCCGCCCCTTCGAATGACTGCCCTCCTGTTGTCTGGCCGCCTCCACGGATTCCTTGCCGTCACCTCCTCGACGCTTGCTGGTTTTCCAACGTTTCCACTCTTACGTGACGCCGTCCCCAGTCCTCTACGCCGTTCCCGGATTGACCGCTTCCGTTGGACCACGGAATTTCCTGCATTCACTCCTCGACGCTCCTGGATTTTATCTACGCCGCCCCTTCGGAATGAACGCTCCCGTTGTACCGCCTCAGTTTATTTGATGCTTTTTCCTGTCCTGTTCACGTGCTTCCCCTTGTATATTTCAACGCTTGCACTTGGACCGACTTCGAAACAAAAGAAATCTTCTGTCGTGCGATTTAAATAAGTTATAAATTACACCGCTTGATCACCACTATTGCGAGACGCCTAAAGTCGGGGTAACTGGCAATCCTTTTAATTGAAACACACTCGGACACGAAGACCAAAGCTACTGAGATTAATAAGAACACTTAAGTAGATACAAATACTTGCATTTATTTTTCTGCCGTTTACAGAAACCTTAAGTTTACGTATTTACATCTTCTTATTAACTAACTTAATTCTAAGTCCATTCTGACCAAGAAAGCTCGGTGGGCGTTTACAAAGTTCCCAATAACCTATCAGAGCTGGTCTAAATTTTGGACATTTGGCATTACGCGGACGTGACCGTTCATAATAGTTCTATGAATTTTTACAAGCTTGAGGATTTCCCACAGTGAAATGTGGCCTGTTCGGACCCTTAGTAAATTACCGCTATAAAGATTTAAATTTCTACTAAAAGCATTTGGTCCCAGCTGCAAATAGTTTTTATGATAGAGTTGCAACCGTTGCTTCTTCTAATCACGTACCGGTCATATACATCACTCAATATTTCGGTTTATGAAGTAAACGCTGCATAAACTTACGCTAATCTTATTCGTGAGATTGGAATATCTCCAGCTTCCCAAGCGAAAGGCACGTTTCTAAACATCCGCTTGTTGTAATTTAAATATGACATTTTCCTACGAATTTTACCTTAAAATATTATACAGATGGCTTACAGCTAACTAAAGTACAGTATATTCCTACATAGTTCATTAAATTAAAGAACGCAAATCGCAACACAATGTAGTCATGCCACTCAAAGAGACAAGGTTATTTGGCAGCTACCCTGAAGCGCAGCCCGACGCTTCAAAAGTTTAGGCTTGGAAGGTTAGCACCGATGTTAATGAATCAAACAGTAAAAGTCGATTCTTTTATTACAAAAATAAAGCCCTATTTATATAAACATAATTGCTTAGTTACTACGATTTCAAAGTGCAAAGTATATTTACTGTGACGATATAACATTTTATAACATATGTGAGCATTAAACGAGTTTATTTCCGCTATATCTGCAAGTATGCTACACTGAACTCTGATTAGTAGGTCGTTCATTTACGCAAATTGCTTACTTGCAGGTGAGGCATTTAAACTTCGTGCATATGAAATCAGAAATGCATTTTAAACCTATGAACTGGATTTCGTAAATTTTGGAACTGAAATTTAGGTCTGTCTAATCCGAGACTAAACATGTCTAAATTTCCAACCTCGGCAAAAATCCATTGAAGAAGGTGCGCTGCACTTCAAGTGATCCATCTATTGCATTACTCCCACAACAGAAAAGTTCCGACTGAGACGAAATCCAAACACCAAAAACAAAGCAAAAATAACGAATACTGGACGACAAATCCAAACTCCGACACTAACCAACACAACCGATAAAAACAAGGTTGCACCCTCAAAACAATTACGTGCTCTGGCTACAAGATAGAGTGCAAACGGTGGAAAGTGGGGAGATGGAGAAGAAAGACCGAATACGTCGGTGGAAAATACGCAGACTTATATTAGACGCACTGGGCGTTCATCTCAACGGAGTATAACACCTTACTCTAAACGTAACTTGAATTACGAAATGTCAAATCCGGGAAAGTAGAAGAATTTGGGAAAATGTCTCTAATGCGGGATTGTCAACTACGGGAACGCCTTATACCCGAGAACAGGTTCGTCCAACCGACCAATGAAACTCGGAAGTATGTAAATAAAAAAATAAATAGTCCAATATCTCACCCAAAGGTTACCTGAAGAGGGAACGCTGCGCGTCACGAGATCGGAGCATTGTGTAAGTCCCACAGCAGAAGTACCGACAGGGAAAGAAAGGACAACAGGTTGCGATAGAAACTGTCAAAAATTGTCAATAATCGATGGTAATATGAGAAGAAAACCCAATCCACCGAAATCTTCAATCGACGACGATACCGAGAGCCAAATCGACTATAAAGCCGCTAAGCGCGAGATCGAAAACTACTCTGACACCGAACACCAAAGAAAATTTCCGGAAAAAAAATCCAACAAATGTCAAAAACATTATTCACCAAAGAAACCTCACGCGAACAGCCTGGCCAGTACCTCTACACGAAGCTCAAAAGTTTTCAACGAGATTGTTCAAAAAGAACACGGTACATGACAACGTACGACGACTTAAGGTTGTCAAAAGAATTCGGTAGGTGACGATAAATCGTCAATAAATACGTCAATAAAACAAAACGACAACAAGCGAACATGATTCGCTATATACTCCAATACGGTAAACAACTACCTACATCAACAAACGAAAAATGTGAGGTAATAAGTGTACATGACACTTCGACAGGTGTTGATGGTGTCCACGCTGAAATCAGCAAACGAACGTAGTGCGATACATGGTAAAAATGGGAACGAAATGAAAGCCATTCGGAAAAAAACTACGCAAGGCCAACTAAGAAGATGGTTTGAGAGACCTTAAAAATTCCGCATAAGCGAATCTCCCAAACCACCAACACAAGCCACATCTTGTCAACAAACCACTACATGATGGTTTTTCGACTAGCACACATTTTATTGACGTAAAAATCTTTTTTGAAAAATCAAAAATAAAACATTTTCCCATATTATGCCGACTTTTTGGAGGATATTGTATAAAAAAACAACACTAAATTTAAAACAGAGGTCGTAAATAATCACTACGAAAAAAAAATCTAAACGATTCTTACTTTAAGAAAAAGCACGTTACCAATCCAAGCTACCTAGAAAAGTTCAAAAACAAGAAAAAACCTTTGCAAAACAATGCTACAATGTTTTGAACAAAAAAAAAACAAAGCCAAAAATCATATACTCTGTGTAGCCCCCAAATAGAAGACCGAAACAACAATGGTACGGATTTTTTCAAAAAAATATATTGACGTGAATAAAGGTAAGTCTCTTGTCTGCCGAATCTGTCGAATTGGCCTCTCTATAGAGCTTGTTGTTTCACGTTTCGTGGTTTGAGTGGTTCGACAGCCGAATAATTCTTAAATACAAATCATCGTGGCGCGCTGGTAATAAATTTGCATTCTTATTCTGTGTACAGTAGACTCACATATTTCTTATCGTCGAACCGACCCTCTGTCTTGATTTCAACTAGCCGGAGCAACTTGTTGTTGCAGAGTTGCTTGATGTTGTGGGGTAATCATTGTTTAGCTGAACCGTAGAATTGGTTCATTAATAAAATTAATGTGGTAATCTAGTCCGCGGCGAACAAATTACTACTACGTTGCAGTAAGCACTAATTAGTACTGTAACGGAATATTGTAAAATGTAGTCGCTCACTAAAAAAGTTGTTCCATATGACGACTGTTATACTACATTTTCTAAGGTGTCGGATTCTGGAACTCCTTTCTGTTCCTCACTTCTTCAATGTTTCTTCGTATTTCTCATTATTTTCTGGATCATAGCTACATGTATGTTTCTTTCCTTTCTTGTCTCCCCATATCAATTACTGTACCCATATATCGTCTGTTAGTTAGTGGTTTTAATCCTAGTCTCTTTGTTGTTGCTACCTTGTAGACTGTTTTGTACAAATGTGGTTTGGTTATTTGCTGAGATTCTTTTATTAATTTATTTATCTTCATCAGTGTTGTTATAAACTCTTAACCAAATTAATTTTAGTATCGTTAAGAGCTTCATTACCGCACTCAGTGCGGTAATTGATAGATATTACCGCACTCAGTGCGGTAATGAATATTACCGCACTCTTTTTGTATAAAGAAATACATTGAACCAGAATTTATTGATGAAGATAAAATATTGAACAATACACGTTTGCTTATGGCACTTAACGAGACTTGTTTGATTGCCCCAAAACTCGGCCTACCGCCTCGTTTTTGGCAATCAAACTCGTGTCGTTAAGATGCTCATAATCAGACTTGTATTGTTAATATCTATAACGTGGCAGTTCAGTTAGTTACACGATTACTTTACTGTACCGTCGCGTCGTAAAGTATGATAACTGCTGGGTATTCATACAAATTCTTTAGCTCGAATAGTGTTCTCTCATATCTTGTATTTATATTTTTTACTTCTAATTTTGATTATCTGTTTATTTTGATTATTTTGCTTCAAATTCTATTACTCAGATTATCTACTAATTTATTTAAGTTTCACCTACTAAGTACAATATCATCCACAATATTCATTGTTTTATCAATCATTGTGAAGAAGGTCGTAGGCTAAGCTGGTTACTTTTCTTAATATCTGTATAATGAAGTCTCTATATTACTATCCTTCTAACTTTTATAGTATCTTTCATGGTATCTTTTTGTACTTAGTGTTTTCACTATTTCATAGCTGTTCACGCTTTAGACTACATCAAATGTCTGGCTGCATTTACGTTTATCTGTTACTTCTATGCTTCTTCTTGTAGTTTTTACTTCCTTTTACAATAAAGGAAGTATTGGATTCACCCCAAATTCGAAATTGAGTTTTCTTCAGATCTTCACGTTTTCGATGTTACATTATACAGTGTGTCCCCGGACTGAGTTCACTATAGGTATAATCGACAAACAATTTACAATTTTATTTGAATTATTTGGGATATCACGCTGCTTGGTCTGAAGACAATTTTAAGCAGAGTTTTTAATTTTTAGGATTTCAGACGGCATGAAAAATTTGAAAAACTACACACACGCAAGGATATTTTTTTAACTTGAAGTTTTGCAATATTTTTTGCAAAAATGAGGGAATAAAAGTGAAAGAACGCTTTTATGATTATTTACATTACAAATAAAGTGAATGACGTCAGTAAAAAAACATTTATCGCAAATCACATTTAACATTTCTTTGTTTATTCCACCTACAACTAACTCTTAGTACATTGTGTGTCCTCGATTATTAACAAGTGCCACACACCGTCTCTGCACACTTAAAATTAAATTATTAAACTCTTCTTATGGAATGTCCTCCCAAGCTTGCTGAAGAGCAGGGAAAAGTTCCTTTTGATTGTTGTGGACAGCGCCATCCCCCAGAGCCTTCTTTGTCAATGGAATTCATGCAAGAGATCTGCGGGGGCCACGATAAAAACGTTATATTGTGCTCTTGAAGAAAATTTCTAACAAGCCCTACCGTATGGGGACGGGCGTTGTCCTATTGGAGGATGAAGTTTTCTTCGGCTGCAAACGGAAGGACAAACCTTTCCAGAATCTGATCGCAATATTGAACTGCACTGAAACTCCCATTTACCAAAACGAGAAGCGTTCTTCTTCCAATTGCAATGCCACCTCATACCATAAGAGTTTTCCCCTTGAAACTATCGACCTCCTGGACATCTCGGAGTCGATTGTTTCGACCAGGTGCTCTCCACACACGAACTCTCCTGGAATCCGAATGGATTCCGAAACTAGACTTGTCTGAGAAAAGCACCTGGCTTCATTGTTCATTTTGCCACCTGACGTGTTGTTGATCCCAGTGCTTACAGTGCGATTGCCCCGTGTAAGGGCCTGACACCTCAGCGCCCTTGCCACGTCGATTTGCCTTTGCTCAATGTCCAACAATCCCACCGCACTCAACATTTCGTCTTTATCCAAATACCGTCTCGCCATCACTCATTAACACTGTACTTGTTACTCACACTTTATTCCTTCAACTTAAACTCACTTTTAGCCCGCCAATTGACAAATTTTAGGACCGTCGAGTTTATGTCAAGTATAATTATTATTTATTTTCATTTAATTTTGGGCATCAGGAATATTATCAACTTTTTATTGGAGGCTAGATATTAAAGAGCCAAATCACTCATTTCGAAAGAAAAACTTTACAACATTGCGAAATTTCACGCAAAAAAAATATCCTTAGACTTTTTGGGTGTGAGTATTTTCGATTTTTTCTATTCTATGTAGGTCCCTTTTTGATCAATAATATGGCAAAATATTATAGAGAAAAGTTGTTCAGAATATAAAACTATGGCTCTATTCTAAATTTCAAAAAGATCAGCTCACTTTCATTAAATCCGGTTTTTGTGTTAGTGAAGAAAAAATCGAGTCGTAGAAAAGCAAAAATTTGATTGTCCTTATCTTAGATAAACGTCAAAACCTGAAATTGATTATTTATTTTAGTAGTTTGCAAATTACTTGTTCTTTATATTTTTTTGTATTAAACATGTTGACTCTTGAACAGGGCAAATCCAAGTTTCTGTTTTGACTTACAATGAAATCACTAGAGAAAAGCTCAACATTATTTCTCAAGTCTGAAATTGTTGGGGAGGAAACTTTTTTTCGAACAAAGCCCAAGAAGTTAGTCCGAGTTTGTTTCAGAGGAACAAATACACTCACGTTTGCCTCGTTACTCAAACGGTTTTCCACATAGTTGTTCTACAGTTATAAGGCTTTTTATTCAGCACCAACCAAAGCGTTTACCCGCTTTTAATCCATATTAACCTTTGTGTCCCAAACCACAAAATCACATGAGTTTTCCTCAAAAGGGTTTTCGAACTCAAAAAAGCTTATTTTTAAATTTTCTTTTTGATCCTGAAACTTGCTCTGGTAAGCAGCGTACTGTTCATGGTGAACAGGACTGTCAGCACTGTTAGTTTACTTAATTAATTTAAGAAAACCCAACAAATCGTCAAATTACAAAAACAACTAAACATTTAATATTATTTGTCTGTTTTTTCAAAATTGTGCAGAACCCTTATGTTGTGGAGATAAATGTATAAGGGCAAAACAGTTTCCTCTTTATAAGATCTTTCAAACAAAAAATAAAATAAAATCGAGATCGGACCATTAAGAGTAGAGATACAAAATAATTTAGTGCGCCAATACGGCGTCATCTTTAATGGCCGTCATTTTGGTGTTCTACGCGGATTTTCAAGTGGCTCCCTATCTGGAAAGTTACCTTTTGGTATCAACTATGACTACAGAAAGTGGCACATACCAATCAAAAAGTGCAGCTTTTTATTGTGTAGGTACCCGACATACTATTTACCTAATAAAATGTTACAGACTGTTACAGACTCATGTTATTAATAAGCTTCACGAGCGATTTCCGATGGTGACAATTTCTATCAATAGATTAAAAAACTTGTGAAAAGGTTTACAGAAACTTGAAGTGTACTAAATAGGAAGAAGGAAAAGCTAGTTCGTGATTATGAAGATGCTGATACACTCTTGATGAGAGAATCCGTGAAGACTGATGATAATTTATCATTGAGAAAGCGGTCTACTGAATTATCGCACATATAAAAAATTCTCACAAAAATAAGATTATAGCATCCATAAATTAGAAGCTGGAGCCGATGACCAACGACTGCTGTTTTGTTTATGAGCTGGAGAAAAAAATTTGAACGATAGATATATTTTTATAAAGAAATCATTTTTTCGGATGAATCAACTTTTACAACTAATGGCGTCGATTCTTCACGGTACGTTGTAGGTATTGGTATAATGAGAATCTGCATTTTCGTATGCCAACTAACAGTCAACGGTACAACAAAGTAAATCTATGGTGTGCAATAAGGTATGATAAAATTATTGGCCATATTTTCTTGACACTACTTCAAACCAACATTCGTATTTGGGTGTGCTCGAAAACTGTTCTTTATCTGCCATGGTAGACGTGAATTTAGAAGATTTTCATTGTCAACAAGACGGGTATCCAGATCATTCAACTCGTTTGGTTACAAATAATCTGAATCAGCACGTTCCTGAAAGGTGGATTGGGCAACATGACCCAATACATTAGCCAGCGAGATCGCCGGATTTGACTCCTTTAGATTTTTACTTATGGGGTTATTTAGAACAAAAAGTTTATTCATGTGATCTTCATGATAACATCGAATTATTAAAACAAAAAATTAGGGATGCTGTAGATAAAATTAACCCAATGACCATACCAAAAGTATATGACGGATTTAGAGTTAGGAAAAATGAGGCGAATTTGGAGGTAGCCAAATAGAGTAACATTGCAATTCAATTTATGTTTTTAATAAACTGCTTTGCAAACAACTAATAAATAATACATTTTTTCTACAGATACGATATAAGAATACAAAAAAACCCGGATGCAATTAAAGCGGGCTGATCTTTTTGATGTTTTGCAGAGAGCCATAGTTTTATATCATGAACAAGGCGCTTTTATCGAAAAAAAATATATTTTTTTATATTTTTCATGGCCTTAATTTCTAAAAATTAAAACTGCTTAAAATTGTTTTCAGATCAGGCAGGGCGAAATGCCAAAACATTAAAATGAAATTCAAAATTGTTTTGTCGATTATACCTATAGTGAGCTCAATCAGGGGACACACTGTATAGTACTGATATCGTATCGGAACATGCACTCGACTAACTCGAGAGAAGGGCGTGGGTGAATTATTTTCGAAAAGAACAGATATCAACTTTTAGGGGCGCCAAACGGTTCCCTGCTATGTTTCTCCGCTTGAGCTAACGAATCATTAAATATCTCAAATGGCAACAACAAACAATATAAACAATAAAACCCAAAGTTCGAATAGCCGTATGATAAATCAAACAAATAGTTGGTAACAATAGGGAGATAAAGTTGATCGTAATTACTAGCATCAAGACTTAACAAATAAACCTTCTAATTACTATATCACATAATTATCACAAGTCATGCAACGTCATAATGTAAACGCAGCCTCGCTGAGTAAATTTCTACTAGAATTATGAACTGGTTTAGATGATATTAATCAAGTAGCCAAATTAAATAATTTAGAAGCAACCCGCTTGCTGAATGAATGTTCATGATACAACGTTCCACACTTGGAAATATAATTTTATATCGCGATTAGCTTCGCATTCAGATATCTGTATGGTAAATCTTTTATTCCAATAAGAAATACTGGGTTTTCTTTCCCGGCCTACAAATGTAATTCTTTCGATATTTTGGGGGTATTACCACACACTCAGCTCTAAATTCACATACAGGGCAATGTTACTTACTCCAAGACAAAACACTCAGCTCTAGCTGGCGTCAAAATATGCCTAAATGATTACACTTAAAAAAGATTATACAGATCTAGATACTGGTGAAGCTATAAAAAGGATTTTCAACACATTGTAATTTAGTTTATAACAAAATAACCAGGCAATCTCATATTCGAATCACCAAAACTGGATTCCCTCCGCAGCGAGGAATCGGCTGTCTGCTGCGACGAAGCGGATACTTCCTGCAGTACGAAACGGCTTTCTCCTGCGACGTTCCTTCCAGTCCCTCTACCAGCATGTATCAATAGGAACAAGGCCAGGTAGACCTCTTACGGAACAGGTATCGCCCCACAGGTTATGTGCGAGCAGCCTGCTCCAAGAAGCATTTACTTACAGCAAATATGTAACCCGTACCGTGAACGCAGAACACAAAACCACACGTACGCTTCCTAGGTTACTTCATTCTCATATAGTTTTGGGTCAAAATACGCCGTGGTCCAAGGTTCAACAAAATCCTGACATCTCCACGAATTGGCAAGCTCATACCCCAAGGTCTAGGAAAAGTTAAAAGGTTAAAACGGCTGATGGCTTCGGATACACCAAGAAGACAAAACGTATTCAGATTCGACAAACACCTTTACCCTTGTTCCGGAAATAACACTACAGTGGCTATATAAGGACAGTGTGGTCAATTTTGGTCCTGTTTCTAATTGCTTGTTTTAAAATCCGCCATTAAGAGTCGTTTTACGAAATCACACATAGTCACACAAAATTGCTTCTAAGTCCTTTATTATTGAAAGTAGCCCCAATATGAAGTGGAATGAAATAATCTTCATAAAATTCTACAGTGTTCTGTGTAAGCGAATGGCGAATTTTTGTTTGCATAAGTAAATGTCAACGAGTTAAAGTAAAATGCTTTTTGCGAAAATTGCGCATTAGTCCAAATCAAAAGCTATAATAAACTATATAAGTGTCTTAATGCCAAAGATTATTGCATCAAATTAAAGAGAATTTATGGGGTACGTAACACTGAATATTATAATCCTCTAAATTAACTGGTGGAATAAATACAACGGTTTGATTATGAATATAAAAAAAAATTGTTCAGTTTTTGTACGTAATCTCTGTGTCGATCAACGCAAAATGTTGTCAATTCTCGTTTTCTATGTACAAAAACACAATAAAGTATATTCCAATATTAGGTTGCTCGTTAACGAAGATTTTTAATCGCTGGCAGCGATTCCTTACGATTTACATCGTCTCTTGCCGTTTAATTCTGTTTAAGTAATATTATTGACATTCTTGTAAAATTAATGTTACACTGCACATTTTTTGACCACCTCATATTCAAAGCATCTCCGAATTTCACATATGTCCAGTCCGTATCAAATGACGTCTATGTCACAATTTAGCAGGGTGGCGTTTGTCTTACAATTTAGCAGGCCTTGTACAGAACTATACCTAAGGGCGTGGCTGGTTGTTATAGAAACAACTCTTAATGGCTGCCTTTTTTAAAATTGACCACACTGTCCTTATATAGCCACTTTAAATAACACTACAGTGCCTTTATATAGACAGTGGCGACAATACCTCTAAGCCACACCCCCGCCGCCATATTTAGGCAAATTTCTAACGGGTGCTCATTTAAATCCGTAATCAGAGTCTACTGGGATACGTGTTTTACGTTTGGCAGTACTGAAAACATTCGAGATGTGCAGGTTAAGATTTGCGTCAGTTTGTGTCAAAACTGACGCAAAACCTAACATGGCGGCTAAAACCACGTGATTTACAGAGCCAATCAAAAATAGGACACCCCATTGTAGCCACTGTCTATATAAAGGCACTGTAAATAACACTAGTGTACCTGTATAATACTTTTATTATACAGGTACACTAAATAACACCAGAGCCAGTAGATATAGAGAGTACCGCCAGGTCCGCCATGTTTGTTCCTCTGACATATGCGTCACTTTGAGGTTTGTAGCACAATTCCGTCAACGTGACGTTTGTTGGCAATCCAAAACTTTACTTAAAATTGGCAAGACTGTAAGTCTATGTCAAATTCGAGGTTAGCAGGTTAGTTTTTGCGTCAGTTTTGACACAAACTGGCACAAAACATAACCTGCTAACCTCGAATTTGACATAGACTTACAGTCTTGCCAATTTCAAGTAAAATTTTAGACATACCCCAATCAGTCATTGCTGGTGGGAACAAAAATGGAGGCGATAGCGGCATTTTCACGGATCAAAGAATGGCGGTACTCTCTATATCTACTGGCTCTGCGGCCAACCAGAGCCAGTAGATATAGAGAGTACCGCCACGTCCGCCATGTTTATTCCTCTGACATATGCGTCACTTTGAGGTTTGTAACACAATTCCGTCAACGTGACGTTTGTTGGCAATCCAAAACTTTACTTAAAATTGGCAAGACTGTAAGTCTATGTCAAATTCGAGGTTAGCAGGTTAGTTTTTGCGTCAGTTTTGACACAAACTGGCGCAAAACATAACCTGCTAACCTCGAATTTGACATAGACTTACAGTCTTGCCAATTTCAAGTAAAATTTTAGACATACCCCAATCAGTCATTGCTGGTGGGAACAAAAATGGAGGCGATAGCGGCATTTTCACGGATCAAAGAATGGCGGTACTCTCTATATCTACTGGCTCTGAATAACACAAACCTCTCTCGCCATCTAGCGACAAATTACTCCACTTGACTGGAAGATTTCTTCTTGCAGAAACCTGTACTTAGCAGAATACTGTAGTCTGTGAAAATGAATTCTGCTACTAAATTGGTCTGATAGAGTCTCCTGAACCCAAAAATCATGGTTTTTTCATTGGTCTGTCTGCCTGTGTGTGTGTGTGTGTGTGTGTGTGTGTGTGTGTGTGTGTGTGTGTGTATGTGTGTGTATGTGTGTGTGAACAGAATATCTCAAAAGCGAAATAAGGTATGACGTTTTTCGATTTTTTTATAAAACCGTTCTAACGATATTTTTCCAACATTATGTTTTTAATATGTGTTGATGTGAGGTAGGTGATTTTCCAGTTGAATAACTCTAAAATGAGTTTCTTTTCTTTTGACTAACTCCTATTTTAAATAGAACACCCAGTATATTATAACATTTTAGAATTCGGCCTTAAATTTTAGCGAAAATTTGTCTATTCAACTAACTCTCTATTTTGTGTTTCTGTAGAATTTGTAATTTTTGAAAAATTTTGACCAATGCTTAACAATTAAAAATCAAATTTTTCAGTAATTATAAGATCGCTGTAAAAAAAAGTTGTGTACCTGTATCACACCAGATTTTTACTTCCTTTTACTACTATAAAGGAAGTATTGGATTCACCCCAAAAATTCGAAATTGAGTTTTCAACAGATCTTCACGTTTTAGAGTCCCCTGATCCCAAAAAACATATTTTTTTTCATTGGTCTGTCTGTCTGTCTGTGTGTCTGTCTGTCTGTGTGTGTGTGTCTGTGAACAGAATATTTCAAAAACGAAAAGAGGTATGGCATTGAAACTTCATATATAAGTTTTGTGTACTATGTAGATGAGACAGCAAGCTTTTGAAGAAAATCGCATAACCGGAAGTAGGTGTTTACTCTTGTGATTTTTCAGTTTTTTAGATTTTTTCAAAAACGGCTCTAACGAGTTTTTTTGAATTTTACATTTTTCTTACATTTTTAATGTGTATTGATGTGAGATAGGTGATTTTCCAGTTGAATACTTCTAAAGTGGGTTTTTTTTGTTTTTTTTTCTATTTTTTTTATTAACTCCTTTTTTAAAATAAAACACCCGGTATATTATTACATTTTTGAATTCACCTTAAAATTCTAGAGAAAATTTGTCTGTTCAACTAACACTCGATTTTGTACCGTTTTTGTAGAATTTGTAATTTTTGGAAATTTTTAACAAATGGTTAAAAATTAAAAATGAAATTTTTGACTAATTATAAGATCACTGTAAAAGGAAGTTGTGTGAGTGTATCACACCAGATTTTTATCTATATATTGTCTATCGTCTTGTTCATATTCTGGAGAAAATTCTTGGTAGGATATGCGACTCGGTCAAAATCATCGGCTATTTTCCTATCAATGTATATTTTCTTTGCAGTATTTGAATATATAGCTTCTCTTGTACACTTTTGTCATAATTTCTTCTTATCCTCTTTAGTTTGTTCTCTTTTTTTCTCTCTTTTGCAGTATTCTATATTTTTGGCCTTTTGAACTGAAAAAAGAGTACAGTTTCTAATTTATGAACGCAATTAGATGTTACTTAAAAATCAAATGTCAATTTATGCATTGATCAAAGTATAAACATAGTTGTCAATGTTAGAATTAAATTTTGGCTTAGACCGTGTCGTCTTTGAAGATAAACACCCAGAATCTTTTGACTTAATGTGCTTAACATTTTGTGAACTAACGCAAAGGTTTGTGTAACGGTTATGTTCTTTGGTGGTTCGTGAACTCTTACAAGCCACCCATGATTTGGTCCTGAGCAACTTTGGCTCTGATGATGCAAGCTGCAATGTCTTGCGAAACGTTAGTCTATATGGGTGCACAAGCGGTAAAGCGGCCAAATATGCCTAAGTATCCTTGTTCACAAGGTACTCTAATAACACTGACCAAATCATAGGTGGCTTGTAAGGGTTCACGAACCACTAAAGAACATGACCGTTACACAAACCTTTGTGTTAGTTCACAAGGTGTTAGCCACATTAACCCAACAATTTCTGGGTGTTTATCTACAAAGACCTTGTTGTCTAATAAACACATCTTTTATTAATTACTAATATTAATTTCTACGATTTTCAGCAAGAGGGAATAAAACGTTGTATGCGGCTCGCTTGCAATTAACCATTATTGTGGCTCACCGAATTACAGGGCTTGCTCCTACGTTGCTCACCTTGCAAATTATCCGGCTCGCCCACAAAGGCTAATTTAATAATTCGTCTTGAAAGCTTTCTTTAATTTATTAGTATTTTTCAGATATGTTGTTTATGAGCTTTAGTTTCTTTAATATAGTGTTTTCAACGATGATTTTTATTTATAACTTATAGTTTACATAGTATTCTACCGTTTCGTTCTTTTTAAATTTGAGATTTCTTTTATATCAACCTGAAATAATTTTTAACGAAAATGTTATAATTTAAAATATACAGCGGACCCGTTTTATCGATGTTTAGGAATGTTGCTGAATGCTTAATTGTAACCTCAGATATACGTAGTGTTGGCAGCTTTAAAATTTATTGCTGTTAAAGTATGCATCTGTAGTGTGAGACGGGTAAAAGACTAAAATGATTTTTTGTGGATGTCGCGATATTTTAATTGCTATTGTGATAAATTCCAAAGCTATTTTCTTTCAAATATAGCGATTTTGTACCATCACTTTAACTTTCAATGTATTTTAAAATATTTAAATTAATAATAGTCATATTTCGTGTTGGCCCTCTTGCGCGAATTTTTCGGTGATTTTTCCTGAAAGTGGCCAGTCTGCCTCTTGTGGTCTAAGACCGAAGGTGTATGTCAGGGCTTTTTAAAAGGACTTCACCTCTTTAAGCTGTGGTAATTCCGTGTCGTGCTGAAAAGAAAACCGAACATATGCAGGCTTCTGGTTGGTTACTACCACCTCTTTCCAGTATACATTCTCTATTAATTATCCAGCAATCTTTAATACCTATCAAAATCTAAAATATTCCAAAACCAATATTTCTCGTGGTTGAACGTGGAGGAATTCGACCTCCCTCAATGAACTATATTGGCTGTCTTTTAAACTTGCAACCGCAAAGTTTTTGGGCGATCCTCGAAAAGCCATAACGCGGAATCGTATCTGCAGCCGCATTCTTAAAGGACCGCTGTTTTTAGTGGTTATTAGGAGCGCAGAAGTCGCAGTAGGTCTTAAATTTAGATCGACCATGAGAGTATAAGTTTTATGGATTGTTTACGAAAGCAATTTAAAATGTTATAACTAGTGAACATTCACTCGTTGCTTCCGAATTTTGCTTTTTTTATATACTTTGTTTAACTAAATAATCTCTTCTTGCTTATCAACATGATAATTTTGCGTACTTCAGAATTCATTTAACACTGTTTTTTCATTTAGCCAAAAATAGTGGACGATTTCATTTCTTTGATAACGCATCATAGCGTACACCGAGAGTTTGTTTTTGAAAAGCGATTAGGTTTTTTTTAAGTATACATGCGCTGCGTTATCGAGAGGTCTCCGCGATAAGCGTTAAATAACGTAATTTACTTTACAGATTAGCTCAACTCAGTCATGGTTGCTTTTGATGTTCGGTTACAGAACATATGTTAGAACTGTTGTGTAAGCCTTTGTTCTCACGAGCCGTATGTTATTGAGGTGCACCTTAAATTGGCCAATAATTATGTAAAATTTGTGCAATCGAAAAACCTCATATTGGCCAATAATTATTTGAAATTTGAGCAATTGATTAACCTCATATTGGCCAATAATTATTTGAAATTTGTCCTATAATTACTCGCAATTTTTACTATTAATTATCTAATATTTGTACTGACTTCTAACGAACTAGAAACAATTATACTGTGATGTTGGCATTGTGGTGTTATTATTTGTTACTACTACCTGTGCGTGATTTAAGCTTCTCGTTCAGAAAATTATGTGCTACTTGAATTTACGAATTCTCAGTTGAATACTTGGATACACTTGTCTTTAGTTGGTAAATATTTGTTGGCGGCCTATTGGCATCTAATCATTTGTTAGTATTTAGAGAGCTGCACACTGTCCTCCTGACTTAACCGGCCAAAAATTGTATCCAAGTGGTCATAAAGTTTGTTTTGTAGCCCACGAATTGATTTGACGCTAACAAGTGTTCCACTGTATATCCTTGATTTCAATGCGATTTCTTTCTTCCCGTATCCCCAATGCAGGCACTTCTGTTTTCTGACCTGAATCTCTTCATTTTCTGTTTACTTTGTGTTACTGGTTCTGCATTCGAAATAAAAAATAATGCAAATTGAATTAATCTAAAAATATATGACGCACTTATTAAACAATAATTTGTGCAAGCATCGAGTCCAGTCATCATTTTCCATGTCTTATATTTGTCAACAACTGGAGATTTGAAGTTTAACTAGAATGTGCATAATTTTGCCTTAATCCATAGATTGTATACTTATCTTCGATCTTCGTAGAGTTTACATTCCAGTTTCGCAATATGATCTAGATCTTTTAGCTGACTCTATATTTTACAAAGTGTGGATACTCGGTGGTGCATACCGTAATTGTAGCTAAAGTGGGAACGAAATGCAGAGTAGGTGGCTCGCAGCACTGGAGGATGCTTGCAGGTAGACCTCTAAGCCAGAAAATTTGGGTTCAATCTTCAGCAACTTTAACAGTCACAAAAATCTAGCGCCGACTCGAATTTACAATTCCCCAATTCAACAATGGCAACCGCGGGGTTTTAATGTAAAAGCTTTCTCAAAGATGAGAAGTCGCTGCTCCTACAGTTATAACTTGTTCAATAACTTTTTCTGTGTGATCAATGGATCACGAGAAAAAAACGATTTCAAGATGTTTTCAAGATGGCGGCTGTTTGGCAGGAGGTGGGGGCACGGCTTTTTGGTTCTACACTTGTCTAATGACCCTAAACCAGGAACGAGCAACCTTTTTTTACAACGAGCCAGCTACAAATTTAAAAATGTTGTGCGGGCCGCATGTATGAAACTTATGATAATACAAACATTAAATGTTGAACTCAAATTATTTCTTTATTAATAAAATAAACCTAGTATAAAAAATTATAGAAATGAAACTCTTCCTAATAGAAATACTATTAAAAAACGGAAAAAGATATATGTGAAAAAGATTATTTAATGAGAAACTTGACATTGCTTCTTTGCCATCAGTTGGTCTATATTTGCAGATATACACGGCACAGCAACTCGCACGCAGCTTTCTGACCATACATCATTTCATCTCGATCGGTGATCGCTGTTAATTAGTTTCATTGCAGAAAATAATTGCTCGCAAACATAGATGCTTCCAAAAAGTGTCATTACTTGATTTGCATGAAGTTATGTATGTCAACATTTTGAAATTTATTTCTTAAATCCGCGTCGTTTTGTAAATCTATTAATTCCATTTGTAACTCATCCGGAACTGTTTCCACTTCTATATTAAATGGTGAAGAAAAAATGTTAAAACTAAGAAGGGTTTCTTGTGAACTAAATATTTTAAGACAAAATGTAAAATCTTGAAGGGCTGCATGAGAAAGTGTGGTGGGCCGCAGGTTGCTCATCCCTGCTCTAAACTACTGGGAAAGAGGAATCACCGCGGCCAACTTTTTTAAGGTAAAACAACAATTTTACTGTACTACAGTGAGAATGCAACAGCAAGGCTGAAGATGAATAGCCATGGTGAAGTGATGATAATTTTATTGTAAACATAGCTTGCTGTTGTTCTTTGTCTTTTGCAAGGTTAAGTACAATGTCAGCTAATATTCTTGAAACAGTTTAATAATGATTAGGATTGTCGTCTGAAATCTGCATACTCTTTGGATTTCTATCTTTAATCTACAAATCGTGTTCTTTTAAATAGCAAAGTTAGTTAGTTAGTTTTGTACGAACGTACGGCTAATTAACGTTATTTCCTAAATTACGACCCCACTTGTATATGGGTTTTCCGAATTACTCGGCCTGAATTTGAGGATATCAAATTATGTGCAGGCATTGGCTTTCTAACGCACACAGCTGTGTTATTAGCCCACATTTTTGAGGCACTCATTTTGTGTATCTCGGTTCCGGTCTGTTGGCTCGCTAAGTTTGTCCGCTTGTTGGAAATATCGCCCCGTCGCCTGCACGTTCGGTGGCGTGAATTTAAGAATTAACTGCCATGTGCTCAAGAGAGTGAACTTCAGTTTTTGCTCCCACCACTTTATCGATCGCGCTGTCTGCGCGCATTTTTCTGGCAGATTCGATCCGGGCGTCTGAAGCAACAGTTGGTTTCTGAAGTGGTCGTATGCCACGTACCCTTCGGGGTCGCGTAGGTGTGCGTAGGCAAGGTTTTGTAGTTGTTTATGTGTACTGCTTATCGCGGTTTGTTCCTGCAGTATGTGTGTGTTCCGCTGTTTAGTTGGTGTCTTCTGCAGTGTCTGGGAACGGCGACCGAGTACAGTAGCATGGGACATCTATTTTCCGCATAGCCAAGCTCTTTAAAGTTACTGTACGTTATATTAAATTTTACAGTGAGAATTTAACGTATACAGTGTGTTTCGCCGAAGCATCGGACAGTTGACGTAACGACACGGTCGTTTAACTTCTATTTTGCGCCTTTTGCATTTGTCACACTATTATAGTTGTGTATGTGTTGCACATAACCTCTCGGAATGCGGGGATTTGCATTTAATAATTATGTGGCCGGGAATGACTCTACGAGGTTAGCCCTGCAAGATAGTACAGCCACTCAAGCTAGGGTAAAGCCCCAGGGATTCTATTTTCCAAGAAAGTTCACCAGTCAAGGTGGTCAAGTGGCTTTGCTCTTGCGTATGTGATACGGAAAGTTTAAACGTCTTTGGCTGACAGTTCAACCTGTCATCTCCCTTGAAGCCTGGTAAGGGTTGGAGGCCTACTCCGTTAGACAGTTCGACCTGTCAGACCGAAGAACCCAGGTAGGAAAGGTGAGGAATAGTTGAGATGATAAATCTCAAGTTGCTCGGACGGGCACTGCAATCTTCTTTTATATCGTTTCTGCCGCGTTGTACTTGCCCAGCTTCCACTGGAGTAGGGAATGGTGCGATCGGTCATTCAGTGCAGCTTTGCTCACCGCGGATAGGATTTCTAATCGCCTGTTAGCCCGTCGAATTGATGCAACGTTAGATTAGGCTATGTATCAAATGTAAATACATTGTATGTATAATTAAAATTTAATGCAGAAGCTAGCGTTACATCATTACAATTCATTTACAGCCAGTTTACAGGGCTGTTGTTTAACTTTATGCAGTAGCCCTGCCATGTGTCACAACCGCTATTTATTATAGTTGAATATCGCCTTTTATTACCGCTATTTGATTACAGTTTGATGTTCATATCGTTTTTCAGTAATTGCAATAGTTAATGTCAAGTTTACCGAATAATTGCAATAGATTAAGACGTTACGCAATTTATCTAACTGCCGTATACTAAACCCCTTTCATCTTTTTATGTGCATTTTTATATATATCCAAATATTTTGTATTATGCATGCGTTGTGCGTATTATATTTTACAGTGTAAGAGGAGTTTGACCAGCTGATCAGGTAGATTTTTGAAAGGAAGGTCCGATGGTGCTCAACCGGCTCGCTGTTCAGATTACTGCCAAGCTTAAAGTCGAAAGGTGAACACATTATGCTTCCACGTTTTCTCAGCGGGTTTACTTATGCATTTTTCTAGTGTAGGAAATGTGGTGGCGGCTTATCATTTTAGATCTGTTTACCGTTTATTAGGCCGTTGTCCTGTGTGATCTCGTGTTGGACCACCCCTCGCTCCACTGATGTCTAGTCGGCAACTCTTTTGTAATGGGCTGGCAGCGGTCCTATGAGTTACATTTCCGATTTTGTGAGTTATTGTACGCGCTAGTCGTCTAGCTTTATTTTGGCTTTTCGTAAATACCGTGTCGTACCGTTACTAACTGGCGCGTTGTCGTAATTGTCGTTTTAGCCAGTTACAAAAACAAATGAAAGGTGATATGTCAGAATACAGCACAAAAATAACTGTACTTTTTTGCCAGCTAGTGTACGATTAGTGATTTTTGTAGTTTTCAAATCTATATTGTTAAGATTCATCAAGTTTATTCACGGGAGCTCTACTTCGCCATCGGGTTTTAAAAGAGCAAGGTCAGCTTTCCCTATTCTGAACTAAATATCTATAATAAATTACAAGAACATCGGAAAAAAGCATTTAGATATTGCTACAAATAAATTAGTTTAACTCCGTTTTCCATCCGAGTTCAAGACAAAATATAAAGTCTAGTATTCAAGAGATAGAGTTGTTTACAATTCGTGACTAATGATGAAAGTGACAAAAATAAATATTACTTGTGTAAATACGCAGAGACAACTTATATAATTAATTGATCGATAAAAGTTGTACTAATCATCTACTATATTCAAAATGGAACTAATAAAGTGCTCTATTTTCACAGTTTCTAAAAAATATCTATTATAAAGGCTAGTCGACTTCATGGAAGCTTTTGAAATCATCGCCACAACAAATTTAATATGCAGAGTTTATAATTAAAAAAAACTGTTTGTTTTGCACGCTGCTATAAAAATTATATTGCCGACATGGTACACAATATTGCGTGACAAACATGTACTTATCGAAAAACGTCCAGCGCGTTTATTTAATGTTGTTTACGCACATTTATATAGAATTCAAGCATTTGAACTGATTAGACTAACCCAGTTTAACTCGTTTGAATCCAAATTAAAGATGCCCTTGTAATAGCTTTTCAATTACCAATAAATTGCATCAACGACGTTAGTGATAAACAGGTTAATTTATTGCTACATTAATATTTTCAGCCTGAATGGCTTCTGAAGTTTCAAAAAGCCCACCTAGTAGTAATTTTTTTAGTATGTTAGTTACAATCGGACAGATTGTTGGTGTTTTCCCAATAACGTTGTTGGACGATGGGAGAGAATACATAGTCACATTTCGATGGTTTTCGCTCAAAACAGTTTACTCCATCTTGCACGTAGTAATTCAAAGCTTGGTAATATTCGCATGCATATATTTTGGATGCTTTAACGCCACAGGCTGGAGTGTTTATCATATTGGTAAGATTGTTTTATAAGTTTAGGAACAGCACGAAAGGTTTTTCGTTGCAGTTAGAAGCTTATTTTATGCTACCAATCTTTGGTATACGGTGTCGTTGCTCTATCTGCTTAGAAAATTGCCCAAATTACTGAAAAAATGGAACCGAGCCGATCAAGCCATGGAAGTTAACTATGGTCTTCCGCCAAACCTGCAAAAGAGACGCAATATAACCACTACAGTAGTTGTTGTGTATTGCTTAGGTGTGTCGTCATACTGAAATGACATTTTAACCAATTATGTTTTGTAGTTCAATTGGCCATCTCCGTTATGTACAACTATTATAACAATCGAGATATTGCGTCCAAAAACCATATTACGTATACTCATGCCGTTTACTTTACATCGGTTTTTCCTCACGTTTTTAGATACATCCCTTACTCGATTTGGGCTGGAATATTGTGTCAAGTTGAGTTCGAGGAGGATTGCTCGTAGATTAACCTAAAGTTCGGTTTCTTGCAGATGAATTATATATTCTGCATTATGCGTATGGCATACACAGACCTGCTCATTTCTCAGATTAGCTCGTTCTTGAGCGTGCGGTTCAAACAAGTTACCACAAGAATGGGTTCTGCATTAAATAAGGTATGAAATGTGATGATGCAGAAAGTCATGTTCTTTTGCTGGTGATTTTCAGAAAAGAAGTAAAGAGTTCTGGAGAGAAATTCGTGAAGATTACGACAGAATTGCCACCTTGTGTCTGTATGTTGATGATGTAATAACCAATGTCGTTTTTGTTTCGTACTCTGGAAATTTAATATTGCTCCTGCTGCACCTACGCAATACTACGATAGTAACAGAGTGAGTAAAACAAAAAAACTTAGCCCGAGCAGTCAAAATATTAAATATCGCTCAAACCTTGTTTTCACTTCAATCGCTAGTTGAAATAGATGTTTTGAGATCTTCGCCTATGTTGGTTTCTTAGGACTTGAAATGGCTTTGGCGGTCCAGAAAAACGATCGACACGATTTTAATCTTAAGCGATGGCGAATATAAAAGGAAATATACATCTGCGTTCGACCACTTATGAACCACTTATTGCATTTTATGTCTTCCATAAAATACGCTGCCATGTGCATCATTTAAATATTATAAAAAATCACGATATGGTTGAGTAGGGTAGGTGCACCTACAGGAGGGCAAATTTCACGTTAATTAAATGGTTTCTAAAATTCTTTAGAATATTAGTACAAGTCAAATATTTAGCTTGTATGTAGCTTATAGGGTATTGCGTTACATCGCAGGTTCAAATATTACTTTAAATATACAGAGTGCCTCAGAATTATAGAGAAGATAAGTGTTTTAAGATAGGGAACTTGTATCCTAAAGTTCCTCTTCTCGGTGGTACAAAGCATCTTAGGTTTACTACGTAATACCTACTAGAAAGTTTATCTGCCTAATTTATCAAGTATTTCCCTCTCTCTGTTGTTCTAGTTTACCCTGTATATCAATTGGTTAGGAATATACATATCGAGAAAACAAAAACAAACTGATCCTCAGCGGGCTGTCGAAATTCAAACGTAGGAATAATATGTTGGTGGAACTGTGTGTCTATGCCAAATTCGAGGTTATCAGGTTAGGTTTTCCGTCAGTTTTGACACAGACTGACAGAAAACCTAACCTGCTAACCTCGAATTTGACATAGATTTACAGTGCACCAACATATTATTCATACGTTTGAATTTCTACAGCCCCCTGAGAATCAGTTTTTTTTATCTCTCGAAATTAAAATTTATATAGAATGTCGATGGAGGTATTCGGTAAAATTGAAAACTTTGATAACAAAGTGAAAACTTTTTATTAATAACTAACGAGAAACATGAAAGAACAAACGTATACCTTTCTTATAGTAAAGCTAATTGACATTATAGTTAGAGAATCTCATCTCTAACTTAATTTTACCTCTTTTTCCCATAGTAGGAAAAGATATACATGGGAATATCAGACCACGTAAATTATTTATTTTATAAAGTTTTGAGAAGTCCTCTACGAATTCAGTCTTGTCAATTTGTATTACAGTTAAGCATCTTCCGAAATCAAATGTATCCAATTCCTTTGTACATATTTAAAGAAGCATTGCGAAATTGCTTTCTTTTAGTCACATAAATTCAAATTTACATTTTCTTCAAAATGGCGGAAGCCTCAACTATTTTTTAGAATTAGAGTCGTTCAAGGAGGTCCTCTTGGCAGGCAGTTTACCGTTGCTCCCACTTTTTACTTCTAAATGTCGGAGTTTGGCCTTTTTTGTCTAATTTCACTGATGAATTAATTATAAAGCACATATCGTACTGTAGAAAAGAAGTCTTAGCTTCTAATTGACAGAAAGAAGAAAAACAAGACGGAACCTCGTCAGAAAAGAAAGAAGAAGAAGTGTACAGTATCATCTAATTTACCTTATTGAAGAGAAGTTGATCTTTTATAAGCAATTGCTAATTAATTCGTACAATTTGTAAAATACAGTTATATTCCTTCCTTTAATTATCCATATAAATTCCAAAGTCGCCTTAATCGATTCCGTGAAGCGAATTGAACGAGAAAGATCAAAATATTGTTAATTGTTATGTCAAGCTTTGTTCAGGACTGTACCAACTTGCTAATTTGTTATGCAATGTACAACTTGAAATAGCTTTTAGACTTGTAATATCCTTACCAATAACATCGTTTACACAATTTTTATTTCTTGTATGTTTAATTGTAGTCCTTTTTATGCATCGCAGAAATAAAGCAATTAAAATTGTTAGGTTTTCCATGTTAATCTCAACTAATATTTAATTAAACGTTGCAAATTATTAACTGTTCTTTTAATATGTCAATTTTATTTAGGATGAACCTACAAAAACTTTATAATGTGGTTAATTTCGTAATATTCTTGATTCGCATTTTGACAATATCGGTGTATGTATCTTGGGTGAACGACGAAAGCAAAGAGCCAGCTTCCATTCTGAATTCGGTTTCGACCACGCAGTACAACTCTGAGGTAAATGTTTGAACTCTACGTATAACAAAAAATTAATTACTTTCATTACAGATTCAGAGATTTCTGCTTCAGCTAAGCTTCAACCACGTGGCTTTCACAGGAAATAAGATGTTTAGGGTGACCCGCAGTATTATTCTACACGTAAGTGTTATTTTAACTATAGATGTAATGGTATATTGCGCCACGATACATTTAGTTGGCCAGGCGTCTTGGTGCATAAAAGTATAGTATTAGTTCAGTCAGTAGGGGTTTTTGCCCTACAAAAGGTGGAGTAGAAACGATTTTTATATACGTTGTTTAGGTCGGGAACCTAATGAAAAATCCAAGTTTTAGATCTTGGAGGGGCGCCGCGCGAGCCGCCATCTTGGATTAAAAGTGCTAAAAACTGCTTTTTTCCAAAGAACTCCGCAACGGTTGATCCTACATCAAAAAAGTTAAAGACCACAAGATTCTTTACATTTTTACTTCCTTTTACTACTATAAAGGAAGTATTGGATTCACCCCAAAAATTCGAAATTGAGTTTTCAACAGATCTTCACGTTTTCGAGTCCCCTGGTCCCAAAAAACATATTTTTTTTCATTGGTCTGTCTGTCTGTCTGTGTGTCTGTCTGTCTGTCTGTGTGTGTGTCTGTGAACAGAATATCTCAAAAACGAAAAGAGGTATGGCATTGAAACTTCATATATAAGTTTTGTGTACTATGTAGATGAGACAGCAAGCTTTTGAAGAAAATCGCATAACCGGAAGTAGGTGTTTACTCTTGTATTTTTTCAGTTTCATTTTTCTTACATTTTTAATGTGTATTGATGTGAGATAGGTGATTTTCCAGTTGAATACTTCTAAAGTGGGTTTCTTTTGTTTTTTTTTCTATTTTTTTTTATTAACTCCTATTTTAAATAAAACACCCGGTATATTATTACATTTTTGAATTCATCTTAAAATTCTAGAGAAAATTTGTTTCTCCAACTAACACTCGATTTTGTACCGTTTTTGTAGAATTTGTAATTTTTGAAAATTTTTAACAAATGGTTAAAAATTAAAAATGAAATTTTTGACTAATTATAAGATCACTGTAAAAGGAAGTTGTGTGAGTGTATCACACCAGATTTTTTGTATATAACTATTTTTTGTAAGTCTAATATAAAAGGAGTTACAGCGGCGGAAAGATAAACATGTCTCTAAAAAATGTGTAATTTTTCATTTTTAATGTATTTTCTTGTATTATTTCTGGCTATTCGTTACGTAGTTATAATAATTTGATAAACGTAAAGTAAACTCATTGCCACACCACCATGAGGTAGAGTTAATGGCGCTTTTTTTATTGTGATATCCCCAGTATATCTAATCCACAGATGTTCCAGTTTAGTGATGTTTCATGTTCGCGATTATATTATTTACTTTTTTTAACTTTAGACGGTCCCGGTCGGTTGATGTTGACGTCTATATGAGAGTCTTCATCCTCAATGTTATCTTCGAAGTCATTGCTTCTGAGACTCGGGACTTCCATTGATGAAATGTCCTCATCTTTGTCCCCACTCTCGATGCGAACTTCTGGTGCATTTTCGCATGATTGGCCATTACAGAATCTACACAGAATAGAGCACTTCATCTCACATTTCCTGTAGCCACATACTCCGCCGCATCCTTTTTTACAATTGCATGAAATTAATTTTAATAAAGTCTCGGGTGCCGGATTCTGTCATTGTTACTGAGTGGTCCCATTGGTTCTAACTTTCCAGCCCCAGTCTTGTGCATTTTTTTTATTCCATACCACTGTTGGACCTGGTAATACGTCCTAAATGCCGAGTCCTGGGTTGGTGGCAAAGAAGCAAGATTAAATGTGTTTCTTGCACTTGATTTTGTTGGTAACGGACTTTTTCCAAGGTATTTTCTTCCATGTCGCCACAATACAAAGCAACGAGAAAGCGTGCTTCAGCATCTGCGATATCTTCTGGTTTGGCATGGTGATGTTTGAATATGCCTATAGTGTATCGAATCTTGTGCTTTTCTAGACAAGCGAACATTTTGTTTTTCCTTGGTTGTAGACGGACGACGTTGTGTCGCAGCTACTAAACGCATGGATAAACAGAATATTCTCAGCTGCTTTTTCATATTCAAAACTATTTTCAGAATACGCTCTTTTAACAATTTTGACTCTTCTGGGTTTGCGAAGGTAGATATTGCTAATGCCGTCAGCAGAACTAGAAGATCGACGTTTTCTCCAATGACGAAAGCAGCATCATGGTGATCACAAAGAAATCGCCGTGTTGGACAATCAAAGCATCAGCATCTTCTTCAGCCTGCTTAACTGTAAAACAGTAATGTTCGAATGTTTTTTCGGCATCGAAATCAGACGGACTTTATTCTTTTCGTTTGCTAGAAATCGTTTTTGGGAAACTAGAACCGACATGTCTCATCGAACATAACATCTGCAGACATCCGCTTTTTCGATCGGCGAAGTCTTTCTGCAGCCTTTGTATTTTTTGTCACTATCAACCCGATATCCATCGAAAACAACGACTCCATGTGCGAGTATCAGTGACTTATAGTTGCATTAATAAATTAAGAACTATTCCATAGCTTTACTAGATGAAAATAATTTTTGATCATACTTTGTATTTCTCTATAGAACGTTATTCTAATTTATAAAAATATTCATCTCATCATCTTCAGCCTTTATTCAACCCACATACTCTTTCCATTTTTGTCTGTTCCGTGCTTCTCTCATCCAGTTGCGCCCCACTATCCTGACAATGTCGTCTTTCCACCTCATTTGTGGTCTTCCTGTATTCCTCTTTGTTAATCTCGGTCTCCATTCTAGAACTGTTTTCGTCCATCTGTTGTCCATTATCCTGGCTATGTGTCCAGCCCATTTCCATTTTGCGCTTGCTACTGATTCTACTACATCTCTAACTTTTGTTCGTTGCCTTATCCATTCGTTTCTCATTCTATCTTTCAGTGTTATCTCTAGTAGAGAGCGTTCCATGCCCCTTTACGCTATTTGTAGCTTGTGTATCGCTCTTGCTGTTAATGTCCACGTCTCAGCTCCGTATATTAAAACAAGCAAGATACATGTGTCAAATGCTTTCTTTTTGAGAATTATTGGAACGTCACTTTTAAACACGAAGTGTAGTTTTCCGAAGGCCGAACAAGCTAGTTTTATTCTTCGTTCTACTTCTTTTATTTGATTTTCGCTTCTCATTCCTATTGTATGTCCCAAATAAATATAGCTATTTGTTTCTTTAATTATTTGGCCGTCTATCTCTATTCTAATTTCTTAAACACGCCCTCTAACGCAAGTGTAAATAGTTTAGGAGACACGATGTCGCCTTGTCTCACTCCTCTTTCTATGGTTATAGGGTTTGTATCCTCGTGCATTTTAACCGTCATTGTTGCGTTTTTATATATTTTCTTTATTAATGTGGTATAACGATGATCAATTCTACAATGTCTCAACCCTTGAAATACTGCCCATTGTTCAATCGTATCACGTAATTTCGTGAAGCGTTATGAATAGTACGTTCTAGTTAAAGAAGCTATCTTAACTGACGGTAAAAGAACACAACTTTTCGCTAATTCGGCGCAACACACTGTATCAATATCAAACTGCACGAATAAACGTTATTAAGTAATACAGACTACACCTGACGGAGCTTGGTTGTGCGATACTGATGTCTTTTGCCGCTGTAGCGACCACCGCCCCAGATACTGCATATTGGACGAGACGGGAAGCAAAAACTGTGACAACTAGCCGGGAGACTGAACGACATGACAGCTTGGCTGGTACGAAACACTGCAAAATGAGTCCCCCTAACAAGAATAATCCGCCTCAATAAGCGCTTAATCCAGGTCTGAGGCCCCGCGGCAAATTGGGGACTCAAAGGCTTACGTTCTCGGAATTCCAACGAACACTCATGCCCCCACACTAAACAATGTGAAACGCACGGCCAAATAACGTCTAAACAAACAAAGTCACAAAATTCACAATATCAACATTCGCTGTACTAGTACAGAACATCGGACGCATTGAACGAACAACGTCAAACTTCTCTGCAACAGCACAAGAATCACGGGCCAAATTAATAGTACCGAACTTTCTGCGTAACCAAAACCACGTCACGCAGTACCAGCCCACTCAAAACAAAAGCCGTGCCGCCACCCCACGACCCCCAAGGGTCGCAGAGGGCGGCGGAGCCGCTCCTGAAAAACCTGCTAGCAGAAACTGCACAAACAAAACACGTTCGAGACTGTAGCTGGCTCCTGACTCACTGCCAAACTGACGGCGAAGCGTTCTAACGCGCCAAAAAAAAAAAGACCAATCACAGCCCAAGCTGCGTCAGACCCGCTAGACGCGTGATCGCTCGCCAGCGAAGGAAACAGAGGCTATGCTACTTGCACTCACGGGCTGAATTTTAAACAACTTGACATTCAACGCTCTCACGTCCGAAGGGGCACGCAACTGCATAAAACAACGATGCAAGGGTTGTACAAATGTTACGAATTATTATGCTTGGGTGCAAGGGGTGTACAAAGATTACGAATTATTAGGCTTGATGCTAAACGCTGCAGTCATATACGACGGACTATGACTAAAATGGACTCGAAATACAGGCAAACTCGCCAATTATGTACCAAAATTATTCTAAACGTTTATGTAGTTAATTGAATTACTGGGAAAAATAAAATGGCCTGACACTAGATACAGAGACAGTTTGTTGCTTAATGTATGTATGTATGTATGTATGTATTATCTGTAACCTCATTTACATTGCGGTGTAGAGGCTGGTGCGTTATGCGCTGGCATCTGGCGGTACAATGCTCAACTTGCCCCGGATTCGTGATACAGAGGTGGAGAGCGCCTTTGGTTGACCTTATACTCTATCTCTTAGGTCTGTGGTTCTGAGTAGAGCACAGTTAATATAGTGCCCAACTGTAAATGGTCTTACCGAGCCCGATTTCAATCGCCAAGGCTACTGAAAAATTCCGACTCCTGCGGGATTTGAACCAAGGACTTGCTTAATGCAAGCCTGGCGCTTTCCCAACTGCGCCACGCGGCTTCTTTAATCACTTAAAATTTTAAATCGTCTCTGTATCTAATTACCGTGAGTACTTAGTACCATCAGATAATCTGTATAAAAAAAATGATAACCCTAGTCCTCGACTACTTTAATGTCGCCATGGTCTGAAAGTAGCAGATATAAGTCAAGGGAAACCAAATAGGGAAGATTAAAAAAAAAGGATTTTACTCAATACCACATAGAGTGTAGATTGAACTAGAGTATTTCGGAGTTTCCAATTCCAATACTTAGAAGTGTGATGCTCTGAGACCCAGAGTGCAAATTGAACTAGAATATCTCGGGGTTTCCAATTCCAATACTTATAGGTGTGAGGCTCTGAGACCCAACTATTCTCTTTTATGGTTCTTTTTTATTTTAAAGAACACTTTTCCTCAAGATTTCTTTAATCATCATCATAATGTTTGGAGTCCCAAGCCCCTTCATTGTGTTAGATTTCTTGTCTTCGTTCGTTGTGGTTTTATGCTGAAAGTTTTTAAGTATTCCTCAATTTGGTCTATACAGATTGTTCAAATTGTACTCGGGACATGGGAAATTAATGAGTGCAACAGGGAGATACAGATAAAATGAGTAGGTATGGCAGAGAAGAAACATATTTTCATGGATATACAAGTTTTTAAAATAAATTAAGCTCAGCTGTCATTAGTGTCATTAAAAGTTTGTTTTTTAAATAAAATGTTAAAATAATGTTATTTAAAGAAAATAATAGTGAGACTATTCCAAATAAAGCTTTTAATGTGAAAATTAGAAAACAACAAAAATTAGCGCTAAAGGGATAATTATAAGTTCTAACGAACTCTGAATTAAAATAATTACAAACAATAAACATTATTGTAGATGTTCAAGCAATCTCCCTTCTGCAGCTAAACAGTATCCCAACCTACTTGTTATAAAAACTTTGCCTCAGATTATGCATAATTTCAGGAGTAACAGTTGCTTTAGCTCTTTCGTGTTTATAAATTGTTTCTTTAATATAACCCCACCTCTGGTAGAAATGACACTATTAGGAAACGTATCATTTAGATAAGCTTGTACTTCACGCATATTGTGGGCTGAACAGCCATCTTGCTGAAACCAAATGTCCTGAAAGTCAACAGCAACTTGCTGCAATGCCGGAACTATTTGATTCTACAACAGATCTAAATATTTAGCACCATATAAGTTGCCATCAATGACGAATGGTGCAATGCCATGATTGTTTAAAATTCCAGCCCACACATTAAGTTTTTGTGGATATTAAGTTCGATAATCCATTCGCATATGTGGGTTGTGTTAACAACAAAATCTTACAACAGTAGGATTATGTTTACCAAGTAAAGTAAATAAATATTCATCGGTAAAGCATATCATTTTTATTAAGTTGTCATCCTGATTTGCCATTTCCATGATGTTTTCACAGAATTCCATCCGTTTTACCCGATCTTCGGGAAAAATTTGTTGGTTCGTGCGTATTTTATACGATCGGTACCCATTTTTGCGAAGAATTTCTTGAACAGTACTCTTATTGGTACCTATTTCATACGCAATTGTTCTGCAGGATTTTGAAGGTTCTGGTTCAACATTAGCACAAATCATTAAGTTTCGGGCTTGTCTTTCTTCACTAATCTGCACTACAATATTTGGACAACACTTACACTTAGACACTGCACGGGTTTGTTCAAAAGTACAAACAATTCTGGATATGCTTGAACGTGAAGGAATGGGACGATTTTCAAACGCAGTTGTAAATAAAATTATGCTTTCATTAAGTGAGTTCCCAGCATAAATCCATTTAATACTTTGAACCTTTTCTGCTACTGTGTACTGCATTTTGTAATTTCTAATGACAGATGCGTTTAATTTATTTAAAATATGAGCATCCATGAAAAGTTTTGAAAGTGTCCATTGGTATATTAATAAATTTTATATGTTTTATCTCTGTCAGACCTACTCATTTTATCTGTTTATCACTGTCGCACTCATTAATTTTCCATATCCCAAATACAATCCGGACAATCTGTATATCTGGTTCTAAGCCATCATACGTGGCTCCGGTTTAGCTTGTATACAATTTTTTGTTGGCTGTTGGTCCTTTCTACGTAGCCGATCCATTTTTATCTTGCTGTTTTAATCGTAGTTTCTATATCACAATCGTGCTGTAATGACCCGCCTTTATTTAGGAATATTTTAATTGGCCTTATTGCCTCGGGTATGCTCTACGTCGGAGAATACGTTCAAATTGCTCGGATATAGCGTAGATCAATAAATAACACAGGATAAGTAATGAAAATAAAATATACGGTTTTTAACTATTTACATTGAATGCGAACTTAATAGAACACACTGTACATTACGGACAGGGGGGTAGTTGCGTCAACAGGGGGTTGCTCGGGCTCGCCAGCAGCGCCGCAATCCAAATTGTCCAGGCGAAAGGCAAGCACGTCAAATACGCCTTCGATGCGCGCATCGGTGTCCCCGAAGATGTCGCGGAGTGGGTCGGCCGCGCACCAGCTGTTTCGCGTATCAACTTCGGAGCGAAGGTCGTCGGCCGCATGCACCAGGTGACATTTGTTTACGATGGCTAGCTGCTTCGAACACTTCGGATTAGAAATGGTGTTTCAAGAACATACATGCCGGCGTAGGAAGCTGCAGGAGTTCGCGTTCGGTGAGCCAAACTGGACCGGGGGTCGCTAGACGATTTGCCGGCTTTCGCGGCTCGAAACTATGCAGCGGTCGGACTCTCGGGAAATTCGCTATTCAAGCGAATTTGCGGCTTCGACTGGATTGCGGCGGTGCAGAGATCCTTTTCGGAGGGCTTCAGGAATGCTCATAGGATGCTGGCGGTGGCTCTTACAGGCAGGTCCCTTATCGCATAATCTCTGTATGCGTCCAGCCTGGCGGCGGCGGGCTGTTGATGACTTCCTGGTGCCTCACAATTCGGGCGAGTTAATACGGTTGAAATACGGCTTTCGAAAACGCAAATGAGATGCGCCTCGGAACTCGGATGATCACGGACGGGACGGCGGCGGTGATCTCGTTCAGCGGATTACAGGAATGTTAGTTACAAATTCCACGGTTTCGGCCTTTAACTAACATCGGTTCGGTTACAAGGGATACGGGGAAAGCTAATTAGTAGCCACGGTTTCGGCCTTTAAATTAATGACGGTTCGGGAACGGGTTTGATAAGGATCTCTAGGTTATCGGGGTGTTCTTGCAGGAAGGCAGTAACCATACCAAACCCGCAAGAACTTTTATTTAGGCGATTTCTCCCTTGCTAAGACAGTAACCATTCACAAGCGAAACGTTACAGTGCTACTTTTGATATAGTTCAAAGTTGTATCACTTGCGTCACTGCTTATTTTCTTTAATGTTGCCATATAAATATTATACAGGGTGTCATCGAAAGTGTGAAGAAAATTTTAGTGGAGAATAGCATACATCAAGATAAGAGACAAAAGTTATATAAGTATGTGTCGAGGGAAATGTTTTATGTCATAATTTTTTATAGTCAAAATTTTAGTTAATTCTGGTTAGGTACTTTGAAAGGTTAGACTTTTTACATAAAAAAGGTGCTGTTATTTAGAATAGCTGAGAGCATTCGTTTTCGAGAAAAGCGAACATAAAGCATGTAATACACTACTAATCGCAATGTGTAGTTCTATTTAACCTTCTTGGAGCTGTGGCTCTCATAAAACGCATTTTTGGACCTATATTTATATGAACTATTCTTCTTACATTGATGTAAGCTATCCACCACTAAATTTTTCTTTGCGCTTTTGATGACACACGGTATACTACTATAATGTTTTTTACTTTTTTTTCATTTGCTTGTAACCCGATCTGAGTGGTTGCCTTTAGTAGTGCTACAAAATCTTTTTTTTTAATTTATTAACTGTCGATGTCGTTCTCGTACACTAGCATCTGTGTTGATTTAATAAACAGTGTTCTTGTGGTGTTAATTCCTAATTTTTTACACCTTTTTTAAAAGCTAGCTTGAAAGGCAGCTACGACAAGGGTTTCTCTGCCGCAAATCATTATTAGCATAAAAGTACGCTACAGATTGCATTTTTACGCTACCTTTTACTCATTGTCAGCTTTGTTAAGTTAATCAAATGTACAAATGTTTGGTTTTCATCTTGTGTATAGTATTTTATAATACGTATACGTGTATACAAAATATCTTATATGCTTTGGTAGCCTTGGCATTCCATTCGTCTGGGAATTTCGCTTTCTTCCTTTCCTGTACCATAATCTTATGTATGCTTTACGTTAATTGTTCTCTTCCTTTTTGTATATTCCCTCTGGCATGTTTTCGGGATAAGGATTTTTTTCTTTAATTTTAATATAGCGTTTTCTGTTTCTTGTAATGTAAAGGGTTGCATTCTTTTCTGTTTCTCTGTTATCTCGTTGTGACGACTGAAATTTTCTCAATCTTGGTGTCTTATTTTTTCATTTTTTTTTTATTTGTTCCTATTAATCTCATACTCGCCACATATGTAAAGTGAATTGCTCGAACAATTTCGATCGGAATTTTGTAATAAGCGAGTGTAATTAAATGCTAAATTAATGCGGATTAACTTTAAAGTTGCTTTAGAACTACGTAAGAAACAAAATAAAATTAGTAACAATAATTAAATATCATATTTCCACGAAGACTAAATTGTGGTATATTCCAAGGGTTTATCTTTGATCCTTTTTTACTCCCTTTTACGACAAAGGAAGTATTATATTCACCCCAAAAATTCGAAATTGAGCTTCCTACAGATCTTCACGGTTTAGAGTCCCCTGATCCCAAAAAACATGTTTTTGTTCATTGGTCTGTCTGTCTGTCTGTGTGTGTGCCTGTGAACAGAATATCTCAAAAACGAAATGGCGTATGGCGTTGAAACTTCATCTACAGATAGTCCGAAATTCTATTTGAACATAGGAAATTAAAGAGTGCGACAAGGAAGACATAAAGAAAATGTGTAGCAGGACAAAGACAGAATGTAATCATGGCTAGGTAAATTTTTAAACTAAAATTAAGTCAATGAAATAAACATACACTTTTGTCAAATATTTTATCTGTCATTAATAAGAGTATAACGTGCTGTTTAAATAATTAAAATAATTATGTGAATAGTAAACAATAGTATATTTAAACATTACTTTATACTCTTAATGACTGATAAAATATTTGAGAGAAGTGTTTGTTTCATTGACTTAATTTTAGTTTAAAAATTTACCTAGCCATGATGATTACATTCTATCTTTGTCCTGCTACACATTTTGTTTATGTGTTTCTTGACGCACTCATTAATTTCCTATGTTCAAAACGGCTTTCGGACAATCTGTATAAGTTTTGTCTACTATCTAGATGCGATAGCAAGCTTTTGAAGAAAATTGCATAACCGGAGGCATGGTTGTGATTTTTCAGTTTTTTTCGATTTTTTCAAAAGCGGCTCTAACATGTTTTCAAACTTTACATTTTTATTAAATTTTTAATGTGTATTGATGTGAGATAGGTAATTTTCCAGTTGAATACTTCTAAAATGGAATTTTTTTGTTTTTTCCCAATTTTTTTTATTAACTTCTATTTTAAATAGAATACCCTGTATATTAGTACATTTTAAATTCAGCTTAAAATTTTAGAGAAAATTTGCTTCTTAAACTAACGATCTATTTTGTACGGTTCCTATAAAATTTGTAATTTTTGAAAAATCTTGACAAATGCTTAAAAATTTAAATTAAAATTTTTGGCTAGTAATAAGATAATTATAAACGGAAGTTGTGTGAGTGTACCAGTTTTTTTAGGATTTTGTCAAAATGGCTCTAACGATTTTTTTCAAACTTTACATTTTTATTACATTTTTAATGTGTATTGATGTGAGATAGGTGTTTTTCTAAACGCCATGTCTAGAACCACGCTACCGTGGAGCGATATGAAAATAATTCCTCCACGTTGAGTGCGTCAAACTGATATGACGTCAACTTCTTTCGCGTGAGAGGTCCCAATATGTATTTCGAACACGGGAAATGCACCGGCGCCCGCGACAGTTGCCTGTTTAACGTTTAAGTTCGTAACTAGTAAGCATTTGTTTATGTGAGGAGGCTATATATTGTGTAGTAGTACAGTAAAATTGTCGGAAAATACCCCGTCACCTTAAAAAAATTGGCCGCTGCGATTCCTCTTGCCCAGTGGTTTAGGGTCATTAGACAGGTGTAAAACCAAAAAGGCGTCACCCCACCCCTTGCCAAACAGCCGCCATCTTGATAACAATTGAATTTGTGTTTTCTCGCGATCCATTGGTCGCACAGAAAAAGTTATTGAACAAAAAATGTTGGAAATAAAATTCTACACATTTTTTATCCTTGCCGCGATACTGAGAAGTTGGTATTTCAAACGGTAGGTGACAAAGTTACCAAAAATCTGTTTCTGCCATTCTAGCTCTGTGGGGGTAGTTTTTTCCGAAAATTGCGAATGTGAAAGTTGTAGTGCTTGAAAAAATATGCACGAATCCCTTTTAATAATGGGATTGATTTATATAGTCTCTGAGTGACAGCCCTTCAAAGTATGCGCAGCGTGGGAAATGTACGATATATTCCGGCGCAGCGAAGTAACCATTTCTCTTTTGCGAGATAAAATCGTCACGTCACTCAAGTAGTTTCAATGTGAATAGGTTTTCACAACCTACAGAAATTCTACACATTTTTGGTCATTGCCGTGATACCGAGAAATTGGTATAGGTAAAAGAAATGAAAATGATGGGAAAGGAGTATATGAGCCCAGAATGACATCATTTGGCTCAGATCCGTAAAGCTTTTAAATTTGCTGGTGTAATATTTATTATATAATATGATAATTGCAATTGTTTGTAAATTTTGCCACAGGAATGACCAAAATTCATCAAATTGACAATTGCTTTACCACGTGGCATTTCTGCAAAAATAATAGAGACACCCGACTGTCTATATGTTATTAAACAACAAACAGCTTGTTTCACTTCAACTAAAACGTGCTACGGTGAACGAAATTATATTTTGATAGTTTGATCCAAATGAAATAAATCGGTAATTTATTTTTCCCGCTGCTGATCATGTAAGTCAGTGATACAGCCTTAGTAACAAAACGTGTAAGTCGGTGATTATATTTGTTTGCTGCTTTTTCTAGGCAACGGAACTTAATACTATTATTAAGTTCCTAGGATAATAAAATTAGCAAAGCAAGATGCAGATTTAGACGTTTTGTTTATAAATTGCAAGTGTTTAATTGACATGTGACACTCACAGGTAACACGACTCACGAAAACTAATCCTGGTGACAGGTGACAAACCAAACGATTTTCTCAAAAATCTAGGAAAATTTCGGTAAGCAGCGGGAAAAATATAATAAGATAACTCGGAATGTACCGCCTATTAACATTTTCGGCAGGCAACAAGCCGCGACTTCGTCTTGGCTTGTACTTGCCTACCTCAAATGTTAATAGGGCCTTACATTCCTTGTTACTTAAATAGCTATTATTCAATTTTGACAGTTTAAAGTGACTTTATTAACCCCATAACCTTCATAAACAGGCTATGATTTACAAGTGAAATAAAAGTGTTTTAATTCACAAGAGAATTAAAAAAGTTTAATTCACTAGAGAATTAAAAATGTTTCAATGAAGAACAACATATTTTTATTATCTACAAATATTTACATTCAATTATTCTTTCTCTTTGTAGTATGTAATATATAATTACTAAAATATAGATCAAATCGACGATGAATGGGCAAATTTATATCTTAGTTTGAATATTTTTTAAATTTTTTATTCAAAATTTCGTCAAAATTGAATAAAAACATATATACGCCACGTGAATTAAACATTTATTAACTCAAAGAGTATGATCTCAACATCTTTTTTTAAATAAACATATGTTTAATTCACTTGGTGTATAATATTTATTAAAGTTAATGTTTCCCGACTACTTTTTGTAATTTGTTATTGTTAAAGCTGTGATAATACTGCTAAAAACGTCTACAATTACAATGTAAGAATATTGATCAAGAAGATTTTCTTTTGTGGGTACAAAATAAAAATACCGGAAAAATCTTAACTGTGCCAAATGGTTTGATTCTGGGCTCGTATATTGAAAGTTATTTCTTTTTGCATAAACCCTAAGATATATTGTAGTCTACTCAGACACGTTTTCTTTTTTTGGAGCTGTTTCTTCGTCTTGGTTCGGAGCCTCGGACACAACCGAGTCATTGTCGACCATGATAGAAATGTTGCTAAAACTTTTATTGAAAAAAGAGCTCACAAATTGTTATAAACGCAATGTGAAAAATTCTTGGAAAAAATCCGTGCATACGATTGCGACTGCTGTTTCGTGATTATATTCTGATTAAAAATGGATAATAGTACGAGCCATAATGGTTTTCTTTATGTTAACCAAATGGCAGACCTGACATCTCGTTAGTTATAATAAGTGCGGGATATAAATAATTTACATCTCTCTACTTCTCCGCGCTGCGCGGACTTTGAAGGGCTGCCACTCGGAGACTATTTAAATAAATCACATTATTAAAAGAGATTCGTGTATATTTTTTCAAGCACTACAACTTTCACAGTCACAATTTTCGGAAAAAATTACCCCCACAGCGCTAGAATGGCGGAAACAGATTTTTGGTAACTTTGTCGCCCTCTACCGTTTTAAATACCAACTTCTCGGTATCACGGCAAGGATAAAAAATGTGTAGAATTTTATTTCCAATATTTTTTGTTCAATAACTTTTTCTGTGCGACCAATGGATCGCGAGGAAAAACAAATTCAATTGCCATCAAGATGGCGGCTGTTTGGCAAGGGGTGGGGTGACGCCTTTTTGGTTTTACACTTGTCTAATGACCCTAAACCACTGGCCAAGAGGAATCGCCGCGGCCAATTTTTTTAAGGTAAAACGACAATTTTACTGTACTATAGTTTCTAAATTAAGAATGAATTTGGAGATTGGTAGAAAATTTTTAACGTACGAAGAATTATCTACTTTTGTATCAGCATATGAAAAACAAGAAAAACTAAAGTTTTGGAAACGATCTATTCAATTACCGAATTAAATAGTATGAAATTCATTACTCTTGTATACATGGTGGTGAGAAATTTAAAAGTAAAGTAAAGGTAAATGCAGTAAATTTTTTTAATGTAAGTTTTTGTCATGTACATACATACTTACTTTGTAGTACTCATCGAATGAATTGTCCCGCCAATATCAAATTAAGGGCAAGCGCGGGTAGACAGAGTCTTGAAATTCGTTCGTTTATAGATAATCACCAGTCTCATAAATCAACAAAGGTAAAAAAATATAATATAAACATATGTATTCAAAACTAATCAGATATATCGTATAGGATTTTTATGAGCATCTACGTCAAAATCAAAAATTAACTGATGCTGAGAAACAACAAGCCAGTCTGTTTTTGGAATTGGGATCAAACAAGAAAAAATTACAAAATAAAATTTTTCAAGATACAGGTAAGAAACCAATGCTAAAGGATTTAAGCAACATTCAGCAGGCATTAAAGACTAAAGATGATGAAGATTTGCTTAGAGTAGTACAGTTTATTGAGAAAGAGTGCAAAGGAACTGTGTCAATACTAGATGAAAATAAAAGTTTTAAAGGCTTGTTCATTTCTACACCGGCAATGCAAAAAAATATGGAATCGTACCTGAATTTGTAGCTTTTGACAGGACATATAAATTACTCAGGAATGGTTGCACTGTATATATTTTTTTGCTCGAGAATTCAAATGGAGAAAGCAGAATAGGAGGAGTAGGACTATTAGCTGTAGAAGCTAGAGACACTATAACTTGGTTACTTCAGTCCTTTAAAAATTTAAACCCAAAATGGATAAACACTAAATGCATAATGACCGACAAAGATGTACTTGAGAGAGAAATTTTGAAAAGAGAATTTCCACATGCTTCTACCTATATCTGCTTAATTCATACTATGAAGACTTTTAGAAGAGAAATATCGTGTGAAAAACTTCGCATATCAAAAGGAGATCGAAATTTAGCTTTGGAATTAATTGTAAAATTGATATACCGTAAAACAGAGGATGATTATAACGACATATATGCAGAGTTTTCTCGATATGTACCGGAAAGTGTTCGTTCATACTACAATTAGAAACGAATGGGCACCTCAATACATGAATAATAATTTCAAAAACTCTACTAACAACCGATTGGAATCTATTAACAATAAGATAAAGCAAGTGGTTCAAAAACATAGCTCACTCCTACAATTTACAAAAGCATTTTTATGTTTCTTAATTCGGTAGAACATGAAAAACGCCATACTACAGCAAAAGAAGTATTAGCATCACCTGTCATAAGGTACAGTACAGGTAGCCCTGAGGATCAGTATTCAAAACTTCTTACAAACTATAGTTTTCGGTACGTCTTGAACCAATTAAATTTATTGAAATACATCACTATCTTATCCGATGTATCTGAAAACACATGTCTTGTGAAATCAAGCCGGAGTAACATAACAGTAAGTACAAAGGAATGTGAATGCATGGATTGGACGTCAATGGGTCTACCATGCTGTCATATTTTTGCTGTGAGGCAACAAAGTAACTCGAATCTTTTTGATAAAGATTTGTGCAATATAAGGTGGACCAAAAGTTTCTCTATTGCAAATCCAACACGGAATCAGTTTGATATCGTAGAATCAGAAACAAATTCAGCGACATACATAACTAGTGAAAATAAACAGCGGTTTCTATCACTTAGTGAGAAAAGAAAAAAAGGCAATTGCTATTACAAGTGAATTGACAAACTTGGCTACTAATTCAGGAAATACTCAATTCGATTACAGAATTTCAATTTTAAGAAAAATAGTGGACATATGGCAAGATGGGAATGAAGTAACGGTAGGGAAAGTAGTTACTACTACAAACACAAACGAATTGAGGGCAATCGACAACTCTAATGGCGAAAATGTGGTCTTTGAGGAAAGGAGCTTACACTATAGCTTTAATCCCGAAAATGTTGACTTTGATATTGGGAATATGCCTATTATCATGCTAGATGTAGATGTGCCTAATAATCATTACAATGACAATGATTTACCCGCACCTGCATCTGATTCTGTAGAGTTAATCGATTGTGATAGTGGTAATACCACAAATAAACATTTATCAGAAATCGTTATGCCTTCGGCAATTAAAAAGAGGTCGACCATCTGGGTCAGATCTGACCGTTATTGGGTTAAAAAAAGAAAAGGGGCAACTTGCATCCAACGCCATTTGAAAACAAAAGTTATACTGAGAAAATTGATTTTCTTCTGAAACTACTACTAAAAATTACGACATTGTACATTCCGCTCTAAATCAACAATATTTAATTTCGGAGAATTACATAAAAAGTATCACGAGTCACGTAATATTTGATTGTCAGGTAGAAGTAAACATTGTGGAAATTTTTTTTGAGAAAAAATGTTTTCAAATACTACAGCAAAAATGTACTGAAGAACGACAAACTCCGCGTGAATGTGGTAATTGCAAGAAAAATGTAGATCCACCTATTAATGTAGTACAATGTAGTGCGTGCCTTTTGTGGTATGATTTTACCTGTGTCGGATTAAGTAGAAAACCCAAGAATACTTTCTGGTTCTGTAGAGGTTGCTGTGGTACATGTTAGTTGAGAATTATTATTATAAAGATGTATTATTGTAACATTTTGAGTTACCAAATATACTTTATGTTTTAGTTTTTTATCTGTTTTATAAGTAGTGTATTAAGAGCATTAAATAAAGTATATGTTTCAGTTTTTATCGCATTTGTTTTATAAGTGGTTTATTATGAGTAATCAAAACAAATATTATAAATAATGCATCTGTATTTTACTTTACCGTTGAAATAACACCTATGGTGTGCCATTTGTACCTCTCACGCGAAAGAAGTTGACGTCATATCATTTGTGACGCACTCGAGGAGGAATTATTTCGTTTCGCTCCACGGTAGCGTGGTTCTAGACACGGCGTTTTCCAAAATGGGTTCATTTTGTTGTGTTTTCTATTTTTTATTAACTGCTATTTTAAATAGAACACCCGGTATATCATTACATTTTTTAATTCAGCTTAAAATTTTAGAGAAAATTTATCTCTTCAACTAACATTTTATTTTGTACGGTTTCTGTATAATTTGTAATTTTTGAAAAATTCTGACAATATTTAAAAAATAAAATCAATTTTTTGGCTAATTATAATATCACTGTAAAAGGAAGTTGTGTGCTTGTATCACACCAGATTTTAATTTTTACTATACATATATTAATAACATTAACGTTACCAATCTTAAATGGTAAACTAGTAGCTTATGCTGATGACACAGTATTGATTAACGAAAGAGACACTTGGTTGAGGAAGGCAGCAGCGGGGGATCTTATTATAGAAAAAGCGGTTGGATGCCAATGCTTTATCGTTAAATCATAAAAATAGGTTATTATTACTTTATTACTTTCGGTATACATATACGGTAATAAAACACACCATTTCACTGAAATAATCGTACCTATATAACAAATTCTATATCACAATGAATTGCAACAATATAGTTTTTTGATCAACATATAAGACGGGAAAGTCAAATTAGCCATGCAACAGAATTCGGAAAACTGTATATGTATACACACATTAAAAAATTCAAGTGTGTGCTATAGGTAAATCAACTTTATGCCTTTTACTACGGCCTAGTTCAGTCATTGTTATCATATAATATTAGCATTGGGCCTTGCAGCAAATCTGTATAAAGATCGATTATAAGTGCTACAAAAGGATATTTTCAAAATAATAACAGGAAAACCAATCTTAATCTCATCAACAAAATTGTTTTTAGAAACTGGTAAAATGAGGTTGATCCAATTATGCTCTTCCCCACTTATTAGAAAAAGTAGTACTTTAAAAACTGTTTTCTGTTCTGCATATAGCCCCTAAATTGTATCATATTTTTCAAAATTTTATTAACAAAAATGATATTCACGTATGGAAACTATAAAAGGAAAATTAAACCATTTTTCTTTCGGGGCCATTACTGCTTAAGGTCGAATAAAATAACTTTTTCATACGAAACATCCTTTATTTATAGCTCTGATATCAGGCAATAAATAATTTTTTAGTTATCGTTTCGATATATTCTTGTGCGTGCGTTGGGGCAGCAGTGTGTAATACACAACACACAGCTATATTACAGCTAAAACTAGCTTTTGCTGCCAAATTCTTCAGAAGACGACGTTAAACTTCTATTGAAGCGTAAGTTAAATCAGGGAAATCCTATATTATATGGTTTGCAGTACTTTCTCATGTTTAACTTTTGGTGAAATTTTCTAGTTTCTTTTAGCTCATTAAGCTGACATATCCAGTGAATTTCTTGGCGGGCTGTGATATCAGCCTTATATTTGTACAGCGTCTCGACAAGGTTTTTTCAAGGTCTACTTATACAATGTTCGTGCAGTGCCTTTTCTGTTTGCGTGGTTGTTAGCTCTGTGTCTAATTCTCCTCCTTTACCTAGGCTTGGGCCCGGTAACGGCTTCTGAGTGACTCGCCCCTTGTATACTGCTGGCGAAGTTTTTTCAATGGCTCGGTATGATTTCTTTGCAGATATTAAACTAGTTCTGTTTTCTTTGTTCCTTTTCTTACCCTTAGTATAGTTTGAGAGCGATATGAGCTCAGGCGCTTTATCACTGACTCCGCTCTCGTTTTCGTTCTGTCCAGTCGGTGAAGGTTTTCCGCTCCGAATTCTTTGAACCTTGACCGATTGACTTGAAATTCGGTGAGTAGTTAGGGGATGGTTTAAGGAGCAAAACTGACACAGCTCCGATGTGAGCTTTTACCCTGAGAGTGGATGCCACCCCTTCTCGGGGGTGGAAATGTGTTCACTCAAAGTAACCCCGGGGATGAAGAGATGGACAAATTCCAAGTAAAAAATTTTCTATAAAGTTTTTTCGATAGATCGATATTTTTCGAGTAATTCGCGATTGAAAACTTAGATTTTTCGTGATAAAAATGCATGTTTTTGGAACCGTTTTTCGCCAATAACGCGAAAACTTCGCGTTCTATCAAATAAGTTGTAATGGTCAAAAATGAAGCTTATAAAAAAACAAAGAGATTAATTTTTTATGAATGCACTAGCTCCAAAATAAAGGAAGTTATGACTCGTTGAAGAATTTTGTTTTGAAACAACTTGGTTCGTTATATAAATAACGGAAAACCGATACATTTTTGGAGAAGAACTTAACATTTTTTGTAGTGATTGGAAAGACCTTTAAAATGAGTACCGTTAAAAGTCGATTGCATCATAACTAAGCGAGTTACGATGCAAAAACGGTGGGCCACTCAAATTTTTGAAAAAAATATGAGCGATAAAACCCCAGCATTCCACCAGAATTGATATTGACCGTTATCCCTTTACAAATTACTTTTTTTTAGTATTACTCATGTAATCCAAAATTTGATCGCGTTAGAATGCGTATTTTTCGAAAAAAATATGATGAAAATGAAAAACGTATTTTTCAAATTTCTTTACCAAATACCTTATTTTCAAAATAACTAAAACTAAAAAAAAATCATAAAAAACGATATAGTAAAAAAATGTGGGTTTTTTCTTAACAAAAATTTTAGTTTTTAAAATTTTTGTAGGATACAAAATAACGGAGATATAAATGTTAGAAGTTTGCATTATAGTACGCGAGCCCTTTAACCCTTTACTTTTTAAATATGCAGGGTTTGGGCATGCTCAAATGTATATGATCTTGTAGCCCTTGAAATTACATGTAAATGGTTTTTGTAAATCTTATATACAGGGTGTCCCAAAAAGAATGGGACACCGATTAGTCATCGATTGCTTACGCTATAATAAATGGATTACACCTAATATACCTTAGTACAAAGTCCCTTCAGTAAGAAGTTATAGGGCCTTAAAGTTCAATTTTAAATTTCTTATTTTTTTGTTAATATCGATATCGATTTGAATTTTGGTATACATGCTTACTATTATGTACTGCACTAATAATTTTTTTTCATAAAATACACTTCACTGTAAGAGGCACTCTACCTATCCTTGAAAACTTTTTTTAACTCTAACTTCGTTATCGGCAACATTTTTTGAAATGTTAGTTCTTAAGCATAAAAGCAACCTTTTACCTTAAAATACCCATCAAAGGTTTTTGGTTGTCATTAAGACGTGTAATTATCAAGTAGGCATGATCACAAAAACAATGATATATCAATTAATGACATTAGTGGCATAAGAATTTGTTCTTTTATGTTTAAGAAAATGCTGCTACATAACAAATTGTCCAATTCTGAAAGGTTCGTTGTCGCAGCATTTTCGTAAGCACAAAAGACAAAAAACTGATGTCACCAACGTCATTAATTGATTTCTTGTTATTTTTTACTAGATTACAATCATTACCCAATTTTGTGATCATGGCTACTTGATATTTGCACGTCTTAATGACAACCATAAACGAGTACTTTATTTTTGTGTATTTTAATTGTCTTTCAGATAATAACCTAAAATTTCAAAAAATATTACAGATAACAAAGCTAGCGCTAAAAAAAATTTGAAAGATAGGTAAAGTGCCCCTTACAGTCAAGTCCAGTTTATGATTTTTTTCCTATTAGTGCGGTACATGATACTAAATAAGTATACCAAATCAAATCGATATATCTACATTTGTGAAAGTTAACAAAAAAATTAAAAATTAAAAATTGAACTTCAAGGCACTATAACCCCTTACCGAAGGTACTAAGGTATATTAGGTTTAATGGATTTATTATGACGTAAGGAATCTATGACTAATCGGTGTCTCATTCTTGTTTGAGACACCCTGTATATATATTGACATGCATTTTAACAAATCATTACATTATTACAATAAAATAGATAATTTAAGATATTTGAAATAGGTAGGGGAGGGTCGGGAGGTTTGGGTCGAAGGAGGTTTGGGTCAATGACAAAATTGCTTTCCCCAAACCTTCTATGTATGCGTAACTATCTTCACTGGAGGCCCATACGATATCAAAACTTATTTCCGTTTCAACCGCAGCGCCGCTGTGAGTGATTAATACCGACGGTGATAAAATCGATTTCCTGACCAGGTAAGTGATTGTTTTAAAAATTACTTTTATGTCAGTTTCTTGTCTATCATTAAAAAAATCACCGAACATGTTTTTACTTTGAAATTTGTGGTTGTTGAAGTAAACATTCCAGTACCAAAACATAACCTAACTTCATTTCGAGCGGGAAATCCGAGCATAGTTTTATGATTTTGTATCAGTGGGAGGTATGGATCAGAAAAGTGCGGGATGTTTGAATCACGACCTAAACCTCCCGCAGGATAAGGGAGGTTTGGGTCAAACATTTATTCAACTAAAATCACCAAGTATTATGTCGTTATTATATCAATCATTTACCAATTATTTCCTCTTACATTGCAGACTACGTACGATGCCGCGGATATATACTAAAAAGACTGACAGGTCTCGAAAAACCAAAGAGCAAATTAAATTTGCTGTCACCTGCGTTCTTAAAGATGGAATGAAAATTAGGCGAGTGGCTGACGATTTGGGCTTCAGCTTTTCATCACTACAGCGGCATGTGCAGAAGGCTAAAGGCCTTCCTGATGAGGAGCAGGACAATTACGAATATGAAGCCAATACTTCATCTCGACAAGTTTTCAATCCGGAACGGGAGAAACTTCTTTGCGAATACTTGCAAACGTGCAGTAAAATGCATTATGGCTTAGATACTAAACAAACAAGAGAGTTTGCATACGAGTTTGCTAAGCGATTGGGAATTGCTTATCCACGGGAATGGGATGAACACAAATCTGCGGGACGAGATTGGTTGTTAGGATTCATGGATCGCAATCAAGACCTGTCGTTGAGGCAGCCAGAAGCCACTAGTTTGGGAAGATCGACAAGCTTCAACAAACATAATGTTGGCAAGTTCTTTGAAAACCTAAAGTATTTATTGGATAAGCATAGATTTTCGGCCGAAAATATCTTCAACCTGGACGAAACGGGCTGCACCACTGTTCATAAGCCTCCAAGAGTAATTGCCATGAAAGGACAGAAACAAGTGGGGCAGGTGACAAGCGGAGAAAGAGGCAAATTAATTACGGTATGCTGCTTTGTTAACGCTGCAGGAATTACTTTGCCTCCCGCCATAGTTTTCCCTTTGAAGAGATTTAGAGATCACATGGTTATCAACGCCCCCGAGAACACTCTAGGATTAGCCTATCCAAGCGGATGGATGACCAAAGAAAATTTTGTACTGGTACTGGAACATTTCATCAAATATTCGGGAGTTACAAAGGAGAACCCGTGTCTGATGCTGTTGGACAATCATGAAAGTCATGTAAATCTAGATGTCGTCTCTCTGGCAAAATCAAATGGTGTGCATCTGCTGACTTTCCCGCCTCATTGTAGCCATCGACTGCAACCTTTGGACATTTCTGTATACGGTCCGTTCAAGGCTTACTACAACGGTGCAGCTTCTACCTGGATGACCTCTAATCCTGGTAAGACGTTGACCATTTATCACCTACCGGGGTTGATCAACACTGCTTTCGATAAAGCAATGTCAAGACAAAACATCCTGTCAGGATTTCAGAAAGCAGGAATTCATCCATATGATGCTGACATATTTTCGGAGGCAGATTTTCTGACGTCATCCGTTACAGACAGAGAAAATATCGCATCAGAAAGTGATAGTATTGTTGAGATAGAGACAGAGACTGAAGCAAATGATACTCAAGCAAGTGTCGATCAAGAACATGAAAGAATGTCGCCAAACGAACTGTACATACCAGAAGACCAATCAAATATTACATTGCAGCCTGATGCAGTATTAACAACAGCTGTGGCTAAACCGAAAACAGCAAGAGTTATTATATTGAGCGACATAAAACTGACTCCAGAAATGGTAAGACCATTTCCAAAGGCACCACCAAGACAACTGACGAACAGAGGCCGCAAGCAAGGCAAGACTAGGATATTAACGGAGACTCCCGAAAAAGAAGAGCTGGAAAGACTGGAAAATGAGAGATTGTTGAAGACTCGGAAAAGTGCAAAAAGAAAAATTTTAACTGATGTAGACGAAAACGAGACCGCGAAACAGCAGAAGCAATCATTGAAGACCAAGACTTTAACTAAAAGGAGAAGAAGATCTGAGAGTGAGGATAGTGATCTCAGCTGCTCAAATGTGAGCTCTGGCGAATCCAATTACGTCCCTGAAGAGCTAGACAAGGATTTCTACCACTCTGTCGATGGACTGACAACTGGAGACTACATTGTGGTCAGATTTTCAACTGAAAGTAATCGAAAAGTGTCGCCTGATATTCACTATGTAGGACTAGTCGAAGGAATACATAGCGATGAAAAATGTTCGGTCAACTTTATGAGAAGAAGAGGTAATTCACTCACTTTCTTTTTCCCGGAAAATGAAGATAAATTGGATGACATCGATTTTGAAAATATTGTGCTGCGATTGCCACCTCCAGTATCAGTTGGAGGTACTAGCCGGTCTGTGCAACATAAGGCATTCGGAGTTAATTTAACTTTTATTAAGAATTTGCGTTAATATATTATGTTTTTTAGTATTATTACCATTCGTTGAGATTACCATTAGGTACTGCATTTTTTTTTAGCTTAGAGTTGTAAACCTGTCTGTTCAATTTTTTATTTTTTTTTAAAGAAATGTTTATTGTGTTCAATTTTATTGTTTTTATTTTCATAATCTTCATGTTCATTAATCCTTGGCTTGAGCCCTATTTACTCACAAATATTCCTGATGTTATCTATCATCACTTAAGACAATTTTACACATAAATGACTACATACCCAAACATCCCCCACTACATACCCAAACCTCCCCACATGCGGGACATTTGGGTCAAATGTATTTGCCCGAAACTTTTTCAAATAACTTTTTCAAACCAATAGTGTTCTATTTTAAATTACTTACACATGTTCTATGATATATGCTCTACGCGATGCCATATTACTGATCTATAAATTCGGTTACAAAAATCAAATAAAAATGTAACATTGAAAATCGACCCAAACATCCCGACCCTCCCCTACATTTATAAATTGTTTGTCATAATTTAATTTTAATGATGTGAATATTTCTAAAATAAAAAAAATAGAGAGGACAACTGCCAGAATTGTCCCTCAATTGACCAAGCGGAAGAAGTTGATAGTGATAGTACCTAGCTCTGATCTGATGATGTATAGTTTCAAAATAATAATACATTTTTATATTATATTTTTATAAAATTTCGTTTATTTTGTTTTATTAATTTAGACATTGGGGTGGTTTTTAAGGGTTGAAAATTTTGAGTACATTGTGAATCATGTTCGAGAACACAAAAGAAGCTTTATTCTACATAATTAAATAAGATGTGAATCCATAAAATGCTTAATCCTGCATTTCTTCTAGTTTTTCACGAAGGGGTAGTTTCACCCCTTAAAAACAAAAAGCTCAAATCGGACATATGTCACTTTTAAAGTTAAGTGTAAGATGAGCTTAATTCCACATTTTCATGAAAATCGATGGAGGTTCAAAGAATTCTGAGGTAACAGCCTATTTTAACCTAAAACGACTGGTCTAGTTGTTAAACTTCCGCTGACAAAGTGATAATTTAATTTTAAAAAAAGCGCAAAAGGCGAAGAACAGTTAAAAGAAAAACAAGTGCATGGCTTCAAAATATAAGAATGAGAACCGGAGATGTGTAAAACATTTTTTTCTAAACCACCAAGAACAAGTTAGGCTAAATCGTCATCATCATCTTCTTCTTATACTTTTAGGTGTCGAGAATGTCTTTTCTCAGGGGTTTTGGTGAAATTTCCCCAGTATTTCCACGTCTGTTTTTGCCCTGTGCTTTAGCTCTCCATATCTTCTTTACCTGTCTATTGCTATCCGTCAGACAAATATATGCAAACCACCTTAATTTCTACTCTTCAATCTTTTCTACGAGTGGAGTTCTAGTAGTGTTCTAATTTCTGTATTGCGACTTTTATCAATTCTTCTAACTCCGAGTATTCTTCGAAACAATTTCATTTTACATGCTTGTATTTGGTTCTTCTGGCTTTTTCATACCCAGTGTTCGCAGGCGAGCATTAGAATTTGTACATATATTATGATAACAACTGTGGTTTTCGTTCCCTTACTAATTTCTTCGTTGTTTAGAAAGCTTCTGGATTCGACCTCCAGCGGTCGAGCCGTGCGGTAGCATTATTATAGCGCATTCTACGCGATATTGCCGTTTAACAGCAATTGTTTAACTTATTGTCACAGTTGTGAACATAATATAACGTGCTCATAAAATTCGTTAAATCTTAACTGCCCAGCCCTCTGGGAACTGGCAGCAGCCATGACTTCAACTAATAACTCGCCCCAGAAAAAAAATCCTACAACCTCACTCCACCGATACCAGAAACAGCCAAACGCTACATATGGAACCCCGAGAACCTGATAAAAAGTAAACCATATTATCTATTATCAACTCAACAAACAACAGACAGCAACGAGCAACAAGTAAGTCAAACTACAGACACCACATCAAATAAAAATAGAATACCACCCATTTTTCTTCACAACGTTAATAATCATCAAGAGATAATTAAAGATATAAAGTCAATCACCCAAGATCGTGAATTTACAACTGCTATCAGTAGCAAATATGTTAAAATTAATGCCACCTCTATCGAAGACTATCGTGCACTCACAAAATTTTACATAAATAGTGGAATTGAATATCACACCCTCCAAAATCCTCAAGATAAACTAGTTTTCGTTATAATTAAAAACGTGCCCAATTCCATCACCGAATTGGAAATTACTAATGAATTGCCAGAAAAAAACTTAACCATAACTAGCGTTACACGCTTGTTAAACAAAGAAAAACAGCCGATTCCTGTATGCACTGTCCTGTTGCCAGCACGCGAAGCTACACACGATATTTACAATATAAACACTTTCTCATGCAATTGTTACCGTAGAGGCAAGACGCAAACCAAATAACATACCGCAATGTCATAAATGCCAGCAATTTGGACACACCAAGAATTACTGTGCCGCCAAACCCAAATGTATAAAATGTTTGGATGACCACCCACCAACTGCATGCCGAAAACAGATCAATTAAACCGCCCCGCGAGGTTACCCATGCCATCAAGAGCTTTTAAAATTGCGATCACCTATCAGACAAACCAAATTAACCCAATCCCAACACCTTACCCTTAAAAAACTCTACAGCGAAGTTACATAAGCTGACACCTCAACCTTCTCTTCCCTTCTTGGCAATATCTTAAAATTCGTAAAGAGCTTAATCATTCCCACTCCCTTCAAAATATAACACTCCTTAATTGGAATGCTAATGGCTTAAAACCACAAAATACCACCAAATGAATTTACGTATTTCCAATATAGATTAGATACCAGCCTCATATCTTGGATATCGTAGTCGCTCAAAATTTCCCTTATCCAATTCAACAGAACGTAATTTCCGAGCTCGATTCTGACCACTTACCCGTGCTCATAACCTTCACTACTGCACCGGTTTACAGACCCAAGCTACCTGAATTAATTAAAGGGTAGGTTAAATGGGAACTATGTAAGGAGAAACTCGACGCCCAGCTAAACAATCCGTCAAGGATTGACTGTCCTCCAGTAATCGACGATCAAGTTACAGCCCTAACGACAGCCATTACTAAATCCGTTCACCTGGCAACGATTCCTAACCGCAAACGCAAAATTAATAATCCCAACATCCCCCCGACTTACATCCTCGATTTAATTAAACAAAAAAGCAAACTTAGAAGAGAGTGGCAAAGAAGTAAGCATCCACTAATCAAAAACCAACTAAACAATATTAGTCATCGAATAAGACGTGAGATTGACACACACAGAATCAACAACTATAGAAACTATCTAGAGAATATTGAACCAACGAGCCTCGAACTATGGAAAGCTACGAAAAATATAACCAGACAGCATAACGTAATTCCTACCTTAACCAAAAATAACTCTTCATACAAGACGGACGAAGAAAAATGTGGGTTATTTGCGGAATATCTAGAGAAAGTACCATGAGATAAAAGAAAATTATTCTGAGCAGGCCTTGACATGTGTTATACGTTTGGCAGTACTGAAATGTATTGTCCAGACTGGCAAATACATTTGTCTGTGATAGTACGTTCCCGATTTCGCACTTATCTTATCACTCACTGGTATTGCTAGTCATGTTTTCCTTCTTGTTAATCTTGGCTTTCCGATTAGAATTTTTTGTTTTTCTCTAGGAAGTTCACTCACCGACACCTATCTTCCTGTAATCATAATAATACAACGGCGTATTCGTTTCTTTGCTTCCGCAAGGCCTTTTCGGGGCCGGTTTTCGCCGACCTCGCCGTATTTCGACGGGCTGGCGTTATACTATTTCCAGTATTGTTGCTGTTTCTGCACGAATGAACCCTTGTTTTCACTTACTAATTAACTACTTGTCTTAATGTTACTATAGTTGAAGCACCACATCACTTTTTGCACAATCACGAGCTCGACCGGCCCAGATTTGGGTTACTTTGTCGGAGCACACGAAATGTACTTCCACTCACGCCCTGTAAATCCACTCGACTAGAAGTTAGGTTAAAATGTTAAAATGACGTTATATGTTTGCGTAAGAAACTATAAAAACCTTAAGAGAAATAACGAGTGACGCAATTAATATACTACTAATATGGAAAGATCACACCCATTAAGTAACCACAAAAAAAGCAAACAAAGAAACTAAAGGCAAGAAGGCTCTAAATTGTAATTTGTCAACTAAGTTAAAGTTTCTTTGAAAATAGGTAATAACAAGAGACTGGTAGCAACATGAAGGCTAGTTAGGTCTTAACAAAATGAGTAAAAACTAGTCCAGTTTTCTTTGTGTTTCTGAATCTGCAGATTTCATCAGCCGAAATAATGATAACATTGACACAAAGAAGAGTGAAAGAGATGAGGTTATTCTATTGTTTAAGACCAAATAATCAAAAGAAACGAAAAAATTCTGCTATATATAAGATCTGAACGTTGACATAAAAGGGCAGTAACATTTTAAATTTTGTTGTTTGTAAAAGACCATGTTCTGATATACGATGTTGATAAAATACGCAACAAAAGAATTATAACCCATAAACCGACTCGTCCACGAACAGAAACTTGTAAAATAGACATAATAAGAGAGTGATATCAGTCCATTAACAGAGCACTCTTCATAAAGCACCACGATCGTAGGAAAAATTAATTATTATAAAAACAAGTAAATGTGGTATGCATTATCTAATTTCGTCTTTTGAGTTACCGCCTCCATTGTTTAGTTTATTTTGCCTGCTCGGCATATGACATGTGGTATAACTAGCGAGAGTGAACGTTTTCAGTAATTTTTTCCTATAAGAGCTCTAAGTGAACCCATAAGCTAGAAGCGATTTACTACTTCTGCAACGATAAACACTTAGCTTACATTACATCAAATTACACTTAAAGATATAGCTGTTTTCCGTCTTTTTTATATTGATGGGAATTATCCTGTACATGTCCTAGCAACTATCATCTATTTGTTTGAACGATCACCTCAAGCGAGGTTATCGTTTTTATCTAACTACAGCAATCGGTTCACGTAAACAACTATTTGCTTTAACAACAAACTTTCTTTTGGAAGGGCTAAACATTTTTAAGATTGAAGTTAGCCAGTTTTCACAAGTAGATAGCTTAGGTTTCTTTTCGTAGACTACTACTTTGTTTTCATGAGATAGTTGCAATTTTAGTGCTATAGGCCAGTACCTCTGTGTTAGCTTTAATCCAAGTTGTTCACGTTTTGTGTAGTTGTATTTAGGTCATATTAGGCTTTTATCTATATTAATGCCAAGACTAACTAAATGGGGCAACTGTAGTTAGTTTATCAGTAGATAGTTTAAATGTGTATAAGAGAGACGTTTTCTTAAGGTATTGTACAGTAGACGATTGATGTCTACAACTGTTTTATTTGATTAGGTGTCTACAAGTAAAACTTGATAATCGCACAATTATTAAAGAACAGGGTTTGCACTCAAAAGATAACAAGCATGCATACGCTGAATACGAGAAGGAAATTAAAAGAAGGTGCCGAATTGTCAAAAAACTTGAATGGCGTATATCAGGAAGTAGAAATCCGTTCATACAAGAACAAGACACGTGATCTATTCGGGCAAATTAACCAGAGTATTCGCGAACTTAAAAACAACTTCATAACCGTCAATGATAAGAAGGGCAACCGCGGACACAACCAGCAGATCTTATAAAAAGGGGGGATTTTTGCCGAAGCACTTATGGAAAGGAATGTGGCAGAGAATATTATAAAATCGGGAAACGTAGCTGCAGTACAAGTACTAAAATTAAAGAATTCTGCTCGTTCACAAGGAATTATTATATCTTTATTACATCATTACATGATTAAGTCTGCAAGGGATGCGGGAATAGACCGGGAATAGACCTATTCCATATGCTTTGCATCAAGATGTGCCGTTCCGATGTATGGCCGGGTGACTGGGTAAAATTCGCGTTCATTCCAATTCATAAGAAAGAACGGAAAACAGACTGTAGAAACTGTAGATCAATCGCCCTGATTTCCCACGCCAGCAAAGTGTTACTAAGGATAATCTACGATTGGCTGAAAACTATGTGCACCCTTAAATTCCACACGAGCAGACCGGCTTTATGCGGGGTCGTGGAAAAAGGTAGCAAATGCTAAACGTCAGACAAACTATAGCAAAACCCAGGAAGTACAATTTACATGGGTATTTTTGCGTTCTCGTTTACCAAAAAGTCTTCGACTAATCTCTTCGACTGTCTCGATTGGAACAAACTGCGGGACATAACGCTGAAAACTGGTGTTTCGGATCACTTAGTCAGCCTGATAGCCAACTTATACACAACTAATGAAGCAGAAGTAAAAATTGAGAAAACCACCTCGGTGGCGCAGTGGATAGGATGCCAGGGGTCAGGAAGTAAAGGTAGCTGATGTTTCTCTTATTTTTTTTAATAAACCATCGTGCTTTGCATTGCCACAAAACCTAGACAGTATCTAAGACATCTATCTAAACAATATATTTCGTCTTCTAGGCTTCAATTGATTTTCTGCAGCTAATTTATAAATCAGTTCTATAACTCTATTTTAATGTTTTTATTTTTTCTGCTGTTATTGCTGCTGCTAAAATTGGTAATTTTTTTTGTATTTTCTATATACTATTGCCATATGTTTGTTTTCAGATCTATAGATCTATAGAATTCTGAAATCAGGATTTTTTACAGACTCTGAGAACTCTAAAATGTACTCGTATATCGTTAATAACATTTACAAGCTGTGTGCAAGTTTACCGCATTACTTTTCTAAAAATTCTATCTAAAAAACATACTCTTGTGTTCAGAGATAAAAAATCTTAAATATTAGCTTTATTAAATCATATTTATCTCTTAAATTGCTTCAATTCAAACAGCAGCAAGATTCCAATATGCCAGTAATTATTTTTTTTTGCAGATTGGCGGAGTCATTTTAACCTACGAGTTGGTGTTAGTTCAATTTTCGGAGCTACACATTACTCAATAAGCATTTACTATTTTCCAATAATCATAGCGCATGTTTACAGTAACACAAGTGTTTTTCATTGCGCAAAAATAATATTTCCTTTGGGCAGGCGGCTTTCCTTGCTCTGTTATCACACCTCATCCACATGAAGAGCCAAACGGACAGGTGTTATTTCTCACGCATTTCCGTGCTTTGATAACCGCTTAGTAGAAGTATTAATCAGTAGTTGTTCCTGAAAGCTCCCTAGTACATCAAAATATTTTGCTCTCTGCACAACTTGTAACAATCAAGTTAACTGTCCATGTGCGCTAATTCTACGAACACGTGCTTTATCGATTGAGATTTACTAAATCTATTTTTCTGTTGACCGTGTTCTGCTTGTTTACACACCATGCCGATTGACAGAATGATAAAGAGTTTGAGTGCAATATTGAAAAGCAACTGTGTTGCAATATACTGAAGATACACGGGACAGGGTGATGTAATGCTGCGAATATTTCGCTTTTACAAGATACGATAGAAAACTTTTATTGGTCGTGGTCTTAAATTTCATCGAATAAGCAAGAGTTTAAATGGACGATTCCAAAGCACATCTAACCATCTCAGTCCAATCGAAGGAAGCCCATCCTCATCCGGAATCCCTGAACAATATCATGTCTTTTGTAATACTCGTCGCACAGTTTTTCGGCATCATGCCTCTCTATGGAATAACAAGAAAGGATTATCAAAAAATAAAATTCCACTGGAAGTCAATACGATTCCTCTACACGATTTTCAACTTATCTGGAGCATTCACAGCCACAGTCTTTTGCTGCACACAATTTGCAAAGATGGGATTAATTCTGGGGAAAACAGGTAAACAGTTTTCAATGGAGTATTTTTAATTTACCTTGCTTCTTCCAGCGACTCTTTCGTTCTACATTTCGAATTTCTTTACTGCCTTATATTTTGTGAGGCTAGCTCGAAATTGGCAGAGTTTAATGGGGGAATGGATAAAAGTGGAGTACTCGATGAAGAGCTATGGATTTCCACCAAATTTGAAGAGAAGGTTTAAAATAATGACAACAATTATCTTGGTTCTTGCTTTAGGTACGTACAGCTATATTAGTGCAAAACGTAAGACTTTTTCCACTGTCTAGGGTGTATATCACACAACGTTTCGGGAGTTTTGATCTACTCCCGTCTTCAGGTGTTCCTGGTTAGTCCTGAGAACGAATAAAAGAGTACAATATCAGTTCTTCTCAGGACTAACCAGGACAGTGGAAAAAGTCCGAAAAACATATCATAATATACCACTGCTAAAAAATGACATTCAGAGAACAATTTGTAAACATTTGTTTTGTAATGTATTTAAAGGTAAAAAGCAACTTTTGTTACCATAAGTTTTTCCTCCCGACCATATCATCAATTTTTCTGAATTTTTAATTTCCAAAGAAATGTAAACTGATCTACATCAGCAGTTTATAGTTTCTGAAATTATTGCAGTCGAACATTTGCTGTTTATTCTAAATGCACTCAATTCCATGTGGATTTGCAACCGTAAAGACTTGAAGGTATACTTCGGCTTCGCATTCCCTCACGTTTTCACTCTAATTTCATACTCGCACTGGAAAGCTGTGCTGGTTGAGGTGAGTAAACGTTAGTTTCCAGTAGTAGTTCTCCATAACTGCCTTCTGTTGCAGACTACAAACATCGTGGCGACGTTTTGCTGGAATTTTCTCGACCTCTTCATTATACTAATGAGTTCAGCGTTGGCCGAAAGGTTTCGACAAGTTTCTCTGCGAATACAGACATCAAGGGTACGTTAGTGTCGCATTGCTGATTGCGAAATGATTAACGTTTTTAAAGCTAGGCTACATACGAAACATACTGGAGGAAACTCCGAGAGGACTACAATAGACTAGCCCTGCTATGTGCAGTCACAGACAAGCACATTGCCCCACTTGTTACCATCTCATTCGTAAGCAACGTGTTCTTCATCTGCATCCAGTTATACAACACCATCAAGTAAGTATAAAATTTGGCATTACATGCATTTATTACCATCATCCAGGACATTATATCGCCCTTGGTCTTCTTAAGGACCATATTCTCCGTTTGTCGTCTAGTTTCTTTACGCTACATGACGTGCTCATCGGATTAGTGGGTGAGCCTAAAGTAGCAAGGATTTGCTAGCACGATCTTTTACTTTAAATACAAGCCTGCGTTTCAATTTAACGATAATATAACTTTGTCTATAACGTCGACTTTCTGGTTGCCTTGATGCATACCAGGAACCCCTTTTGCTTCGTTAAGATGCTCTTTATGAATAATTGTGTTTGAGGAATACACTGAATCGTGGCATTTAAAAATCTTTATTACAATTTTAATATATTTGGTAGATGCGCATTTTAACACTATTATCTTCAATTTTTTTTATTTATCGTATGGCTTGTTTGGGCGGGAGTCACGAGTCACAAATTTTGCGATATGATTATCATATCATGTATATATTGTGTGTAGCATGTGTTATGTTTGGTCAGGTTACTCTTTTCCGTTAAGTGTATCCCAACGGCGAATGGTGACCGGGCTCGATACCAATCGAATGGACTGCGAAAAAATGCAGCCTCCCATGGATACGAATCGAAGACTCGCTTATTGCATGCCTGACGCTCTTAACCACTACGTCATGCGGTCATCATTGTCTTCAATGTTTCAGCATTTTACTAAAGATGGCAGTGCTGAAACTATTAGTTTGTGGTACAACTTTAGCAAATATGTCGGTACTGGTATGTTTGTAGTTAATCGTTCCCTCTTTCTGGTGAACATTTATTATGCCTTGCTAATATGCATTAATTTGATGCTTTTTCAATAGCTTATCAAAGCATTACCTCCATCTAGGAAGTACCATACGCTACTGCCTTACTAGGCTACCGTTTATGTAGGTTTTAAATTATTTCCGCATTTTAATTTGCTATTTTAACCTAAAATGAAGAAGGTAAACCGAGATTTCTTCATATAATCATGTTTTAGATTTCCCAGGTGACGAAAAACGTGTTTTCTCAATTCTGTCTGTCTGTCTGTCTGTGGTTATTCTCACCTTCTGTTCGTGATCCACTTAACTATTGCTTCTGCGTATTCTACATCATAGAAATGGTTATACATAACTTAAAGTAAGTAACAAACGACTTCCGGGATTGGACCGTGTCATGAGATCGAAGAGTTCTTCGATCCAATCATGACACGGTCCAATCCCGGAAGTCGTTTGTACTTAATGAAAATGGCCGTGAAAGCCTCAGAAATCATAACTTAAAGTACTTTATAAAATACTTCTGCTCATGTATCCTCTAAGTTTATTTTAATTTTGATCTTCTTAAGGCAACTTCCGTTTTATATTCCTTTTTACTTCTCTCGTTTATAAGACGAAGTACTGTAATCGTGAAAGTCACCTTCCGAGATTTCTTCAGATCTTAACGTTTCAGGATCCCTAGATGGCGAAAAATATGTTTTTCCAATTCCGTCTGTCTGTCTATCTGTCTGTCCGCCTGTCCCGCGGTTCGTCCGTCCGTGCGTCCGTCGGTCTGTTGGCGGTATGGCTCAAAAACTAATTTTTGGCGAAATACTATGTTTTGTATGCAGATTGTACGTTTATCTAGCTCGAAATGGCATATCCTTTCTGACAAATATATACAGGGTGAGCATATTAAAAAATTAAATTTGGCCTATTTCTGCTTTAACTCCAGAATTATTAGTTAAATAAAAGTAATATTTTGTACATGGTTCAAGCCCTTAAAATTTGATTTCTCTTGTCGTTGTATCTTCACCTTCTTTCTCGTATAGTTTGCACCCAAGAGAAGTTAATCTTGCTTGAAGTAGTGTTTTACTTGGTCGTAATTTATATACTTTTAACAAGTGCTTGTATACTTCAAGCACTTCATATCGTTATTTATTAGTAAATCAGCAAAAAAAATTAAATCTAGCCTAATGTTAAAACAACCTTTCTCGTAAATAGATAACATATAGAATAATGAAGTTTTATTAATAGTGCATCTTTAAATTATTTCTTGTATGTAAACACTTTAAAATTTAAGGTCGATGAAGACTTCTTTTAGTATTTTTATCTAAAGAAACCTATCATGATAAACCCAAAAGAAGTTGTTAAACATGCATTTGTATTCATTCATTCTTTATACTTAACCTTGAGCTGTCAAAAACCAATAAAAATGTAAAAGTGTTTATTATACCTCCTCTCGATTTGTCTATTAAAATGTCATGTATTTCCATTTATAGATTCTTAAAAACATACAACATGCTACATAATGCCTAAACTGAAGCACGAACACTTTTTAGGGAGTTTTTTATTTATTAAATAGAATGGAATGAATTGTTATTTTACACAAAATTCCAGGCACATTGTATGGGTCCTCTTGGCATTTGATATTATTGTATATCACGCAATTCGTTGCTATTACAATTGCAGAAGGCTTAAAAGCCTGTAAAAAATACGTTAGTTGATTAAATAAAGAAATCTTGACGAACAGTATGCCAAAACTGTGTACAATCATCCAAAATTAAATGCGCTGAAGTGATACAATCAAACTTTACGGAGTTACGAGTAAACATCTCACTCATTTCCATTAAGAATATTTGTTTATCAAGTGTTTTGTAGACAATAAAATCTACAGAATGTAATTATTTTAATCCGTTAATTTTTTTTAAATTTTGAACGAATTTCCACCTATAGTAATCGAATTAAAGCTAAGTACAAAATATATCACTATTTTTAAACCTGAAAATAATCTACTCTCTATAATTCCATAACTATGAAAAATAGATTTCTAATTGCATAGGTAAAGTTAGACAAGTTTTATATTCAAATGATCTTTTACAACGATAGAAATTTTATTGGTTTCAACAGAAGTCACTATAATTTTATAGATACCTTACGCACTTGTTAGCTTTTGTCGACGATTACAGCGCCTTTGGTGTTCGGAAGGGCAATTAAGCCAACGAGCGGTAATTTTGAAATTTATAAAGAACAAACTGCACACAATTGCTGCTTATACTTAATTAATGCTATGATTAAACTCAAAATCGGTGTCCGATAAAGAAGCAGAGGTTCGGATTTGCTGGTACAATAAAATAGTTCCTAAATAATCATATAATAGCTATTTATGCAACAAGTGCTAAAAGTCGACCTTTATGCACTAGACATGAAAATTATGAAACGAAGCCGAATGCTGAGTTTCATAACATGTCTCCTGCATAAACGGCTTTTAGCGCACGTTGCATACAATATTTTATCTACGACCTTAAATTTACCGTTATAAATCCATAAATATCGATTTAACTAAGGTTTGCATCTGCGACACTTTTAATTTATGTCATAATAAACAGTAGGCCACGCCGCGCGGGCGATTGTTTGCCACGCCAGCACTGTCAAGGTGAGTTACGAAATGTAATTATTGATACTCCACATCTGACTGCATTCATTACATAATACTTTAATTATTTCAAAAACACTACCTGTAACGCAAGAAGCGACTAGAATAACTTTACAACTTCACTTATAGTTCGAAATTGTAGTTTTATAACCTCACTTCACTTTTATCCCATGTGCTAAAAGTAAACAGCTGATTTCTTTAACGTTTCTATAAAACGCGTAGGAGTGATGCCACCCCAAAAATAGTCTACCTAACTTTGACTACGAATAGTATTCGGAGGGCTATTCAGAGAACCAAGCCCCTTTTTCAATTTAAAAATGCTCAAAGTTTAGTTACATATGTTAAAAAATAATGTTTGTAAACATCTTCAATAAAGATCTTAATTTCTTCAAAATATTCATTCAAGTAGTAGTAGATACAATATTCAGTAGTTATATCCCTAGTGCATTCTGTATATTCGAGTATTTTTCGAGAACGCGAAGCGTTCGAGAGAAATACTCGAATTATACAGAATGCACTCGGGGAATATTGCAAGATTATTCCTCGAAGAAATGTTATCCTTTGTATACCACACTATTCATTTTTAAAGAGTTTTCAGTTTTCTTTCTGAAATTTCTTGGGTACCTAGCTGATTTGCTTTTCTTCCCGCAAATACTCGATATTGCACTTGTGCAAATACCCAGGTATTGCACTAGTGCAAAATATTCGCTGTATTCGACTCTGATTGGTTCAAATTTTGAAAATTGATTGATGGGATTGGTTTATATTATCTGAGGGGAATAGTCACATATAATCTCACAAGAGCATTAATTCTTTCGGATATGAATTAATGCTCGAAGGCAGATTCGGTAAGAAAACCGTAACGACACAAACCCTAAAAAGAAGTAATGTCTACCTACAAAAAATTTCCAAGAAATTTTGTTGTTGTCTGGGTTACGGCTCGTGAGCTAATTTTTTTATTGGTCATTAATGAGTGTTGTACGGTTTTCACTGCAATTCGCTGATAGTACAGTAATAGCCAATACAGTTTATTTTGGATGGCTATAAAATGAAAACCTGACGTTTTCGTTTTGGTCCATAAATGGCAAGTAAAGTGATTAGTCATTACAAAATACAAGCAATTATGAATAATAAAAATATATGAATATCGAGAAGTTTATTAATGTATATAGATTACATGTATGAAGTCACAGGTAAAAACTTAACATGTTAAATCAGGCTTTGATGTAATAGTAGTCGTGGGTTATATCTTTGGGGCTGAGGAATATAGTAAAACGGTAAAGCATTTGCTTCATGAATACGCCGTGAAGTCTGCATATGATTGGCAGATTTACCTTGCTGATTAGGCGATGCAGATTATTCATAAATACCTTGTAATAGTGAAGGATGGTCTTCAGGAAATAAATCCAAACACAGAAACCAGTAGGTAAAAATATAAAGCAACTTACATTATGCGAATAGTATAAGTACTCCACAATACAAACTTCTCTTCAAATTTAACGCTTCTTACGTACGCCTTAGATATGGGGCCACTAAGCACCTTTTTTGTTGTAACTTACTGATTTAGCGATGTAGAAGACAACAACTTACTTTATTTTCGATTACAGGCTCGTAGCTAAGTACTGCCTGAAAGATATATTTAAAATATCGATTTATTGATAACAAATTTAATGTTTAATAATTTGCTGTAAATGACTGAATGCTCCCCATCAAAAGGGAGCATTCAGCCAGCACTAGTGGAGGATTCGGCCAAAGAGATTACTACATTTTAATGCCGTTCTAGAAGTTCCCTCATTGGAAGAGGCAGTAATTTTGCTAATAACATCGTTGTTGTTTACTTCACTTATGTCGTCAATGACAGGAAAATAAAAGGCGGTAGATAAACCTTTTCGTCTTAAGAACTTACACTTTGTGGTATTCTTGTATATTATGCTTACAATTTGTTCAACATAATGAATCATGGCGTTTCTGACCCTAAATTTCATAAGAAAAAAATGCGCTTCAGTTAATTGCTCTTCATTAACCTTTTCGAAATTCTCAAACTCATCGGTAAGATCTTCTTCTGAATTATCGTAAAATAATATATCACTTTCAATAGAAGAGGAATTACAGTAATTTTGTTCCAGTTTAACTTTTTTTGTTGGTTGTTTATCCATGTTTTTTTGGTGCATCTTTATTAAACAAGTCCCGTTTTGGACACTTATATTTTTCTTTCCTTTTCTTGTTCTGTCCTCGAATCTATCTTTTTTCGGGGTATAAGTATAAACTCTTGAGAGCTCGCCCAGGCTTCCTATCACTTTTACTTTGTTTTTTTTTATTTCTTTAGGGTAAGGTTTAATTGATTCGGGTGCAAGTTTCGGTGTTAGGAATCGTGTTTGTGGATGCAGGACGGCAAATCGGTAGTGATGTTTAAAATAGTAATCTTAAGCTTAGGATTTATAGACGTATTTTTTTCTTTGAATGTTTTAAGAAATGTATCTTTGGTTTTATCACCGTCTTCCTCTTCTCTGATTTGTTCTGCTCCTTGTTCAAGCAACGGTCTATCCGTAATATAACTTGAATTCAAGTCCTCATGGCTAAATGTCAATCTCTTAAACGGCCAAATTCCGGGTTTCTTGAAACCGCTAAATATGTTGCTGGATTAACATATGATAGCTTGTTTTATGGCATCTTCATCTAATGAGTTTCTCATAGTTTTCAGAATACGTTTTTGTGGAATATGAAAGTAGAATAAGGTATAAAAGTGCCCCTGGCCGAATGTACCCCTAGTATGTGTTACTGAGTGCTCCCCAGTGCAACATTTTAAAACCTTATACTATCAACAACCACCATTTATAGGTTAGAAAGTAATTTGGGAATAAAAATTGCAATATATAAACTTCCTTTTCCAAAACATAGATTTTAAATATTAATAATTAAAATAAAATTATAAGGAATGTATTTATCAGAATCATTTTTGCTTTAAAAGTGGTTTTATGACTCCCTCGTGTTAAAAGTAAGTTTGATGCACTAATCACATGTACAATGTACTTCAGATTGAAAGGAAGTATGTTGGTAACACTATCTTGCATGATTTAGGAAGAGAGATTTATATACGTTTTGAAATAAATTAGAAGGCTGAATGCTGACCATGGCCGAATTCTCCCCTATCTCCCCTACACAATCGAAAAAGAAGTCAGCAAGAACTCTTAACGCAAACGAAGTTACAACCAAAATGTTAATAACGTTTTAGACTAGTTATGACGTTTAGTAGACTTCAGCAGGAACTGAAACATCTATAAAAGATTAGTGATTTGTGAGTTTTAATAAAGCTCGTGACAATGGTTAAACGGGCCATATATTAACTACCCCTACCTCGTAACATATGAATATGCATCATAACCTTCTACTCTAATAGTACTGATTTCATTTAGCGCATTTAAGAAGAACCCTACAGGTATCCATCACTACGATACAAAACAGAAACCAACGTATATATGAGGTTCACTCAACGTTTTTCCCTTTTAAAGCTGTAGAATAGTATACAGCGGTTGAGTTCTATGTTAATTCTTTTGAATTAATCTGATATGAAACGTTTTGCATTACACATTTTTATTTCCTTGCTTAACCATATATTATTTTTATGTACAGTCGCGGCCAAAAAAGCCGGAACACTTTTTTTTACCTAATTTTCAAAATGCGAAAAGATGTGCTGACACTGACAATTCTAATTAATAATTGTCATCAAAAGTCATTGTTTAAATTTGAATAATGACTTTTGGTGACATTTATTAATTAGAATTGTCAGTGTCAGCCATTGTTTTCGCATTTTATTTTATTTATTTAAGCTGCGACCAAGAAACCAATTACAGGTCATAGCATGTATTATAAGCCGTTCACGATCTTTTTGGGTCTGGTGAGGCTATGACCATCTAGTAATTTTGTTGGCAGAACCTCTGTCGCAACCAAACTGCCTCATGGAAATTGACACTTTTTGTGTTTGGTTAGGTTGTTTTCAGTTTAAGGTTATATTTTCTGAATAGGTACATTGTTGCCGAATATTCTCTAGTCTCCACATCGACTCACGTTCTTTTAAATTTGGTCTGTCCTTTTTAAATTGGAAATAGCATCGCTTAATCGAAATTTTTTGTTGTAACAAAATTATTTTGGGCATTTTGACTTTTCCTTTGACGGAAATTAAAATTATTTTTACACATTTGATAAATCATTTATTTTCTTGCGAATATTAAAATAATAAATCTGGCAATGTGGTGGCAAGAAAATGTCGAACAGACACTGACAGAAGAAAAAGTTGCATCCGCTACATCATCGAATCAGTTAGTTAGTCCAACATGAAAAGAAAAAATCATAGCCAACTCTGTCCCAAAAAGGTCGTGAACGGCTTATACCGGGTGTCCATTCTCAAAGTCGAACATAGACAATTAACATTAGTGGATTCACTCGTTCGTCATTGAAATAATTATTTTTCTGTAGATAGTTTTAAAAGGCGTTGACAGAAAATATTTAGTTTACGCCAGCTAATTACCGTTTTTTTTTGACAAATGCTATCGAACTTGAAAAGCAAGGCATGACATATTTAAAAATTCCCAAGTTTTGAATTAGTATTTTAAAATAAAAGTCGCAACTTGGATATTATTATTGGTATCATTTGATGCGTAATAATTTTATCTTTCCATTGATAACATTACCTTCCCTGTAAGTTGAATTGGCGAGCAGGAATCGTCAAAAACGTTCAATACAATGTTAATCGCCTATGTTCGACTTTGAGAACGGACACCCGGTATATGTTGTATATAGCATGCGTTGTATGTGGTCAGGCTACTCTTTCCCATAGACCAGTTTTCCGGGAAGAACGCCGTGAATTTTATCCCAACGCGAATGGTGAGCGAGCCCGATACCGATCCAATGGACTGCGAAAAAATCCCGCCTGCCCATGGATTCGAACCGAGGACTCGCTTATTGCAAACCTGACGCCCTTGCCACTGCGCCACGCGGTACTGCATTTTGGAAGTTAGGTCAAAAAGTTTTTTTTGCCGCGACTGTATATTCAATGTACAGCTACAGTTACTTTACTAGAAATAAACAGGTTACTAACAAAGGGTTAATTGCTTAGTTACTTATTTCAGACCTCGATATGGGATTATTCCCACAGTATACTTCTTCTACTCATTTGGATTTCTTTTGGCAAGAACTCTCACGGTATCGCTGTATGCAGCTTGGATAAATGACGAAAGCAGAGAACCTCTCAGAATTTTGCATTCTACATCTTCAGAAAATTACTGTGTTGAAGTAATAAGTTTACCAAAACCCATTGCACTAACGATAATGATAGATCTGTTCTTACAGATAGAAAGATTAGTACAGCAAATACATACCAACCCTTCCGGCATCACCGGTTCGAAGTTTTTCCTGATCACTAGAAGTTTTCTTTTGCGGGTACGGTATACTTAGTGGTTATACTACGATTTTAATTTTAATTCATCGTCTTTTAGATTGCTGGGACGATAGTTACCTTCGAACTTATGCTCCTCCAGTTTGGACCGCTTCTCCAGAAGATCTTTCTACTTCACAAGCAGCTCAAATTGACGACAACACGGAAGGATGTGTTCCATATGTATAAAACACTGATTTGAAGTTTTGAACATACACCTTTTTTTATATGATCAGCTTTTTATAATACAATTAACCTCAGTTTCGTGAAAATAATATAGCAAATGTAAAATATCTTTTGACGTACAATTTAAAATAAAGCTTATTTCATTAGTTTTTTAATCTTGTATCTAGCCTTTTAATGTCTAATAACAACGTGGAAATTTATGCTGTGAGGTATAGATATATCAGTGAAGTTTACACGAGGGGTATGCGAAAAGTGCAATTATAGCAAAAAAAGCAAAAAAAATTTGTAATGAATTCCCAGTAAAGGATAAACAAAAGATGAGATAACATAGGTAACTTATAAGACATAGTAAAATAACTAATGGAGAACACCAAAGAAATAATTAATGGCAAAAAAATATCAAGTGAAACTGTTAATAATAAAACAGGCAAATGAAGAAATTTAAACTAGCTTAAAACATTGAGAAAAGATTGGAAAGGTAATATATCTTCGATTATTGTTAGCTAGTAATACAAGAATAGTGAGGAAAGCACCTTTGTCTACTTGAATTATAATAATAATGGTTACGCACTAACTCCATGAAGGAGCTTGGCCTGCAAGGCGGAAGGTCAAAGCTTCCGTATCCTTCCTTCCAATTATTAGAAAAGTATAAAATGCTTCCTTACCTACAACAATATATTTCTGCATTTGAGTCTTACAAGGCGATAGTTTATAGCCTTACAAGGTCACAGCATTGCTATGTATGGTTTATAGTAAGTATTAAAATCCCACCCATATCTTATCTTTACAATTACCAGTATCTACAACCTCCAGAAAGCAACATTAACTTCATTGTCGGTTACACCTATTTTCGACTATTTTCAGCCAGCAACATGACAATAGAGAGAAAAGTTTCTTCGTTTACTTGAATGATATCTACCAATAAATTTTAAAAGTACTTACAAAAGACGTCTAAAGCACGTGCAACAATATAATTCTACATTTTTGTTCTGCAGGGCACTAGTTTACGACTCTCTCTCACACCGTATCTTTACAATTATCCGCATTTAGAACTTTGAAACTTAAGACTATTTCCACTGCGGGTTACTTGTATTTTCGACGTTTTCTAGCTATCGTCGTCACTTATTGTTTTGTTATGATAGTTGTTTATTAAACTGACAGGTTCATTCGTGTTGAAAAACTGTTTTCGGTATGTATAGTAAATTAAAACAAAGAATAGTTATAGAGTTTTTGGAAGAAGAAGGTTGTTCTACCTCTTTTAAAAGTGTTTGGTGAGCCGACAATTGACGTTAGTAATGTGCGTAGATGGGTGAGCAAATTTAGAACTGGTGAAACCGATATTTTTGATAAGCCACGTTCAGAAAGACGGGTTACTGTTGGAACTGAACAAAATTGCGCATTGATGCAATAATTCATGAATATCGACGCGTGACTGTTCGAGAAATTGTTAGTACGTTGGGATCGGAACAAATTGTTGTGGAGAAGATTATAAATAATCTTGGTTATTCTAACGTGCGTTTTAGATGGGTTCTTCGCCAGTTAACCGAAGCACTAAAGGAAAAAAGAATGGAGATTTTTGCTGATCTTGGAAACGCCTTCGAAGAACGAGGACTGGGTATGAAACATGGGTGTCTACATATGATTCAGAAACCAAAAATCAGTCAGAAAAATGGAGTCAAATGTCATCACTACGCCCAAAAAAATTGAAAGTGCAAACTTCTTCGAAGAAACTTACGGAAACTGTATTCTGGGACAGCCAGGGTGTTATTCTTATCGATGTTCTTGAACCAGGGACGACAATAAATAGCCAGTGATATATAGTGACCTTAAAAAATGTAAAGAAGCCCTTAGAAGAAAGGCCTCAGAAAAATTTAGGTAGCACTGTCAAACTCCATAATAATGCAAGGCTCCATACTGAATTTGGTACTCAAGAGGCGTTCCAGTTGGGATGGTCAGTTATCCCACATCCAGCATTTAGTCCTGATTTAGCTTTGGACTTTCCTTTGTTTGGACTAATGAAAAAAAGTATGAAAAAACTTAAATTCGAATTATTGGAGGTAGCCCAAGCAGTAAAACAGTGGGTGAAAAACACGAATGCATCTTTTTTCAAAGTAGGTTTGAGCGATGACTCTCAAGGTGGCGCTCATATTTAGAAAGAGATCGGGATAATGTTGAAAAATGTTTTGTAGTTCAAAGCTTGAATAAATACTATATTATTTACAGTACACGCCTCGTACTTTTGGAACACATTCGGCCGTCTATCGCTACTACAACAAATTTTTCTGCATCCAGAAAATAACATTTTCTAGTTTAGTTCTTAATTACGTCTGAAATGCAGGTTGTGCAGTAAATATGAGGTACCGAGAACGTTACTGTGCTAATAAAAAAGTATGTGAGGCTCATAATAAGAGCATTTTAGCTCGGGTTAGCGTGCCGTCATTAACAGGTGCTCAGTGACTTGCATATAGTTGACTGGAATTGTAGAAACGTCTGAAAAGCATGTTGTTCAGTAAATATTAGGTATTGAGAACTTTACTGCCCTAATATAACGGTTATTGCCTCTCATAATAATATAATTTTAGAACGAATTATCGTAAAATCACGAGGGGAGTTTTTTATATTATCTACCTAGCTATGGAAACAATATGCTATCGGGACATCTTTCTTATGTCAAGTTGCAATGACATTTTATAGTGTCATCTTGAAGTTTGGTTGCAATCGCTTACCATTTGCCATTTTTATGTCAATTTAAAGAAGTGAACATGAGTGATTTGAAACTTGAACACAGAAGCGTCATAAAATTTCTATCGAAAGAAGGCAGTGGCCCGAAGAATATTAATCAGAAAATGGTGGAAGTGGAGAAAATAGTCCGTCCTATTTCCAAATCAAATATTGGTGCAAGCAGTTCAATGGAACAAGGAATCCATTCATGACGACCCAAAGTGTGAAAGACCTTTGAAAGTACTAACTGAAGTTCTCATCAATAAAGTTGGGTTTTGACTGACCGCCGAGTTAAAGTTTCAGTTATTGCTAGAGAAATATGCATATCAGAAACAAGTGTTTTTAAAATTCTACACGAAGATTTGCGAATGAACAAAGTGTCGGCACGATGAATTTCCAAGCTGCTCAGTCCTGATCAAAAACTTTGCAGACGACAAATAGCGAGGAGAATTTGACTGCTTTATCCCAAGATGAAAACTACTTCTATATAACCGGGAATGAGACCTGGGTACAACACTGGGATCCTCCAGCGAAACAAGAGTCCGTGCAATGGATTCATAAAGACTCTCCGCCACCCAAGATGGCAAAGACGCAATTTTTTGTGGGAAAAGTGATGTCTACAGTTTTCTGGGACGCGGAGGGGATTCTTTTCATTAAAAGGGACTACAATAGCGGGGAATGTTTACAAAGACACAAAACTACTAATACTACAGTCTCGTTAGGAGTTCTCTTGAATTTTGTAGCCCTGTTTGGAATCCCTTCTATAATATTTATATAGATCAGATAGAACGTGTGCAGAAGAAATTCACTAATCACCTAATCTATAAATTTAATAGACAACTGCATTTATTAAATTACGAATCCAAGCTAAAAATGTTTGGCATGTTTTCTCTGTCGGATAGAAGAGTGATCAGTGACTTACTTCTCCTCTTTAAAATTGTTAATAGCTTAATAAATTGTGAATATTTAGTAAGTAATTTAGGTCTCAACGTTTCGGACTATAGGCTTAGGAAACCATTACTCTTCTGTGAGCAGGTGTATGTTACCAACCTCGGTTGTAACGCTCCTTTGCGAAGGTTGGCTAAAACCTATAATTCTGGGTTTTATAATATTGAATTGTTTAATGTTAACCTATCCACTTTCGTTAATTCAATACGTAGTAACTTACGCAACAAGTTTTTTTTTCTTTATATTAGTACTTATATTATATTAAATCTTTTTCTTCTTTGATTTTTTGTTAGTTCTCAGCTACATTTAATTTTAAATTTTTTCTGTTATGTATTAGTGGTGACCCGTTTTTGGAACTGCGGTCTTCCGTACGTTCTGTGGGTCGCCCTGTATCATGTAAATAAATAAATTAAATAAATAAATAAATACGTTAAACGTCTGAAAGACACGTTTTTCAGTAAATATTAGATACCGAAAACGTTACTATTCTAAAAAAAACAGTTAGTGCCGTTTATTTTATAGTCATTTCAGCTCGATATATAGTGCCATTATTAAAAGTTGCTCAACGACTAGCTTAGAGTTGCTACGACTTGTAGCAGCCTCTCAAATAATCCATTTGGAGCATATTCAGCTACTACAAAAAATTATTTTGCATACAAAAAAATTCAAATTTTCTAGTTTATTTTTAATTACGTTAAAACATCTGAAAGGCACGTTGTGTAATAAATATTATGTATCAAAAACGTTACTGTTCTAAAAAAACAGTTAGAGCCGTTCATTGTATAATCATTTTAGCTTGATATAAAGTACCATCATTAACAGGTGCTCAATGACTTGCTTAGAGCTGCTACGAATTTTAACAGTCTCTCTAATAATACATTTAGATCATATTCTGCTATCTAGCGCTAGAGGGGTAGTAAACAACCCCAAGCCTTTCCCATATAAACTGTTTAATAAAAGGCAAGACGTAGGAGTTACAGCAAATTGTTTGGACTTAACAAGTCATCATCAGGCTACAAAAAAAACTAAGAGTTAGTAAGGCGACCCTAATCAGAAAGTAGTTTTTACTTAATAATATTGAAATATGGTCAGGTAAAAGCATAACACGAAAGAAACGCACGTTGGGCCTTGAAAAGGAAAAGGTACAACATGTGTGCATCTTGCAACATTTTTGCTGTCACGCAATTTTTGTGGCCACGTCGAACAAGATGCTTGCTAAAATAACATACAATAAATAATTAAGAATAAGTAGAACAGGAAATATAATATAAAACACTAAAACAAATTTAAAAATGACTCACTCCGTGACGCAAAAAGTGACAGAATAAAACCAAATAGAAATCAAAAATTAAAAATTAAGAGTCCAGGTAAAGAAGAGTTCTATAGTTTAACAGAACCCTATAATTGAAAAGTATGGCGACCGCAGGAACTCATCTAAGAACAGCAAATTATTGAGGTTGGGGACCTCATTAAGTGACGACTAAAGATTATTAGCATAAACTTTATGAATTTCTTTAGTCTCTAACAGATTTAATTTTAGACCTGTATTACAAACGTGTAAAATGCCATAATTATTAGAGGATTTGAAGGAATGGCCATCCTCTAATATTTTCTTGGCAAAGACAGATCTATAAGGAGAAGCAAGTTGTAAGGCTGTTACGGTATCAAATAATTCTAAAGACACTCTAGGGTGGGGCAGCGCCCCTTTCTTCGACAAGTCCGGGAATTGTCACCACTTGCCATGGAAATCTCACAAAACAGGCTAAAAGCCACGGCTTGATACGCTCAGGAAGATGGGCGTGGTCCTAGAAACGGTACACCGCAGGGCAAGCGTGACGGTATGTATAGGGTGTTGCAATATAAATGGGAGCCACGAGATTCAGACTTAAAACCCACGCTTAACCAAACCTCGAAAGCCAACGACTCCCAACACATTTAGCGAAAAGTGCACCGACTTACCTGCGACGTCTTTAAACTGCTTTCAGGCTCCACTTTACATAAAATCAGACACAGTGTATACATAATGTAACCTGAAGATAAGCATGCAAAAACACGTGGGGAAATCATAAGGGATCTTTCAATAAACGCACATGTGAATAAAATCGTTACACACCATGAGAACATATCGTATCATAATTTATGGGCTAAACTGTACCCAGCTGGGGACGCTTTATCTCTAAAGACTAATTATAAATACAAAATTCTACAAGCACAAGCCGCCCCCGCGCCCAAAGGGCGTAATGCTATATCAACTGTACTCATTGGCGGCCGGTAACTAACTACCTCAAGCCAACGCTCTAGAACGACCACAAACTGACGGCGCAAATGGAAAAGATTGAAATGGAGCGAATACCTCTTCTTCCCTCTCGCAGGGTCGCGTTTTAAATTTACTGCAGAAAAACACTCCAACAGCCAGCTCGCAAGCGATATCTAAAAGCAGGTGTTCAACCAGGCGGCCCAAGTGCAAGCAAGACAGCTTGAACCTCTAGAAAAGCTGTGTGCTGAATCTCAAAAAATGCCAAATGAGCCAGAAAAAGTAATTATGAACGACAGAAAATTACAGCGGCCGTTATAGCTGCTTACACACAAACTAACGAACTAAAACACGTAGAAATATGACTGGAAAACCTATATACACGCGGGATCAGAATAAACACTCCAAAAGGTCAAACAATTTATAGAATACAAAAATGTCCTGACAAGGTCCGTTAAATAAAAATCGGAAGGCGACAAGTTTGTGAGACATGGGGTGAAAGGAACACAATGGAATGACGTTATCGATGGTGGTGAGTTTTCTAAATATCCCTATTGACAGTGAAAGTTCACCCCTGGTGATGGCCAGATCCAAAAAATTCAAAACGTTAGATTTCGAATTCAACGATAAATTTAATATTATTGTGGGCAAAATTAAAAAGATTGTGGCAATTAATAAGGTCATCGTCGTTACCCTTGAAAATCACAAAGACGTCATCAACGTACCTCCTGTAAAAGCTGCAGTGTTTTTTAATAGTAGGGCTATTAAAAAAGTGATTAACTTCTAGGATGGCGTGAAAAATTTGGGCTAAAAGTGGTGAAAAATTATTGTCCATGGGTAAACCAGTATTTAGTTTGTACATTTTTTTATTAGTGAAAAAAAATTTTAAGTTGCCACACAATGTTAAGGATTGTTTTAAAAATTCTCAAAAAGTATCTGGAAAACTACTAGCAGCCAAAGCGAACGGTGACGTTTAGCAGCATTATTTGTTTAAGTAAAATAGGCAAATCATCAATATAAAGCTATTCCGTACAGTACGGTGTCACATTCGATTCGTAAGAGCCTAGCAATTAAAAGTTGGTGGCTCTAAAACGCCGATAGAGTTATATAAATTGTATTTTTATTCTCTATTAATGCTGCAAGTTCCCTAGCTCTCATTTCTATATTAATTTAGTTAAAATAATGGTTTCAGAAGCTTATTAGGTGCCATATTCAATTCATGGAAAGCTCAAAAAGCAGCCAACGCGAACGGTGACGTTTAGCAGCATATTTGTGTTAGTAAAATTGGCAAATTATTAATATAAAGCTATTCCGTTCAATACGGTGTCACATTCGATTCATTAGAACCTAGCAATTAAAAGTTGGTGGCTCTAAAACGCCGATGGAGCTATGTAAATTGTATTTTTATTCTCTATTAATCCTGCAAGTTTCCTAGCTATCATTTCTATATTAATTTAGTTAAAACAATGGCTTCAGGAGCTTATTAGGTGCCATATTCAATTAATGGGAATCTCAAAAAACAGCCAAAGCGAACGGTGACGTTTAGCAGCATTATTTGTGTTAGTAGAATTTGCAAATCATCAAATAAGACTATTCCGTACATTAAGGTGTAACATTCGAATTGTTAGAACCTAGCAAATAAAAGTTGGTGGCTCTACAACGCCGATGCAGTTAGATAAATTGTATTTTTTATTAACTACAAATCCTGAAAGTTTCCTAGCACACATTTCTTTATTAATTTAGTTAAAATAATGGCTGCAGGAGCTCTTTAGAAGCCATTTTAACTTAATGGGAAACACAAAAAGAAGCCAAGGCGAACCGTGACTGTAAGCAGCAATATTTGCGTCAGTAGAATTGGCAAATCATTAATATAAAGCTATTCCGTACATTACGGTGTTACGTACGATTTGTTAGAACCTAGCAATTAAAAGTTGGTGGCTCTAAAACGCCGATGGTGTTAGATAAATTGAATTTTTATTCTCTATTAATCCTGCAAGTTCCCTGACTCTCCTTCCTATATTAATTTAGTTAAAACAGTGGCTTGAGGAGCTTATTAGGTGCCATATTCAATTAATGGAAATCTCAAAAAGCAGCCAAAGCGAACGGTGACGCTTAACAGCATTATTTGTGTTCGCAGAATTGGCAAATCATCAAATAAGGCTATTCCGTACATTACGGTGTAACATTCGATTTGTTAGAACCTAGCAATTAAAAGTTGGTAACTACAACGCCGATGCCGTTAGATAAATTGTATTTTTTATTCAATTATGCAATTTCCTTAGCTTTCATTTCTATATTTATTTTGTTAAAATAATGGCGTTAGGAGCTTATTAGGTGGCATATTCAGTTAATGGGACGCTCAAACAGCAGCTAAAGCAAACGGTGACGTTTAGCAGCATTTTTTGTGTTAGTTGAATTGGAAAATCATCAATATAAAACTATTCCGTACAATAAGGTGTCCATTCAATATGTTAGAACCTAGCAATTATAAGTTGGTGGCACTAAAACGCCAAGGGAGTTAGATATTTTCTATTTTTGTTTACTATAAATCCTGCAATTTCCATAGCTTTCATTTCTATATTAATTTAGTTAAAATAAAATGTTCAGGAGCTTATTAGATGGCATATTCAATTAAAGGGACGCTCAAAAAACAACCAAAGCGAACGGTGACGTTTAGCAGCATTATTTGTGTTAGTAGAATAGGCAAATCATCAATATAAAACTATTCCGTACAATAGGGTGTCACATTCGATTTGTTAGAACCTAGCAATTACAAGTTGGTGGCTCTAAAACGCCAATGAAGTTAGATAAATTTATTGTTTTTTAATATAAATCCTGCAATTTTCACAGCTCTCATTTCTATATTAATTTAGTTAAAATAAGGACTTCAGGAGATTTTAGGTGCCATATGCAATTATTGGGAAGCTCAAAAAGCAGATAAAGCAAACGGTGACGTTTAGCAGCATTATTTTTCTTAGTAGAATTGGCAAATCATCAATATAAAGCAGATACGGTACTCCATTCGATTTGTTAAAACCTAGCAATTACAAATTAGTGCCTCTAAAACGCCGATGGAGTTAGATAGGTTCTATTTTTATTCACTATAAATCCTGAAAGTTCCTTAGCTTTTATTTCTATAATAATTTAGTTAAAATAATGGCTTCAGGAGCACACTAGGTGCCATATTCAAATAATGAAAGGTAAAAAAGCAGCCAAATCAAACGGTGACATTTAGCAGCAAGTTGGTGGCTCTAAAACGCCAATGAAGTTAGATAAATTTTATATTTATATACTATAAATCCTGCAATTTTCATAGCTCTCATTTCTATATTAATTTAGTTAAAATAATGGTTTCAGAAGCTCACTAGGTGCCATATTCTATTAATGGAAAGGTCAAAAAGCAGCCAAAGCGAACGGTGACATTTAGCAGCATTATTTGTGTTAGTAGAATTGGCTAATCATCAATATAAAGCTGATAGGGTACCACATTCGATTTGCTAAAACATAGCAATTAAAAACTGGTGGCTCTAAAACGCCGATGGAGTTAGATAAGTTGTATTTTAGTCTCTATAAATCCGGAAACTTCCCTATATTAATTTAGTTATAATAATGGCTTCAGGAGCTTACTAGGTGCCATATTCAATTAATGGAAAGGTCAAAAAGCAGCCAAAGCGAACGGTGACAAATCATCAGTATAGAGCTATTCCGTAAAATACAGTGTCATATTCGATTTGTTACAACCTAGCAATTATAAGTTGGTGGCTCTAAAACGCCGATGTAGTTAGATAAATTGTATTTTTATTCACTATACAACCTGCAAGTTCGCTAGCTTTGGTTTCTATATTAATTAATTAAAATAATGGCTTTACGAACTTATTAGGTGGCATATTCAATTATTGGAAAGCTCAAAAAGAAGCCAAAGCGAACGATGACATTTAGCAGCAATATTTGTGTTAGTAGAATTTGCAAATCATCAGTACAAAGCTATTCTGTACAATTCGATGTCATATTCCATTTGTTAGAACCTAACAATTAAAAGTTAGTGGCTCTGAAACCCGGATGGAGTTAGATAAATTCTATTTTTATTCACTATAAATCCTGCAATTTCTTTAGCTCTCATTTCTATGTTAATTTAGTTAAAATAATGGCTTCAAGAGCTTATTAGGAGGCATATTCATTTAATAGAACGATGAAAAAGCAACCACAGCGAACAGTGACGTTTAGCAGCATTATTTGTGTTAGTAGAATTATCAAATCATCGTTATAAATCTATTCCGTACAATATGGTACCACATTCGAATTGTTAGAACCTATCAATTAAAAGTTGGTGGCTCTAAAACTCCAATGGAGCTAGATAAATTATATTTGTATTCACTATATATCCTTTAGTTAAAATAATGGCTTTAGGTGGGATATTCAATTAATGGGAGGCTCAAAAAGCAGCCAAAGCAAACGGTGACGTTTAGCAGCGTTTTTTGTGTTAGTTGAATTGGTAAATCATCAATATAAATCTATTCCGTACAACAAAGTGTCACATTCGATTTGTTAGAACCTAGCAATTATAAATTGGTGGCTGTAAAACGCCAATGGAGTTACATATTTTCTATTTTTGTTGACTATAAAACCTACAATTTCCATAGCTCTCATTTCTATATTAAATTAGTTAAAATAAAAGGTTCAGGAGCTCATTAGGTGGCATATTCAATTAAAGGGACGCTCAAAAAACAACCAAAACGAACGGTGGCGTTTAGCACCATTATTTGTGTTTGTAGAACTGGCAAACCATCAATATAAAGCTATTCCGTACAATACAGTGTCACATTCGATTTGTTAGAACCTAGCAGTTAAAAGTTGGTGGCTCTAAAACTCCAATGAAGTTAGATAAATTTTATATTTATATACTATAGATCCTGCAATTTCCATAGCTCTAATTTCTATATTAATTTAGTTAAAATAATGGCTTCAGGAGCTTATTAGGTGCCATATTCAATTCACGGGAAGCTAAAAACCAGCCAAAGCGAACATTGACGTTTAGCAGCATTATTTGTCTTAGTAGAATTGGAAAATCATCAATAGAAAGCAGATACGGTACTCCATTCGATTTGTTAAAACCTAGCAATTACAAATTAGTGCCTCTAAAACGCCGATGGAGTTAGATAGGTTCTATTTTTATTCACTATAAATCCTGAAAGTTCCTTAGCTTTTATTTCTATATTAATTTAGTTAAAATAATGGCTTCAGGAGCTCACTAGGTGCCATATTCAAATAATGGAAAGGTTAAAAAGCAGCCAAATCGAACGGTGACATTTAGCAGCATTATTTGTGTCAGTAGAATTCTCAAATCATCAATATAAAGCTATTCCGTATAATACAAGGTCACATTCGATTTGATAGAACCTAGCAATTACAAGTTGGTGGCTCTGAAACGCCAAAGAACTTAGATAAATTTTATATTTATATACTATAAATCCTGAAATTTTCATAGCTCTCATTTCTATATAAATTTAGTTAAAATAATGGTTTCAGAAGCTCACTAGGAACCATATTCAATTAATGGAAAGGTCAAAAAGCAGCCAAAGCGAACGGTGACATTTAGCAGCATTATTTGTGTTAGTAGAATTGGCAAATCATCAATATAAAGCTGATACCGTACCACATTCGATTTGTTAAAACCTAGCAATTAAAAACTGGTGGCTCTAAAACGCCGATGGAGTTAGATAAGTTGTATTTTAGTCTCTATAAATCCAAAAACTTCCCTATATTAATTTAGTTATAATAATGGCTTCAGGAGCTTACTAGGTGCCATATTCAGTTAATGGAAAGGTCAAAAAGCAACCAAAGCGAACGGTGACAAATCATCAATATAAAGCTATTCCGTAAAATACAGCGTCATATTCGATTTGTTAGAAGCTAGCAATTAAAAGTTGGTGGCTCTAATACGCCGATGGAGTTAGATAAATTGTATTTTCATTCACTATAAATCCTGCAGGTTCCATAGCTCTCATTTCTATATTAATTTAGTTAAAATAATGGCTGCAGGAGCTTATTAGAAATATTCAATTAATGGGAAGCTCAAGAAACAGCCAGAGCGAACGGTGACGTTTAGCAGCATTATTAGTGTTAGTAGAATTGGCAAATTATTAATATAAAGCTGATACGGTACCACATTCGATTTGTTAAAACCTAGCACTTAAAAAGCTCACAAAGCAGCCTAATCGAACGTTGACATTTAGCAGCATTCTTTGTGTAAGCAGAATAGGCAAATGATCAATATAAAGCTATTTCGTACAATACGGTGTCACATTCGAATTGTTAGAACCTAGCAGTTAAAAGTTGGTGGCTCTAATACGCCGATGGAGTTAGATAAATTGTATTTTTATTCACTATAAATCCTGCAAGTTCCCTAGCTTTCATTTCTATATTAATTTAGATAAAATAACGGCTTCACGAACTTATTAGGTGGCACATTCAATTAATGGAAAGCTCAACAAGCAGCCAAAGCGAACGATAACATTTACCGGTAGGTAATATTTGTCTTAGTAGAATTTGCAAATCATCAATATAAAGCTATTCCGTACAATTCGATGTCACATTCGATTTGTTAGAATCTATCAATTAAAAGTTGGTGGCTCTAAAACTCCAATGGAGCTAGATAAATTATATTTGTATTCACTATAAATCCTTTAGTTAAAATAATGGCTTTAGCAACTTATTAGGTGAAATATTCCATTAATGGGACAGCTCAAAAAGCAGCCAAAAGCAAACGGTGACGTTTCGCAGCATTATCTGTGTTAGTAGAATTGGCAAATCATCATTATAAAGCTATTCCGTACAATACGATATTACATTCGATTTGTTAGAATCTAGTAATTGCAAGTTGGTTTCTATATTAATTTAGTTAAAATAATAGATTCACGAACTTATTAGGTAGCATATTTAATTAAATGACAGCTCAAAAAGCAGCCAAAGCAAACGGTGACGTTTCGCAGCATTATTTGTGTTAGTAGAATTTTAAAATCATCATTATAAGGCTATTAGGTACAATACGATGTTACATTCGATATGTAAGAACCTAGCAATTAAAAGTTGGTGGCTCTGAAACGCCGATGGAGTTAGATAAATTGTATTTTTATTCTCTATACATCCAGCAAGTTATCTAGCTTATATTTTTATATTAATTTAGTTAACATAATTGCTTCACGAACTAGGTGGCATATTCAATTAATAGACACCTCAAAAAGCAGCCAATGGGAACGGCGACGTTTAGCAGCATTATTTGTGTTAGTAGAATTGGCAAATCATCGTTATACAGCTATTAGGTACAATACGATGTTACATTCGATATGTAAGAACCTAGCAATTAAAAGTTGGTGGCTCTGAAACGCCGATGGAGTTAGATAAATTGTATTTATATTCTCTATAAATCCTGCAAGTTCCTTAGCTTTTACTTCAATATTAATTTAGTTAAAATAATGGCTTCACGAACTTATTAGGAGCTATATTCAATTAATAGGAAGCTCAAAAAGCAGCCAAAGCGAACGGTGACGTTTAGCAGCATTATTTGAGTTAGTAGAACTGGAAAATCATCAATATAAAGTTATTCCGTACAATACGGTGTCACATTCGATTTGTTTGAACCTAGCAATTAAAGGTTGGTGGCTCTAAAACGCCGATGGAGTTAGTTAAATTGTATATTTGTTCACTATACATCCTGCAAGTTCCTCAGCTTTCGTTTCTATATTAATTTAGTTAATATAATGGATTCACGAAATTATTAGGTGGCATATTTAATTAATGGACAGCTGAAAAAGCAGCCAAAGCGAACGATAACATTTAGCAGCTTTATTTTTGTTAGTAGAATTGGCAAATCATCGTTATAAAGCTATTCCGTAGAACACGATGTCACATGCGATTTGTTAGAACCTATCAATTAACTGTTGATGGCTCTGTAACGCCGATGGAGTTAGATAAATTATATTTTTATTCACTACATATCCTGGAAGTTCCTTAGCTTTCGTTTCTATATTAATTTAGTTAAAATAATGGATTCACGAACTTATTAGGTGACATATTCAATTAATGGGCAGTTCAAAAAACAGCCAAAACGAACGATAATATTTAGCAGCATTATTTTTGTTAGTAAAATTGGAAAAAAGTCAATATATAGCTATTCCGTACAATACGGTGTCACACTCGATTTGTTAGAACCTAGCAATTAAAAGTTGGTGGCGCTAAAACGCCGATGGAGTTAGATAAATTATATTTTTGTTCACTATATATCCTGCAAGTTTCTTAGCTTTCGTTTCTATATTAATTTAGTTAAAATAATGGATTCGCGAACTTGTTACTTAGCATAATTAACTAATGGACAGCTCAAAAAAGAGCCAAAGCAAACGGTGACGTTTCGCAGCATTATTTGTGTTAGTAGAATAGGCAAATCGTCATTATAAGGCTATTAGGTACAATACGATGTTACATTCGATATGTAAGAACCTAGCAATTAAAAGTTGGTGGCTCTGAAACGCCGATGGAGTTAGATAAATTGTATTTTTATTCTCTATATATCCTGCAAATCATCTAGCTTTTATTTCTATATTAATTTAGTTAAAATAATTGCTTCACGAACATATTAGGTGGCATATTCAATTAATGGACAGCTCAAAAAGCAGCCAAAGCGAACGGTGACGTTTAGCAGCATTATTTGTGTTAGTAGAATTGGCAAATCATCATTATAAGGCTATTAGGTACAATACGATGTTACATTCGATATGTAAGAACCTAGCAATTAAAAGTTGGTGGCTCTGAAACGCCGATGGAGTTAGATAAATTGTATTGTTATACTCTATAAATCCTGCAAGTTCCCTAGCTTTGATTTCAATATTAATTTAGTTAAAATAATGCTTCACGAACTTATTAGGTGCTATATTCAATTAATGGGAAGCTCAAAAAGCAGCCAAAGTGAACGGTGACGTTTAGCAGCATTATTTGTGTTCGTAGAATTGGCAAATCATCGTTATAAAGCTATTCCGTACAATACGATGTTACATTCGATTTGTTAGAACCTAGCAATTGCAAGTCGGTGACTCTGAAACGCCGATGGAGTTAGATAAATTGTATTATTTTTCTCTATAAATCCCTCAAGTTATCTAGCTTATATTTTTATATTAATTTAGTTAAAATAATTGCTTCACGAACTAGGTGGCATATTCAATTAATAGACACCTCAGAAAGCAGCCAATGCGAGCGGCGACGTTTAGCAGCATTATTTGTGTTAGTAGCATTGACAAATCATCGTTATACAGCTATTAGGTACAATACGATGTTACATTCGATATGTAAGAACCTAGCAATTAAAAGTTGGTGGCTCTGAAACGCCGATGGAGTTAGATAAATTGAATTTTTAAACTCTATATATCCTGCAAGTTTCTTAGCTTTCGTTTCTATATTAATTTAGTTAAAATAATGGATTCGCGAACTTGTTACTTAGCATAATTAACTAATGGAGAGCTCAAAAAAGAGCCAAAGCAAACGGTGACGTTTCGCAGCATTATTTGTATTAGTAGAATAGGCAAATCGTCATTATAAGGCTATTAGGTACAATACGATGTTACATTCGATATGTAAGAACCTAGCAATTAAAAGTTGGTGGCTCTGAAACGCCGATGGAGTTAGATAAATTGTATTTTTATTCTCTATATATCCTGCAAATCATCTAGCTTTTATTTCTATATTAATTTAGTTAAAATAATTGCTTCACGAACATATTAGGTGGCATATTCAATTAATGGACAGCTCAAAAAGCAGCCAAAGCGAACGGTGACGTTTAGCAGCATTATTTGTGTTAGTAGAATTGGCAAATCATCATAATGAGGCTATTAGGTACAATACGATGTTACATTCGATATGTAAGAACCTAGCAATTAAAAGTTGGTGGCTCTGAAACGCCGATGGAGTTAGATAAATTGTATTTTTATACTCTATAAATCCTGCAAGTTCCCTAGCTTTGATTTCAATATTAATTTAGTTAAAATAATGCTTCACGAACTTATTAGGTGCTATATTCAATTAATGGGAAGCTCAAAAAGCAGCCAGAGCGAACGGTGACGTTTAGCAGCATTATTTGTGTTAGTAGAATTGGCAAATCATCGTTATAAAGCTATTCCGTACAATACGATGTTACATTCGATTTGTTAGAACCTAGCAATTACAAGTCGGTGACTCTGAAACGCCGATGGAGTTAGATAAATTGTATTATTTTTCTCTATAAATCCCTCAAGTTATCTAGCTTATATTTTTATATTAATTTAGTTAAAATAATTGCTTCACGAACTAGGTGGCATATTCAATTAATGGACAGCTCAAAAAGCAGCCAAAGCGAACGGTGACGTTTAGCAGCATTATTTGTGTTAGTAGAATTGGCAAATCATCATTATAAGGCTATTAGGTACAATACCATGTTACATTCGATATGTAAGAACCTAGCAATTAAAAGTTGGTGGCTCTGAAACGCCGATGGAGTTAGATAAATTGTATTTTTATACTCTATAAATCCTGCAAGTTCCCTAGCTTTGATTTCAATATTAATTTAGTTAAAATAATGCTTCACGAACTTATTAGGTGCTATATTCAATTAATGGGAAGCTCAAAAAGCAGCCAAAGTGAACGGTGACGTTTAGCAGCATTATTTGTGTTCGTAGAATTAGCAAATCATCGTTATAAAGCTATTCCGTACAATACGATGTTACATTCGATTTGTTAGAACCTAGCAATTACAAGTCGGTGACTCTGAAAAGCCGATGGAGTTAGATAAATTGTATTATTTTTCTCTATAAATCCCTCAAGTTATCTAGCTTATATTTTTATATTAATTTAGTTAAAATAATTGCTTCACGAACTAGGTGGCATATTCAATTAATAGACACCTCAGAAAGCAGCCAATGCGAACGGCGACGTTTAGCAGCATTATTTGTGTTAGTAGAATTGACAAATCATCGTTATACAGCTATTAGGTACAATACGATGTTACATTCGATATGTATGAACCTAGCAATTAAAAGTTGGTGGCTCTGAAACGCCGATGGAGTTAGATAAATTGAATTTTTAAACTCTATAAATTCTGCAAGTTCCCTAGCATTTATTTCTATATTAATGTAGTTAAAATAATGGCTTCACGAACTTATTCGGAGCTATATTCAATTAATAGGAAGCTCAAAAAGCAGCCAAAGCGAACGGTGACGTTTAGCAGCATTATTTGAGTTTGTAGAATTGGCAAATCATCGTTATAAGGCTATTCCATACAAGACGATGTTACATTCGATTTGTTAGAACCTAGCAATTAAAAGTTGGTGGCTCTGAAACGCCGATGGAGTTAGATAAATTGTATTTATATTCTCTATAAATCCTGCAAGTTCCTTAGCTTTTACTTCAATATTAATTTAGTTAAACTAATGGCTTCACGAACTTATTAGGAGCTATATTCAATTAATAGGAAGCTCAAAAAGCAGCCAAAGCGAACGGTGACGTTTAGCAGCATTATTTGAGTTAGTAGAACTGGAAAATCATCAATATAAAGTTATTCCGTACAATACGGTGTCACATTCGATTTGTTTGAACCTAGCAATTAAAGGTTGGTGGCTCTAAAACGCCGATGGAGTTAGTTAAATTGTATTTTTGTTCACTATACATCCTGCAAGTTCCTCAGCTTTCGTTTCTATATTAATTTAGTTAAAATAATGGATTCACGAAGTTATTAGGTGGCATATTCAATTAATGGACAGCTGAAAAAGCAGCCAAAGCGAACGATAACATTTAGCAGCATTATTTTTGTTAGTAGAATTGGCAAATCATCGTTATAAAGCTATTCCGTACAACACGATGTCACATGCGATTTGTTAGAACCTAGCAATTAACTGTTGATGGCTCTGTAACGCCGATGGAGTTAGTTAAATTATATTTTTATTCACTATATATCCTGGAAGTTCCTTAGCTTTCGTTTCTATATTAATTTAGTTAAAATAATGGATTCACGAACTTATTAGGTGACATATTCAATTAATGGGCAGTTCAAAAAACAGCCAAAACGAACGATAATATTTAGCAGCATTATTTTTGTTAGTAAAATTGGAAAAAAGTCAATATATAGCTATTCCGTACAATACGGTGTTACATTCGATTTGTTAGAACCTAGCAATTAAAAGTTGGTGGCGCTAAAACGCCGATGGAGTTAGATAAATTGTATTTTGTTCACTATATATCTTACAAGTTTCTTAGCTTTCGTTTCTATATTAATTTAGTTAAAATAAAGGATTCACGAACTTGTTACTTAGCATAATTAACTAATGGACAGCTCAAAAAACAGCCAAAGCAAACGGTGACGTTTCGCAGCATTATTTGTGTTAGTAGAATTGGCAAATCATCATTATAAGGCTATTAGGTACAATACGATGTTACATTCGATATGTTAGAACCTAGCAATTAAAAGTTGGTGGCTCTGAAACGCCGATGGAGTTAGATAAATTGTATTTTTATTCTCTATATATCCTGCAAATCATCTAGCTTTTATTTCTATATTAATTTAGTTAAAATAATTGCTTCACGAACATATTAGGTGGCATATTCAATTAATGGACAGCTCAAAAAGCAGCCAAAGCGAACGGTGACGTTTAGCAGCATTATTTGTGTTAGTAGAATTGGCAAATCATCGTTATAGCGGTAATCCGTACAATACGATGTTACATTCGATATGTAAGAACCTAGCAATTAAAAGTTGGTGGCTCTGAAACGCCGATGGAGTTAGATAAATTGTATTATTATTCTCTATAAATCCCTCAAGTTATCTAGCTTATATTTTTATATTAATTTAGTTAAAATAATTGCTTCACGAACTAGGTGGCATATTCAATTAATAGACACCTCAAAAAGCAGCCAATGCGAACGGCGACGTTTAGCAGCATTATTTGTGTTAGTTGAATTGGCAAATCATTGTTATAAAGCTATTCCGTACAATACGATGTTACATTCGATTTGTAAGAACCTAGCAATCAAAAGTTGGTGGCTCTGAAATGCCGATGGAGTTACATAAATTGTATCTTTATACTCGATATATTTCTAAAAGTCCTGACTGGCTCACTGACTCACTCACTCATCAACGCCCAGCCCAAACCCTTGGACCTAGAAAGCTGAAATTTTGCACAGAGGTTTTCTTTATGATGTATACAAGGAATAATAAAGGATATTTCGAAATTCAACCCCTAAAGGGGTAAAATGGGTGTTCCAATTTTGTATGGAGAAATAATATTAAATAGACATTTCGACTTGAAAGTTCGTAGGAGTACTCATAAAAACAAATAAGCAAACACGTATTTCGTGATTTTCCGAAAATCAACCCCTTAGGGGGTGAAATGAGGTAAGTAAGCCTAAAAATCGATATGGGTGTCGTTATTGAGGTTTTTTGGGACGTTGATTGCAAAAATTACATTTATTTTTAAGTCCAAGACGGTGAACATGACATAAGGGAAGAAACGGGACGGGACGGGACTAGACTGGACGGAACTGGACGGACTGGACGGGATGGGACTGAGCGGAACGGGACTGGACGGGAAGGGAAGGGACGGAACGGGACGGGACGGGACGTGGCAAAGCGGGACGGGGCGGGGCGGGACGGACGGGACGGAAAGAGAAGGAAAAGGATGGGATGGAAGGGGAGGGAATGGGATGGAAAGGGAGAGGCGTGACGGGACGGGAAGGGACGGGACTGGACGGGAGGGAAAGGGGCTGGACGGGACGGGAAGGGAAGGGTCAAGACGGGGCGGGCCGGGGCGGAACGGGATGATACGGAAAGGAAAGGGAAGGAATGGGATGGAAGGGGAAGGGACGGGACGGGACGGGAAGGGACGAGACTGGACGGGACGGGACTGAACAGGAAGGGACTGGACGGAAAAGGAAGGGACGGGACAAAAAGAAACCAGACGGGACGGGACGGAAAGGGAAGGGAAGGGAAGGAATGGGATGGAAGGGGAGAGGACGAGACGGGACGAGACGGGACGGGACGGGACGGGACGGGACGGGACGGGATGGGACGGGACGGGACGGGAAGGGACGAGACGGGACGGAATGGGACGGTACGGAGACTGGGACGGAGAAAGGGACGGGGACGGGGATAGGATGGGATGGGATGGGATGGGATGGGATGACAGAAAATAATTAGTCATTATTTAATACACAAATAACGAACCTCGCGCGAACGAAGTCGCGGGTAAAAGCTAGTACTCTATAAATCCTGCAAGTTCCCTAGCTTTTTTTCAATATTAATTTAGTTAAAATATTGGCTTCACGAACTTATTAGGTGCTATATTCAATTAATGGGAAGCTCAAAAAGCAGTCAAAGCGAACGGTGACGTTTAGCAGCATTATTTGTGTTAGTAGAATTGGCAAATCATCATTATAAAGCTATTCCGTACAATACGATATTACATTCGATTTGTTAGAACCTAGCAATTAAAAGTTGGTGGCTCTGAAACGCCGATGGAGTTAGATAAATTGTATTTTTATACTCTATAAATCCTGCAAGTTCCGTAGCTTTTTTTCAATATTAATTTAGTTAAAATAATGGCTTCACGAACTTATTAGATGCTATATTCAATTAATGGGAAGCTCAAAAAGCAGCCAAAGCGAACGGCGACCTTTAGCAGCATTATTTGTGTTAGTAGAATTGGCAAATCATCATTATAAAGCTATTCCGTACAACACGATGTCACATGCGATTTGTTAGAACCTAGCAATTAACTGTTGATGGCTCTGTAACGCCGATGGAGTTAGATAAATTATATTTTTATTCACTATATATCCTGGAAGTTCCTTAGCTTTCGTTTCTATATTAATTTAGTTAAAATAATGGATTCACGAACTTATTAGGTGACATATTCAATTAATGGGCAGTTCAAAAAACAGCCAAAACGAACGATAATATTTAGCAGCATTATTTTTGTTAGTAAAATTGGAAAAAAGTCAATATATAGCTAATCCGTACAATACGGTGTTACATTAGATTTGTTAGAACCTAGCAATTAAAAGTTGGTGGCACTAAAACGCCGATGAAGTTAGATAAATTGTATTTTGTTCACTATATATCTTGCAAGTTTCTTAGCTTTCGTTTCTATATTAATTTAGTTATAATAAAGGATTCACGAACTTGTTACTTAGCATAATTAACTAATGGACAGCTCAAAAAACAGCCAAAGTAAACGGTGACGCTTCGCAGCATTATTTGTGTTAGTAGAATTGGCAAATCATCATTATAAGGCTATTAGGTACAATACGATGTTACATTCGATATGTAAGAACCTAGCAATTAAAAGTTGGTGGCTCTGAAACGCCGATGGAGTTAGATAAATTGTATTTTTATTCTCTATATATCCTGCAAATCAACTAGCTTTTATTTCTATATTAATTTAGTTAAAATAATTGCTTCACGAACATATTAGGTGGCATATTCAATTAATGGACAGCTCAAAAAGCAGCCAAAGCGAACGGTAACGTTTAGCAGCATTATTAGTGTTAGTAGAATTGGCAAATCATCGTTATAGCGGTAATCCGTACAATACGATGTTACATTCGATATGTAAGAACCTAGCAATTAAAAGTTGGTGGCTCTGAAACGCCGATGGAGTTAGATAAATTGTATTATTATTCTCTATAAATCCCTCAAGTTATCTAGCTTATATTTTTATATTAATTTAGTTAAAATAATTGCTTCACGAACTAGGTGGCATATTCAATTAATAGACACCTCAAAAAGCAGCCAAAGCGAACGGTGACGTTTAGCAGCATTATTATTTTGTGTTAGTAGAATTGGCAAATCATCATTATAAGGCTATTAGGTACAATACGATGTTACATTCGATATGTAAGAACCTATCAATTAAAAGTTGGTGGCTCTGAAACGCCGATGGAGTTAGATAAATTGTATTTTTATACTCTATAAATCCTGCAAGTTCCCTAGCTTTGATTTCAATATTAATTTAGTTAAAATAATGGCTTCTCGAACTTATTAGGTGCTATATTCAATTAATGGGAAGCTCAAAAAGCAGCCAAAGCGAACGGTGACGTTTAGCAGCATTATTTGTGTTAGTAGAATTGGCAAATCATCGTTATAAAGCTATTCCGTACAATACGATGTTACATTCGATTTGTTAGAACCTAGCAATTAAAAGTCGGTGGCTCTGAAACGCCGATGGAGTAAAATAAATTGTATTATTATTCTCTATAAATCCTGCAAGTTATCTAGCTTATATTTTTATATTAATTTAGTGAAAATAATTGCTTCACGAACTAGGTGGCATATTCAATTAATACACACCTCAAAAAGCAGCCAATGCGAACGGCGACGTTTAGCAGCATTATTTGTGTTAGTTGAATTGGCAAATCATCGTTATAAAGCTATTCCGTACAATACGATGTTACATTCGATTTGTAAGAACCTAGCAATTAAAAGTTGGTGGCTCTGAAATGCCGATGGAGTTACATAAATTGTATCTTTATACTCGATATATTTCTAAAAGTCCTGACTGACTCACTGACTCACTTACTCATCAACGCCCAGCCCAAACCCTTGGACCTAGAAAGCTGAAATTTTGCACAGAGGTTTCCTTTATGATGTATACAAGGAATAATAAAGGATATTTCGAAATTCAACCCCTAAAGGGGTAAAATGGGTGTTCCAATTTTGTATGGAGAAATAATATTAAATAGACATTTCGACTTGAAAGTTCGTAGGAGTACTCATAAAAACAAATAAGCAAACACGTATTTCGTGATTTTCCGAAATCAACCCCTTAGGGGGTGAAATGAGGTAAGTAAGCATAAAAATCGATATGGGTGTCGTTATTGAGATTTTTTGGGACGTTGATTGCAAAAATTACATTTATTTTTAAGTCCAAGACGGTGAACATGACATAAGGGAAGAAACGGGACGGGACGGGACTAGACTGGACGGAACTGGACGGACTGGACGGGATGGGACTGAGCGGGACGGGACTGGACGGGAAGGGAAGGGACGGAACGGGACGGGACGGGACGTGGCAAAGCGGGACGGGGCGGGGCGGGACGGACGGGACGGAAAGAGAAGGAAAAGGATGGGATGGAAGGGGAGGGAATGGGATGGAAGGGGAGAGGCGTGACGGGACGGGAAGGGACGGGACTGGACGGGAGGGAAAGGGGCTGGACGGGACGGGACGGGAAGGGTCAAGACGGGGCGGGGCGGGGCGGAACGGGATGATACGGAAAGGAAAGGGAAGGAATGGGATGGAAGGGGAAGGGACGGGACGGGACGGGAAGGGACGAGACTGGACGGGACGGGACTGAACAGGAAGGGACTGGACGGAAAAGGAAGGGACGGGTCAAAAAGAAACGAGACGGGACGGGACGGAGAAAGGGAAGGGAAGGGAAGGAATGGGATGGAAGTGGAGAGGACGAGACGGGACGAGACGGGACGGGACGGGACGGGACGGGACGGGACGGGACGGGACGGGATGGGACGGGACGGGACGGGAAGGGACGAGACGGGACGGAATGGGACGGTACGGAAACTGGGACGGAGAAAGGGACGGGGACGGGGATAGGATGGGATGGGATGGGGTGGGATGGGATGGGATGGGATGACAGAACGAAGTCGCGGGTAAAAGCTGCAAGTTCCCTAGCTTTTTTTCAATATTAATTTAGTTAAAATATTGGCTTCACGAACTTATTAGGTGCTATATTCAATTAATGGGAAGCTCAAAAAGCAGTCAAAGCGAACGGTGACGTTTAGCAGCATTATTTGTGTTAGTAGAATTGGCAAATCATCATTATAAAGCTATTCCGTACAATACGATATTACATTCGATTTGCTAGAACCTAGCAATTAAAAGTTGGTGGCTCTGAAACGCCGATGGAGTTAGATAAATTGTATTTTTATACTCTATAAATCCTGCAAGTTCCGTAGCTTTTTTTCAATATTAATTTAGTTAAAATAATGGCTTCACGAACTTATTAGATGCTATATTCAATTAATGGGAAGCTCAAAAAGCAGCCAAAGCGAACGGCGACCTTTAGCAGCATTATTTGTGTTAGTAGAATTGGCAAATCATCATTATAAAGCTATTCCGTACAATACGATATTACATTCGATTTGTTAGAACCTAGCAATTAAAAGTTGGTGGCTCTGAAACGCCGATGGAGTTACATAAACTTTATACTCTATAAATCCTGCAAGTTCCGTAGCTTTTTTTCAATATTAATTTAGTTCAAATAATGGCTTCACGAACTTATTAGGTGCTATATTCAATTAATGGGAAGCTCAAAAAGCAGCCAAAGCAAACGGTGACGTTTAGCAGCATTATTTGTGTTAGTAGAATTGGCAAATCATCATTATAAAGCTATTCCGTACAATACGATATTACATTCGATTTGTTAGAACCTAGCAATTAAAAGTTGGTGGCTCTGAAACGCCGATGGAGTTAGATAAATTGTATTTTTATACTCTATAAATCCTGCAAGTTCCGTAGCTTTTTTTCAATATTAATTTAGTTAAAATAATGGCTTCACGAACTTATTAGGTGCTATATTCAATTAATGGGAAGCTCAAAAAGCAGCCAACGCGTACGGTGGCGTTTAGCAGCATTAATTGTGTTAGTAGAATTGGCAAATCATCATTATAAAGCTATTCCGTACAATACGATATTACATTCGATTTGTTAGAACCTAGCAATTAAAAGTTGGTGGCTCTGAAACGCCGATGTAGTTAGATAAATTGTATTTTTATACTCTATAAATCCTGCAAGTTCCGTAGCTTTTTTTCAATATTAATTTAGTTAAAATAATGGCTTCACGAACTTATTAGGTGCTATATTCAATTAATGGGAAGCTCAAAAAGCAGCCAAAGCGAACGGTGACGTTTAGCAGCATTATTTGTGTTAGTAGAATTGGCAAATCATCATTATAAAGCTATTCCGTACAATACGATGTTACATTCGATTTGTTAGAACCTAGCAATTAAAAGTTGATGGCTCTGAAACGCCGATGGAGTTAGATAAATTGTATTTTTATACTCTATAAATCCTGCAAGTTCCGTAGCTTTTTTTCAATATTAATTTAGTTAAAATAATGGCTTCACGAACTTATTAGGTGCTATATTCAATTAATGGGAAGCACAAAAAGCAACCAAAGCGAACGGTGACGTTTAGCAGCATTATTTGTGTTAGTAGAATTGGCAAATCATCATTATAAAGCTATTCCGTACAATACGATGTTACATTCGATTTGTTAGAACCTAGCAATTAAAAGTTGGTGGCTCTGAAACGCCGATGGAGTTAGATAAATTGTATTTTTATACTCTATAAATCCTGAAAGTTCCGTAGCTTTTTTCAAAATTAATTTAGTTATTATAATGGCTTCACGAACTTATTAGGTGCTATATTCAATTAATGGGAAGCTCAAAAAGCAGCCAAAGCGAACGGTGACGTTTAGCAGCATTATTTGTGTTAGTAGAATTGGCAAATCATCATTATAAAGCTATTCCGTACAATACGATATTACATTCGATTAGTTAGAACCTAGCAATTAAAATTTGGTGGCTCTGAAACGCCGATGGAGTTAGATAAATTGTATTTTTATACTCTATAAATCCTGCAAATTCCGTAGCTTTTTTTCAATATTAATTTAGTTAAAATAATGGCTTCACGAACTTATTAGGTGCTATATTCAATTAATGGGAAGCTCAAAAAGCAGCCAAAGCGTACGGTGGCGTTTAGCAGCATTATTTGTGTTAGTAGAATTGGCAAATCATCATTATAAAGCTATTCCGTACAATACGATATTACATTCGATTTGTTAGAACCTAGCAATTAAAAGTTGGTGGCTCTGAAACGCCGATGGAGTTAGATAAATTGTATTTTTATACTCTATAAATCCTGCAAGTTCCGTAGCTTTTTTTCAATATTAATTTAGTTAAAATAATGGCTTCACGAACTTATTAGGTGCTATATTCAATTAATGGGAAGCTCAAAAAGCAGCCAAAGCGAACGGTGACGTTTAGCAGCATTATTTGTGTTAGTAGAATTGGCAAATCATCATTATAAAGCTATTCCGTACAATACGATGTTACATTCGATTTGTTAGAACCTAGCAATTAAAAGTTGATGGCTCTGAAACGCCGATGGAGTTAGATAAATTGTATTTTTATACTCTATAAATCCTGCAAGTTCCGTAGCTTTTTTTCAATATTAATTTAGTTAAAATAATGGCTTCACGAACTTATTAGGTGCTATATTCAATTAATGGGAAGCTCAAAAAGCAGCCAAAGCGAACGGTGACGTTTAGCAGCATTATTTGTGTTAGTAGAATTGGCAAATCATCATTATAAAGCTATTCCGTACAATACGATGTTACATTCGATTTGTTAGAACCTAGCAATTAAAAGTTGGTGGCTCTGAAACGCCTATGGAGTTAGATAAATTGTATTTTTATACTCTATAAATCCTGCAAGTTCCGTAGCTTTTTTTCAATATTAATTTAGTTAAAATAATGGCTTCACGAACTTATTAGGTGCTATATTCAATTAATGGGAAGCACAAAAAGCAACCAAAGCGAACGGTGACGTTTAGCAGCATTATTTGTGTTAGTAGAATTGGCAAATCATCATTATAAAGCTATTCCGTACAATACGATGTTACATTCGATTTGTTAGAACCTAGCAATTAAAAGTTGGTGGCTCTGAAACGCCGATGGAGTTAGATAAATTGTATTTTTATACTCTATAAATCCTGAAAGTTCCGTAGCTTTTTTTCAAAATTAATTTAGTTATTATAATGGCTTCACGAACTTATTAGGTGCTATATTCAATTAATGGGAAGCTCAAAAAGCAGCCAAAGCGAACGGTGACGTATAGCAGCATTATTTGTGTTAGTAGAATTGGCAAATCATCATTATAAAGCTATTCCGTACAATACGATATTACATTCGATTAGTTAGAACCTAGCAATTAAAATTTGGTGGCTCTGAAACGCCGATGGAGTTAGATAAATTGTATTTTTATACTCTATAAATCCTGCAAATTCCGTAGCTTTTTTTCAATATTAATTTAGTTAAAATAATGGCTTCACGAACTTATTAGGTGCTATATTCAATTAATGTGAAGCTCAAAAAGCAGCCAAAGCGAACGGTGACGTTTAGCAGCATTATTTGTGTTAGTAGAATTGGCAAATTATCATTATAAAACTATTTCGTACAATACGATATTACATTCGATTTGTTAGAACCTAGCAATTAAAAGTTGGTGGCTCTGAAACGCCGATAAAGTTACATAAATTGTATCTTTATACTCTATAAATCCTGCAAGTTCCCTAGCTTTTTTTCAATATTAATTTAGTTAAAATTATGGCTTCACGAACTTATTAGGTGCTATATTCAATTAATGGGAAGCTCAAAAAGCAGCCAAAGCGAACGGTGACGTTTAGCAGCATTATTTGTGTTAGTAGAATTGGCAAATCATCATTATAAAGCTATTCCGTACAATACGATATTACATTCGATTAGTTAGAACCTAGCAATTAAAATTTGGTGGCTCTGAAACGCCGATGGAGTTAGATAAATTGTATTTTTATACTCTAAAAATCCTGCAAATTCCGTAGCTTTTTTTCAATATTAATTTAGTTAAAATAATGGCTTCACGAACTTATTAGGTGCTATATTCAATTAATGGGAAGCTCAAAAAGCAGCCAAAGCGTACGGTGGCGTTTAGCAGCATTATTTGTGTTAGTAGAATTGGCAAATCATCATTATAAAGCTATTCCGTACAATACGATATTACATTCGATTTGTTAGAACCTAGCAATTAAAAGTTGGTGGCTCTGAAACGCCGATGGAGTTAGATAAATTGTATTTTTATACTCTATAAATCCTGCAAGTTCCGTAGCTTTTTTTCAATATTAATTTAGTTAAAATAATGGCTTCACGAACTTATTAGGTGCTATATTCAATTAATGGGAAGCTCAAAAAGCAGCCAAAGCGAACGGTGACGTTTAGCAGCATTATTTGTGTTAGTAGAATTGGCAAATCATCATTATAAAGCTATTCCGTACAATACGATGTTACATTCGATTTGTTAGAACCTAGCAATTAAAAGTTGATGGCTCTGAAACGCCGATGGAGTTAGATAAATTGTATTTTTATACTCTATAAATCCTGCAAGTTCCGTAGCTTTTTTTCAATATTAATTTAGTTAAAATAATGGCTTCACGAACTTATTAGGTGCTATATTCAATTAATGGGAAGCTCAAAAAGCAGCCAAAGCGAACGGTGACGTTTAGCAGCATTATTTGTGTTAGTAGAATTGGCAAATCATCATTATAAAGCTATTCCGTACAATACGATGTTACATTCGATTTGTTAGAACCTAGCAATTAAAAGTTGGTGGCTCTGAAACGCCTATGGAGTTAGATAAATTGTATTTTTATACTCTATCAATCCTGCAAGTTCCGTAGCTTTTTTTCAATATTAATTTAGTTAAAATAATGGCTTCACGAACTTATTAGGTGCTATATTCAATTAATGGGAAGCACAAAAAGCAACCAAAGCGAACGGTGACGTTTAGCAGCATTATTTGTGTTAGTAGAATTGGCAAATCATCATTATAAAGCTATTCCGTACAATACGATGTTACATTCGATTTGTTAGAACCTAGCAATTAAAAGTTGGTGGCTCTGAAACGCCGATGGAGTTAGATAAATTGTATTTTTATACTCTATAAATCCTGAAAGTTCCGTAGCTTTTTTTCAAAATTAATTTAGTTATTATAATGGCTTCACGAACTTATTAGGTGCTATATTCAATTAATGGGAAGCTCAAAAAGCAGCCAAAGCGAACGGTGACGTATAGCAGCATTATTTGTGTTAGTAGAATTGGCAAATCATCATTATAAAGCTATTCCGTACAATACGATATTACATTCGATTAGTTAGAACCTAGCAATTAAAATTTGGTGGCTCTGAAACGCCGATGGAGTTAGATAAATTGTATTTTTATACTCTATAAATCCTGCAAATTCCGTAGCTTTTTTTCAATATTAATTTAGTTAAAATAATGGCTTCACGAACTTATTAGGTGCTATATTCAATTAATGGGAAGCTCAAAAAGCAGCCAAAGCGAACGGTGACGTTTAGCAGCATTATTTGTGTTAGTAGAATTGGCAAATTATCATTATAAAACTATTTCGTACAATACGATATTACATTCGATTTGTTAGAACCTAGCAATTAAAAGTTGGTGGCTCTGAAACGCCGATAAAGTTACATAAATTGTATCTTTATACTCTATAAATCCTGCAAGTTCCCTAGCTTTTTTTCAATATTAATTTAGTTAAAATTATGGCTTCACGAACTTATTAGGTGCTATATTCAATTAATGGGAAGCTCAAAAAGCAGTCAAAGCGAACAGTGACGTTTAGCAGCATTATTTGTGTTAGTAGAATTGGCAAATCATCATTATAAAGCTATTCCGTACAATACGATATTACATTCGATTTGTTAGAACCTAGCAATTAAAAGTTGGTGGCTCTGAAACGCCGATGGAGTTTGATAAATTGTATTTTTATACTCTATAAATCCTGCAAGTTCCGTAGCTTTTTTTCAATATTAATTTAGTTAAAATAATGGCTTCACGAACTTATTAGGTGCTATATTCAATTAATGGGAAGCTCAAAAAGCAGCCAAAGCGAACGGTGACGTTTAGCAGCATTATTTGTGTTAGTAGAATTGGTAAATCATCATTATAAAGCTATTCCGTACAATACGATGTTACATTCGATTTGTTAGAACCTAGCAATTAAAAGTTGGTGGCTCTGAAACGCCTATGGAGTTAGATAAATTGTATTTTTATACTCTATAAATCCTGCAAGTTCCGTAGCTTTTTTTCAATATTAATTTAGTTAAAATAATGGCTTCACGAACTTATTAGGTGCTATATTCAATTAATGGGAAGCACAAAAAGCAACCAAAGCGAACGGTGACGTTTAGCAGCATTATTTGTGTTAGTAGAATTGGCAAATCATCATTATAAAGCTATTCCGTACAATACGATGTTACATTCGATTTGTTAGAACCTAGCAATTAAAAGTTGGTGGCTCTGAAACGCCGATGGAGTTAGATAAATTGTATTTTTATACTCTATAAATCCTGAAAGTTCCGTAGCTTTTTTTCAAAATTAATTTAGTTATTATAATGGCTTCACGAACTTATTAGGTGCTATATTCAATTAATGGGAAGCTCAAAAAGCAGCCAAAGCGAACGGTGACGTTTAGCAGCATTATTTGTGTTAGTAGAATTGGCAAATCATCATTATAAAGCTATTCCGTACAATACGATATTACATTCGATTAGTTAGAACCTAGCAATTAAAATTTGGTGGCTCTGAAACGCCGATGGAGTTAGATAAATTGTATTTTTATACTCTATAAATCCTGCAAATTCCGTAGCTTTTTTTCAATATTAATTTAGTTAAAATAATGGCTTCACGAACTTATTAGGTGCTATATTCAATTAATGGGAAGCTCAAAAAGCAGCCAAAGCGTACGGTGGCGTTTAGCAGCATTATTTGTGTTAGTAGAATTGGCAAATCATCATTATAAAGCTATTCCGTACAATACGATATTACATTCGATTTGTTAGAACCTAGCAATTAAAAGTTGGTGGCTCTGAAACGCCGATGGAGTTAGATAAATTGTATTTTTATACTCTATAAATCCTGCAAGTTCCGTAGCTTTTTTTCAATATTAATTTAGTTAAAATAATGGCTTCACGAACTTATTAGGTGCTATATTCAATTAATGGGAAGCTCAAAAAGCAGCCAAAGCGAACGGTGACGTTTAGCAGCATTATTTGTGTTAGTAGAATTGGCAAATCATCATTATAAAGCTATTCCGTACAATACGATGTTACATTCGATTTGTTAGAACCTAGCAATTAAAAGTTGATGGCTCTGAAACGCCGATGGAGTTAGATAAATTGTATTTTTATACTCTATAAATCCTGCAAGTTCCGTAGCTTTTTTTCAATATTAATTTAGTTAAAATAATGGCTTCACGAACTTATTAGGTGCTATATTCAATTAATGGGAAGCTCAAAAAGCAGCCAAAGCGAACGGTGACGTTTAGCAGCATTATTTGTGTTAGTAGAATTGGCAAATCATCATTATAAAGCTATTCCGTACAATACGATGTTACATTCGATTTGTTAGAACCTAGCAATTAAAAGTTGGTGGCTCTGAAACGCCTATGGAGTTAGATAAATTGTATTTTTATACTCTATAAATCCTGCAAGTTCCGTAGCTTTTTTTCAATATTAATTTAGTTAAAATAATGGCTTCACGAACTTATTAGGTGCTATATTCAATTAATGGGAAGCACAAAAAGGAACCAAAGCGAACGGTGACGTTTAGCAGCATTATTTGTGTTAGTAGAATTGGCAAATCATCATTATAAAGCTATTCCGTACAATACGATGTTACATTCGATTTGTTAGAACCTAGCAATTAAAAGTTGGTGGCTCTGAAACGCCGGTGGAGTTAGATAAATTGTATTTTTATACTCTATAAATCCTGAAAGTTCCGTAGCTTTTTTTCAAAATTAATTTAGTTATTATAATGGCTTCACGAACTTATTAGGTGCTATATTCAATTAATGGGAAGCTCAAAAAGCAGCCAAAGCGAACGGTGACGTTTAGCAGCATTATTTGTGTTAGTAGAATTGGCAAATCATCATTATAAAGCTATTCCGTACAATACGATATTACATTCGATTAGTTAGAACCTAGCAATTAAAATTTGGTGGCTCTGAAACGCCGATGGAGTTAGATAAATTGTATTTTTATACTCTATAAATCCTGCAAGTTCCGTAGCTTTTTTTCAATATTAATTTAGTTAAAATAATGGCTTCACGAACTTATTAGGTGCTATATTCAATTAATGGGAAGCTCAAAAAGCAGCCAAAGCGAACGGTGACGTTTAGCAGCATTATTTGTGTTAGTAGAATTGGCAAATTATCATTATAAAACTATTTCGTACAATACGATATTACATTCGATTTGTTAGAACCTAGCAATTAAAAGTTGGTGGCTCTGAAACGCCGATAGAGTTACATAAATTGTATCTTTATACTCTATAAATCCTGCAAGTTCCCTAGCTTTTTTTCAATATTAATTTAGTTAAAATTATGGCTTCACGAACTTATTAGGGTGCTATATTCAATTAATGGGAAGCTCAAAAAGCAGTCAAAGCGAACAGTGACGTTTAGCAGCATTATTTGTGTTAGTAGAATTGGCAAATCATCATTATAACGCTATTCCGTACAATACGATATTACATTCGATTTGTTAGAACCTAGCAATTAAAAGTTGGTGGCTCTGAAACGCCGATGGAGTTAGATAAATTGGTATTTTTATACTCTATAAATCGACTGCAAGTTCCGTAGCTTTTTTCAATATTAATTTAGTTAAAATAATGGCTTCACGAACTTATTAGGTGCTATATTCAATTAATGGGAAGCTCAAAAAGCAGTCAAAGCGAACGGTGACGTTTAGCAGCATTATTTGTGTTAGTAGAATTGTGGCAAATCATCATTATAAAGCTATTCCGTACAATACGATATTAACATTCGATTTGTTAGAACCTAGCAATTAAAAGTTGGTGGCTCTGAAACGCCGATGGAGTTAGATAAATTGTATTTTTATACTCTATAAATCCTGCAAGTTTTCCGTAGCTTTTTTTCAATATTAATTTAGTTAAAATAATGGCTTCACGAACTTATTAGGTGCTATATTCAATTAATGGGAAGCTCAAAAAGCAGCCAAAGCGAACGGTGACGTTTAGCAGCATTCATTTGTGTTAGTAGAATTGGTAAATCATCATTATAAAGCTATTCCGTACAATACGATGTTACATTCGATTTGTTAGAACCTAGCAATTAAAAGTTGGTGGCTCTGAAACGCCTATGGGAGTTAGATAAATTGTATTTTTATACTCCTTATCAAATCCTGCAAGTTCCGTAGCTTTTTTTCAATATTAATTTAGTTAAAATAATGCTTCACGAACTTATTAGGTGCTATATTCAATTAATGGGAAGCACAAAAAGCAACCAAAGCGAACGGTGACGTTTAGCAGCATTATTTGTGTTAGTAGAATTGGCAAATCATCATTATAAAGCTATTCCGTACAATACGATGTTACATTCGATTTGTTAGAACCTAGCAATTAAAAGTTGGTGCTCTGAAACGCCGATGGAGTTAGATAAATTGTATTTTTATACTCTATAAATCCTGAAAGTTCCGTAGCTTTTTTTCAAAATTAATTTAAAAATAATGGCTTCACGAACTTATTAGGTGCTATATTCAATTAATGGGAAGCACAAAAAGCAACCAAAGCGAACGGTGACGTTTAGCAGCATTATTTGTGTTAGTAGAATTGGCAAATCATCATTATAAAGCTATTCCGTACAATACGATGTTACATTCGATTTGTTAGAACCTAGCAATTAAAAGTTGGTGGCTCTGAAACGCCGATGGAGTTAGATAAATTGTATTTTTATACTCTATAAATCCTGAAAGTTCCGTAGCTTTTTTTCAAAATTAATTTAGTTATTATAATGGCTTCACGAACTTATTAGGTGCTATATTCAATTAATGGGAAGCTCAAAAAGCAGCCAAAGCGAACGGTGACGTTTAGCAGCATTATTTGTGTTAGTAGAATTGGCAAATCATCATTATAAAGCTATTCCGTACAATACGATATTACATTCGATTAGTTAGAACCTAGCAATTAAAATTTGGTGGCTCTGAAACGCCGATGGAGTTAGATAAATTGTATTTTTATACTCTATAAATCCTGCAAATTCCGTAGCTTTTTTTCAATATTAATTTAGTTAAAATAATGGCTTCACGAACTTATTAGGTGCTATATTCAATTAATGGGAAGCTCAAAAAGCAGCCAAAGCGAACGGTGACGTTTAGCAGCATTATTTGTGTTAGTAGAATTGGCAAATTATCATTATAAAACTATTTCGTACAATACGATGTTACATTCGATTTGTTAGAACCTAGCAATTAAAAGTTGATGGCTCTGAAACGCCGATGGAGTTAGATAAATTGTATTTTTATACTCTATAAATCCTGCAAGTTCCGTAGCTTTTTTTCAATATTAATTTAGTTAAAATAATGGCTTCACGAACTTATTAGGTGCTATATTCAATTAATGGGAAGCTCAAAAAGCAGCCAAAGCGAACGGTGACGTTTAGCAGCATTATTTGTGTTAGTAGAATTGGTAAATCATCATTATAAAGCTATTCCGTACAATACGATGTTACATTCGATTTGTTAGAACCTAGCAATTACAAGTTGGTGGCTCTGAAACGCCGATGGAGTTAGATAAATTGTATTTTTATACTCTATAAATCCTGAAAGTTCCGTAGCTTTTTTTCAAAATTAATTTAGTTATTATAATGGCTTCACGAACTTATTAGGTGCTATATTCAATTAATGGGAAGCTCAAAAAGCAGCCAAAGCGAACGGTGACGTTTAGCAGCATTATTTGTGTTAGTAGAATTGGCAAATCATCATTATAAAGCTATTCCGTACAATACGATATTACATTCGATTAGTTAGAACCTAGCAATTAAAATTTGGTGGCTCTGAAACGCCGATGGAGTTAGATAAATTGTATTTTTATACTCTATAAATCCTGCAAATTCCGTAGCTTTTTTTCAATATTAATTTAGTTAAAATAATGGCTTCACGAACTTATTAGGTGCTATATTCAATTAATGGGAAGCTCAAAAAGCAGCCAAAGCGAACGGTGACGTTTAGCAGCATTATTTGTGTTAGTAGAATTGGCAAATTATCATTATAAAACTATTTCGTACAATACGATGTTACATTCGATTTGTTAGAACCTAGCAATTAAAAGTTGATGGCTCTGAAACGCCGATGGAGTTAGATAAATTGTATTTTTATACTCTATAAATCCTGCAAGTTCCGTAGCTTTTTTTCAATATTAATTTAGTTAAAATAATGGCTTCACGAACTTATTAGGTGCTATATTCAATTAATGGGAAGCTCAAAAAGCAGCCAAAGCGAACGGTGACGTTTAGCAGCATTATTTGTGTTAGTAGAATTGGCAAATCATCATTATAAAGCTATTCCGTACAATACGATATTACATTCGATTTGTTAGAACCTAGCAATTAAAAGTTGGTGGCTCTGAAACGCCGATGGAGTTAGATAAATTGTATTTTTATACTCTATAAATCCTGCAAGTTCCGTAGCTTTTTTTCAATATTAATTTAGTTAAAATAATGGCTTCACGAACTTATTAGGTGCTATATTTAATTATTGGGAAGCTCAAAAAGCAGCCAAAGCGAACGGTGACGTTTAGCAGCATTATTTGTGTTAGTAGAATTGGCAAATCATCATTATAAAGCTATTCCGTACAATACGATATTACATTCGATTTGTTAGAACCTAGCAATTAAAAGTTGGTGGCTCTGAAACGCCGATGGAGTTAGATAAATTGTATTTTTATACTCTATAAATCCTGCAAGTTCCGTAGCTTTTTTTCAATATTAATTTAGTTCAAATAATGGCTTCACGAACTTATTAGGTGCTATATTCAATTAATGGGAAGCTCAAAAAGCAGCCAAAGCGAACGGTGACGTTTAGCAGCATTATTTGTGTTAGTAGAATTGGCAAATCATCATTATAAAGCTATTCCGTACAATACGATATTACATTTGATTTGTTAGAACCTAGAAATTAAAAGTTGGTGGCTCTGAAACGCCGATGGAGTTAGATAAATTGTATTTTTATACTCTATATATCCTGCAAGTTCCGTAGCTTTTTTTCAATATTAATTTAGTTAAAATACTAGCTTCACGAACTTATTAGGTGCTATATTTAATTAATGGGAAGCTCAAAAAGCAGCCAAAGCGAACGGTGACGTTTAGCAGCATTATTTGTGTTAGTAGAATTGGCAAATCATCATTATAAAACTATTCCGTACAATACGATGTTACATTCGATTTGTTAGAACCTAGCAATTAAAAGTTGGTGGTTCTGAAACGCCGATGGAGTTAGATAAATTGTATTTTTATACTCTATAAATCCTGCAAGTTCCGTAGCTTTTTTTCAATATTAATTTAGTTACAATAATGGCTTCACGAACTTATTAGGTGCTATATTCAATTAATGGGAAGCTCAAAAAGCAGCCAAAGCGAACGGTGACGTTTAGCAGCATTATTTGTGTTAGTAGAATTAGCAAATCATCATTATAAAGCTATTCCGTACAATACGATGTTACATTCGATTTGTTAGAACCTAGGAATTAAAAGTTGGTGGTTCTGAAACGCCGAAGGAGTTAGATAAATTGTATTTTTATACTCTATAAATCCTGCAAGTTCCGTAGCTTTTTTTCAATATTAATTTAGTTACAATAATGGCTTCACGAACTTATTAGGTGCTATATTCAATTAATGGGAAGCTCAAAAAGCAGCCAAAGCGAACGGTGACGTTTAGCAGCATTATTTGTGTTAGTAGTATTGGAAAATCATCATTATAAAGCTATTCCGTACAATACGATGTTACATTCGATTTGTTAGAACCTAGCAATTAAAAGTTGGTGGCTCTGAAACGCCGATGGAGTTATATAAATTGTATTTTTATACTCTATAAATCCTGCAAGTTCCGTAGCTTTTTTTCAATATTAATTTAGTTATAATAACGGCTTCACGAACTTATTAGGTGCTATATTCAATTAATGGGAAGCTCAAAAAGCAGCCAAAGCAAACGGTGACGTTTAGCAGCATTATTTGTGTTAGTAGAATTGGCAAATCATCATTATAAAGCTATTCCGTACAATACGATATTACATTCGATTTGTTAGAACCTAGCAATTAAAAGTTGGTGGCTTTGAAACGCCGATGGAGTTAGATAAATTGTATTTTTATACTCTATAAATCCTGCAAGTTCCGTAGCTTTTTTTCAATATTAATTTAGTTAAAATAATGGCTTCACGAACTTATTAGGTGCTATATTCAATTAATGGGAAGCTCAAAAAGCAGCCAAAGCGAACGGTGACGTTTAGCAGCATTATTTGTGTTAGTAGAATTGGCAAATCATTATTATAAAGCTATTCCGTACAATACGATATTACATTCGATTTGTTAGAACCTAGCAATTAAAAGTTGGTGGCTCTGAAACGCCGATGGAGTTAGATAAATTGTATTTTTATACTCTATAAATCCTGCAAGTTCCGTAGCTTTTTTTCAATATTAATTTAGTTAAAATAATGGCTTCACGAACTTATTAGGTGCTATATTCAATTAATGGGAAGCTCAAAAAGCAGCCAAAGCGAACGGTGACGTTTAGCAGCATTATTTGTGTTAGTAGAATTGGCAAATCATCATTATAAAGCTATTCCGTACAATACGATGTTACATTCGATTTGTTAGAACCTAGGAATTAAAAGTTGGTGGTTCTGAAACGCCGATGGAGTTAGATAAATTGTATTTTTATACTCTATAAATCCTGCAAGTTCCGTAGCTTTTTTTCAATATTAATTTAGTTACAATAATGGCTTCACGAACTTATTAGGTGCTATATTCAATTAATGGGAAGCTCAAAAAGCAGCCAAAGCGAACGGTGACGTTTAGCAGCATTATTTGTGTTAGTAGTATTGGAAAATCATCATTATAAAGCTATTCCGTACAATACGATGTTACATTCGATTTGTTAGAACCTAGCAATTAAAAGTTGGTGGCTCTGAAACGCCGATGGAGTTATATAAATTGTATTTTTATACTCTATAAATCCTGCAAGTTCCGTAGCTTTTTTTCAATATTAATTTAGTTATAATAACGGCTTCACGAACTTATTAGGTGCTATATTCAATTAATGGGAAGCTCAAAAAGCAGCCAAAGCAAACGGTGACGTTTAGCAGCATTATTTGTGTTAGTAGAATTGGCAAATCATCATTATAAAGCTATTCCGTACAATACGATATTACATTCGATTTGTTAGAACCTAGCAATTAAAAGTTGGTGGCTTTGAAACGCCGATGGAGTTAGATAAATTGTATTTTTATACTCTATAAATCCTGCAAGTTCCGTAGCTTTTTTTCAATATTAATTTAGTTAAAATAATGGCTTCACGAACTTATTAGGTGCTATATTCAATTAATGGGAAGCTCAAAAAGCAGCCAAAGCGAACGGTGACGTTTAGCAGCATTATTTGTGTTAGTAGAATTGGCAAATCATCATTATAAAGCTATTCCGTACAATACGATGTTACATTCGATTTGTTAGAACCTAGGAATTAAAAGTTGGTGGTTCTGAAACGCCGATGGAGTTAGATAAATTGTATTTTTATACTCTATAAATCCTGCAAGTTCCGTAGCTTTTTTTCAATATTAATTTAGTTACAATAATGGCTTCACGAACTTATTAGGTGCTATATTCAATTAATGGGAAGCTCAAAAAGCAGCCAAAGCGAACGGTGACGTTTAGCTGCATTATTTGTGTTAGTAGTATTGGAAAATCATCATTATAAAGCTATTCCGTACAATACGATGTTACATTCGATTTGTTAGAACCTAGGAATTAAAAGTTGGTGGTTCTGAAACGCCGATGGAGTTAGATAAATTGTATTTTTATACTCTATAAATCCTGCAAGTTCCGTAGCTTTTTTTCAATATTAATTTAGTTACAATAATGGCTTCACGAACTTATTAGGTGCTATATTCAATTAATGGGAAGCTCAAAGAGCAGCCAAAGCGAACGGTGACGTTTAGCAGCATTATTTGTGTTAGTAGTATTGGAAAATCATCATTATAAAGCTATTCCGTACAATACGATGTTACATTCGATTTGTTAGAACCTAGGAATTAAAAGTTGGTGGTTCTGAAACGCCGATGGAGTTAGATAAATTGTATTTTTATACTCTATAAATCCTGCAAGTTCCGTAGCTTTTTTTCAATATTAATTTAGTTAAAATAATGGCTTCACGAACTTATTAGGTGCTATATTCAATTAATGGGAAGCTCAAAAAGCAGCCAAAGCGAACGGTGACGTTTAGCAGCATTATTTGTGTTAGTAGAATTGGCAAATCATCATTATAAAGCTATTCCGTACAATACGATGTTACATTCGATTTGTTAGAACCTAGGAATTAAAAGTTGGTGGTTCTGAAACGCCGATGGAGTTAGATAAATTGTATTTTTATACTCTATAAATCCTGCAAGTTCCGTAGCTTTTTTTCAATATTAATTTAGTTACAATAATGGCTTCACGAACTTATTAGGTGCTATATTCAATTAATGGGAAGCTCAAAAAGCAGCCAAAGCGAACGGTGACGTTTAGCAGCATTATTTGTGTTAGTAGTATTGGAAAATCATCATTATAAAGCTATTCCGTACAATACGATGTTACATTCGATTTGTTAGAACCTAGCAATTAAAAGTTGGTGGCTCTGAAACGCCGATGGAGTTATATAAATTGTATTTTTATACTCTATAAATCCTGCAAGTTCCGTAGCTTTTTTTCAATATTAATTTAGTTATAATAACGGCTTCACGAACTTATTAGGTGCTATATTCAATTAATGGGAAGCTCAAAAAGCAGCCAAAGCAAACGGTGACGTTTAGCAGCATTATTTGTGTTAGTAGAATTGGCAAATCATCATTATAAAGCTATTCCGTACAATACGATATTACATTCGATTTGTTAGAACCTAGCAATTAAAAGTTGGTGGCTTTGAAACGCCGATGGAGTTAGATAAATTGTATTTTTATACTCTATAAATCCTGCAAGTTCCGTAGCTTTTTTTCAATATTAATTTAGTTAAAATAATGGCTTCACGAACTTATTAGGTGCTATATTCAATTAATGGGAAGCTCAAAAAGCAGCCAAAGCGAACGGTGACGTTTAGCAGCATTATTTGTGTTAGTAGAATTGGCAAATCATCATTATAAAGCTATTCCGTACAATACGATGTTACATTCGATTTGTTAGAACCTAGGAATTAAAAGTTGGTGGTTCTGAAACGCCGATGGAGTTAGATAAATTGTATTTTTATACTCTATAAATCCTGCAAGTTCCGTAGCTTTTTTTCAATATTAATTTAGTTACAATAATGGCTTCACGAACTTATTAGGTGCTATATTCAATTAATGGGAAGCTCAAAAAGCAGCCAAAGCGAACGGTGACGTTTAGCAGCATTATTTGTGTTAGTAGTATTGGAAAATCATCATTATAAAGCTATTCCGTACAATACGATGTTACATTCGATTTGTTAGAACCTAGGAATTAAAAGTTGGTGGTTCTGAAACGCCGATGGAGTTAGATAAATTGTATTTTTATACTCTATAAATCCTGCAAGTTCCGTAGCTTTTTTTCAATATTAATTTAGTTACAATAATGGCTTCACGAACTTATTAGGTGCTATATTCAATTAATGGGAAGCTCAAAAAGCAGCCAAAGCGAACGGTGACGTTTAGCAGCATTATTTGTGTTAGTTGTATTGGAAAATCATCATTATAAAGCTATTCCGTACAATACGATGTTACATTCGATTTGTTAGAACCTAGCAATTAAAAGTTGGTGGCTCTGAAACGCCGATGGAGTTATATAAATTGTATTTATATACTCTATAAATCCTGCAAGTTCCGTAGCTTTTTTTCAATATTAATTTAGTTATAATAACGGCTTCACGAACTTATTAGGTGCTATATTCAATTAATGGGAAGCTCAAAAAGCAGCCAAAGCAAACGGTGACGTTTAGCAGCATTATTTGTGTTAGTAGAATTGGCAAATCATCATTATAAAGCTATTCCGTACAATACGATATTACATTCGATTTGTTAGAACCTAGCAATTAAAAGTTGGTGGCTTTGAAACGCCGATGGAGTTAGATAAATTGTATTTTTATACTCTATAAATCCTGCAAGTTCCGTAGCTTTTTTTCAATATTAAGTTAGTTAAAATAATGGCTTCACGAACTTATTAGGTGCTATATTCAATTAATGGGAAGCTCAAAAAGCAGCCAAAGCGAACGGTGACGTTTAGCAGCATTATTTGTGTTAGTAGAATTGGCAAATCATCATTATAAAGCTATTCCGTACAATACGATATTACATTCGATTTGTTAGAACCTAGCAATTAAAATTTGGTGGCTCTGAAACGCCGATGGAGTTAGATAAATTGTATTTTTATACTCTATAAATCCTGCAAGTTCCGTAGCTTTTTTTCAATATTAATTTAGTTAAAATAATGGCTTCACGAACTTATTAGGTGCTATATTCAATTAATGGGAAGCTCAAAAAGCAGCCAAAGCCAACGGTGACGTTTAGCAGCATTATTTGTGTTAGTAGTATTGGAAAATCATCATTATAAAGCTATTCCGTACAATACGATGTTACATTCGATTTGTTAGAACCTAGCAATTAAAAGTTGGTGGCTCTGAAACGCCGATGGAGCTATATAAATTGTATTTTTATACTCTATAAATCCTGCAAGTTCCGTAGCTTTTTTTCAATATTAATTTAGTTATAATAACGGCTTCACGAACTTATTAGGTGCTATATTCAATTAATGGGAAGCTCAAAAAGCAGCCAAAGCGAACGGTGACGTTTAGCAGCATTATTTGTGTTAGTAGAATTGGCAAATCATCATTATAAAGCTATTCCGTACAATACGATGTTACATTCGATTTGTTAGAACCTAGGAATTAAAAGTTGGTGGTTCTGAAACGCCGATGGAGTTAGATAAATTGTATTTTTATACTCTATAAATCCTGCAAGTTCCGTAGCTTTTTTTCAATATTAATTTAGTTACAATAATGGCTTCACGAACTTATTAGGTGCTATATTCAATTAATGGGAAGCTCAAAAAGCAGCCAAAGCGAACGGTGACGTTTAGCAGCATTATTTGTGTTAGTAGAATTGGCAAATCATCATTATAAAGCTATTCCGTACAATACGATGTTACATTCGATTTGTTAGAACCTAGCAATTAAAAGTTGGTGGCTCTGAAATGCCGATGGAGTTATATAAATTGTATTTTTATACTCTATAAATCCTGCAAGTTCCGTAGCTTTTTTTCAATATTAATTTAGTTATAATAATGGCTTCACGAACTTATTAGGTGCTATATTTAATTAATGGGAAGCTCAAAAAGCAGCCAAAGCGAACGGTGACGTTTAGCAGCATTATTTGTGTTAGTAGAATTGGCAAATCATCATTATAAAGCTATTCCGTACAATACGATATTACATTCGATTTGTTAGAACCTAGCAATTAAAAGTTGGTGGCTCTGAAACGCCGATGGAGTTAGATAAATTGTATTTTTATACTATATAAATCCTGCAAGTTCCGTAGCTTTTTTTCAATATTAATTTAGTTACAATAATGGCTTCACGAACTTATTAGGTGCTATATTCAATTAATGGGAAGCTCAAAAAGCAGCCAAAGCGAACGGTGACGTTTAACAGCATTATTTGTGTTAGTAGAATTGGCAAATCATCATTATAAAGCTATTCCGTACAATACGATATTACATTCGATTTGTTAGAAACTAGCAATTAAAAGTTGGTGGCTCTGAAACGCCGATGGAGTTAGATAAATTGTATTTTTATACTCTATAAATCCTGCAAGTTCCGTAGCTTTTTTTCAATATTAATTTAGTTAAAATAATGGCTTCACGAACTTATTAGGTGCTATATTTAATTAATGGGAAGCTCAAAAAGCAGCCAAAGCGAACGGTGACGTTTAGCAGCATTATTTGTGTTAGTAGAATTGGAAAATCATCATTATAAAGCTATTCCGTACAATACGATATTACATTCGATTTGTTAGAACCTAGCAATTAAAAGTTGGTGGCTCTGAAACGCCGATGGAGTTATATAAATTGTATTTTTATACTCTATAAATCCTGCAAGTTCCGTAGCTTTTTTTCAATATTAATTTAGTTAAAATAATGGCTTCACGAACTTATTAGGTGCTATATTCAATTAATGGGAAGCTCAAAAAGCAGCCAAAGCGAACGGTGACGTTTAGCAGCATTATTTGTGTTAGTAGAATTGGCAAATCATCATTATAAAGCTATTCCGTACAATACGATATTACATTCGATTTGTTAGAACCTAGCAATTAAAAGTTGGTGGCTCTGAAACGCCGATGGAGTTAGATAAATTGTATTTTTATACTCTATAAATCCTGCAAGTTCCGTAGCTTTTTTTCAATATTAATTTAGTTCAAATAATGGCTTCACGAACTTATTAGGTGCTATATTCAATTAATGGGAAGCTCAAAAAGCAGCCAAAGCGAACGGTGACGTTTAGCAGCATTATTTGTGTTAGTAGAATTGGCAAATCATCATTATAAAGCTATTCCGTACAATACGATATTACATTTGATTTGTTAGAACCTAGAAATTAAAAGTTGGTGGCTCTGAAACGCCGATGGAGTTAGATAAATTGTATTTTTATACTCTATATATCCTGCAAGTTCCGTAGCTTTTTTTCAATATTAATTTAGTTAAAATACTAGCTTCACGAACTTATTAGGTGCTATATTTAATTAATGGGAAGCTCAAAAAGCAGCCAAAGCGAACGGTGACGTTTAGCAGCATTATTTGTGTTAGTAGAATTGGCAAATCATCATTATAAAACTATTCCGTACAATACGATGTTACATTCGATTTGTTAGAACCTAGCAATTAAAAGTTGGTGGTTCTGAAACGCCGATGGAGTTAGATAAATTGTATTTTTATACTCTATAAATCCTGCAAGTTCCGTAGCTTTTTTTCAATATTAATTTAGTTACAATAATGGCTTCACGAACTTATTAGGTGCTATATTCAATTAATGGGAAGCTCAAAAAGCAGCCAAAGCGAACGGTGACGTTTAGCAGCATTATTTGTGTTAGTAGAATTAGCAAATCATCATTATAAAGCTATTCCGTACAATACGATGTTACATTCGATTTGTTAGAACCTAGGAATTAAAAGTTGGTGGTTCTGAAACGCCGAAGGAGTTAGATAAATTGTATTTTTATACTCTATAAATCCTGCAAGTTCCGTAGCTTTTTTTCAATATTAATTTAGTTACAATAATGGCTTCACGAACTTATTAGGTGCTATATTCAATTAATGGGAAGCTCAAAAAGCAGCCAAAGCGAACGGTGACGTTTAGCAGCATTATTTGTGTTAGTAGTATTGGAAAATCATCATTATAAAGCTATTCCGTACAATACGATGTTACATTCGATTTGTTAGAACCTAGCAATTAAAAGTTGGTGGCTCTGAAACGCCGATGGAGTTATATAAATTGTATTTTTATACTCTATAAATCCTGCAAGTTCCGTAGCTTTTTTTCAATATTAATTTAGTTATAATAACGGCTTCACGAACTTATTAGGTGCTATATTCAATTAATGGGAAGCTCAAAAAGCAGCCAAAGCAAACGGTGACGTTTAGCAGCATTATTTGTTTTAGTAGAATTGGCAAATCATCATTATAAAGCTATTCCGTACAATACGATATTACATTCGATTTGTTAGAACCTAGCAATTAAAAGTTGGTGGCTTTGAAACGCCGATGGAGTTAGATAAATTGTATTTTTATACTCTATAAATCCTGCAAGTTCCGTAGCTTTTTTTCAATATTAATTTAGTTAAAATAATGGCTTCACGAACTTATTAGGTGCTATATTCAATTAATGGGAAGCTCAAAAAGCAGCCAAAGCGAACGGTGACGTTTAGCAGCATTATTTGTGTTAGTAGAATTGGCAAATCATTATTATAAAGCTATTCCGTACAATACGATATTACATTCGATTTGTTAGAACCTAGCAATTAAAAGTTGGTGGCTCTGAAACGCCGATGGAGTTAGATAAATTGTATTTTTATACTCTATAAATCCTGCAAGTTCCGTAGCTTTTTTTCAATATTAATTTAGTTAAAATAATGGCTTCACGAACTTATTAGGTGCTATATTCAATTAATGGGAAGCTCAAAAAGCAGCCAAAGCGAACGGTGACGTTTAGCAGCATTATTTGTGTTAGTAGAATTGGCAAATCATCATTATAAAGCTATTCCGTACAATACGATGTTACATTCGATTTGTTAGAACCTAGGAATTAAAAGTTGGTGGTTCTGAAACGCCGATGGAGTTAGATAAATTGTATTTTTATACTCTATAAATCCTGCAAGTTCCGTAGCTTTTTTTCAATATTAATTTAGTTACAATAATGGCTTCACGAACTTATTAGGTGCTATATTCAATTAATGGGAAGCTCAAAAAGCAGCCAAAGCGAACGGTGACGTTTAGCAGCATTATTTGTGTTAGTAGTATTGGAAAATCATCATTATAAAGCTATTCCGTACAATACGATGTTACATTCGATTTGTTAGAACCTAGCAATTAAAAGTTGGTGGCTCTGAAACGCCGATGGAGTTATATAAATTGTATTTTTATACTCTATAAATCCTGCAAGTTCCGTAGCTTTTTTTCAATATTAATTTAGTTATAATAACGGCTTCACGAACTTATTAGGTGCTATATTCAATTAATGGGAAGCTCAAAAAGCAGCCAAAGCAAACGGTGACGTTTAGCAGCATTATTTGTGTTAGTAGAATTGGCAAATCATCATTATAAAGCTATTCCGTACAATACGATATTACATTCGATTTGTTAGAACCTAGCAATTAAAAGTTGGTGGCTTTGAAACGCCGATGGAGTTAGATAAATTGTATTTTTATACTCTATAAATCCTGCAAGTTCCGTAGCTTTTTTTCAATATTAATTTAGTTAAAATAATGGCTTCACGAACTTATTAGGTGCTATATTCAATTAATGGGAAGCTCAAAAAGCAGCCAAAGCGAACGGTGACGTTTAGCAGCATTATTTGTGTTAGTAGAATTGGCAAATCATCATTATAAAGCTATTCCGTACAATACGATGTTACATTCGATTTGTTAGAACCTAGGAATTAAAAGTTGGTGGTTCTGAAACGCCGATGGAGTTAGATAAATTGTATTTTTATACTCTATAAATCCTGCAAGTTCCGTAGCTTTTTTTCAATATTAATTTAGTTACAATAATGGCTTCACGAACTTATTAGGTGCTATATTCAATTAATGGGAAGCTCAAAAGCAGCCAAAGCGAACGGTGACGTTTAGCTGCATTATTTGTGTTAGTAGTATTGGAAAATCATCATTATAAAGCTATTCCGTACAATACGATGTTACATTCGATTTGTTAGAACCTAGGAATTAAAAGTTGGTGGTTCTGAAACGCCGATGGAGTTAGATAAATTGTATTTTTATACTCTATAAATCCTGCAAGTTCCGTAGCTTTTTTTCAATATTAATTTAGTTACAATAATGGCTTCACGAACTTATTAGGTGCTATATTCAATTAATGGGAAGCTCAAAGAGCAGCCAAAGCGAACGGTGACGTTTAGCAGCATTATTTGTGTTAGTAGTATTGGAAAATCATCATTATAAAGCTATTCCGTACAATACGATGTTACATTCGATTTGTTAGAACCTAGGAATTAAAAGTTGGTGGTTCTGAAACGCCGATGGAGTTAGATAAATTGTATTTTTATACTCTATAAATCCTGCAAGTTCCGTAGCTTTTTTTCAATATTAATTTAGTTAAAATAATGGCTTCACGAACTTATTAGGTGCTATATTCAATTAATGGGAAGCTCAAAAAGCAGCCAAAGCGAACGGTGACGTTTAGCAGCATTATTTGTGTTAGTAGAATTGGCAAATCATCATTATAAAGCTATTCCGTACAATACGATGTTACATTCGATTTGTTAGAACCTAGGAATTAAAAGTTGGTGGTTCTGAAACGCCGATGGA